>CM038675.1:380728072-381320196 GCA_021605145.1 Aegilops bicornis | reverse complement strand
GGGAACTTAATCTTGGGCTCTAGAAATAATGCAAGCTCAGAATTAAAATACCTAGAAAGGTGAATCAATCTTGGCCTCTAGAAATAATGCAAGCTAGAAAGGTGAACTCAATCTTTGGGCCTCTAGAACAATAATGCAAGCCCAGAACTAAAATACCTGTACTACTTCCAAAAAAGGTGAACCTAATCTGAATCTTGGGCCTCTAGAAATAATGCAAGCTGAAGTCGAAATACCTAGAAAGGTGAACTCAATCTTTGGGCCTCTAGAAATAATGCAAGTTCTAAAATTGAAATACCTAGAAAGGTGAATCAATCTTTGGGCCTCTAGAAATAATGCAAGCCGAAATTGAAATACCTAGAAAGGTGAACTCGAATCTTTGGGCCTCTAGAAATAATGCAAGCCTCGAAATTGAAATACCTAGAAAGGTGACCCAATCTTTGGGCCTCTAGAAAGATTTATTACCTCCTCAAGCAAAGATCAAACAATTCCATGCATGCACCACAAATCTATACCATGTTTGATCGGATCTACTTTTCCAAATCGGAATTAGCGCTTAGAGCAAGCAAGATCACTGATATGGCTGTGAGACAGAAGGAACGAACAAACTCACCCTCTCGCTGGGCCTCCTCGGTAGATGCGCCCACCGCCACAAGACAAAAGAGGGAGAAAACGACCGGGTGAAGGGGGAGCTGGCGACCTTCAAAGGCCGGAGGGAGAGGGCGGCCGAGAGGCGGCCGAGGCCAAGGAGAGGGCGGCCGGAGGAGAGAGGGCGAGCGACCCTATGGGAAATGTAGAAGGAGTCGTGGTGATAGGTAGGGGCGATCCAGTGCGGCAGGGAGATTTTTTAGTTCTCTTCTAGTGGGCCCGAGGATAACTAACCCAATTAGAACTCTCTCCACTGGGCTAGTTTTTTAGCTGGGTTAGAGCAAACTAGCTCAAACTAACCCCTCTTGTTTCAAATAATTTGAGGCTATTTCAACCTAAACTAGCTCTAACTCAGGATCCAAACAAAGAGGAGTGTTATCAGACTGCCATGCTACATGGACCGTAGCACATTGTTTTTTATGGCCATATCACCACATTGTTTTCTACCGGTTCACTCACTACCGTGGTTCACACTGCTGGTTCACTAGGCTGCATGGTTCGCACTCCTCCGATTTTGAGTAGTACTCCTCCGTTCCTAAATATAAGTCTTCGTGAGATATTTCACTGTGGACCACATACGGATGTATATAGATTCATTTTATGTGTAGATTCACCATTTTTCTCCTATGTGGGTCCATATAGTGAAATCTCTCCAAAGACTTATATTTAGGAACGGAGGGGAGTAGTATAGTACTAGTATATACCTCTATCATTCTTTGATCCTTCTTACTACTCCGACATGTGGGAGAGCCAAGATCCTGTCGACGTGTCATGCACCGTGATTAGAGCGCTGAATCCAAGGCTGGGGCATCACCCCACGGAGCGCCAAGAATTCATGACTATAGTGAGGGTCATATCACAAGTCTTTCCAGCAAGAATCGCCAATAAATCACAAGAAGCCCCACCTCGCTCACCCTCCTCAGCCTTCACAAACCGCCACCAAAACTACCACGCTGTGACGCTCTGAGAAAGCCCCGCCTCAACTTTTAACTACGCCGGTAAAATAGTTCGAGCTTGTCTGCTCTATATAAATACAGTAAGTATTGTATGTTTATTCACCCGTGGGTTGTTCAATGAATGGAGGGGCGGGGAGCACAAGTGAACAATAACAGTACTACTAGTAGTAAGTAGGAGTCGTGACAAAGAGTCACCTTAAATAGAGAGTTTCTTTTCTTTAATGCCACATACACAAATTGAAATGCTTGTTGTGGAGAGAAAAAGATAATCACACCACTATATATGGACGCTAGGACCTGAAAGTGCTTGCTTTTACTAGGATTGCTCTCTTCATTCTCTCATCCTCTCCAGATATAAACAAGACAACAGAAGCGACATTTTCTCTCCGCCACCGCTGAGTCACAGATCCGCCGGATCCCTCTCGCCGGGTGTGTGTACAACAGATCAAAAGGTGCATCGCTCACGCGGTCATCGTCAGCCGAGGAGGAATCCACAACAGCCTGGAGGGGCCTCGATCCTCCGCCTGCGGTCGCTCTTCTCCGGCACAGCTGCCTCCTGGAGGTCCTCCACCCTTCTTCCTCCCTCAGCCAGATTGTCCGCAGATCCGACCTGCCGCCACCGACATCCCCGCCAATTTTAGGTATAAGTTCTTCGAAGCTGCCTTCGCTTTACCGCCTCAGCCTCCCACGTGTCTCCAGACATGTGCATCTTTTTTCTACTCCCATCAGCTCTTCCAAAGCCACCTAAATTTTTAGTATTATTAGAGGTAAAGCTACGCCATGCATTCAATCTAGGGCTTTGTTCAAACAACGAAGAAAGGGGGAAAGTTGTAGCATGAATCAAGGACTTGATTCAAAGAGGAAATAATATGGTGAAAGTAGTAGAGACCTGACACCCAAACCGGTCTCTTGGTTGAAAAGGGAAATAATGGGAAAACGCAGCATAAACTCGGATAAGGAACAGATCTATTATTGGTTGAAAAAGGATAGAAAGTAGCGGCCGGTGGACAAGTCAACAGAGTATGTCCAGGATTAGATTTGCTGCCATCACATAGTAAAAGGTCTCGTGATTACATTTGCTGCCCTCACATAGTAAAAGGTCTCAGGATTAGATTTGCTGCCCTCACATAGTAAAAGGTCTCAGATTAGATTTGCTGCCTCACATAGTAAAAAGGTCTCTTGATTAGATTTGCTGCCCTCACATAGTAAAAGGTCTCTGTGATTAGATTTGTCACCTCACAAAGTACAAGGCCTCCGTGATTAGGTTTGCTTCCCTCACATAGCATGAACAAACTCAGCATCCCCACTTTATGCCTCTTTGTAGGTACATTAGCCGATGCGCCCACTATCGCATGTCCTTACACCAACCTTTTTGTTGTTAATGTAAGGTCGCATGTAAATGAAGCGATCACACTGTTACCTTAGGGACATGTCTAACCAAAGGTTATTGTTAATCTAATGCCTCCAAAGTGATAAGATGCAATTAAACCGTGTTACAAATGGCACTCCCGCTGTTTTCCCCAAAGATGATAAGTAAGTTGCTCCTTTACGCCGAAAGTGTCCCGGTGTCCCCATGGTCCCATGCCCTTAAACCAACTCTTTAGTCAGTTGTTGATTTATCGCGGTTCCGGTAAATAAGCAATGCCACTCATTAAAGTAATCCCATATTTGAGGATTCTCTTCGGTAACATGAAGCATTGCACGACGCTTTTAAAATTTCTACCGTCTCTTTATGCGTGATTGCCATGAACATAATTAAGATGCTTCTTTTCATTTTGTATATGTTTCAGATATTCTTATCGACCAAAGAACTCGATTTTCTATCTTTTTGTGCGTATAGGGATATCCATTTCACCTTGTTGCTATTGTGACCTTTTGGTGAAATGCACAAAACACTTTTTTGGAATGAGTGTCTTGTGCAGCTTCAACTAAAATGTCACGTAAGCAACATCTCTCAATTTTGGTGGAACTGCATAAAATGGCGATTGACTTTCCAAAATCTCCGGCCAAGTTCTCATTGCAATCTCGCAACATTTTATTAGCCTTTTGCAAGATGAGCCGCCACTGCCACCACAATGGCACTTTATTTTAGTGGAACTGCACAAAAGTATAACAAAATTATAGTTGCACCTTACATGAGCCGGACAGCCAACCTTAATGTTCCTCAATTTTAGTGAAACTACTAAAGAAGAACCTGCCACCACGAGAGCAAGTACTTCTTGCTAGCTGAATGATGCAATCTTTGCTTCATTTCGTGAACTGCAGTAAAAGGTGCATGAATTGAATCATGGAACTCAAGGCGTGCTTCATCCGAAAGTGGAGGTGCAGTTGAGTAAAGGAGGCCACTATTAAAGTGAAATCATGATCTCCCTGTTTGTGTTCGCAAACAGTGAATACTCAACTACAGATGTTGTGACGGCCAAGAGCATCTCGCCAAGTTCTTCGATTTATGACATGGCTAGCCAAGATGGATTTAATCCCGATATTCACTTTTATCAAAAGGCTCTAATGGGTTGGTTCTGAATCTTGCAAGCTGGGAATCAGTGAGATGTGTAGGCATCTTTGTTGTACTTATTATTTGAATCTTATTTGCTGGTTCTGAATCTTGCAAGCTGGGAATCAATGAGATGTGTAGGCATATTTGGTGTACTTATTATTTGGATCTTATTTGTTGGTTCTGAATCTTGCAAGCTGGGAAACATGACATGATGATGCAGTAGAGGACAACAACCGTGGAATAAACATTTCAAACTTGGAAGTATTATCTTTGTGAAAGTGCCACAAATGTGTTGATCGTGGTAAGGCCCCGAGAATAATAATTCTAATTGTTGTGCATGTTGATCCTGTGGCACCGAGTAGAATGAGCGAATGCATTGCTTGTTTTAAGTATAAATTTCTATTAAAGTTAATTAAATTTAAGTAAAGTTACCACTAACTCCTCGTTATTACAAGACTAATACGTAATTCATTGCCGTGAACCGAATGCGGTGGCCGAGGGTATCTTCACGCCGGGCGGCATGGACGAGGGAGGGGTAATAATCATGTCGATGTACACACTCAGCCATCGCTGAATCCAGCTTCCTCAGAGCTGAAAATGAACTGCCGCCGCCGCCACACACTCGCTCACTCAAAGAGACTCCACGATGGCGATCCGAGGGGTGAGCCTCACCGGATATGGACTTCAGCAAGGAGTTCCCTTTGAGTTCGCTGCTCAGTCCTATGGCTGCACTAAGTTGAATGTGATGTACACGAACGGTATGCACTCGGTGAAGCTCCTCGCCGCCTCATCCTATGGCTGCACCAGTTCTAGGAGCATTCACTCGTTTCATCGGCAACGCCGATCGCATTCTTCGCCACGGTGGAGAGAAGGAAGAATGGGACGATTCGACCATCCGGTGCAACAATCTTGTCGACATCCGTAAGCAATACAAGATCATCAAAGAACGGGCGTGAGAAGGACTCCATGGTTGATCTCACGAGACCATCATCGAATTTCGATACGCCAACATGAAAGAAGACGACCTGAACACGGGAGGTAACTCAATCTAGCCTACATAACCCTACGTGCAGCTGGGACGACACGCTTGTTACGACATGTACAAAAGTGTGATCTTGGACATGAGGGCGGTGTGCTTCCCGTGAGCCGATTTAGTACATCGACAAAACAGAACGCCATGATCAAGCATGCCAGGAAGGTCTAGATGTTGTACTTTATCCGCTTATAAGCACCTTTATCATCCGAAAGTGTTTCATGCATTAGCCTATGTGTCGTAATTATCTGTTTTTTCCAAATATTTCTTTTTAAGAACCCATTAACCTGATTGCTTTTTTTAGTGGCTATTTGCTTATGTATGTAAACTAGTTCACTCTGTCCGTAAAAAAACTAGTTCACTCGGCTGCCTTTGCTTTTGAATCTCCTTCCTCCCAAAGATATTCCTCCTCGTGGACCCAAAGAAAGTCTCTCGAATTTTCTCCCACTTTCTTTTTTCGATGTAAACCGAAGTTTTCTCACAAGATTTCCCTAGAACCAACTCAACTGTCTCCACGCCTAGCCTAAAAAATAATAATACCCCACGCATTATTAACTCATCAAATTAAAATGATATTTGATTTCGTAAGTTGAAAGTTCTTACAAAATAATAATAATAATAATTGTTTATATATAACTTGGCAAGTTAACTCCTAGTGATTGCGTATATAAGCTTGCAAAGATTTTACCGACGCAATCATGTGTTTATGTTTTTATAACATTTCTTCGCTCTAGCCCAACATGATATTTTCACCCAGCCCAAAGCAAGTCTCATGGATTTCGAGAAAAATGCAAATGGGATTTAAACGGGCTGCATAGATGCTACATCATTGTTTCACCCAGCCCACCAAATGGACTACAAAACGCTCCTCAATGATGTGTCGGACCCACCAGCCCATATATTCCTTCGCACGCAAGGAAGTGCCTACTTATTACGCACCAAAAATGAATACCCCTGCTAGCTGGGACCCACCATAGTGGGTGGTCGACTTAGGGCCTACTGTTGATTTCGAGGACGGAGGGCTTTGTCAACTTAGTCAATATGAACGATTCTAGCTCCAAAGGACCCTATCGATGTCCATCCAACGGCCATAGTGCTTCTTCAACCTCTCGGTCTTCTTGCTCTAGCCGCCTAAAGCTGCGCCGGTCATGCCGCTGCTCCTCGTTTCTCTCGTGGCCGGGTTGTGGATGTCATGCTGAGGCCTCACCGCCCCTACTACTCCCATCGCCGCCCATGCTATCCCTATACTCACCCACACCCTCGTTATTCTCATGGGCGATGGCGGGCTCACGCCGCACCAACCAAAGGAACTCCTCGATTCTTCTCCGCAGGCATCCACCGCTGCCTTTCCTCGGGTTCGGCCGTCTCCTTCCTAGGCTCGCTGGCCGTCATTCACCGCCTTTGGTGCTTCTCAAGGCCAAGGTGGTCAATGTGGTCACCCAATCGATATGCATCCTGGCGGATCAGAGTGTGGAGAAGCCGATACCGGGTCCACGGTCCGCACGCAAGGAAATGCCTCCTTATTACGCTGCAGAAAATAATGATTCCTCCACCGACATCGTGGACCCACCAAAGGGCCTCTCAGATTACAAAAAAACGTTACTAATTACCGACAAATGGACCCACCATTTATATCTTCGCACGCAAGGAAGTGCCTCCTTATTACGCCAAAAACATGAATACCCCTTGTTAGCTGGGACCCACCTTTGGTGGGAGGCTGATTTAGGGCCTACTAAGTTGACGGGACGGAGGGCTTTGTCAACTTAGTCAATATGCACGATTCTAGCTCCAAAGTGATCAGACGATGTCCATCCAACGGTCAGAGTGCTTCTTCAACCTCTCGGTCTTCTTGCTCCAAATTACCAAACCAGTCACGGTCGTGTCTCGCGGCTCTCGCCTCCGTACGGGTTCAGGATGCTGTGGAGGCCTCAACGCCTCACTACTCCCATCACCGGGCCGTGCCATCCCTCTACTCACCCACACCCTCGTTATTCATCGCGACGACGGCAGCCTCACACCGCAGCGAACCAGTTGAACCTCATACTCCTCTACGCTGCGGGCATCCACTATCGCTGCCTTTCCCCAGCCTCCTGGCCATCCCCTTCCTAGGCCTTCACCGCCGCCCACCGCCTCGGTGCTCTTCGGCGCTGGGCGTGGTCAACGTGGTCAAGGAACGGCTTCCATCGACATGGATCAGACGTGGAGAGGCCGATACCGGGTCCACGGCCGCAAAGAAGGAAGTGCCTCCTTATTACGGCAAATAATTATTCCTCCACCGACAAGAGGGACCCACCGGACGGGCCACCGATTTCTACCGATCATTGGGACCCACTAGCTACATCTTCGCATCGCAAGGAAGTGCCTCGATACCGGACCTACCGGTCGAAGCACGCGAAGCGTTGTCATTCTAGTCGCGAACGCAGTAACGCATATATATATACTAGTCGATGTAGAGGCGGCACGGTCGTAGTAGAGGCACGACGTAGCATGTACACGCATTTACAGCCGCCGTGGAGCAAGAAAGAAAATATGGCCAACGATGTGTACATACGGGCGGGTCTCGAACGCCATCACAAGACACGACGCCGTGGCTCGTGGTACATGGTTGGGTCAAACGGAGAAACAAAGATCATCGCCGTGTTCATGGGGAGGCAACGAATGCGCCGTGGTTCATGGAGAGGCAACGAATGCGCCGTGGTTCATGGGGAGGCAACGGAATGCGCCGTGTTCATTGGTGGGCTTGGACGGAACAGCGATGGAACGAGGCTCCCGCGTATCGCAGAACGGAGGAAACGACCTTGTGTTCAATCGGCCATGTTCAAACGGGATCCTGCTTCATCGGAGGGGTCCGCGCATCGCAAAATGGAGGAAACGGACATCCTACGGCCAAACGAGGGTCCCGTTGATCGAGGGGTGTGGCGCATCGCGAAAAACGGATTTAAACGGACTTGTGTTGGAGCCGCCACGGTCAAACGGGGTCCTGCTCATCGGGAGGGGTGTGGCGCATCGCAAAACGGACTCCACGGATACCGCTCATCTCCACCGCCGACCTCCTCCAGCCTCCACGGGCTCCTCGCTCATCCACCTCCACCGCCGCTTACTCCATCGGCTATTGTTCAACTACCCCTCCACCGCTCATCGCTCATCCAGCCCTCCACACCACGGGTCCCTGCTCAACCACCCTCCACCTGCACCCCTCCACCGCTTCCATCGCTCATCCAAATTTCTCCACACCACGGGTCCTTGCTCATCCACCCCTCCACGGGCACCCTCCACCGCCTACTATTCATCCAAATTTCCACCACACCACGGGGTCTTGTTCATCCAGTAGGCAATGCCACCGCCACTATTCATCCAAACCCCCCGCAACACTCACCGCTCATCCAATCGATCGGATTCCGCTTAGTAGCAAAGAGCGGCGAACCGCTCGATCGGTTCAGCTTAATGTACCATCGATCGATCGCCGGGTTCGTGAACGCCAGAGTTCGCAGCAGCAATCGCCGGGGTTCAGCGAGCTCAACACCTCGCCTTTCGGGCGCAGGAGCCAACGCCTCACACACACGCCGCCAGACGCAGCACGAGAGAACGCAGCATCGCCGCCCCGACCTCCCACCGTAATAACAGGAACTCCCCTCAAATTTTCCTCGCCTCGCTTCTACCATCGTTTTTTTCCGCCATGGACGGCCCAAAGAATGTCATGCAATAAGGCCTTCCGCCCGCCCAGACTTAAAAGCCCATTTTCTCTCACATGATTTTTGTCATAGAAGTAGGAGCCCACCACATCTATGATGATACCGGTTTTGTCACAATTATCGCCATAGAAGTGTCATATGTATGACAGAAAAAAATTGCTCGCCCAAAGTGTCACTTGATGTGTCTTTTTTTGTAGTGACGGCAAAGTACACAAATAAGTTGTACTATCATTATCAACTCGCATCTTTTGGCTTCAACATTATGAATATGTGTGTCACTACTATCGAGATTCAATAAGAATAGACCACTCTTCAAGGGTGCATGACCATAAAAGATATTACTCATATAAATAGAACAACCATTATTCTCTCGATTTAAATTAATAACCCTCTCGTGATCAAACAAGATCCAGATATAATGTTCATGCTCAACGCCGGCACCAAATAACAATTATTTAGGTCTAATACTAATCCCGAAGGTAGATGTAGAGGTAGCGTCGCGATCACATCAACTTTGGAACCATTTCCCACGCAGCATCGCCACCTCATCCTTAGCCAATC
Source organism: Aegilops bicornis (assembly GCA_021605145.1). Lineage (NCBI taxonomy): Eukaryota > Viridiplantae > Streptophyta > Magnoliopsida > Poales > Poaceae > Aegilops > Aegilops bicornis. Next base: position 381,310,812 of record CM038675.1, on the reverse strand, counting down.
TCGCTTAATCCAGAGTCTCTGCTTCGAGTTGCAAATAGTAGCAAATGTAATCCAAGATTAAATACCCAAGTGCTATCATGAAAGCATTAGTAAGGTACACATCAATAACATGTATATCACATATACCTTTGTTCACCTTGCCATCCTTCTTATCCGCCAAATACTTGGGGCAGTTCCGCTTCCAAAGGACCAGTTTGTTTGCAAGAGAAGCACTCGGGCCTGTGCTTAGGTCCAGACTTGGGTTTCTTCTCTTGAGCGTAAACTTGCTTGTTGTTCTTCTTGAAGTTCCCCTTCTTCTTCCCTTTGCCCTTTTCTTGAAACTAGTGGTCTTGTCGACCATCAACACTTGATGCTCCTTTCTTGATTTCTACCTCCGCAGCCTTTAGCATCATGTAAGAGCTCGGGAATCGCCTTATCCATCCCTTGCATGTTATAGTTAATCACGAAGCTCTTGTAGCTTGGTGGCGTGATTGGAGAATTCTCGCTAACGACGCTTATCATCCGAAGATTAACTCCCAGCTTGAATCAAGTGATTATTATACCCACACATCTTGAGTATATGCTCACCGACAGAATCTATTCTCCTCCATCTTGCGTACCAGAGAACTTATTGGAGACTTCATATCTCTCAATCCGAAAGCATTTGCTTGAAATATTAACTTCAACTCCTCGAACATCTCATATGCTCCATGACATTCAAAACGCCGTTGAAGACCTGGTTCTAAGCCGAAAGCATGGCACAATCGAACTATTGAGTAGTCATCACTTTTGCTCTACCAGACGCTCATAACATCTCGCCGTGTTGTTCTTCAAAGCAGTTCGGCACCCATCGGTGCTTCCAGACGTAATTCTTCTCCAGGCAAAGAATGAGGATAATCCTCAAGTTACGGACCCAATCCGCCTAATTGCTACCATCATCTTTCAACTTTGCTTTCAAGGAACGCATTAAAATTCAACTAACAACAAAGACGGGCCATCATCTACAATCAACATTGACAAGCAAGATACTATCGTGTAATAAGTTCATGATAAATTTAAGTTCAATTAATCAAATTACTTAAGAACTCCCACTTATATAGACATCCCTCTAATCCTTCTAAGTGATCACGTGATCCAAATCAAGTAAAACCATGTCCCATCATCACGTGAGATGGAGTAGTTTCAATGCTCAACTTCACTATGTTGATCATATCTACTATATGATTCACGCCGACCTTTTCGGCCTCCGTGGTCCAGGCCATATCTCGTTATATGCTAGGGCTCGCCAAGTTTAACCTCGAAGTATTCCGCAGGTGCAATTGTTTTGCACCCGCTGTATTTGAACGTAGAGCCTATCACACCCGATCATCACGTGGTGTCTCAAAGACGAAGAACTTTCGCAACGGTGCATACTGTGGAGAACACCTATACTTTGATAATTTAGTGAGGGATCATCTTATAATGCTACCGCTAATCAAAGCAAGATAAGATGCATAAAAGATAAACATCACATGCAATCAATATAAGTGATATGATATGGCCATCATCATCTTGTGCTTTCAGTGATTTCCATCTCCTCAAGCACCTCCATGATCACCATCGCCACCGCACGACACCTTGATCTCCATCGCAGCATCGTTGTCGCCTCACCAATCTTATGCTTCTATGACTATCGCAATCGCTTAGTGATAAAGTAAAGCATTACAGTATGCATTGCATTGCATACAATAAAGCTTAACAACCATATGGCTCCTCCCAGCTTGCCGAGTAACTCGTTACAAAACATGATCATCTCATACAATAAAATTTAGCATCATGTCTTGACCATATCACATCACAACATGCCCCGCAAAACAAGTTAGACGCCCTCTACTTTGTTGTTGCAAGTTTTACGTGGCTGCAACGGGCTTAGCAAGAACCGCTTTACCACGCATCAAAACCACAATGATAGTTTGTCAAGTTGGTGTTGTTTTAACCTTCGCAAGGATCGGGCGTAGCCACACTCGGTTCAACTAAAGTTGGAGAAACCGACACCGCCAGCCACCGTGTGCAAAGCACGCCGGTAGAACCAGCCTCGCCAGAAGCTGCACGCTGTAATGTCGTCCGGGCCACTTCATCCAACAATACCGCCAATTAACCAAAGTATGACATGTCCGGTAAGCAAGATGACTTATATCGCCCACAAATCACTTGTGTTGTACTTGTACATATGACATCTACGCATAAAACCTGGCTCGATACCATCGCTGGGGAACGAAGTAATTTCAAAAAATTCCTACGCATTAACGCAAGATCATGGTGATGCATAGCAACGAGAGGGAGAGTGTTGTCTTCACGATCCGATCGATCAAGTACCAAACATACGGCACCTCCCGAAGTTCAACACACGCTCAGCTCGATGACGCCCCTCGAACTCCCGATCCAAATTGAAAGTGTTGAGGGAGAGTTTCACAAGACGACGGCTGCAGGACGATGTTGATGTTCTACTCGACGCAGGCTTCGCCTAAGCACCGCCACACAAGACATCGAGGTGGACTATGGTGGAGGGGGGCACCAGACACGGCTAAAAAGATCAACTTGATCAATTGTTGTGCTCCATGGGGTGCCCCCTACCCCTCAGATATAAAGGAGCAAGGGGGTGCGGCCGGCCAAGGGAGGAGGAGGCGCACGAGGAGTCCTACTTCCACCGGGAGTAGGACTCCCTTCCTAGTTGGATTAGGACTTGGGAGGGGAAGGAGGAGGAGAAGGAAGGAAGGGGACGCCGCCTCTCTCCTTGTCCTATTCGGACTAGGGGAGGGCGCCCCAGCCCTTGCCTTCTCTCCTCTCTTCCACCTAGGCCCACTAAGGCCCATTAAGTTCCTGGGTTCCGTACTCCAAAGAAAATCCCGATTTCACCCGAACACTTCCGATATCCAAACATAGGCTTCCAATATATCAATCTTCATGTATCAATCATTTCGAGACTCCTCGCCATGTCCGGTGATCACATCCGGACTCAACAACCCTCGTACATCAAAACATATAAACTCATAATATAACTCACATCGAATAATGTTGCGTGACGGACCCTACGGGTTCGAGAACTATGTAGACATGACCGAGACACGCCTCCCAATAACCAATAGCGGAACTCGGACGCCATATTGGCTCCTACATATTCTACTTAAGATCTTTATCGGCCGTAATCAAGCATAACAACATACGTTGGTCCCTTTGTCATCGGTATAGTTACTTGCCCGAGATTCGATCGCTTGCATCTCAATACCTAGTTCAATCTCACATCGGCAAGTCTCTTTACTCGCTCAGAATACATCATCCCGCAACTAACTCATTAGTTGCAATGCTTGCAAGGCTTAAGTGATGTGCATTACCGAGAGGGCTCAGAGATACTTCTCCTACAATCGGAGTGACAAATCCTAATCTCGAAATACGCCAACCCAACATGTACCTTTTGGAGACACCTCAGAGCTTTCAAGTATAATCACCCAGCCACGCTTTTGACGCTTGGTAGCACATTAAAGTGTTCCTCCGTAAACGGAGTTGCATAATCTCATAGTCATAGGAACATGTATAAGTCATGAAGAAAGCAATAGCAACATACTAAACGATCGTGGTGCTAAGTTAACGGAATGGTTTATGTCAATCACATCATTCTCCTAATGATGTGATCCTCGTTAATCAAATGACAACTCATGTCTATGGCTAGGAAACATAACCATCTTTGATCAACAAGCTAGTCAAGTAGAGGCATACTAGTGACACTTTGTTTGTCTATGTATTCACACATGTATTATGTTTCCGTTAATACAATTCTAGCATGAATAATAAACATTTATCATGATATAAGGAAACAAATAATAACTTTATTATTGCCTCTAGGGCATATTTCCTTCAGCTCTTCCAACTGAAAGGCCGCCGACAAGAACTGCACTGTGTTCGACAACTTCGCCGAATTCTCAGATATTATCGCTTGTCAAGCTTCTCCAAATGACGGCGACATAGAGATGCTCGAGCGCGTCGGACTAGAGATCGCCCACTTCATCGACATCTAGAAGGAATGGAGGGTGCCTAAAGCTACCAAGCCTCTGGACTCCCTTGGGGATGTCTCAGGCATCATTGTCCACGACTACTACAACAACATGAAGAAGAAGCTCACCAACGTTAGAGCACCAGCTACTGGGCGCCAAGATGCCCTCGCCTCCATGAGGCACATCGAGTACGCTGGAAAAGATGCTTACGCCAAGCATTTAGATATGGAGACGCCACCATCATCCGTGAAGGCCTCCACCAGAAAAACTCCTGTATAAAAGGTGCACTGTGAAGCGTGCAAGGTCCCGGGGCGACTACGACTATCAAGGTGTGGTCCTGCCAAGAAAAGTAACTAGAAGATTGCTCATGCCATTCTAGATTTCCCGTTAGATTTGCTTCCTCTCAAGACTGCCGCTTGCTTGTTCTAAATTTAGATTTGCTTGTGTCGCAGTTAACCTTGTAGTTTGCTTCCAGTTTACATATCTTCTGAACAAGTTTATTTCAAAGGTAATGTTGCAGTTTTCTATTATTAGAATATATTGGCGTGAACTGAAAAATATAAACACAATACGTATAACCTTGTAGTTTTGCTTCTAGTTTACATATCTTTCCCGACCAATTTTATTTCCAGACAATGTTGCGCTTTTCATTATTAGAATATATTACGTGAACTCAAGAATATAAACACAAAGACAGACATTATACGATTAGCGTGAACGCACAGAGCAGGTACACATAGCAATCCACAAAATGACGAGCATGCAATGCATTACCGCCTTTGTGGATGCAGCGCCGAAATGCAGGGACAACAATTACGTATCGCTCTTTAAAAGCAAAAGGTAACAATGTTCTAACAAACCAAAGGTAATACACAAATATTAAAAATCGCTCAGATGGAACACTTTGAAAAACATTTTGAATACAGAGGTAGTTAGGTGTTTATTCTCCTTGAAAACATTGCTTACGCCTGCGTGACCCTCGTGAGAAGAACACTACAGCAGGCACGGTTGTCCGTCAATAACACCAACTAGCTACTTAAAATACCCACGAAGGCACTTCGTGCCTCCACTCCTATGGAGACCGTGGTGTAAATTGACTTCACATTCGCATCGAGGCCAATGCCTTCAAGACACAAGAAACTCATATGCCATGGCCCCGCAATGAAAACATGTCAATGAAAGCTTCTTGAAAACAGAGGCACACCTTCACCATCATGATCCTTCGCGCCCCTACCTCCCTTTATAATCACGCCCTGCGTTTCTAGTTCGCTTCGTAAAACCGCATCAGATGTTAAGAAAGTTGCTGAAAACAAAACATCGTAAAACCGAAAGCATTACGCCGATTCACCGGCACTAAACGTGACATCACCGAAAACGCAGAGGCAGGAGCTTACCTTACGGCCAGCTTCCCGACGACGTCTATGAAGATTTACTTCCTTCTTAATATTGAGGTGACTATCGCGAAGGCATAGGCTCCATCATTCACCTCCGTGCCTCGCAAGAATGACAACCGTGTTTGTAACTCAGAAGCGATAGGACACCTTAGGGACGCACCTTCAACTATTTCGCATATGACTGCGTGTTTATTTCGCCGGCACATTCATGCCTCTCGCAGCTAATTCAAAACATTTCGGGAAAACAAGAACGGATGCCTATTGTCAATCCTCTCACACGCATATTCGGCTACACACATTCCTCCGTCACACAAGTAATAGCCGTGCCTCTGCCACAGAACATATAAGTGAAAAACGATTCTTCCTACACTTGTAAAACTCGGAATGCCCTGGATAAATGTCGAATCCCACCTTGCGGTAAATCCATGGAGGCCGCTGCTTCTCAGAAACACGTCTGTGGCTTTTTGCGCATGTAGTTGAGTGCACGGCTATTTGTTTGTGCCCCTGCCTCACATAGCACCATAGCACTAACGCCTATGCAATCACGTAGCTTCAACGTTGTGCATCATGTAGCATCGTGATATGTGCCTCTTCTTTCGCCTCTAGCTGTATGAGTGCTTCTTGCAGCTGCATGACGACGCCTCTTGTTGCTTCTCGCTCTTTTCTCGACCATCTCAGAAGCCGGGCCAGTAACACGGACACACAACAAGGCTCTCTCAAGAAACACGGCACTCGCTTCCTACCAGCCTAATATATCACCGAAAACAATTGCCACTCCCAATAAAATGTACCACGCCTGTGTTCGAGAGTTAAAGCTGCCATTTGAAGCATGCGTCTCTTGGTCAAAGACTTGTGCCTCTACATACTGCCCTTGCATGCCTCACGAGATACGATGGTTGTTAAAAATATAACTGCATTCCTCACGAGGTTGTAAAAGTTAACATTTGACAGGAAAGTATGAAAGACAATGATCATCTCCACGACTTGCTGGAGATACGACGGTTGTTAAAAATACAACTGCTGATTTTATTTTTATTTTTTATAAAGAAAACCACCATCCGTAACTCCACGATGTGCACAAATCGTGTCGACAAAGTGAGATTGTGCACTCCTTTGCCACTTCCCCGCCTCTTAAATTTAGACTCCCCGCCACGACCTTCTCACACATAAAGAACAGAATTCGCCATTGCGCCCCACTCATTGTTCCCCACGAAAAATCTGATTACAGGAGGACCAACTGCTTCTAGGCGATGGATTCACCAGAAATTCATGGAGGTGCTAGCCCACAAAGAACACAAAGTTGCACATGATCCACACCAACGACTTGCACAAGGCGGCGACCACCATTGAGAAGTTCGAGCGACACCTCCAGCTCGAGCGCCACAAGATCGCTTCTGAGTTGATGTGAAGTACACCAACGACCATGGTGAAGATCAAAACCCGCCTCGGCCCGCCTATCCATCGGCAAGGATCATCCGTGTCGCTTTCTTCCAACCGAGCGCCAGCCGATAAGAACTGCACTAAGTTCGACAACTTCCTCAAGGACCCTGTGTACATGTTTGTTGGCTTCTCCATCGACGGCGACATAGAGATGCTCGGCCGCCGACCGAGATCGCCCACTTCATTGACATACGTAGGAATGGAAGGTGCCTACAGCCTACCAAGCTCTCGACTCCCTTGGGGACGCCTCGTGCATCCTTGTCCACGACGAGAGCTCACTAACGCAGTAACGCAGCCAGCCGAGCTGCAGCATGCCCTCGTTTATGAGGCCCATCGAGTACGCTGGCAAAGGACGCCACGCTGCATACGTAGATATGGAGCCGCCAAAGATCATCCGTGAAGGGCTTCACGGGCAAAACTCGACAAGGAGCGTACTGTGAAGCGCTTAGGTCCTATGGCGACTACGACCATCGAAGGTATGGTCCCAAGAAACAAAAATATCTAGAACATTCTAGATTTCTCATTAGATTTGCTTTCCCTCAAGACTGCCTTTTGCTTGTTATAAATTTAGGTTTGCTTGTGTCGCAGTTAACCTTGTAGTTTGCTTGCAGTTTACATGTCTTTTGCACAAGTTTATTTCTAGTGCACCACAATAGGCACTTATGTGCCTATGTGCCTCTGATACCAAGGGGACCATGCGTAACTTGGCTTCACGTCATTTTACGCAACATTATAGACGTCAACCAAAAGATTCACCTTCTCTCTGATATGTTCATTAATGAGGCCTAATGCCTTCGAAAACACATGGAGCTCATAGTCCATGCCCCCACAATGAAAAATGTGTCGCTGAAAGCTTCTTTTAAAGCGTAGGCACACCTTCACGCCCTTGCATAACAATCATTTTCGGTCTGCATTCTCCCTTTGAAATCACGCTCCGTGCTCTCCGCTAGTTACGCAGCATGCCTCTACATCGGGTAACACCGCATTCTCTCGGGCGTAATATGTTAAGAAAGTTGTCGACAACAAAACCATCAAGAAACCGAGCATTACGCCCACCCCATCGGCACTAAACATGACGCTATCGAAAACGCAGAGGCGTAAGCGCCTTTACGCCAGCTTCCGACGTATCGGGTCTGTGAAGATTTGCTTCCTTCTTAATATAGGACGTGACTATCGCAGACGTAAAGGCTCCATCCTTCACCTCCGTGCCTCAACAACAACGACGATCGTGCTTGTAACAAGAAAGTGTATTGATACATTATGAGACATTAGGGAACACCTTGCACCTATTTCATACGTGACTGCAGCCTGGCCTGTCGGCATATTCATGCCTCTAACAAAAGTAATTGTCGTGCCTCTACCACACAAACACATAAGTGAAAAACAATTCTCTCTACACTTATAAAACCCAAAATGTCCTCGGATAAATGTCGAATCCCATCTTGCGGTAAAACCATGCAAGACGGTGCTTCTCAGAAGCACATATGTGGCTTTTTTGTGCATGTTGTTGAGTGCCTCTCTAGAATCTTACCATGTTGAAACCATATTCAAATCTAACCACACTGAAATCTCTAGAATCAAATATGTGCCCTAGTTGAGATGTTTATTTTGTACTTGAAACTGCAATCTATAATAAAACAATACAAAGGTAATAAAACATACGCCTTCCGACCCAAATATGGTACTTAAAACTGCAATTTGTAATAAAACATACACCTTCCATCACAAATTAATTCGCTCAACGCTGTACTAACCAGTACAATGTGAATTATACTGCGAAGTTGACACATTTATTTTGGACGGCGTAGTACTACTACTTAAGAACAAAACACGATTGTTTGACATGGAAACGAAATTGTCTCCGTTCTGACAACGATTTATTGCTTGACATTGTTCAACCTTCATGCATACACAAAACATGAAAAGCATAAAAAGCATGGAAAACAAACATCTACCAACAAAACTACACTACTCCCCGCCATCGGAGATGTCCACTATCTCCATTCTCGACATCGACGCCGTTGGCCTCGCCTCCTGCTCCGCATCCAGCTCGTCAAGAGCACATCGGTTCGCCGCTTCTTCCCGGAGGAAGCGCCGTTGACTCCACATATGCCTCATCTTGGATGGACTCCAGATAGCGGTCTGCTCCGCCATCAAGGCCGACTCACCGAGATAGAACTCCGCCTCGCCTTCCTCGTCACCCCACTCCTCGCCGTCCTCGCCTTCCTCGCCACCAGCCTCCCTCGCCGCCCCTCGCTATCTCCTCCTCATCGCCCCTCATCGCCCTCGCCCACGCCTTCCTTGTCGCCCTCGCCATCCTCGCCCAAGCCTTCCTCGGCATCCTCGCCATCCTCGGCCCACGCCTTCCTCATCGCCCTCGCCCACACCATCCTCGCCGCCCTCCTCATCCTCGCTGCCCTCCTCATCCTCGCCCATGCCTTCCTCGTCATCCTCGCCGCCCTCGCCACCGCCTTCCTTGTCATCCTCGCCCACACCTTCCTCGCCAGCCCTCCTCATCCTCGCTCCATGCCTTCCTCATCGCCCTCGCCATCCTCGCTCCACGCCTTCCTCGCCGCCCTCGCCCACAACTTCCTCGCTGCCCTCCTCATCCTTGTCCATGCCTTCCTCGCCATCCTTGTCCACGCCTTCCACGCCGCTCTTCCTCATCCTTGTCACCCTCCTCTTCCTCCATCACATCTCCCCCAACTGGATCAACTCCCTGCGTGATCTCCGACGGATCCCCCTCCACTTCCTCCACCTCCCCAATCTCCTCCGGCCCCGGCGAGTCCGGAGACATGCCCGCTGCGACCCGAGCGGCACGCCTTGAATGGATGTCCTCCTACAACTGAAAGCGATGCTCGGGAGTAAGCATCGCATAAGTAGTTATCTTGTGCCGAACCATGGCGGGGAACATCACAAACGAAAAGAGGAAGATGGGTGATTTCCTAAGATTACCGGCGAAAGAGGGAGAAGCAGGATGATGTCTAGTGGTGGCGGACGCCGCTCGGCTTAAATAACTACTTCTTGACCTCGGGCGACGGAACGGTGACACGTATGCTCACTTCACCGACGGATGAGACGGTCGGCTGCCGGTCCTTTTGGATTCCACAGCGCCGACACGTGTCGTTCACTCTATTAAATACATCCACCTCCTCCAGAACGGCGTCACCGAGGAAACGCACGTCGGACCCTTGGGTTTCTGGAGCGGCGTTCACACCGAATACGACGGGACGCCCGTCGAACGGTGGGGTTTCTGCAATCAACACGCGAATGTGACTCCGTGTAATGCATATAGTTGTGCCTTTTCAAAGGCGAACGATTCAATGTAATCATTTGGAACACCAAGACAAACTAACGCCACTCTACACAATGCAACGCCGCGGCCTTCCCGGAACCCATACCCGCGGCGAAGAATGTACCACACCACCGCCTCTCGAATAGGCCATTCCGTGCTTCACAGAGTAAACAGTGGGTATTCACATCTCAACCAATTCACTGGTCTCCCCAATTAAAGAACCTTTGTGCGCTGAACGGCGGTGCCTCTCCGTCTGATCGAGTCGACGGAATCATTCGGAACACAAACACACAGGAGTGTGACTCTATATTATAGGGCAGCATGCCTTTTAGCGCTTCACGCCTGCGTTCGTGACCCTTAACACTGCCATTTAACGCCCACGCCATCATCAAGGTACAGCTCATGTCGATACCTGCATGTAATCAGAAGCTGTAGTCACTTAACGCCTGTGGTTCTAATAAAAGAAGCGCCACACGTAGCCGCAAGCGTTAACACCTAAACCCATTCCGCTTTGTTTCAACAATAAACTTAATAAACGTGACCTCCGACGGACCCAACCATGCCCTCGATGGCATTCATGTTCGTGCCTCTTCATCGAACTAGTTAGCGGAATCATTTCGAACACAAATATAGGCGAACGTGACTCTACATAAAACCACGCCATCTGGAACACCAAGACAAACTAACGTCACTCTACACAATAAAACGCCGTGCCTTCCTGGAACCCATGACCGTGCGAAGAATATACCACACCGCCGCTCTCAAATAGGCCATTCCGCGGCTCACACGTAGTAAAAATGGGTGTTCACATCTCAACCAATTCATGGGTCTCCGAATTAAAGATCCTTTGTGGGTCAACGACATGTGCCTCACCGCCCGATCGAAGTCGACGGAACAATTGAACACAAACGCACGAGACCGTGACTCTATATTATAGGGCAGTATACCTTTTAGCGCTTTCACGCCTGCGTTCGCGGACTGCTAACACTGACACGAACGTCCACGCCATCGTCAGTGCACAAGTCCTCGTCCGCTGCTATATTAACTTCACGTCCGCGCTTCTAATAAAAGAAGCTTGACGTAACTCAGTACAGAACCGTGGCTTTTAAAAACAAGGAACTTACGCTTTTAAACAACTCGACTCTCGAATCTCACAAAGGAAACAATGAAGCGTTAACATCTAAACCCATTCTCGCTTTCTTTCCATGATAAACGCATTTAACGTGACTATGCAAAAGACGTAAACTATTCCCCATGGGATTCACTCACAGATGTGCCTATTTTTCTCAACGAGTCGACGGAAACATTTCGAACACAAATACAGGCAAACGTGACTATATAAAACCACACCATGAATCTGTGGGATGCAAGCCCGTGTCTGTGACCCGAAACACTGCAACACAGAGAAGCCACGAACGTACACGCCTTCATCAGTACACAAGTCATTACAATACTAGGTTCACAACCGTGGATGCAAAGACTTCTCGTCCCGTGCATCATAAGTAATGGCGCCTAATTACAACGATACTCGAAACCTAAATACATTTTGTTTGCAAGGTAGTCGATAAATAAATTTCACAAGACAAGGTAAGAAACTCCACTCCATCGCTAAGAACACCAGACGCATTAATAACATCCGTGGACGCCACCAGATACCTAGTCCCCACCGACCTTGTTGTTGGTTTGCTCCGGCGCAGCTTCATCAATCTCCTTCTTCGCCGCCTTCATATTCTCGCTATGTCGCTTCACACCGCGGGCCGATTCCTCGCAATAACCGATTTCATCGTTTGCGCCACGCGCAGTTCATCAATATCCTTCTTTAGTGCCTTCACATCCTCATCATGTCGCTTCACAGCTGCAACTGATTCCTGCAACGACCGTACGTGCTTTTCAAGGAGATTGTTCTTCTCAACCGTAATTTCTACAATCCTGGCATTCGCCTTCCTCAAATCTTCCCTTGCTTCCTGGAAGAGCTCCTGGCACCCATGGATGATCTCCACCAGCTCGTCACACATTTTTTAGCCTCTCAAGAATCAAACAACACGCACTATTCCTGCCGCCGCCCGCCACCATTCCCATCTCTTTCGAGCCACAATCGCTCCCCAATTCTACAAAGCAGGGACTTCGCTCAAGACCATGACGCAGACTAACCCTACCTCCAATCGATCAGAATCAAGACGCAAGACACACCCACATCAAATTAGGAGTCACCACCCACAATAATTCATGTTTCACAAACTAAATCAAAGCAATGAAAAGAAACAAAAACGAATGAAGGAGAAGGTAAACAGGGTGAACTTACGTACGAGGAACCCTCACGAGCCGGGATCTCCTCCCGACAGTGGTACGGCCGTCCGGAGTAGTCTCCTTCGCCCAGCCATGGCGGAGATGGTCATGAATAGTGATGAGCAAGAGGAATGGAAGGCCCGGCGGCGAACGGCGAGGAGTAGAATGTGGCTAGGGTTTCACGACCGTCTGGCCCCGCTTTAAATAGCCGGAGTTCGGCCTCGGGCGACGAGCCGTAACGGCGTTACCGGAGGAGACGCCTGTCGCACCGTTAGGTTTCTCGAGCGGCGCCACGTATGCGTTCACTCCCGAGGTACGAAGAGACGGTCGTCCGAACCGTTGGGTTTCCACGATAAACGCATTTAATGTGACTCTTGGTAAATCATAACCATGCCTCTTAGCGCTGTACCGGATGTGCTCGCCATTGCTAACGGTTCAAAGGAATCATTTGGAACACGAAACAACAAAATGTCACTCTTCATAATACCACGTCACTTCCTCGGGACCCACCATGCTGCAAAGAATACACCACAAGAGCTTCTCTCGAGCAAGCCATTTTGTGCCTCATCGAGTAAACAAGTGAGTGTTCACACTCGAACCCTTTCCGCTGGTTTCCACAATTAAAGAAAGGAACGTGACTGTGAGTAAGACCAAATGATGCCTTTCACTGGTTTCCATCCGATCGAGTCAATGGAATTATTCGGAATGCAATCACAGACAAGCGTGACTCTATATAACACCACACCATGCCCGTGCCTCTCCATCTAATCAAGTCCACGCCTTTATCGACTAATATACGAAACATCAAGAAAGAAGCATGACTATGCTTTTGAAAACAAGGAAACAAGCTTTTAACAACAGAGTCAATAGTAAGTGTTGGCGTCTCAACCCATTCCGCTGGGTTAAAGAAATGAACGCGACTGTGCGTAATGCAAAGCTATGCCTCTCAGGCTCACCGCCGCATCTCCTTCCGATCGAAGTCGACGGAAGCACTTGGAATGTAAACACAGGGAACGTGACTCTATATCATATGACACCATGCCTCTTAGAGCTTCACGCCTGCGTTCGTGACCCTTAACACTGCCATTTAACGTCCACGCCATCGCTGCACACGTGTCATGTCGCTACCGAACAGAACTGTGGTTGTAGTCACTTCACCGTGCTTCTAATAAAAGAAGCGCCGACGCAACTCAAGATGTAACCGTGGCTTTTAAAACAAGGAACTTACTCTTTTAAACAACTCGACTCTCGAATCGGCCACTCACAAAGTAAACAGCTAGCGTTAACATCTAAACCCATTCTGCTTTCTTTCCATGATAAGCGTACGAACGTGACTATGCGAAAGACGAAACCATTCCCCGGATTCACCCGCAGACGCGGCCTATTTTTTTCAACGAGTCAACGGAAACATTTCAACACAAATACAAAGTAACGTGAATCTATATAAAACCACATTATGTATCTGGGATGCAAGCTCGTGTCTGCGGACCAAACATCGCAAATACGTAAAACCCACGAACGTACACGCCTTCATCAGTACACAAGTCATTACAATACTAGGTTCACAACCGTGAATGCAGAGACTTCACGTCCCGTGCATCATAAGTAATGGCGCCTAATTACAACGATACTCGAAACCAAAATACATTTTGTTAACAAGGTAGCTGACAGCGAAATTTCACAAGACAAGGTAAGAAACTCCACTCCACTGCTTAACAACACCAGACGCACACAACAGTCAGGGACGTTGTTGTATACCTAGTCCCCACCGACCTTGTTGCTGGTGTTCATCAATCTCCTTTTTCAGCGCCTTCATATTCTCGTCATGTCGCTTCACAACAAGGCCGATTCCTCGCAACAACCGGATGTGCTCTCTAAGGAGATTTCGCTCCGCCGTAATTTCTACGATCCTCGCATTCGCCTTTCTCCAAATCGCCCTTTGTTTCTCGCAAAGCTTCTTCCACGCCAGAGGTGATCTCCAAAGAGCTGCTCAGACGTATTGTCGCCTTTGGAATTGAAACCAAGTATTCATCTCATCGACTATGTTATTGAGAGTAACTAATAAGGACCTCACGGCACTTGCCGTCAGCCGCCTACCACCATTCCCTTCTCTTCGAGCCACAATCGCTCCCCAATTCCACAAAGAGGGACTTCTGCTCAAGACCATGACGCAGACTAACCCTACCTCCAACTGAATTTAAATCAAGACGCGAAGACACACCCGATCAAATTAGGGAGTCACCGACCACAATAATTCATGTTTCACAAACTAAATCAAAGAAGCCGAAGAAAGAAAAAACGAATGAAGGAGAAGCGTAAATAGGGTGAACTTACAGACGAGGAACCTCGCGAGCCAGATCTCCTCCCGCTGACAGGCACGGCGGTCCTGAGTAGTCTCCTTCGCCCAGCCATGGCCGAGACGGTTAGTGAATAGTGATGAGCAATAGGAGTGGAAGGCTGGCGGCGGATGAAGGAGGAGTAGAATGTGGCTAGGGTTTCGACACTCCGTCCGTCCGCCTTAAATAGCCGGAGCTCGCCTCGGGCAACGAGCCGTAGCCGTGTCACCGGAGTAGACGCCCATCGGACCATTAGGTTTCTGGAGCGGCGCCACGTGGCGTTCACTCCCGAATACGAAGAGACGCCCGTTGAACCATTGGGTTTCCGTGATAAACACACGAATGTGACTCTTGGTAAAGCATAACCATGCCTCTTCGCTACCGCACGGATGTGCTCGCTGCTTGAACGGTTCAACGGAATCATTTGGAACACGAAACAACATAACGTGACTCCTCGTAATACCACGCCGTCACTTCGACCCACCACCGTGCAAAGAATACACCACAGCAGCTTCTCTCGAACAAGTCATTCCGTGCCTCACCGAGTAAACAGTGAGTGTTCACACCTGAACCCTTTCCGCTAGGTTTCCGCAGTTAAAGAAACGAATGTGACTGTGAGTAAGACCAAACGGTGCCTTTCCGCTGGGTTTCCATCTCGATCGAGTCAATGTAATTATTCTAACACAAACACGCATAAGTGTGAATCTATATAATACCACACCATGCCCGTACCTCTCCCATCTAATCGAGTCCACGCCTCTATTGAGTAATATACGAAACATCAAGAAAGAAGCATGACTGTGCTTTTGAAAACAAGGAAACAAACTTTTAAAAACAGCGTCTCTCACATAGGCCATTCGGTGCCTCACAGATTCAACAGTAAGTGTTGGCGTCTCAACCCATTCCGCTGGGTTAAAGAAACGAACGTGATTGTGCGTAATGCAAAACTATGCCTCTGTGGGCTCACCGGCCATGCATCTCCTTCTGATCGAGTCGACAGAAGCACTCGGAACAGAAACATAGGGGAACGTGACTCTATATCATACGGCACCATGCCTCTTAGAGATTCACGCCCGTGCCTGTGAGCCTTAACATTACCACGAGCGTCCACGCCGTTGTCAAGACAGTAACTCATGTCGCTAGCTGGTACGTAACCGCTGCAGATTCATTTTCTCCCCGTGCTTCTAATAAAAGAAGCACGACGCAACTCGCATGTAACCGTGGCTTTTAAAAACAAGGAACTTACGCTTAAACAACTCGACTCTCGAATCAGCCACTCACAAAGTAAACAGCTAGCGTTAACATCTAAACCCATTCTCGCTTTTTCCATTATAAACGCATTTAACGTGATTATGCGAAAGACGAAACCATGCCCCATGGATTCACCTGCAGACGTACTCTACTTTTCTCGAACGAAGTCAACGGAATCACTTCGAGCACAAATACAGCGTAACGTGACTCTATGTAAAACCACACCATGAATTTGTGGGTGCAAGCCCGTGTCCATGACAAGAAACACCGCAACACACAAAAGCCATTTAACGACACGCCTACATCAAGATGCAAGTCATTACAATACTAGGTTCACAATCATGGCTGCAGAGACTTCATGTCCCATGCATCATAAGTAATGGCGCCTAATTACAATGATACTCGAAACCAAAATACATTTTGTTAACAAAGTACGTAGCTGACACTGAAATTTCACAAGACAAGGTAACAAACTCCACTCCACTGCTTCACAACAACAAACGCACACAACAGCGAGGGACACTGTTGTATATCTAGTCCCCACCGACCTTCTTGCTGGTTTGCTCCCGGCGTAGTTCATCAATCTCCTCCTTCAAATACTTTCATATTCTCGCCATGTCGCTTCACAACAAGGGCGATTCCTGCAACGACCGGGTGTGCTCTTCAAGGAGATTGCTCCTCACATCCGTAATTTCTACGATCGTGGCATTGGCCTTCTCCAAATCTTCTCTTGTTTCCTGGTAGAACTGCTGCCACTCGTAGGTGACCTCCAACAACTCCTTGTAATGCTCACAACCTTTTCAAGTGAGAGTAGCTCCAATCGATCAGAATCGGTCGCAAGACACACCCACATCAAATTAGGAGTCACCGACCACAATAATTCATGTTTCACAAACTAAATCAAAGCAAATGAAAGAAACAAAAACGAATGAAGGAGAAGGTAAACAGGTGAACTTACAGACGAGGAACCCTCACGAGCCGGGATCTCCTCCCGCGACAGGGTATGGCCGTCCAGAGTAGTCTCCTTCTGCCAAGCCATGGTGGAGATGGTCAGTGAATAGTGATGAGCAAGAGGAATGGAAGGCCTGGCGGCAAACGAAGGGAGGAGTAGAATGTTGCTCGGGTTTTGCGACTCCGTCTGTCCACCTTAAATAGCCGGAGCCTAGCCTCGGGCGACGAGCCAGAACAGCGTCACCGGAGGAAACGCCCGTCGCACCATTAGGTTTCTGGAGCGGCGCCACGTGGCGTTCACTCCCAAGGTACGAAGAGACGGCCGTCAAACCGTTTGGTTTCCGCGATAAACGCACGAATGTGACTCTTGGTAAATCATAACCATGCCTCTTCGCGCTGCACGGATGTGCCTGCCGTTGCGAACGGCTAAACGGAATCATTTGGAACACGAAAACAACATAACGTAACTCTTCACAATACCACGGCGTCACTTCCTGGGACCCACCACCGTGTAAAGAATACACCACATCAGCTTCTCTCGAACAAGCCATTTCGTGCCTCACTGAGTAAACAGTGAGTATTCACACCTGAACCCTTTCCGCTGGGTTTCCAGAATTAAAGAAATGAACGTGACTGTGAGTAAGACCAAACGATGCCTTTCCGCTGGGTTTCCATCTGATCGAGTCAACAAAATTATTCAGAACGCAATCACAGACGAGTGTGACTCTATATAACACCACACCATGTCCGTGCCTCTCCATCTAATCGAGTCCAGCCTTTATCGAGTAATATACGAAACATCAAGAAAGAAGCGTGAATGTGAGTAAGGAAACAAGCTTTTAACAACAGAGCCAATAGTAAGTGTTGGCGTCTCAACCCATTCCGCTGGGTTAAAGAAACGAACGGATCGCAAGCGTAATGAAAAGTTATGCCTTCAGGCTTACTCCGCCAGGCATCTCCTTCCTTCGACGAAGTCGGAAGCACTCGGAATGTAAACACAGGGAGCGTGACTTCTATATCATATGGCACCATGCCTCTTAGAGCTTCACGCCCATGCTCGTGACCCTTAACACCGCCACTTAACGCCCACGCCATCGTTAGTGCACAGTGTCATGTCGCTACCGGAATGTAACCGTGGTTGTAGTCACTTCACGCCTGCGTTTCTAATAAAAGAAGCTCGACGCAACTCAGTACAGAACCGTGGCTTTTAAAAACAAGGAACTTGCGCTTTTAAACAACTCGACTCTCGAATAGGCCACTCACAAAGTAAACAGCTAGTGTTAACATCTAAACCCATTCTGCTTTCTTTCCATGATAAACGTACGAACGTGACTATGCGAAAGACGAAACCATGCCCCCATGGGATTCACTCACAGACGTGTTTCATACGAATAGGCCATTTTGTGCTTCACAGAGTAAATAGTGGGTATTCACATCTGAACCAATTCCGCTGGGTCTCCCCAATTAAAGAACCTTTGTGGGCTGAAACCCATGCATCACCGTCTGATTGAGTCGACGGAACAATTCGGAACACAAACACACGAGATCGTGACTCTATATTGTAGGGCAGCATGCCTGTTAGCGCTTCACGCCCGTGCCTGTGACCCTTAACATCGCCATTTAACGCCCACGCCATCGCCGCGCAATCGGGTCATGTCGCTACCGGAATGTAACCGTGATGTAGTCACTTCACGCCCGTGCTTCTAATAAAAGAAGCGCCTCACAACTCAGCACAGAGCCGTGGCTTTTAAAAACAAGGAACTCTTACCCTTTCCGCTGGGTTTCCACAATTAAAGCAACGAACGTGACTGTGAGTAAGACCAAATGATGCTTTCCGCTGGGTTTCCATCTGATCGAGTCAACGGAATTATTCGGAACACAATCACGCATTTAGCGTGACTCTATATAACACCACACCATGTTCGTGCTTCATCCATCTAATCGAGTCCACGCCTTTATTGAGTAATATACGACACATCAAGAAAGAAGCGTGATTGTGAGTAAGGAAACAAGCTTTTAACAACAGAGTCAATAGTAAGTGTTGGCGTCTCAAGCCATTCCGCTGGGTTAAAGAAACGAACATGACTATGCGTAATGAAAAGCTATGCCTCACCGGTCGTGCCTCTCCTTCGATCGAGTCGATTTAAAGCACTCGGAACAGAAACACAGGGAGCATGACTCTATATCATACGGCACCATGCCTCTTAGAGCTTCACACCTGCATGTGACCCTTAACATCGCCATTTAACGCCCACGCCATCGCTGCATGTGTCATGTCGCTACCGAACAGAACTGCGTGGCTGTAGTCACTTCACGCCCGTGCTTCTAATAAAATAAGCGCGACGCAACTCAGTACAGAACCGTGTCTTTTAAAAACAAGGAACTTACGCGTTTAAACAACTCGACTCTCGAATCGGCCACTCACAAAGTAAACAGCTAGCATTAACATATAAACCCATTCTGCTTTCTTTCCATGATAAACGTACAAACGTGACTATGCGAAAGACGAAACCATGCCCCCATGGGATTCACCTGCGTACGTGCCTATACGAATAGGCCAGTCCGTGCTCCACAGAGTAAATAGTGGGTATTCACATCTGAACCAATTCCACTGGGTCTCCCCAATTAAAGAACCTTTGTGGGCCGAACGCCCGTGCATCTCCGTCTAATCGAGTCGACGGAACAATTCGGAACACAAACACACGATACTGTGACACTATAGTATAGGCCAGTATGCCTTTTAGCGCTTCACGCCCGTGCATGTGACCCTTAACATCGCCACTTAACGCCCACGCCAGAAGTCGGGCACAGTCATGTCGCTACCTAGAATGTAACCGTGGCTGTAGTCACTTCACGCCCGTGCTTCTAATAAAAGAAGCACCACGCAACTCAGCACAGAGCCGTGGCTTTTAAAAACAAGGAACTCTTACCCTTTCCACTGGGTTTCCGCAATTAAAGAAATGAACGTGACTGTGAGTAAGACCAAATGATGCCTTTCCGCTGGGTTTCCATCTGATCGAGTCAACGGAATTATTCGGAACACAATCACAAATGAGCGTGACTCTATATAACACCACACCATGCCCGTGCCTCTCCATCTAATCGAGTCCACGACTTTATTGAGTAATATACGAAACATCAAGAAAGAAGTGTGACTGTGAGTAAGGAAACAAGCTTTTAACAACAGAGTATAGTAAGTGTTGGCGTCTCAACCCATTCCGCTGGGTTAAAGAAACGAACATGACTATGCGTAATCAAAAGCTATGCCTCACCGGCCGTGCCTCTCCTTCTGATCGAGTCGACGGAAGCACTTAATGTAAACATAGGGGAGCGTGACTCTATATCATACGGCAACATGCCTCTTAGCGCTTCACGCCCATGCCTGTGACCCTTAACAGTACCACGAACGTCCACGCCATTGTCAGTACACAACTCATGTCGCTACCTGGAACAGAACCGTGGATGTAGTCACTTCACGACCGACGCTAACAAGCGACATCCATGCCCAAAGCCTACTCATCTACATGTACGAACGAACGAAACAACACGACGGCAAATGCAACACATAAATGCTTTACAGGTTCATGTAAGTACAAAAGGCCACATGCCCCAACGCAACGGAAAAACACACGCTTCAAGCTCTTTGCCTACACTCCAGCAACGTTCTTGATCGGCTGGTGGGCGAGCGCATCCTCAATCTATTTCTTCGTCGCCTCATGACCTTCCTTCACAGTAGCATACGTATCCTCAACCAGGCTCTTGTACTTGATGAGAACCTCAGCATTCTCATCCATAAGCTGCTCCACTTCGCCTCGGCAGCTTCGCACCAACGCATAGCTCGCTTTCATACAGATTCTTCCAGCGGGCGGCCTCCTGATCCTTCTGGTAGAGCTCTTTGAGAAGCTTCTCATTCTCATACAGAGATCAAAATATGAGACCAGTGGACTTCTCCACAGAGGCATTGCTTTGCTGCACCAACTTCTCCAGGCGAGCGATGAACTGTTGCTGCTTAATTAGCTCATCGAGCACGTCGTCAGCCGGGCTAAGGAATTCGGCATCGCCATCTTGCCGAGAACGTATCCATGGCGAATGCGCCAGGGAGGATTCGCCTCCACGTGAGAGATCGTTGGACACTGGGCAACGGGCAGATATCCTCGCCGCTGCTACATAACAGAACGGCAAGACCTCTCACTTCTTTCCGCGGCTTTGGTCCTCGCTGCGTGGTTGCTTGAACACCCAGAACCCCTCCTACCTGCCATGGCGCAAGCAAGGAGTTACCAGCTAGAAAGAGGTGCCTGTCTCTGGAGAATTGTGGAAATGGAGTGTTCCATGAGTAGGTACCTTTTTATAACACATGCACACCGGTCAAACGGTCAAACAGAGTAACCGACGCCTCGAATTCTCGCAATCTCTCTTAAATACCTCGAACTCTGCACGCCTGGGAAACACAAGTACTATCATTTCATCTCCCTGCATTCGGCCCACACTACAACCACTCAACTTCTTTCAAATGGTCTCAGATATGTTCAATAAAAACATCTCAAACACGCTTAACTTATCAGGTATCGCCCTGTCTGTATTCCAGAGAAATTACTGTTGAATTCATAGTATTATCCATTGCCATTTTTTAAAATGATATTTATATCAAAATCTAACTATATCCGCGAATTAACTTGCACACTTCTTGAGGTGACACCTTAGTGAAAACGTCCGTAACACACGCAGGAACGAACGTGACGCTCTTTAATAACAAACAATGCCTCCCTGGAACACACCACCGTGACTCTCCACAAAAAAGGAACGAGTCGACAAGGAAAACATTTCCATACAAAGCGTCAGTAGTCTGCCTGTTGCATTAGCAACACAAAGGCTAACTCGGCTTCACTTCCACGCACCTCACAAAGTGACTCGCCAGAGAAAATGCATGTAACACACGCGTGGACAAACATGACTCAAGCTAATAACAATACTTGCCCCTCATTGCTTTTCACGCCCATTCCTCTCCAAGAGAACGAGCGAGCGGAATCATTTGGAAATACAAAAAGCATACAACCGTGGTAACTTGACTCTGACCAATACGTTAACATGCTTCGCATGAGTTCATGTCCATGCCTCTCCAAATGAACTGGCGAAAGCGTAATCGCTTTGGAACACAAAGAACCATGCAACGTGACTCTCTAATAACAAACAAGGCTCTCCTTGGAACGCACCACCGCGACTCTCAACAAAAAAGGAAGGAAAACATTTCCATACACAGCGCCAGTAGTGTGCCTATTGCATTGGCAACACAATGCCAACTCGGCTT
Organism: Aegilops bicornis; assembly: GCA_021605145.1. Classification (NCBI taxonomy): domain Eukaryota; kingdom Viridiplantae; phylum Streptophyta; class Magnoliopsida; order Poales; family Poaceae; genus Aegilops; species Aegilops bicornis. Next base: position 381,288,547 of record CM038675.1, on the reverse strand, counting down.
CACTTCCACGCACCTCACGGTGACTCGCCGGAGAAAATGCATGTAACACACGCGTGGACAAACGTGACTCTGGCTAATAACAATACTTGCCCCCGCCGTTTTCACATCCATTCCTCTCCAAGAGAACGAGCGAGCGGAATCATTTGGAAATACCAAAAGCATACAACCGTGGTAACTTGACTCTGACCAATGCGTTAACATGCTTCCCATGAGTTCATTTACATGCCTCTCCAAATGAATCGCGAAAGCGTAATCGTTTGGAACACAAAGAACCATGAACGTAACTCTAAGTAACGCCAAGCCATGCCCCTGTGGATCACACAAAAACACTAAAATCAAAAAAATGCTAACATCCCACCGACTAACAGTTAAGATGGCAAGTACACGGAAAGTTTCACCAATCTTGATGTCCAAACGGACGGTCGAAGATTGAAGACGCTTCGGCATTTCCATAGGAGGGTGAGCGCTGGTGGCCTCACTTCCATGCGCCTCATCGTGGAACGTCATAGAAAACGTCTACAACACGGCAGTAACGAACGTGACTCGGGTAACACCAAACCATGCCCACGCCGATGTCACCACACTAAAATAAAAAACGCCCCGCATCGAAGCCCACGTAAAGTTACACCAATCTTGATATGAAACCGACGGTCAAGATCCACGATGGTTGGACCATTTCACTCTCTCCCTCCACTCCTTTCTTCCTTTTGCTTCGCACCAAAAATCTCGAACACTTCACCAGTTCCCCTCTCTCGAACACCCTCCTATCTCCTTCTGCCTGCATTGTCCAATCCAGCAGACCAACCAAAAATCCAAATCGCGGTCGCCTCACCCACCAGCCGCCATCCACTTTGAGATACAGACGGTCGGTGGGTGCCCGTAGCATCAAAACCTCTCCCGTGACAACGGCGATCGACGGGCGACGACCTCGTCACAAGCGGAGGTACCAACAGAGAGCAAGGAGAAAAAGCAGCCGATGGATGCCACAAATCCCTCACAAGAAATCGAAGGTAAAAAAATATTAATCCATTACATTCCATTACCATAGTTCGGTCAAAGCGGTTTTCCTCCTTTTTGACGGACATGAACCCTAACCGCCACACAAAACCGCGTTTCCAAAAAGTCTGTTTAGACTTTTCTAGCAAAATTGAAATAAGGTAGACACGCGTGCAATAGGATGCTACCACTATCCGCCACAAAAATCTGCTCGCAAGATATTTGCCTAAAACGTATTGTGCATGCCAGAACTATCTAGGGCACCGCTCTAGATTCAAACCATGAGAGCATCCTTAAATTCAAAACCTGCTATTTACAGGAGATTCTATATATCCGTTGATTGTATTTGTTTCAAATTATGTGCCTTCTCATATCAACATCCGTGCTCCAATAATAGATCTAGTTGTGTGCTTATAGCGTGAAACAATTTGTGCCTCTCCGGCAGTGCCTTTTTTTGTCCACAGGATGCATCTCCTCTTTCTTGTGAAATTAAATTTTGCTTCTACCGCTGCTAACGCTCGGGCATTTTTACGCAACAAGGAATGGTAATAAGGAAAACAGGGTACCTGCAGTAATGTCCGCCGTGCAAAGAAGGTACTATAAAAGGCTCACACAAACCATATAACAAAAACTATGTAGCAGCAGCAGAAGTTAACCACTTACGCCCACACAATCTTGGGAAATTACACTTTGATGAAATTTTTCACACACTATGTGTATCATTATTCATTCGAGAACATTTTATCTTACCCTCTAAACCTTACAATTATATTTACAGAATATCATTTGTAGTGCTTTTTTCCATATAAAAAAAGACCTCCCTCACCGATATGGACTTGATAAAGATCCATACCGCTTCACACTGACCCTAATTTCCATCACTCATTGGCCAAACCAAGAGTTAGGAGGAAGACTTGATATAACAAGAAAACAATGGATTGATCGCCTTTTTAGCTCAGGAAATGAAAGAAAAGGGCTATCTTATGAATCTATGTAGATTAAGTTTCAGATTCTTTTTGTGCAGTCGTGGAAGACATGGTTTAAAACTATATCCCATTTATTTCGATTTTGCTACGTAATCCTTTTGTTACATAATCATCGCAGGTGTGACGGATGTGCAGGAGGAGATATCAAACGATTTTGTCTAAACTTAATAGTGCATATCCGTAAAAACCACTCATCTCTCCCCGACCCATCCGAAAAAGAACGAAGCGGAACAAGGACAACGAAGCACCCGAGCAAGTGCCAAGATCAACTTCGAAAGGTGGAGCTACAAAAGAGAGGCCATCGAAACCAAGACCTGCTGCTCCTCCTAGAACAAAAATACAAAAGATAAAGGACAAAACTCAACTCACAAGAATAAAGTGCTACCTTGCAAAGAAGAAGAGCCTGCACCTCTAATGGTGCTCCCGCCAGTAGTTAGAGGGGTCAAGAATGAACTAACTAAAACCAAGAAGAAAAACAAAAGACAACGATTGGAAGACGGCGAGGATGATGTCAGCAAAGAGTCAGAGCATGATGCTGCCGATGACGACGATGGCACAAAACATGATGATGACCTCATTCGTGCAGAGGGCGATGACGCCATGAGGGACAACAAAGGCCAAGAGAGGACAAAGAACAATGATGTACAACACATTTTCTCTACAGATTTTTCCTACCGCTTTTCACCCATGAAAACCAAACCATCCTCTATAACAAAACACTATTTTTATACACAGGGGAAACCAAGACAGAAACGGACAAAGAGGACGAAGATAAGTGGAAAAGAATTGGCAGCACCAACGGATAATGAACACGAGGCAACAACAAATAAGGACAAATGCGAAATCAAGGCAGGAGCAGCATTTGATCAGGTCAATAGAGCATGGAACTTACTAGAATAACGTCACCGGCAAGATGTTAGGACGGCCAGGTTTGGAAGCATAGAGGAATGCCAAATAAAGCGCCCATCTGCAAACCGCTTGCAAGACACATCTACGACAACCTGGACACGTAAAGCATGACAATAACATTCGGTGATGCCGATCACCGAAAGAAATCAAGATTACCAGGAAGCTATAGACAAGGTGTTTGGATACCCAAACGGCACGAAAAAGTCAAAGCACTAAGGCCGGAGAAGAGCCCAACTTCAATGAAAGAACCGATCACGTAACTTGGCCTCAAGAAAATGGATTTCCATCACGACGATCTGTTTAAAGAACTACAATACTTGGTGAAAGTAGATGACGAACAATCAAACAGGAAATCAGTTAAAATATTTTTCCTTATTTTTATCCACAACGTTGTCTGTGGAACAACCTCCCTACCTTCAAAGAAACAAGCCATTATGGTCAAGGACTTGGACTATCCAGAAATGGCAAAGATGGATTTCTGCGAGGTAATCGTCGAAAGTATTAAGGAAGGAGCCAAGATATGGCAGAAGCACAGGTTGTTGCCTCAGGAAGAAAAGAACAAAAAGCATCTCAATGGTTTGGCACAGGGACCAGTAATAATGTACCTCGACTCCCTGCTGTTGCCGACCTACACAATAGAAATGCGCAAGATTGCAAAGACAATGGACAAGACATCATTACCGCGAGCAAACCACCTAAGAGAGAGTGACCTAAAGAAAATAGCTAGAGCAAGTATATGAAAAAGGACGGAAAAGCACGACGAGATGACTATGAATTTGGCAAGATAAAGGTATAGCCCTATTGAATATATATGCATTATACCTTATAAAAACGGTTTCCAGTCTAACCAACTCCATTCTGCGGAAACAATGCGGACATGGAAAGGAACAGCAGAGAGGATCTTCTATGCCAAGACAAAGAACACCTTCAGATTCAATACAGATGATACCAAAGACAACAACAGGAGCACCAAAGCAGACCACTGTTACTACCACCTCCAACCAAGCGCCAGATCGAAGCACATGTCAAAGATGAGTGGAAGCAAGGAATCACCACAAGCACCAAAGACAGGATCATATGAAATATTCGCAAGGATAGAAGAAACGTTGAAACAAGTACTCATTTAAACAAAACAGAGATACCGAGAATAAAGACCAGGGCTGGACACCAATGCAGCGAACAAGAGGAGGAATTAGATGAAAACATGAAGAACTCAGTGGTGCAACAAACAACGGCCCTGATTGATTCTCTCGAACAACTTAGAAAATTTCAGGACATTGTTTGCAGAGTGAGCTTACCAGAAGAGTCGTCACTGAAGTTGCAGGATGGAGCAGACGCGGGAGCCACAGCTGCACTTGTACATGGCAACCACACGAAAGAAGTCGCAGCCACAGCAGAACCAGGAGCAAGGAGAAAAAGGAAGAAGGAAGAACAAGACCAACAAAACAAACATGAAAGGAAGAAAAGAATAAGAAAATCAAGAACACAGACCTCGAGAATTAGCCAGAGGGAGACAAAAGAACATAACAAGGTGCAAAAAGAGCAAAGCAAGGAGCATGTATCAACTAATACAGCAAGTGCCGAAGGACAGCAAGAACAAGGTAGAAAAGTAGCTGCAGAAGCAGAGAATCAAGATGAGAAATGTAAATGAGAACAAATACATCATCCATGTGACTCAAAGCGATGCTTTCAAACTTGAACTTAAAAAATCTGTCTTCAATTCATCGGGGACACGGCAAGAGAACGCCACCGAAACATAAAGGCCAACAGCAGCATGTCGTCAAGAACACCGAGCAAGAGGATGGAAGTAATAGAACAAGCAACCCAACAATAGATGATGCTCCCTCAAGAGCATCAACAGGAGCAGTACAAGAGAAGAACATGATCGGAGGCAGCAAAGAAGTGTGTATAAAAATCAGTCTCTTCTTTCTAAAAAGTCTCTTCTCTCTAAACTATAAACGTATTGAGTTAACTGACAAATCTGCAACAAAATATACACTCAGCCAGACAAGTATCATATCAACGCTCCCGCAAACGAGGCACGGGCTGATCTAGCATCGACCGTTAACAGCACGGCACAAAAACAAGAAGAAAACAACAAAGAAGAGGTAAAACTTCCAAACCCACTTTGCCCAAATACCGTCAACTCATATTGTTTCATCTATCAGGTATTACAAGCACAGCAAAGAGAAGAGGATGCCCATGCAAAACAGAAAGTTGATATAGAAGAGCTCTTCAAAGACAAGAGCATTTCAGATGACCGACAGGGAGAAAGCCTCAGACATCACTGTGACACACCCAAGGCTGGTATACAAAGCAAAGAAAAAAGTGGACGCAGAAATGTGATATCCCAACCACCGCGCAAAGGTAAAATTCAACAAGAACCATTTTTCCAAAATTTATAAGAAATGTATCGCCCAAAGACAACTCGTCACAAAGAATACAAGAATTACAAGCAATGAACCATGCTTTTCCTTTTTTCATGAAACGCAGGAAACAAACGAGGACGGTCATGCCGAAGAACAGCAAGGGGTACAAACAGAACGAACCAAAAAACAAGGGAAAATGGCGACTAAAATGGTACCCAGTATGCCGACCAAACAACAGTCTTCACGTGACAAATACAACCGAGAAGACATGCCACCAGCATCGAAGACCAACGAGGTAAAGCTACACGCACCTGCTCCTACAACGTTAAAAAAAATTTATGCATGCACAGATGAAGTCCAAACTTTATTACATTTTTTGACTGAACAGAAGAAAGAAACAAATGAAGCAGAAGATGTGCCTCAAGAAGCGATAGAAAGTGCTGCTACCGCTCGACAATGTACAAAACTCCGTAAGACAGAGAAGAAGTAACAGGAACGGCAAAAGAGAGATTGAATGTAGAGGTCAAGCTACAAAACCTCTTTCTATAGCATATAAAAAAATGCACCCACCAGAAAGAAACACAAACACATTTTAATTACGTTTTTGCGTTCCGACATATGCAAGAAACAGAGGAGATCACCAATATTCAAAACCAACAAACACAACAACACAAGGGAATGGAACAATCAGAAGATGTTATTCCAACAACGGACAACAGAATCGCCAGAGACCAAGCCGTAAAACCTTTGTTGTCCGAGCAAGAAATAACAGGGATGCCAATGTCGACGCAAAAGACTAAAAAGGTGAAGTGAGATAACCTGCTTTTAAGGAAATTAGATATTTGAGTAAACAAAGACACAAATGCAATCTCATTTACCTACCTCTATGTCTCAACAACCACAAGACAAAAACGACGACCACGGAAGAACAAAACGAAAAAGATCCAGAGGAGCTCCAAAAACCTCCACTCAAAGAAGAAAAGCTCGAAGAGGCAGCACCGGCGGAAACGACTGAAAAGGTGAAGCTACAAAAAAACATTCAAAGACACACTAAACATTTGAGTATTTTTCTTAGGGAACGGACACTAAACTACAATGAAAATAACGAGCATATTTAATTATTTTTTAACCACGCTTTTGCATGACAACGCAGAAACCTCAACAAGACACGGACGCAGACACAAGCAAAGAAGCAAAGGGCCACGGTGCATTGAAAGACCATGCAGCAAACATTCTAGAGAGAGAGTCAGACAACAACAAGAAAAATGCCGCACCATCAAACAAGAAACATTGTTCTGTAAAAGATGTTGCCGCCACAAACACGACGGTAAGCCAGGACGGCACTCAAACAGAACGTGAACCATTGATCATACAAAACCTGGCCATCGAAGACGGCACAAAAGATGAAGGGATCGAACGCCTGTACAACAATGTCATGACAGCGAATTAGGACAAAGGGTAAGTTCATGTTACCACCAACGAATTAATTATTCCAATGATTTTCTCCCTTAAACATTTTACATGTATACCTATAAACATTTTACATGTTGCAGGCACAAGATTTTTATAAATACAGAGACGTTAACAGTAACGGTGAGCCTCATGGCAGAAAGTTTCAAGTCTGGAAACGCAGTGCGCACCGAAACCATGGCAGTCATGCTACAGATGTTGAAAAACCAATTCAGGGGCACAAAGAGAAAGGTTCTATCAACATACAACACTGTAAGTAAACCTCAAGTTTCAACAATGAACATCACTCTATCGATCAATCAACCTTTCTGTACAATTGAATTTACAAATCTCTTTTACGCACATGTGACAAAAAAAGGTGCATCAATACACATGCCAACCACGAAGATCCATTGGAGTTCAAAAATAAAGAGGAAGCACACGTCAAAGACAAGACAATGCCTAAAAGGCTTAAAAGATTCCTTGATCCTAAGAAGGAGAGCAACTACAAGATTTCGACATAGTAAGCACATCTCATGTTACAGATAAGAAATACAATCTCGGCACTACAATTTCGTCTAACGATCAACAAATCATGACTAAATCCAAGAAGGATCCCTTATTTATTTATTTTGCATTTTGCAGTTCTTTCTACCAGTTTGCATAGGCGGGCCTGTTCGAGAAGGAATTGTGGGCCACTACTTCGTTGTTACAATAAACATGAAAAAATAGCATTTTGAACTCCTTGACTCTTTACCAGATGAATATCGAGGCACAATGGATTACTTCAACACAGTAACAAGCAGAGTAAAGATGATATGGAAGCAAGTAAGCAAATTGCTCCAGCTGTCTCCAAGTAGTATTGACCATTTCGAAAAGGTCAAAATGCAAAAGCCACTTCAGGAGGAACGTAAGCACTACAAACCTTTCTCCTTTTCCTTACTCAATCGTAACAATTAAATTATTAATTCAATCCATAAAAACATAGGACGTTAGGACAACTTCACCTAAACTGCCCAACCATCTTTTGACAACGACAATAACCAATCATCCTTCTACCTGCAGACTCGACTGTGCGTTCTATATGTTCATGAACGCAAAGCACTACACCGACGATGGATAAACAGTGTACCTAACAGAAGAACAAGTCCCGGAGTTGAGGAAGAAAATTCTCTATCAAATAATCAGCCAATACAGAGATACGGCCGCACTGTCATTAATCATCTACACCAAAGGTTTCTCTTTCTGAAGACAACGAAGTAAAATTCTAATTATAAAATTTTCAGAGACACACCACTAATTTTTTATTTTTTATTTTAACAGATATGCTGAACTCTGAGGTCGATATGGAAGACAATGAAATGCGACGAATACATTGTGACATAATTCAAGAAGAGATTCCTCCAACCCCCGAGCACATTGGGACGAGCGCTCAAGAGATGCAAGTTATTGACATTAATGACACAAGCAGCGATGAGGAGAAACAAGATTATCATGTGAGCAGAAAGGATACCACCAAAGTGTCTGAAGAAGCACTCACGGAAGAACAAACCCAGACAGATGTTGGTTTACAAACGGAACAACACGCGCAGCCAGACATTGATTTACAAAAGGAAGACGAACGGAAAGATCCACCGATAGAACCGCATGCACCACCCCGGATAAAAAGATGTAACACATAACAGTGCTCTCCTTTAGAAGGTGATAACAGGACAAAGAGTGTACCAACTAGCCAACAAGAGCTTTCCAAACAGAGGAAGAACCACATTGACGAAGATCAAACTGTGAACATCACCCTAAGGTGAAACATGCACAAGAAGAAAAGAAGCAGAAAGAGAAGGATTTAACAGAAAAGATACTTGAATAGAGGAAACGCGATGCTGCAATCTCAGTAGAACCGAGCATCAAAAACAACAGCACACAAAAGGAATCACCAACACCTAGGCAGCCTAACGAGCAGGCCCAGTTAGGTCACGACAAGAAAAAGGCAAGGCATCTTCCAAGAGTACAGACAAGATCCCCAAAACCCTAAACTATTCAATCATCAGAGATCAGCTCAGCAAACGTAATCCCAATTAAGAGGCCATTTAAACGACCAAGCAAGGAACCTGGGAAAGTAAAGGTTGCATCACTTGTTCCAGGAGATTTCATTTACAGATAAAAGGCCATACAACTCTATAGATATCTGATGAGCCGACAAGGACAGAGAGAATGTGCAAAGTAGGCAGATTCTCCTAGTTCCATGGAAACAATTACAGAGAGCTACAGATTCTCCAACATCCAACTAACAATTCACTCACCTACTTCCAAACCCTCCTTGCAGACAAGTGTTATATAAATATAAAAGCTCAAACCGAGAAGACTGCATTTCAGCAAAATCCTTCATGGAACAAGCAGGAAAAGAAGAAACACAGATGGAGGGCTCCATGCTAAACGCTACATCGGAGGAATGGATGTAACAAGAACAGTTCAACCCTGCACGACACAATCAGTATTCCCTGCAGGTTTTGCAAATGTTTGCATACCTCACACACAAAAACACCACTGCCATTACTACGATAGAATATTTAACTAAAACCACACACTCTCTTTCTTGAAGCTGGTGCTCGGTCTCAATTATGATAACGAGGAGCTATTAGAATTCAATGAGGACGAAGCACTAAAAGGATTTGAACTCCTCGTGGGAGGTAAAGACATCCTCCAATCGAAGATGGTAAGTTCAGTATTATTACTTACCACATGACCTATTCTCTTTGAGCTTTCAACGATAAAATGAAATTCAATTTTTACATCAACAATGATCTCCTCTCTCAACGTAGATCATGATACCTCACCACACAAACAACCACTACACGCTCTATCTAGTGAACAAATTCAAAGATAGCATCGACATCCTTGACTCACTGAACTACGTAAACTACGCCGATTTGTCTTGGAGTCAACACCACGTGCATCGAGAAGAACTGGTACGTACTTTTTGTACATTGATTTCCTCTTCTCCTCATGATAGTATGATACTCTTACTTTCCTCAATGCAGCACCCAAACAACAAAACCATAATGCAATAACAGATGAGAAGGATGTCCGTGCTGATGAACAAGCACCACGGACTAAAACACAAGAACAAACCAGACTGGAAAGGATAGCCGAAAGGCCTCACAGGTCTCGCACACCAAAGCAAGAAGGAACACAATGCGGTCACTTCACGGCCCAATTTGCGTAAATACTATAATGGGAAAGAACTGGTCAAGGATGTAGAGGATTTTCATGTAAGTTACCACTACATACACGTCAAATAACTTGATTTCTTTATTACCATAATTAGTTTATTAACAATTGTGAACAACACGTAACTATAAACCATACATTTTCACATGCCTGCAGCCCAGCAAGGTCGATGCCGAATGGAAACCGGCACGATACACACTCATATTCGGTAAAACCAACCAAATAAAGGACCATCAACTTCCTGGAAAACTCAAAGATTACAAACCAGAGACTACAAACCTTTGTTCACCCATGAAAGGTAATATAACTATTTTCATTTTTACCACCAGTCAACATTACTAGAGCTTCAAATATTTCTTTTAGAAACAACAGCCATAATTTTTTATCTGCTTTGACAGAGCGAGACGTAAAAAAACAGCATCAGTCAGAGAGCAGCAAGAAATACCTGCAACACCGACATTCGTTTCTACACGTGGATAAGGCAAACGAGCTCTACAACATAGTCATGAGTGACTGATGACCCACAAGTATAGGGGATCTATCGTAGTCTTTTCGATAAGTAAGAGTGTCAAACCCAACGAGGAGCAGAAGGAAATGATAAGCGGTTTTCAGCAAGGTATTCTCTGCAAATACTGAAATAAGTGGTAACAGATAGTTTTGTGACAAGATAAATTGTAACGAGCAACAAGTAGCGAAAGTAAATAAAGTGCAGCAAGGTGGCCCAATCCTTTTTGTAGCAAAGGACAAGCCGGAACAAACTCTTATAATAGGAAAAGCGCCCCGAGGACACATGGGAATATCGTCTGTTAGTTTTCATCACGTTCATATGATTCACGTTCGATACTTTGATAATTTGATATGTGGGTGGACCGGTGCTTGGGTGTTGTTCTTACTTGAACAAGCATCCCACTTATGATTAACCTCTATTGCAAGCCTCCGCAACTACAACAAAAGTATTAAGGTAAACCTAACCATAGCATGAAACATATGGATCCAAATCAGCCCTTATTTAAGCAACGCATAAACTAGGGTTTAAGCTTCATCACTCTAGCAACCCATCATCTACTTATTACTTCCCAATGCCTTCCTCTAGGCCCAAATAATGGTGAAGTGTTATGTAGTCGACGTTCACATAACACCACTAGAGGCTATACAACATACATCTTATCAAAATATCAAACAAATACCAAATTAACATGACTACTAATAGCAAGACTTCTCCCTTGTCCTCAAGAATAAACGTAATTACTCACAAAGCATATTCATGTTCATAATCGGAGGGGTAATAATATGCATAAAGGATCTGAACATATGATCTTCCACCAAATAAACCAACTAGCATCAACTACAAGGAGTAATCAACACTACTAGCAACCTAATAGCACCAATCCCGGACTTTGAGACAAGAATTGGAGACAAGAGATGAACTAGGGTTTAGATGGTGCTGGTGAAGATGTTGATGGATATTGCCCTCTCCCGATGAGAGGAGCGTTGGTGATGACGATGGTGATGATTTCCCTCCCCGAGGGAAGTATCCCCTTTAATGTACTCTACGGGAGCTCTAGAGTGGTTCCGCCAAGGTTCCGCCTCGTGGCGGCGGAGTCTCGTCCCGAAAAGTTCCTCTTGATTTTTTTCTCGTCGAAAGACTTCATATAGCAGAAGATGGACGTTGGAGACCCACCAGGGGGCCCACGAGGTAGGGGGCTCGCCCTAGGAGGGGGGCACGCCCCCACCCTCGTGAGCAGGGTGTGGGCCCCCTGGACTTCATCTTTGGCGAGGATTTTTCTTTATTTATTTTAAGATATTCCGTGGAGTTTCAGGACTTTTGGAGTTGTGCGAATAGGTCTCTAATATTTGCTCCTTGTCCAAATTTCTGTAATTCCAAATGCCAAAGATTCTCCCTCCTTATGTAAACCTTGTAAAATAAGAGAGAATAGCCATACGTATTGTGACATAACGTGAAATAACAGCCCATAATGCAATAAATATCAATATAAAAGCATGATGCAAAATGGACGTATCAACTCCCCCAAGCTTAGACCTCGCCTGTCCTCAAGCGAAAAGCCGATAACAATAAATATGTCCTCATGTTTAGAGGTAGAGGCATCGATAAAAATAAAATATGGACATGAAGGCATCATGATTATTCTCATAACAGCAACATATATAGATTTTGTCATATGATTACTTATGTTCAAGCGATGATCTTTTCACAATGCAAAAGTATGAATTATAAACCTTATTGGGCTCCAACAAACTATAATCTCAGTCATCGAAACAATTGCAATTTATCATAACATCGGAAAGAGTCTATGTCAAAGCTTAAAAGCAAGTCCACATACTCAACTATCATCTAGTCCTTCATAATTGCTAACACTCACGCGATACTTGTGGTTACGGAGTTTTAATCGGACACAGAGAAAGATAGGGGCTTATAGTTTTGCCCCACAACCTTTTACCTCAAGGGTAATGTCAACAATAATGGTTCATGCTCCCCTATATCCAATTAGATATATATATATATCATGTTCTTTCCAACAGGCTAAGCTTGCCAAAGGATAAAATGAAAAATAAAAGGTGAAGATCACCATGACTCTTTTCTGGCGCCGTTGCCGGGGAGTGTAGCGCCTTTGGTAGGTGGAATTTGGTAAGGAAAAATTTATATAGTGTGCTGAAATTTACTGTCACTTGTTACTATGGAAAGTAATTCTCAGGGGCTTGTTCGAGGTATCTTCGCCCCGTCCAATAGAGCAAAAGTTGCTCCCAACCTACTGAACCTATTGAAAATGAAACTCCTTTCGAATTTCCTTCGGGTATGATGGAAAGACTGCTAGCTAACCCTTTTACAGGAGATGGAACAAAGCATCCTGATGAGCACTTATTATATGTGGATGAAGTTTGTGGATTATTTAAGCTTGCAGTTGTACCCGATGATGTTGCTAAGAAGAAGGTCTTCCCTTTATCTTTGAAGGAAGACGCATTGGTATGGTATAGGCTATGTGATACGAGATCGTGGGGCTATAAAAGATTGAAATTGGAATTTCATCAAAAGTATTACCCTATGCATCTTGTTCATCATGATCGCAATTATATATATAATTTCTGGCCTCGCATAGGAGAAAGCATTGCTCAAGCTTGGGGGAGGCTTAAATCAATGTTATATTCATGGCCCAATCATGAGCTCTCGAGAGAAATAATTATGCAAAGTTTTTATGCTCGGTTTTCTGAAAACAATCGCACCATGCTTGATACTTCTCGTGTTGGCTCTTTTATGATGAAGACTATTGAATTTAGATGGAATTTATTGGATAGAATTAAACGCAACTCTGAAGATTGGGACCTCGACGAAGGTAAAGAGTCAGGTATGACACCTAAGTTTTATTGTGTTAAATCTTTTATGGATACCGATATTTTCCGTAAGTTTAGCACTAAATATGGACTTGACTCTGAGATAGTAGCTTCTTTCTGTGAATCTTTTGCTACTTATGTTGATCCCCCTAAGGAGAAGTGGTTTAAATATCATCCTCCCATAGAAGTAAAAGTAGATGCACCTATTAAAGTTGAAGAAAAGACTGTCACTTATAATGATCCTATTGTTCCTACTTCTTATGTTGAGAAACCACCTGTCCCTGTTAGAGTAAAGGATCATGCTAAAGCTTCAACTGTTGTTTGTAAAAGCAATATCAGAACTTATGTACCCCCTAAGCAAGTTAAAGTAGAACCTAATATTGCTATTGTTAATGATCTCTTGTTTGATAATATTGATGGGCATGTTATTCAGTTCAATGGTGAACTGCTAGAATTGCTAAGCCTTGTGATAAAGATAAACATAGACCTGTGGTAGGTGTGCCAGTTATTTCTATTAAAATAGGAGATCATTGTTATCATGGCTTATGTGATATGGGTGCTAGTGCTAGTGTTATACCTTATGACTTGTATAAAGAAATCAAGCATGAAATTGCACCTTTGAGTTAGAAGATATTGATGTCACAATTAAACTTGCCAATAGAGATACTATTTCAGTGATGGGAATTGTTAGGGATGTTGAAGTCTTGTGTGGGAAAACTAAATATCCTGCTGATTTTCTTGTTTTTACTTCTCTGCAAGATAGCTTTTGTCCCATTATATTTGGTAGACCCTTCTTGAACACTGTTAATGCTAAGATAGATTGCGAAAAGAATGTTGTTACTATTGGCTTGGATGATATGGTTCATGAGTTTAATTTCTCTAAATTTAGTAAACAACATCGTGAGGAAGAATTGCCTAGTAAGGATGATATTATTGGTCTTGCTTCTATTGCAGTACCTCCTAGTGATCCTTTAGAACACTATTTGCTAGACCATGAAAATGATATGTTCATGAATGAAAGAAGGGAAATAGATGAAGTATTCTTTTAACAGGAACCTATTCTGCAACACAATTTACCTGTTGAAATTTTAGGGGATCCCCCTCCATCCAAGGGTGATCCCATGTTTGAGCTTAAACCTTTGCCTGATAATCTTAAATATGCTTATCTTGATGAAAAGAATATATATCATGTTATTATTAGTGCTAACCTTTCAGAGCATGAAGAAGAAAGATTATTGAAAACTCTGAAGAAGCATCGTCTTTGCTATTGGATATACTCTTGATGATCTTAAGGGCATTAGTCCCACTCTATGTCAACATAAAATAAATTTGGAAGCAGATGCCAAACCAGTTCGTGATCCTCAACGACGTCAATCCTAAAATGAAAGAAGTGGTAAGAAAAGAAATACTCAAGCTTACGGAGGCAGGTATAATTTATCCCGCTGTCGATAGTCGATTGGGTAAGTCCTGTCCATTGTGTCCCTAAGAAGGGAGGTATTACTGTTGTTCCTAATGATAAAGATGAATTGATTCCACAAAGAATTATCACAGGTTATAGGATGGTAATTGATTTCCGCAAATTAAATAAAGCTACTAAGAAAGATCATTACCCCTTACCTTTTATCGATCAAATGCTAGAAAGCTTATGCAAACATACACATTACTGCTTTCTAGATGGTTATTCTGGTTTCTCTCAAATACCTGTGTCGGCTAGAGATCAATCAAAGACTACTTTTACATGCCCTTTTGGTACTTTTGCTTATAGACGTATGCCTTTTGGTTTATGTAATGCACCTACTACCTTTCAAAGATGCATGATGGCTATATTCTCTGACTTCTGTGAAAAGATTTGTGAGGTTTTCATGGATGATTTTTCCGTCTATGGTTCCTCTTTTGATGATTGCTTGAGCAATCTTGATCGAGTTTTGCGGAGATGTGAAGAAACTAATCTTGTCTTGAATTGGGAAAAGTGCCACTTTATGGTTAATGAAGGTATTGTTTTGGGGCACAAAGTTTCCGAAAGAGGTATTGAAGTTGATAAAGCCAAAGTTGATGCTATTGAAAAGATGCCATGTCCCAAGGACATCAAAGGTATAAGAAGTTTCCTTGGTCACGCCGGATTTTACAGGAGGTTCATTAAGGACTTCTCAAAAATTTATCGGCCTCTGACTAATTTATTGCAAAAAGATATACCATTTTTCTTTGATGATGATTGTGTAGAAGCATTTGAAATACTTAAGAAAGCATTAGTCTCTGCACCTGTTGTTCAGCCACCTGATTAGAATTTACCCTTCGAAATTATGTGTGATGCTAGTAATTATGTTGTAGGTGTTGTTCTAGGGCAAAGAGTTGATAAGAAATTAAATGTTATTCATTATGCTAGTAAGACTCTAGACAATGCTCAAAGAAATTATGCTACTACTGAAAAAGAGCTTTTAGCAGTTGTATTTGCTTGTGATAAGTTCAGACCCTATATTGTTGATTCTAAAGTAACTATTCACACTGATAATGCTGCTATTAAATATCTTATGGAAAAGAAAGATGCTAAACCTAGACTTATTAGATGGGTTCTCCTGCTGCAAGAATTTGATTTGCATATCGTTGATAGAAAAGGAGTTGAGAACCCCGTTGCAGACAACTTGTCTAGGTTAGAGAATTTTCTTGATGACCCACTACCTATTAATGATAGCTTTCCTGATGAACAATTAAATGTTATAAGTACTTCTCGTAGTACTCCTTGGTATGCTGATTATGCTAATTATATTGTTGCTAAGTTTATACCACCTAGCTTCACATACCAACAAAAGAAAAAGTTTTTCTATGATTTGCGACATTACTTTTGGGATGACCCACATCTTTATAAAGAAGGAGTAGATGGTGTTATTAGACGTTGTGTACCTGAGCATGAACAGGACAGATCCTACGCAAGTGTCACTCTGAAGCTTATGGAGGACACCACGCTGGAGACAAAACTGCACATAAGGTATTGCAATCCGGTTTTTATTGGCCTACTCTTTTCAAGGATGCCCATAAGTTTGTCTTGTCTTGTGATGAATGTCAAAGAATTGGTAATATTAGTAGACATCAAGAAATGCCTATGAATTATTATCTTGTTATTGAACTGTTTGATGTTTGGGGCTTTGATTATATGGGACCTTTTCCTGCCTCTAATGGATACACACATATTTTAGTTGTTGTTGATTACGTTACTAAGTGGGTAGAAGCTATTCCAACTAGTAGTGCTGATCATAACACTTCTATTAAAATGCTTAAAAAAGTTATTTTTCCGAGGTTTGGAGTCCCTAGATATTTAATGACTGATGGTGGTTCACACTTTATTCATGGTGCTTTCCATAAAATGCTTGCTAAATATGATGAAAAATGGTGGCGAGGATTTTTCCTTATTTATTTTAAGATATTCCGTGGAGTTTCAGGACTTTTGGAGTTGCGCAGAATAGGTCTCTAATATTTGCTCCTTTTCCAAATTCGAATTCCAAATGCCGGCATTCTCCCTCCTTATGTAAACCTTGTAAAATAAGAGAGAATAGCCATAAGTATTGTGACATAACGTGAAATAACAACCCATAATGCAATAAATATCGATATAAAAGCATGATGCAAAATGGACGTATCAGTGACACATGGCAGGATGAATTCAAAAGGTAACTTGGTTCCTTTTACACCTCAAATTAGCTAAAGTTAGGCAGCAATCACACAAATCAGAAAGGAAACTGCAAAGAACCTTAAATTCCTGTTTATCACGTTACTCCCTCCGTCTAGGTGAGTAAGTCATCTTAGGTTGTGCACCGTGACCAAGGAGGAGGGGAAAACGAGAGACCTTAATGTTTATTTGCTAATTAATAGTGTTGCATGCAATGAAATAACCACCGCATGTCGTGTTTGGTAGTTTCAAGTCATTAAAAGCATGCACACCCCTCATCTCTTATGGGTTGATATGTTAAGAAACAAGAAACGAGGTAGAAGTTAATGCACCGTGCCTAAGTGTTTTGGGATTATTTGATTTTCGTAAGATGACTTACACACCTAGATGGAGGAAGTACTTAGTTAATGACTTTCTCAACAAAAATTTCTTCTATCGCCTCAGATGTAAGCGTAAAAGTAGTATTCTCGAGAGAACAACCACAGACCAAAAGCACAACTTTTACTGGATCAAAGCTAAAGGAAATATTTGGGCCTGCAAACAAGAAAAAACGTCAAGGAATGGAAAAGACGGTGCTCGATGAGTTAGCAGAAGCATGGGAAAGTAGCAACCAAACTATACACAAAAGACATAGACTATTATTAGGCCCAACCTTTGCAGAGGTAAATTTCAATCATATAAACTCATATTTTTCGAACTATTGTTTAATCTCTTGGTACCGATCTATTTTTTCGAACTCATTTTTATCGTTTTTTATTTGTTGCCTGCAGCACATTCTGGGTTTAATGGATAAAAGAAAATCTATGAAGGACTTCAAAGATGATTTCACACGAGAAAAGGATGTCCTGGTTCCTTTGTTCCTTAAGAAATGTCAATCAGAGAAGCTCAAAACAGCAAAAATGGTAATAGTGTTTTCCATACAACAAAATAAAAATAAGCATTTCAAACAGAATGCTATATTCTAAACTCTGCTCTAACAATAAAACTTTTGCGCCACAGGTATTCATGCCATTTGAAAGGGAAGACTGATACACACTATTGGTGCTCGACAGATATAGAAGGAAGCTTCAAATCATCGAACCTGAAGAAACATCTCTTGAAGAATTGAAGAAGCAAGAATACCTGAAAAATCAACGTGATCGACACGTGCATGATGGCAAACTAATTAAGCAGATTGCTAACATGGAAAACAACGAAGCCATCAAAGAAAAGGAGCATAACAAATACCACAACCATAAAGACAAACTGGTAAGAATTGTAAATAATGTCATCTTTCAATTTTACAAATTACACTACATGTCTCTCTAAAACAAAAACAAAAAGCAATTCCCTGTGTTCCTGTGTTTAAAGAAGTATCTGAAATATTACGGGTGAAAAATTCAAAAGGAAAAGACTAGATGGGATGTTGAATTTTTACAGGGCGTCCCATAGGTGAACAAAGGTGAAACCCCGTTTGTTGTTCTAAGGTTCGCGCATTTCTTTGATGGCAACCACTTCGTCGAAGAGATAGATAATTTCGACGTAAGTTTTTGCTTAAAACTCGCAATAAATCTGCTAGGTATCATACAACTGCATGACCTAATACCGATGTGGTTTTTCTCCTTTTTTTCACTGAATTTTTTATAGGATGACACGGAACAATGAAAAGCACAACAACTGTGCAGGCTACCATTTAGCGATCAGAATACAATCGAACCCAGCGAAATGGGCGATGAGATTAGAAAGATCTACAACAACATCACGAAATAAAAAGTTGTTGATAAGAGAATGAGCCTAGCTCCATCGAAACATCAGAAGACGGTTTAACCGCACATTATACTGTAATAATGAAGCAACAGACTATTTTTATTGATGTAGTTCCTTGATTCTTCAAGAACCAAGCATTCAACACAAGCGGTGCCCATGCCCCAACTATCAATCCAGGCGGTTGATGACCATGCCCCATAAAGCCCCAAGTCCGTCCCTAGACATACGTGCATCACGTCGACACGCCGTGACTCTACATACTACTCACGCGTGACCGCCGGTGACTTTGATGTTTCACAAACATTCCCCCTTTCTGAAACCGTGTGCTGCCGAATGCCACCAACCTACAGAATGAGTCTGGCGTGAGTACAAACGTGACTCTCTAAATGAGTATTTAAACAAATGCATGTGGTGCCACCCACTCAGCCGTTAGAGACCTCACACCTGTGCATCCACAATGGTGCCTTCCTACCTCAGTATTAGCAAGCAAGCCTCTCCGACCACACCACCATGCATCCAGAGGGTTAAGGACCAGTGATGCCTCTCAAAGCCCCACACCACTCCATGCCAGTGATACCAGACACGTGTGACTCTCTAGAGGCTTCACAACCGTGACTCCCTAACTTCGTATTCGGAAGCATGCCTCTAGTATCACACTTTTGAACATCCACAGGATTGATAGCTGTTCGCAACAACAAAAACGCCACTTCCGTGCCTCTTGGGTCTTCACCTCCGTGCCTTCCATAACTGCATCTACGTGCCTAACGTGTCACGCCTCATGACTCTTACATGGTCACGGTACCACGCCCATGTCTCTTCACAAACGTCACAACAGTGCATCTCTAACCGAGCATTCCAACACATGCCTCTAAGACCACACTATTGTGCACCCACAACGTTGATACCCGTGCATCAAGAAGTCGCAATCTCGTGCCTTGCGTACCTGGATCCAGGTGCCTCTCTCACATGACACTTGCCATGACTCGTACATGCCCCATGACGTCGCACAACCTTGACTCTCCACACTTCCAAACCGTGACCTCAGAATTCATGTATTCGGAGCTCAACTCTGCTACTCCGTCCACGTGCCTCCGACCCCTGTAGTAACACACGCTGGTGACTCTAGAGACTGCAAACCTGTGCCTCTCTAACTGCGTATTCCGACCCATACCACTCCTTCCACTCCTCAAGAAGTTGCGCTTGTGTGAACAACTAAAGTGTACTCAGCGTAAAAAGACTGCTTTGCATTTTGTTGTTTTTGGAGTAAAAAGCAACATTACTACTTCAAAATCACATGATTGCTGAATAAACATAGTACTTAGCAAGCTAAATAACTTGCTCAATCACATAAACAAACAACAACTTGACATAAGGAAACTTGTTTAACCTGATACAGATGACATTAAAAACTGCTTCGTTCTAACAGAAGTAAACTACGAACCTGATACAATAGAAAGGACAAGCATAAACACAAGCAACTCCACGACCAGTTTTCTATGTTTTCGTCATCACTAGTATCCGTAGTAAGGATCATCATAATTCTTCTCTGCCTCTTTTGCACTCTCCAGACCTTCTCTGATGTTTTCAATTCTCTTCCACGACTCGTAGGTTGCGTACGCATCTATCGCTGCATACTCAATGAGGTAATTTGGCAAAGGCTGATCCCCACGCTTTATGGTCTTCAACCCTATCAATCTTATCCTTCATCTGCTTGTAGAATGGGTGGATCACGCCCTGCAACATCAGCCAAAGAGTGGTACCTCTTTCTTCCCTTGAAAGGAACTCTCCATTTGCGCTGGATGTCGATGTACTTGTCGGGGTTGATCTCCAAACCAGAACTTCACAGCATCTTTTTGTCACCTTCAATACTGAAGCCGACAAAGGTGTAGAACCTGTCGTCCTTCAGGAACGGGTGCAGGCTCTTGGGCCTGCAGGGGGATGGCACATTTAAGGTGGATCTATCAAGTATCGATAAAGTACATGCTTATATAGTACGTATAATTCATGGACGAAAACATTTCAGAAACAGTTATGCAGAGTTCAAAAATAAAATACAAGCACATCATGTTATTTTTATTTTTGGAATTTACACTTGAATCAATTACCTATCTACTTCTTAGCCATGTTAACACATCAATTCAAGAAACTGAACTACACTAGAACATGAAATATAGAAAATACACTAGAATGTAAAGTACGCTAGAACATCGAAGTTCAGAAAATAATCTCGTACATCAAATCCATAAATTAATCTATTGCATCAAATACATAAATTGATCCGTGAGTCAAGTTCAAAATCTATTCTCACGCATCTACTTCGAAACTGCACCGATACATCAAGTCAATAAACCAATTTAATCAAATTTCTCGGGTGAAAAGCTAATTAAATGTAGCATGGAGAGGTTGAAACTCAGGATGGTTCACCATTTTGTTGCCGCGGTGATGTGATATACCAAACAGAGCTCCTCCACGCATAATCAGAGAACCGCCGCCTCTGCGGAGGTTCATCCTCCCGTATACTCGACATCAACGCCCGATGTCGCGAGGGTACAAGCCGCAGACCCTCTTCAGGATCCTGCTGATCATCTTGTCGGCTTCCTCTGGATTGCTGGTGCATACGACATCCAGCTTTTCCTTGCCGTGGATGTCAACCTCCTTGAGGTGCACTTTGTAGTCGTGCTTCTGATCGGGGACCTGAACGTCGCCGACCTCCGTGCTCTGGTCTGACGTCTCACCACGGGGACGCTTGGCAGATGGTTCCTCCGCCATTACGCTCCTCCCGCGATGGCCGCCTTGACACAGAGATTGTGAGGAGATGCTAGTTGAGATGGAACGGCAATAGTGTTTTCGGAATTGAGCGGCTATGGAAGCGCAGTTACCCTTTTGTGCCAAGGTCTGGGTCATGGAGGAGGCGGTTGGACGCGGCCTCGTCGTGGTAGTGAGGGCCGAAGACATGCGCTCGTCGTTGCTGTGCGTCGAGGCAACCGCCGAGTGGCAGTGCTCGCGGTTGCCGGGAAAAAGCAACCGTCAAATCGTCCGATTAAGCACGAAAGAAATGTTATTACTCGCACCTTTCCCGATGCACGCCACTACTACCACACGACCAATGCTGCATAGACTTCGCACATGTGGACCCACAACCGATACTCTCTGAGTACTATTTGCACCGATGCCTCTACTACCAAACTTCCCGACGCAGCACTCTCACGTGCCCGTGGCGACACACGCTCGTAACTCTAAAGACTTCACAACCATGACTCTCTGAGTAAGTCTTCAGATGCATGCCCCTGCCA
Source organism: Aegilops bicornis (assembly GCA_021605145.1). Taxonomy (NCBI): domain Eukaryota; kingdom Viridiplantae; phylum Streptophyta; class Magnoliopsida; order Poales; family Poaceae; genus Aegilops; species Aegilops bicornis. Next base: position 381,266,562 of record CM038675.1, on the reverse strand, counting down.
CCACATATTTGTGCATCCACAGAGTTGATACCAGTGCCTCTAAAATTCCAACGCCGGTTCAGAGAGCCTGGTGTTCCGTGCCTCACACGTCTATTAAGATGCTATAGCGAACAAAAAAAACCCAGGCGACACGAATCTTGATACTAAAACCAGACCGTCGAAGATTACAGACGGTTCCATCATTTCCATTTCTCCCACCTCCACTACTCTCTTCCTTCCTCTCTTCCACAACAAAATCTCGAAACATTCCACACTCACACAAGATCTCCTCATAGGTTCATTACACCGACACAAATTTCAAGTAGAGTTCCCCTCGCAAAACAACCGCCACCACGCTTCGCCAACCACCCTCCCACTTCGAGATACACACTGTCAAACGGTGCGCCCAACAACACAAAGTACCCACCCGACTACGACGAAGCAAGGACTTCAACACCGCCGGCGGAGATCACAAAAAAAACGAACAGACAGAATCGACCGATGGAAGCGAGAAGTCGAACACAAGCAATTGAATGTAAATAACAATCTATCACATTACATTCCATTTTCCAAGGACAACAACCCTAGCCACCACAAAAACCGAGTTTTGCACTATCCAAAATCAACTTGTCTCAAAAATTGAAGTACCGTACACACGACATTTAATAGAAACGCTGATGCTCCCCGCTACGGAATTTTCACCACACGATATGTGCTTAAAAGTACTACACCTGCCACATCACTAACTATAATACCTCAAACGATCCAAATACTTCGAGCATACAGAGAGCTCAAACTTGGTAAATACACCAGATTTTCTCTGCCCGTTGTTCCTTGATTGTAACTGTTTTCAAGTTAAGTGCCTCGTGTCCATCATAGCAGCGTTTTTACTTCAGTGCCTCCTGTACCAGACCATGCCTCCTGTACATTCTAAGCCCTGCCTCATGTGCGTACATCCACGTGCCTCGCATGACACTTGCCGTGACTCCTACGGGGCCTGTCGTGCCACATCCACGTCACTTCACAACCGTGGTTCTCTAACCGATTAGTCGGACCCATGCCTCTGCCAACACACTTTTGTGCATCCATAGAGTGCACACCCGTGACTTGAGAAAACACACGTACGTGCCTGTTGTCGATTCACCTTTTCTTCCTTCCGTGACTGAACCAACGTGCCTCACGTGCCTAAAGAAACATGTGCCGTGACTCTTACATGATCCCACTGCCACGCCCGCGTCACTCCCGAGACTTCACATCCATGCCTCTTTAACCGAGCATTCTAACACATGCCCCTCCCAACGAACTCTTGTACTACATCCACAGGGTTGATACCCGTGCCTCGAGAAGCAGCATGTCCGTGCTTGTGTTGGCTTCATTTACGTGCCTCCTATCCTTACATCCACATGCATGTAGAACCTGCACTTCTGTGCCTCGTGTGACTGCATCCACATGCCTGAAGAGAGGCTCCACTTCAGCATTACCACGTGACTTCGCAAACGTGCTACCTTCATTTCTGTGCCTACACGTACATGCACCCACGTGCCTCACGTGTCACCGCCTGCACTCTTAAGTGCCCCGTAATGCCACACCCACGTGACTTCACGAACGTGGTTCTGTAACCGAGAAGTCGGACCCATGCCTCTGTCGCCATACGTTTGTGCATCCAGAGAGTGCACACCCATGACTTGAGAAAACACACGTAAGTGCCTGTTTTGGATTCACCTTTTCTGCCTTCCGTGCCTGAACCAATGTGCCTCACGTGCCTAACGAAACATGCGCCGTGAATCTTACATGGTCCCACTGCCACGCCCGCGTCGCTCCCAGACTTCAAAACCATGCCTCTTTAACCGAGCATTCTAACACATGCCTCTCCCAACGCACTCTTGTACTACATCCATAGGGTTGATACCCGTGCCTCAAGAAGCATGTCCGCGTCAGATTAGCTGCATTTTCGCCTCCGCCGCCACATCCACGCTACCACACGACACCGGCCTCCTATGCTGCGTCAACGCGTGCAGAGAACCTGCACTTCAGTTCCTCGTGTGCCTGCATCCACATGCCTGTAGAAAGACTCCACTTCAGCACTACCACGTGACTTCACAAACGTGGTACCTTCATTTCTGTGCCTACACGTACATGCACCCACGTGCCTCATGTGTCACTCGCCCAGACTCTTACGTGCCCCGTAATGCCACACCCACGTGACTTCATGAACGTGGTTCTGTAATCGAGTAGTCGGACCCATGCCTCTGCCGCCACACATTTGTGCATCCAGAGAGTGCACACCCGTGACTTGAGAAAACACACGTACGTGCCTGTTGTGGATTCACCTTTTCTGCCTTCCATGCCTGAACCAACGTGCCTTTGTCGCTCCCGAGACTTCACAACCATGCTTATTAACCGAGCATTCTAACACTTAGACCCATGCCTCTGCCGCCACACGTTTGTGCATCCATAGAGTGCACACCCGTGACTTGAGAAAACACACGTACGTGCCTGTTGTGGATTCACCTTTCGCCTTCCATGCCTCGCACCAACGCGTGCCTTTGTCGCCCCGAGACTTCACAACCATGCTTCTTTAACCGAGCATTCTAACACATACCTCTCCCAACGCACTCTTGTACTACATCCACAGGGTTGATACCCGTGCCTCGAGAAGCAGCATGTCCGTGCCTGTGTTGGCTTCATTTCCGTGCCTCCAATGCTTACATCCACGCGCCTCACACGACACTGGCCTCCTGTGCCTGCGTCAACGTGCCTGTAGAACCTGCACTTCAGTGCCTCGTGTGCCTGCATCCACATGCCTGTAGAAAGGCTCCACTTCAGCACTACCACGTGACTTCACAAATGTGGTGCCTTCATTTCTGTGCCGACACGTACATGCACCCACGTGCCTCACGTGTCACTCGCCCAGACTCTTACGTGCCCCATAATGCCACACCCATGTGACTTCACGGACGTGGTTCTGTAACCGAGTAGTCGGACCCATGCCTCTGCCGCCACACGTTTGTGCATCCAGAGAGTGCACACCCGTGAGTTGAGAAAACACACGTACGTGCATGTTGTGGATTCACCTTTTCTGCCTTCCATGCCTGAACCAACTTGCCTTTGTCGCACCCGAGACTTCACAACCATGCCTCTTTAGCCGAGCATTCTAACACTCGGACCCATGCCTCTGCCGCCACACGTTTTTGCATCCATAGAGTGCACACCCGTGACTTGAGAAAACACACGTACGTGCCTGTTGTGGATTCACCTTTTCTGCCTTCCATGCCTGAACCAACATGCCTTTGTCGCTCCCGAGACTTCACAACCATACCTCTTTAACCGAGCATTCTAACACATGCCTCTCCCAACGCACTCTTGTACTACATCCACAGGGTTGATACCAGTGCCTCGAGAAGCAGCATGTATGTGCCTGTGTTGGCTTCATTTTCGTGCCTCCACTGCTTAAATCCACGCGCCTCACACGACACTGGCCTCATGTTCCTGCCAACGCGTTCAGAGAACCTGCACTTCGCCTCGTGTGCCTGCATCCACATGCCCGTAGAAAGACTCCACTTCAGACTACCACGTGACTTCACAAACGTGGTGCCTTCATTTCGTGCCTACACGCACATGCACCCACGCGCCTCACGTGTCACTCGCCTGCACTCTTACGTGCCCGTAATGCCACACCCACGTGACTTCATGAACGTGGTTCTCAGAATCAGTAGTCGGACCCATGCCTCTCGCCACCACATGTTTGTGCATCCAGAGAGTGCACACCCGTGATTTGAGAAAAGACACGACGCGTTCGCTAGGATTCACCTTTTCTGCCTTCCATGCCTAACCCAACGTGCCTTTGTCGCTCCCGAGACTTCACAGCCTTGCCTCTTTAACCGAGCATTCTAACACTCGGTCCCATGCCTCTGCCGCCACACGTTTGTGCATCCGTAGAGTGCACACCCGTGACTTGAGAAAACACACATACGTGTCTGTTGTGGATTCACCTTTTCTGCCTTCCATGCCTGAACCAATGTGCCTTTGTCGCTCCCAGACTTCACAACCATGCCTCTTTAACCGAGCATTCTAACACATGCCTCTCCCAACGCACTCTTGTACTACATCCACGTGGTTGATACCCGTGCCTCGAGAAGCAAAGCATGTCCGCGTGCTCGTGTTGCCTTCATTTCCGTGCCTCACCGCTTAAATCCACACGCCACACGACATGGCCTCCTATTCCTGCGCCAACGTGCTCAGAGAACCTGCACTTCAGTGCCTCGTGTGCCTGCATCCACATGCCTGTAGAAAGGCTCCACTTCAGCACTACCACGTGACTTCACAAACGTGGTGCCTTCACTTCTGTGCCTACACGTACATGCACCCACGTGCCTCATGTGTCATTCGCCCATACTCTTACATGCCCCGTAATGCCACACCCACGTGACTTCACGAACATGGTTCTGTAACCGAGTAGTCGGACCCGTGCCTCTGCCGCCACACATTTGTGCATCCAGAGAGTACACACCCGTGACTTGAGAAAACACACGTACGTGCATGTTGTGAATTCACCTTTTCTGCCTTCCGTGCCTGAACCAACGTGCCTCACGTGCCTAACGAAACATGTGCCGTGACTCTTACATGGTCCCACTGCCACGCCTGCGTCGCTCCCGAGACTTCACAACCATGCCTCTTTAACCGAGCATTCTAACACATGCCTCTGCCACCGCACTCTTGTACTACATCCACAGGGTTGATACCCGTGCCTCGAGAAGCAGCATGTCCGTGCATGTATTAACTGCATTTCCGTGCCTCCGCTGCTTACATCCACATGCCTCACACGACACTGGCTTGTCCCGTGGTTCTCTAACTGCCTGTAGAACCCACACTTCCGTGCTTCCTGTGCTTCCCTCTGGAAGTGCCTATAGAACCCACACTTCCGTGCCTCCTATGCCTACATCCACGTGTCTGTAGAACTTGCACTTATGTGCCTTGTGTGCCTGCATCCACATGCCTGTAGAGAGACTCCACTTCAGCACTAACAGTCTCAACTCTAAAAAAAATATTGTAGCACAAAAAAAACCAGCCAAGCATAACGAATCTTGATGCCCAAACGGACGGTTGAAGATAAGAGACGGTTCGATGGTTTCCATCTCTCCCTCCCTCTTCTACTAGCTTGCTTCCCCTTCCGCAAAGTAAATCTCGAAACCTTCATCACTCCCGCACGCTCTCCTCCTTCCTTCTGCACACAAACACAAACTCGAAATCGGGTTCGCGTCACCGGACAACCGCCACCGTGTTCGCCAACCACACTCAAATCCGACATACAAACAGCCACACTCTGCCTGCGACAACACCAATAACCCCGCCCGGCATGCGGCCATCAAGTAGAACTTCAACAATGCAATGAAATGGCAACAAAAAGGAGCAACGACACAATAAGAAGATGGAAGCGAAGAACACCGCACAAGCAATCAAGGTAATTATCATTCTATCCCACTCCATTCCACCGGGTAGATCATAGTGATTTTTCCACTTCCAGGAACAGCAACCCTAGCCACCGCTACCAAGGAGTTTTCTAATAACCTAAATAAATTTGCCTAACAAATTGAACTAGCGCAGAGATAAGATTTAATAGAAATGCTACTGCTCTCCGCCGTGGGATTTTCGCCATACGATTTGTGCTCAAAGGTAAAAAAACCTGAAACATCAGTAACTAGAATACGTCGATAGATCCAAACCCCGCAAGCATCCTGAGACGCCTAAACTGATAATCGTACGAGATTTTCTACATCCCTTGTCCCGTCAATGTAACCGTTTTTCAAATTAAGTGCCTCTGCTGTGAAATACCGTGAACAAAGAATAGGTCTACCATGTGCTTCTAGGGTAAAACAACCCGTGCCTCTCTATCCATGCAAAAAAGAATTCACACCACGCAGGTTTTTTTCCTGTGACACTCGACTCTGCTTCTAACACCTGCCCATTTTTTATGCAGCAAGGACAAATCCTCACGAAGAAGTTAAAACCCAGCAAAATAATCGACGAAGACCTGCCAAGAGCATGCAAATCAGCAAGCTCTCACAAAGGTTTGAGCAAAAAGTCTCCACTGTCCATCTACAAACAACTATATTGAGAGTTATTAATAACTTAACTGCTATCCTTGACAAAAATAACTTAAATATGTCTACAAATAAAACTACCTGCCACTTTTTATATATTTCTTTATAGAAAACATTAAAAATGTTCGCACACTATCTTATTTTTAATTCAAAAACAGTTTAACTTACCCAATAAATCTTGAACTATCATTGATGACATTCCTCCAATTATGAAATATCACCTGTAGAGTGCATTTTTTCTCTTAGAAAATGCTTCACCCTAACTTCACTACCCCAGCTGCACTCATAACCATAATCATGGAAGACATATATTTTAAATGTGTATCAACTATTTTCGGACAAAAAGAACATCTTTTTTTGTTACCCGTCATTATACAGACACGAAGACGGTGATATTCAAAGCACGTAAAAGGCAAGATGTCTCCTCATTCATCAAAAAGGACACAGAACAAAACATGAGGAACAAACCACCTACAGAAGAAATGATAACTTACACCAGGCTCAACAAGAATAAACATCTAGCAACAAGCAAAAAAAAAGAGGAAATCAGTACAAGCAATGTTTTACTCACGGAGCAAAAAGGCAAAAGCAAAAGGACAATGCCGAAAACATCATCGACACTAGTACCTTGCAAAGATCAGCCATTACCTCTAATGGTACTCCCGCCAACAAAGACCAACCGCCACGAAGAAACAAGCTGAACGCAAGAAGAAAAACAAACAACGAAGGGTAGAAAAAGAACAAGACGATACCAACAGCAAAGGTTCATATACCAATGATGACGACGATGACAGGGAACATGATGCAGATTTCATTCCTACAGACGGCGATGATGCCGAAGAGCATGACACCGACGCAGAACATGACGACGATGTAAAAACACACTTATGTACTAATTTTGAATACCACTATTAAGGACTCAGGATCTAACGTTCCTTTCTAACAAAACCCTTTCTTTTTGTCTTCTCAAATGTAACAAATCAGATGTATGACGTAAAGAGGAGAAAGGCAAGCGGAAAGAATTGGCAGCACCAACAGCTGACGAAGAACAAAGAAGAAATGCACGAAGAGAAATGCCAAATCAAGGCAGGGCAGATTCGCTCATGTCAAGAAAGCATGGAATTTACTTAAAGACCGCCACGGGCAAGATATTAGGACGGCAGGATTTGGCAAAGATAGAGAATCGCAAAATAACGGGCTCCATCTGCAGACCACTTGCAGCACACATCTACGACAACCTGGACATAGAAAGCATGACAACAACCTTCGGTGATGGTACCGAAGACAAGAAACTCAAGATTACCAAAGAAGCTATACACAAGGTGTTTGGATACCCAAACTGCACGGAAAAGTCAGAACCAAAGCCAGCGAAGAGCCCAACTTCAATGAAAAAACTGATGTCAGACCTTGGCTTCAAAAATACAAATTTCAGGGCAAAAGAACTGTTCACACAGCTAAATGAATTGGTGGAACTAGATGACGAACAGTCAAACAGGAAATCAGTTAAAATATTTTTCCTTATTTTTTTCCACAACATTGTTTGCGGGTCAAGCGCCGCTATCTTCGCCCGACAAGCTATAATGGTAGAGGACATGGACTATCCAGAGATGGCAAAGATGGATTTCTGCAAGGTAATCATCGAATGTATTAAGGAAGGAGCCAAGATATGGCAGAAACACAGAAATTTGCCTCAGGAAGAAAAGAACAAAAAGCATGTCAATGGTTTGGCACAGGGGCCAGTAATTATGTACCTCGACTCCCTGCTGCTGCCAACCGACACAAAGAAATGCGGAAGATTGCAAAGACAATGGACAAGACCTCATTACCACGAGCAAACCATCTCAAAGAGAGTGACCTAGCGAAAATAGCTAGAGCAGACATGAAACGGGACGGAAAAGCACGACCAGATGACTATGAATTTGGCAAAATACAGGTATAGCTATATTGTACATAAATCAGTCCTTCCTTTTGAAAACGGTTTCCATTCTAATTAACTACATTCCACCAAAACGATGCGACATGGAAAGGAACAAAGAGAGGATCTTCTATGCCAACACAGCATCAACTTCGTCTTCAATTCGGCAGATAGCAGGAGAACATCGCAAACAACAGCAACACTAGAACACGACCAAACTGCTATCACCTCCACCCAAACACCGATGCGAACCACGTGTCGGCACCAGTGGAAGCAGGGAACCAAATAAAAGCATCAACACGGGAGCAGAAGAAAGATTCCAAAGGATAAACAAATTGTTGGAAAAATACTCCATGAAGCAGAACAGATACCCGCAGTAACTAGCAGGGCTGAAAACCAATGCAATGAAAAGGAAAAAATATTGGATGAAAAAAACAAGAACCTAGTCGTGCATCAAACAATTGCCCTGATGGATTCATTGGAACAACTCAGACAATTTCAGGACATAGTTTGCACAAGGTACCTGACAGACAACACGACCCTGCAGACACTAGAGCAAGCAGATCCAACAGCCTCAAGTAGACTAGTCGATGCCAACCGCACGAATGAAATCGTAGCCACAACAGAACCAAGAGAAAGGAGAAAAAAAGAAAGAAGAAGACGACGAAGAGAGGAAGAGAAGAACAAAATCAAGGGACATAGGCATTGACAAGAACAAGATAAAGCGGCAAAAACAGGTAAGTAAATACTAATGCATGGTGCCATACGCACCCTAAAGCAAACCCCTGCTTTTCATACCTAAACCGAAAAAGAACCGCCTCAATGCTTTCGTGAACGTACCAATAGCACGCCAAAGCCAAGATGAACTCCAACAGCAGGATGGTGTCAACAACCCCAAAAACACAAATGAACACAACAAACAAAGCAACCTCACAGCAGACAATGCTACAACAACAACTACCCCAACACAAGCACAAGATACGATCGACGTCAGAACCTGTGAAGAGGTAAGTATGAACATCCATTTTTCCTTTCAAAACCAGATAGAGTTATAAGTGAACTGACAGACCTCCAACAAAATTTAGGCTCAGCTGAAGAACAATCAAGTCAGCAGCCCCGCCAACCAAATGCAAGAGCCTAACCCACAATCAACCGATAGCATAACAAACAACAAAGAAGAAGAAAACAACAAAGAGGAGGTAAACTTCCATACCCCACTATTACCCACAATCGAAAACTCATAAATGGCGGTGAAAGAAAGTGAACCGCAAACTCATATTGTTTGATCTCCGTGTATCACAAGCACTCGCAAGACCAAGAGACAACCCATGATGAAATTGAACCCCATAGTGAACCTCGCATGCATTTAAGGCGTCACGTAACAGAACTTTGTGTACAAGAGATTTCCAAATACCACAACATTGCAGATCACCATCACGAGTACAAAGGAGAAAGCGCAAGACATCCCAAACAGATGAGAAACAAGAGATCATTATACACGACAAAGAAACAAGAGATGGAGGCACAAATAACCCACCATCAACACGGAGGTAAAAATTCAACAACAACAACCACTTTTCAAAATATTTTTATGATGTCTGAACTACCTAATACACCCTGCCACGTCAATACAAAGATTATAAGGGATGTCTCACCCTTTTCTCTGAACAAATGCAGGAAACAAACGAAAGTACCGATGTCGAAGATCAAGAACTTCAAACAACAACATCTCAAGAGGTGAGGTTACAAAGCTCGCACACAAATGAAGTTCAATCTATAATTTCAATTTTTATTAAACGGAAGAGGAAGCAAGCAAAAGCACCGCATAGACATTCAACAAGAAAAACTAGAGGACAACACGAGACAAGGAGAAGCCAGAGTACAAGCAAAGAGACAGTCCGCAACTCCGTAGATAGAGGTATTATAAAAAATTGTAATCGAACAAATGTAAATGCACCCATTTCTTAAATATTTTTTGTGTTGGTGCACACACAAGAAGCTCAAGAAACCATCAACAATCAAGACCATCAAACACAACCAGAGGAGCCCAATGAAGAACCCAAACATGTTCTTCAAACGATAGACAATAATTCCACTGAAGACGAAGCCACAAAAAATTCACTCACCAAACAACAGGTACAAGAGACAGCGGCATCGTCAACGACTGAAAAGGTAAACTTACGAAACCTGCAACTATGAAATTATAAAATTGCTGCGTGCACAATCAAATAAACTCCAACCTACCACATTTGTATTCACTCCAATGGACTCTCACTTTGCCGCCTCTATGTTTGAACAAATGCAAGAAAAAAACAAGGTCAAGGATTTATGAACAGCAAAATAAAGAGCAAGAGAAGGACCCAAAACCACCACTGAACGAAGAATCAGTAGTAGCAACAACAAATACAGAGGTGAAAACACATAACACCTCTTCATGAACTTATAGTTGAAAAACACGCATTTGACATCACTACTTTCCTGCATAGCAGAGAGAGGAGACCAATGAGCAAAAGGAGGACACTGAAGAAGGGAAATATGTTCTTCAAAAGGCAGCCATCAACGTAACATAAGACCAAGCCCAAAAATATGCACTCACCGAAAAACATGCAGCAAAGACGGCAGCAGCAACAACGACTGAAAAGGTAAAGTTACATACATTGGTCCTATCAAAGTATAAAATAGCTATGTGGAACCTCAAATGCACTGCCACTTAGCCACCTCTGTGTTTCAAAAGCTACAAGACAAAAACGACGGCACCAGCGATGAACTACAAAAGAAAGAAGAAGAAGATGCCCAAAAACCTCCACTCAATGAAGAACAAGCACAACATTCAGCAGCAACGATTGAGGAGGTAAAGTTACATAAGCTGATTCTACGAAAATATAAAGTAGTTCCATGAGAACTAAAATGCACTCAAACTTAGCCACCTTTATGATTGAACAATTGCAAGACAAAAACCATGACAAAGGATTTATGAACACCAAAACAAAGAATGAGGGTACCCAAGAAACTACACTCGATTTAAGAGCGGGTGGAACAGTCAGCATCACCAATGACAGCTCAACAGGTGAAGTTGCACAAAATATTTCCACAAAATTACACAACTTAATCACAATCAAAATAGCTCAAACAACGCACCAAACACTTCGTTGTTTTCCCATAACAGTTGCTATAATAGAAATAAAGTAGCAAGTTAAATTATTTCAATGCTTTTTCAATGATAACGCAGAAACACGAAGAAGGCGACCACGGAGATACAAGCAATGAAGCAGACACACACATTGTTCCATAGAAAGAAGCAGAAACCATCGAAGAAAACCCTACACCGTTGTACGATGCCAATTCCCCTGGCAGAGAGGTCAGTGCCAACCAGGTCGAGACTAAAAAACAAGACGGAAAAGACCACCAGCAAGACACGACGGTTGACAAGGAAAAACATGATGCTAAGAAAGGCACAGACGACTCAAATGAGGATGCAGAAAAAACTGAACAAAAGGGTACAATGCAAAAAGAAGAAGATAATATGCCACAACAAGCAGAAGGAGAACAAGAAAGGAATAACACTGGACAGGACATATCTTCTAGCATCGAAGCAGGCAAGACAATATAAACTTAATTGTTATCTTGTGATCTTGTGACTTGGAGTTATTTATATTAAATTCAAAATCATCGCAGGCACAATGGAGAAATGGGACAAAGATAGTGATTCCATCAACAAAGCCATCGAAGACCTGTACAACGTTGTATGCAAACCATGGACACGGAGAGAAATGTAAGTTCATGCAACTAACACAAAACACATTATTACACACGATCATTTTGACTGCATCATGTGTAAACTAAAACATTTTTCTAAATATACTTTGCAGGGATGAGCTTTTCATTACAACAAACAAGTTTGATGTCAATCTAGGCCATGTCGCCGAAAGTTTCAAGGTCAGTAAATCAGTATGCACCGAAGCAATCGAGCCCATGCTAACAATCTTGAGAAAACAACTACATGGCACATGGAGAAAGATTCTATCGTTAAGCAACGCTGTAAGTAAAATTCATGGCAAAAGAATCACGTTTAAAACAATATATATGACTATATAAATTGATAAACTTCCCCTATAACTGAACTTACAAATTCCCTTTGTCTATCTGTGACAAAACAAGCAGCACTCGATAAAGGAAGCCGACGACGAATATCAAATGTGCTACAGAAATAATAATGAAGAACACATTAGAAAAAAATTACTACCTGCCAGGCTGTAGCGACCCGACCTCAGACGGTCAAGCCTTCGTGTTATCAGGCCATCCTCGATCAAGATGTTGGCACACACAAGACATCAATGTATATATCAAAGTGCAATCACATGCATAAATAACGTAAACTGATATATACCTCATAATACTCACCGAAACAATCAAACGGGTGTGGAGTCCCATCAACGCCATCGGCGGGTTGAGTGTAGACCGTAACCACATCTGCACTCTTACTGTTGAGGAAATATACGCAACATGATACGTTGCAGCCGTGTAGGTCAAGACATTGAATGTACCGCAAGATCACAATAAGAGAAAACAGATGATAAACTATACTATATGCAAGATGGCTTTATGGCTCAGATCTGGGTTTTGTTTATGCGTAAAAGCTGGTTTTATTTTACCTACATCAACGAATAAATGAAGTCTGTACTAAGGAGTTTTCTATCATGACATGGTTCCGCCAACCGATGTCTCATAGCCCAAAATTCATCATATGTTGCCCACAATTAAGTTATCAATCCGGTGTTGAGAGTTCAGAGATAGATCCAAGTCCAGATGCTCAAATTGTCCGTAACCGGGGACACGGCTAATCGATTAGGTTATAACCCTCTCGCAGAGGTTTGTACACTTTACCCGCAAGATTCGATCCCTCTCTTTACGTTCTCGCACTTCGTGGTGTTTGAGAACAAGATGACCGAAACATGGTCTTCCAAAGAGTTCTCCGACCACCGTCCGGTACCCATCCAGCCCTACCGTAGTTCTACATCTCGCTAGCACCGCCCCAAATGTAGTCACCACTAAGGTCAACCAAGCCAGAGCCCATAATGACTTGCGGTTGCATGTAAGCTTCCGGTCATGAAGTATTCTTCCGTCTCTTTGAGTCTGGGTGAAGCTTTCCGCAAGATGTCATGGCGCTTCTCCATGCATCCCGGCCAACCACTTTGGGTTCTCCAGGTGCCCACAACCGCCCTTCACCCAAAGAGGTGTGTATTGAATTCTTGTCTCGAGTCTTGAAGTCTTGAGGTCTTGAAGGTGCAGTCCTTGCAGATTCCATCATGGAGTTGTCGTCATTGACGTAGAGTCCTCCTTCTTCACACCACTCTCGTGCACTCATACCAAACCCCGCCTACTATAGCGTAGCATTAAACTAAAATATCGTCCCGGGCTTGGTAACAGGGTGATGGGTTCCTACCTCATGCATACTACTCAACTACAAGAATTTCAATATCACTCGAGGGGTGGTTGCAAGGATGCCACTAAATGCAATAAAACATAGGTAAGAAAAGCATGGTCAAAGTGAACTTGCACGGTTGACGATCTTCAAAAACTAGGGTTTCAGAGTAGCAATCTTCGCACTCCGGAAATTCTACCGAGGCAAACAATAACTATAATAAGCACATAGCTAGGATCACATAACATAATAGGATAACAAAAGTAACATAACACACCAAAACAAACAAATCAAAACTCATAGGAAAAACTCAAAGAAAACCCATTCAAGTTTCCTACTTCAACAAATAACAAAATAGTTTTATATCATAAAAATTTTCTAACATAACCTAATCATGGTTTTAAGTTAACTAAACAGAAAAGGATTCACTAAGTAACTAGGAGCAAAAAGAATTAATTTAAAAGCTATTATAAAACTCATAATAGGCCTAATCCAATTTCTATTAAGAAAAATAAATTAAAACTTTTATTAATTATAAATAAAAGTTCATCTACTAGAGTGACAGAAACTAACCTAGAATAACCAATCACAAGTTAAAAATAAATTAATTTACTAATTAATTTAATAGGAAAACAGGAGCTAGCTAATTAATTAGGATTAATAGGATTCTGCTTAAAACTAATTATTTATTAATCCTAAAATACCCAAATTTATTTCTAGGGTTTGGCAATGTCAAAATAAAGTGGTGACAAAAAGAATCATGCAAAAATAATTTTTTCTAACTAAAGTTATAGCAGATTTACTATTCTGGCTAAAACAATATTAAAGCATTTTTAATTATTCTTAACATAGCTAAATATGTATTCTACAGAAACTACATAAAATTTGCAATCCAACAAAAAAAGAATCACTCAAAAATATTGAACAGAATAAAAGATATGAATTTTTGAAAACAGAAACTATTCTGCTAAAACAGAAAATCAAATTAAAAAAGAAAAAGGCCTAATGGGCCTATACTGTGCACTAGGCGTAACTTAGTCTAAACGGGCCTAGGTTTAAACTAAACGAACCGGCCAAAAAAAATAAACCTAAACTAAAACTAAACCGATCGGAACCGGCCGGTTTTATAAATAAAACCTAACCCTTCGGGTTTCTAATCCTAGCCCTAGATCTAGGATCGGACGGGGGAGGGCGATGCCGGTGACTTACCGGACTCCGGCGGGCGGCGGGCGGCGAGAGTGCGTCAGGCGTCCCAAGGCGTCGGCGAGCCATGAGTCGTCGGGAGATGCGCACGAGGTCGGGAGGGGTTCGGTGGTGTTGGGGTGGTCGGGTGGACTAGGGTGGCGTCGTGGCGACTTTGGCGTGATGGCGAGCCTCGAGGCTCCGGCGAGCTCGGGAGAGAGAGGAGAGGGGTCCGCGAGGCTAGGGGGAATGGGGTGCGGAGGGCTCGGCTTTATAGCTGAGGTCGGGCTCGCTCAGGAAGGGATCGAGGCGATCGGGGATCCGGATCCTTCGGGATCGGTCGATCTCCCATGAGGTCGATGGCGTGGGGGGAAGAAGAGGGCGGGCCCACGGGTCACGAGAGAGAGGGGGCTCGTGACGGGTGGCCAAGCCTAGAGGATTGAGGCGAGGCGAGGTGAGGGAGCTGGTGGCTCGGCTCGGTGGCTGGCTCTGGTGGGCCGGTATGGCTGGGCAGCGCGGGTGCGGCACTGCTGGGCCTGGGTGGGTTCATGCGCTTAGGGGGTTTTTTCTTTTTAAGTTTATTTTTTAATTAAACTAAAACAGAAATAAAACCATATCTATAAATATTTTATATAGGACATATATATACCAAAATGATCAGAATATTCCTATCATTTGAACATTTTTCCAAAGGCAAAATCCAAACTTTATAAAAATCCATTTTTTCAAATTCAAATAAAATTCAGATTTGAATCCAAATCTTTTGGCATTGTTTCCTCTGATATTTTTGGGGTGTCATGTTTGCTCCTCTCATACTTTTGATCAAGTATTTATCGTGCATAGTTTTTGAAACAATTCCAACTTGCCAAAGTTTTGAATTCAAATTCAAAACTCAAAATTTGAAAGAGGGTTTCAAGCACTTTCAAATGACTTTCAACTTGATACTTTTAACTTACAACTCATATTTCTTATAATTGAAGAAGTCATTTTATCTTCCCTCATGAAAATCATTGAGTTGCATAAAGCTTTGAATTTGAAATCTTCCCAAATGAAATTCAAATCTTTTCCAAAACCCTATTCATTTCAAAATGGAAGAAGTCATGTCATCTTCACTCTAGGCTTTGGTGTTGGTATGAATTTGAATTCATTGGGATCCAAAAGGCAAAGGGAAAGTTTTGGGAAAGTCATTTCATTCCCTCTCATTCAACTTTCAAAAGTTTTCAAATTTCACTCAGTTTCACTCAATCAATCAAACAAACAATCGACAACAAGCATAGTTATTTATTTAATATAACATTCCAAAATTTAGAATTTTGGGATGTTACAAACCTACCACACTTAAAATGAATCTCGTCCTCGAGATTCAAGAGGCTAGCATGAAAAGGTTAGGGTTGGGGTCTTCTAGCAAATGTCTTGGTCGAGAAGGTCAGGTGCTACCACACTTAAAAACAAGGTCATGGTTCCAATAAACTCAGATATTTCCTCCGGAGGGCTGACAATGTATGTCTCTTCACATATATTACAATAGCTCCTTCATTAAAGCTCTTCTGTCAGAAGCATAGAGTTTTCCTCAGAATCTTGGGTCGGTTCGTCAAAGTTGAAGTTCGTCCGAGACTAGATCTTCTTAGCTGATGGGTCTGTGTCCATTCTAAACAACTATCGAAACACTCATGGTGGTCTACAATTTATGGTTTTCTCCTGCAGAAAACGGGTCTGGGTTGAACTTCACCGTATATCCTACGATTGGCAACGGTTGCTCAGAAGGGTTCCATCGTACTACCATTCTATGGTTTTATGGCTTATCGTGTCGACACTCTTCTAAGGTTTTCGAGGCTCTCTCGATTTTCCATCAACATATGATAGTTCATGATAGAAGTCTTCGTATGGGGCCAATCCATCCCGTGCTTGAATCATTACCACATACGTAAATATCGAATCACGTATTCTAACACTTGGGCATACTCACAAGCATTGCAGAATTTCTCTTGTTCTCGAACCGGGTTCGAGTAATTCCATGGTTTCGCAAGCCAAACAAAACATCTATCGTTACTTCACCACTCTCGTGTTTTTGCGTAACCTTCCGGTGTGTCCTATTTCTCCGCAAATCTTGCGAGCACAAGGTTTCTTCTTGAGTTATCATGGTGCCTCCGGATGAGACGTGATCTCATCGTGGTCTTCTTGAATTCCTCCCAAGTTCTTGCTCCTTTAAATCCTTGTATGGATTGATGCATTCTCCACCAGGTTGCAGCACTTTACGTAAAATCTTGAAGAGCGTATTGGACCTCATACTTCCTTGAAACCAAATTGTTCCGAAGTGATTCTCCATGTTCTGCATCCATAGCTCGCCTCCCACCGAAGTCTTGATCCAGAGAATATCACCAACTTCATTCATCATCTATGGGGTTCAAGGGTTTTAAGGTGAGATGAGAGAGAGGTGGGGAGGGATATACACACAATACAAACAATAGTTTTTTTTTGATGAAACAAGTTTTACTTTGTGGCTGTCGAAAAAAAACATCAAACAAATGACAGCTCACACATCGTCGCATCTAACGTAAGTGTGTAACACGGGTTTGGTCTTCTAAAGGTCAAATATTTCTTTAGGAACTTCAAATCTTCGGAGTCTTCAACTGTTGTAGCTTCTAATACATGGTGAAATCCTCTTTACTTGGAAGAGGTCATCAGTCCTCCGATATCTTTCTTGGAGTGGCTTGATTGATCCTTCATGTGGTCAAAAGGGAAAAGGGTATATCCTAACTATTTTGAGGTGAGAGTGTCTATTCGATAAAATCGTAAAAGATGAGAAGTAAGAGTCTTTTGTAAATAAAGTTTTTGAGATATCCTGTCCTAAGGGCTTTTCCGGTTTCTAGGCTCACGTCCCCAGTCAACATGTGCTCGATACCATCTCTCAGAGCGACCCGACCTCAGACGGTCAAGCCTGCGTATTCTTGTGCCATCCTCGGATCGGTATCTTTGGCACACACAGTAC
Source organism: Aegilops bicornis (assembly GCA_021605145.1). Classification (NCBI taxonomy): domain Eukaryota; kingdom Viridiplantae; phylum Streptophyta; class Magnoliopsida; order Poales; family Poaceae; genus Aegilops; species Aegilops bicornis. The sequence goes on along the minus strand of CM038675.1, from coordinate 381,248,974 downwards.
ATCAATGTATATATCAAAGTGCAATCACATGCATAAATAACGTAAAACTGATATATACCTCATAATACTCAGCGGAAACAATCAAACGGGTGTGGAGTCCCATCAACGCCATCGACAGGTTGAGTGTAGACCGTAACCCTGTACCGTACTCTTACTCGTTGAGGAAATATCTGCAACATGATACGTTGCAGCCGTGTAGGTCAGTACATTGAATGTACCGGCAAGATCACAATAAGAGAAAACAGATGATAAACTATACAATATGCAATATGGCTTTATGGCTCAGATCCGGTTTTGTTTGCGTAAAAGCTGGTTTTATTTTACCTACATCAACGAATAAATGAAGTCTGTACTAAGGAGTTTTCTATCATGACATGGTTCCGCCAACCGATGTCTCATAGCCCAAAATTCATCATATGTTGCCCACAATTAAGTTATCAATCCGGTGTTGAGAGTTCCGAGATAGATCCAAGTCCAGATGCTCAAATTGTCCATAACCGGGGACACGGCTAATCGATTAGGTTATAACCCTCTGCAGAGGTTTGTACACTTTACCCGCAAGATTCGATCCCTCTCTTTACGTTCTCGCACTTCAGGGTGTTTGAGAACAAGATGACCAAACATGGTCTTCCAAAGAGTTCCTCGACCACCGTCTGCACTCCATCCAGCCTCTACCGTAGTTCTACATCTGCTAGCACCGTCCCAGCCAGAGTCACCACTAAGGTCAACCAAGCCAGAGCCCATAATGACTTGCGGTTGCACAGGTAAGCTTCCGGTCATGAAGTATTCTTCCGTCTCTTTGAGTCTGGGTGAAGCTTTCCGCAAGATGTCATGGCGCTTCTCCATGCATCCCGGCCAACCACTGGGTTCTCCAGGGTGCCCGCCAACCGCCCTTCACCCAAGAGTGTGTATTGAATTCTTGTCTCGAGTCTTGAAGTCTTGAGGTCTTGAAGGTGCAGTCCTTGCAGATTCCATCATGGAGTTGTCGTCATTGACGTAGAGTCCTCCTTCTTCACACCACTCTCGTGCACTCATACCAAACCCCGTCTACTATAGCGTAGCATTAAAAATAAAATATCGTCCCGGGCTTGGTAACAGGGTGATGGGTTCCTACCTCATGCATACTACTCAACTACAAGAATTTCAATATCACTACTGAGGGGTGGTTGCAAGGATGCCACTAAATGCAATAAAACATAGGTAAGAAAAGCATGGTCAAAGTGAACTTGCACTGGTTGACGATCTTTGAAAAACTAGGGTTTCAGAGTAGCAATCTTCGCACTCAAAATTCTACCGAGGCAAACAATAACTATAATAAGCACATAGCTAGGATCACATAACATAATAGGATAACAAAAGTAACATAACACACCAAAACAAACAAATCAAAACTCATAGGAAAAACTCAAAGAAAACCCATTCAAGTTTCCTACTTCAACAAATAACAAAATAGTTTTATATCATAAAAATTTTCTAACATAACCTAATCATGGTTTTAAGTTAACTAAACAGAAAAGGATTCACTAAGTAACTAGGAGCAAAAGAATTAATTTAAAAGCTATTATAAAACTCATAATAGGCCTAATCCAATTTCTTTTAAGAAAAATAAATTAAAACTTTTATTAATTATAAATAAAAGTTCATCTACTAGAGTGACAGAAACTAACCTAGAATAACCAATCACAAGTTAAAAATAAATTAATTTACTAATTAATTTAATAGGAAAACAGGAGCTAGCTAATTAATTAGGATTAATAGGATTCTGCTTAAAACTAATTATTTATTAATCCTAAAATACCCAAATTTATTTCTAGGGTTTGGCAATGTCAAAATAAAGTGGTTACAAAAAGAATCATGCAAAAATAATTTTTCTAACTAAAGTTATAGCAGATTTACTATTCTGGCTAAAACAATATTAAAGCATTTTTAATTATTCTTAACATAGCTAAATATGTATTCTACAGAAACTACATAAAATTTGCAATCCAACAAAAAAGAATCACTCAAAAATATTGAACAGAATAAAAGATATGAATTTTGAAAATGTAAACTATTCTCGCTAAAACAGAAAATCAAATTAAAAAGAAAAAGGCCTAATGGGCCTATCATGCACTAGGCGTAACTTAGTCTAAACGGGCCTAGGTTTAAACTAAACGAACCGGCCAAAAAATAAACCTAAACTAAAACTAAACCGATCGAACCGGCCGGTTTTATAAATAAAACCTAACCCTTCTGGTTTCTAATCCTAGCCCTAGATCTAGGATCTGGACGGGAGGGCGATGCGTGACTTACCGGACCTGCGACGGCGGGCGGGCGGCAGAGTGCGCCGGGCGTCCAAGGCCCGAAGCTTCGAAGTCGTCGGGGAGATGCGCACGAGGCCTCGTGAGGGGTTCGTGGTGTTAGGGGTGGTCGGGGTGGACTAGGGTGGCGTCGGTGGCGACTTTGGCGGCGGTGGCGAGCTCGGGCTCCCGAGCTCGGGAGAGAGAGGAGAGGGGTCCGTGAGGCTAGGGGAATGGGGTGCGGAGGGCTCGGCTTTATAGCTGAGGTCGGGCTCGCTCAGGAAGGATCGGGCGATCGGGATCCGGATCCTTCGGGATCCAGTCGATCTCCCATGAGGTCGATGGCGTGGGCGAGGGGAAGAAGAGGCGGGGCCCACGGGTCGTGAGAGAGAGGGGGCTCGGCGAAGGGGTGGTAAGCCTAGAGGATTCAAGTAGGGCGAGGTGAGGGAGTCGGGCTGGCTCGGCTCGGCCGGGCTCTCGTGGGCCTGGCCGGGCCAGCGCTGGGTGCGGCGCCTGGCCGGGTCTGGGGTGGTTTGGCCGCCTGAGGGGGTTTTTTCTTTTTAAAGTTTATTTTTTAATTAAACTAAAATGTAAATAAAACCATATCTATAAATATTTTATATAGGACATATATATACCAAAATGATCAGGGAATATTCCCTATCATTTGAACATTTTTCCAAAGGCAAAATCCAAACTTTATAAAAATCCATTTTTTTCAAATTCAAATAAAATTCAGATTTGAATCCAAATCTTTTGGCATTGTTTCCTTTGATATTTTTGGGGTGTCATGTTTGCTCCTCTCATACTTTTGATCAAGTATTTATCGTGCATAGTTTTTTGAAACAATTCCAACTTGCCAAAGTTTTGAATTCAAATTCAAAACTCAAAATTTGAAAGAGGGTTTCAAGCACTTTCAAATGACTTTCAACTTGATACTTTTTAACTTCCAACTCATATTTCATATAATTGAAGAAGTCATTTTATCTTCCCTCATGAAAATCATTGAGTTGCATAAAGCTTTGAATTTGAAATCTTCCCAAATGAAATTCAAATCTTTTCCAAAACCCTATTCATTTCAAAATGGAAGAAGTCATGTCATCTTCACTCTAGGCTTTGGTGTTGGTATGAATTTGAATTCATTGGGATCCAAAAGGCAAAGGGGAAAGTTTTGGGAAAGTCATTTAATTCCCTCTCATTCAACTTTCAAAAGTTTTCAAATTTCACTCAGTTTCACTCAATCAATCAAACAAACAATCAGACAACAAGCATAGTTATTTATTTAATATAACATTCCAAAATTTAGAATTTTGGGATGTTACACAGGCTTACATCATTTTTCAACATGCAAGAAGAAGAAAAACTGCAAGATTATAACATGGTAAGCAGATCAGCTTGCGTATATGTTATGAAAAGTTCTCTTTTTATTTTATGTTTCTAAATATAAGAAGATTTCCAAATATTTTATTTTTTATTTTTTGTTTTGCAGTTCCTTCTACCATGTTAGATTCTTGCGGGTTTGAGCAAGACGAAAATACAAGTCATTACTTCACCATTACAGTTAACATGCAAAAACAGCGCTTTGAACTCCTTGACTCTTCAACTGCATATCCAGGCACAATAGAATTCTTCAACAATGTAACCAGTAAATTAATAAAAATATGGAAGCACGTAAGCACAGAGCTACAGCTTTCACAAAAAAGCATCGACCATTTCAAAAGGGTCAAACTACAGGTGCCACTTCAAGGAGAAGACACGTAAGCACTTCCAATATTTCACTTCTTTATTTTTTTTCAATGCAAGATTCAATACTACAATTACTGAAATAATGCTGTTCTTTCGTGTTTTCAATGCAGCAATTACCACTACCATTGCTCCAACACTTCCCTTCTTTCCGTTTCTTGAATGCAACAATCTTACTAGTACCATTCCTCTACATATAGAATGGACTGTGCATTCTATATGTACATGAACCTGAAGCACTACTCCAATGATGGAACATCAGCAAACTTAGAGCCAGAGCAAGTACCAGAGTTGAGGAAAAAAATTCTATATCAACTAATCAGTCAACACAGAGGGAATACCAAACTATCATTAATCAAGTGTACAACATTTTATTCTTTTCATAAAATAATCATTACAATTTTGTCACACTAGAAGAAGTAATATTATTTTTTTTAATTTTTATTTTTTGATTCTAACATATATGTCAAGTATGAAGTTGATATGGGGACAAGGAAATGCAATAGATGTAATGTTGCGTACTAGAAGAGTTTCCGCCAAATCCCAAGCCAAAAGAACATATTATGCATGCAACAACCACAAAAGAGCATGAAGTTATTGATATATCCAAGAAACACAAAGAGGTTATGGATGTCAGCAGACATGCCGTCGCCCAAGAATCTTGCACAGACCACGAAGAAAAAGATCCACCAATAGAACCAGATCAACCACCACCAGACGACAAGATACCACACCATGCTGAAGAACAAACGGACGAGCAAAATATCAACAAAGAATACCCCGAAAGCACGATCAACTTGAACAAACAGTAATCGATTTAACAGAGGATGGCACAAGCAACGACATACCAAATACACAAGAACAGGTTTCCGAGCAGAAGAAACAAACAGTTCTTCTTCAACAAGAAACAGGCTCGACAAGCAATCAGCAAGGCATCTACATCACCATCTCTCTAGAGTTCCTAAAACCCAAAACAATGGAAAAGCACGACGAAGTTGATAAATTTCTTTCAAGCCTTAACCCACTCCAACTAGAGGTATACAACGAGCATGTAAAGACGGGCGTTGAATTCGATGTAATCAAAACATGGCTGAATGACCATGAAAGCTATGAATTCAACAAAAATCAAACGCCGTATCTGACAATCTTGCAGCAAGAATCAGGAGAACATTCAATGCCTCAATCATCTAAGAACACCTCAGATAAGAAAATCTCGGTCAAGAAGAGACCGGTAAAGCCTTCAAGAAGGCTGCATGGAAAAATTCCTACTTTTGTCCCAGGAGATTTGAAATTTATGGACAAAGCGAGAGCACTTCATGAATACCTATTCAGCAAAGGAGGATAGAACTAATGCGGAGAGTAAGTACTTTCTCTTGTCACAACAAAAAAACAAAGAAATGTTGCCCCTTTTAAAACCAACCTAACCAATGTATAAACTTTTTATGCTTGCAGTCTAGACCTATATATTAGCTCGAAGCGACCCGATTGGATTGCAGGAAAACAAATGATGGAACAGCTACAGAAAGGAGATGATGGACATATGGAGGGATCCATTGCAAATGCATTGTTCGAAGAATGGACAGTGCAGCAACAATACAACACAACCGATAAAGCCATACTTCCCGCAGAATTTGCAAACGTATGAAGTCCAATTTGACAAAAACACTTGCATCATTTCAGTGATTACAAAGATTGAACTAAAAAGTAGAAAGCATTTTGGTCGCAGATCGTCCTCGGTGTTAAAATTGGAGGAAAAGGAGGACTAGCAGAATTCAATGAGGACAAAGCATTGAAACAGTTTGCACCCCTTGTAACAGGGAAGGAACTTTTAAAGAAAAAGCTGGTAAGTTAATAGAAATATACAAACATAATTCATTTTTCCTACAGATTGCACATTTACATGTTATTTAATTCTCCTGACAAGAATGAACTTTAACTCACTCTGTCTCCAAACACTGCAGATTATGATACCTCACAACACAACTAAGCACTACACACAGTACGTGCTCAACAAGTACACGAGCTCCATCGACATACTTGACTCACTGAATTATAGAGATGGAGACAAAAAAACAACATGGAAAACACACCATAAGGATCACCCAGAACTGGTACGTCAATTCAACCTTGTTTTCTAATTGTTTTACAACTCCTGCATTCCCTTGTTTAATGCCAAAACCCAACAATAACACCAAACCGTAATCATAGATTAAAAGGATGCACACACTCATGAAGAAGCATTACGGCGAAGCGGAGCTACGAGCCAATGACGAACCGAACTGGTCGAGGATAGTAGAAACACCTAACGAGTTTATGTACAAACAAAGCAGGTACCCAATGCGGACACTTCATGGTTCAATTTGCAAAATACTGGAATGGCATTGATCTCATAAAAGATGATGGGGATTTCGATGTAAGTGAATAGTACGAGAGCAACAATTTTTAATTTTTACAAGCAACACTACTTGAATACTTCAATTATCTCATGAAACAAAAATAAAATAATATCCAATGACCTCCATGCAGCAAAGCAACGTAGATGCCAAGTGGAAACCAGAGTTCCTTTTTACAGCCATATTTGGTAAAACAAACCAAGTAAAGTGCGAGGAACTACCTGGAAGAATCAAAGAATTCAAACCAGAAACTTCAAAGTTCTTTTCTACCAACAAAGGAACTTTTAAAGAAAAAGCTGGTAAGTTAATAGAAATATACAAACATAATTCATTTTTCCTACAGATTGCACATTTACATGTCATTTAATTCTCCTGACAAGAATGAACTTTAACTCACTCTGTCTCCAAACACCGCAGATTATGATACCTCACAACACAGCTAAACACTACACACAGTACATGCTCAACAAGTACACGAGCTCCATCGACATACTTGACTCAATGAATTATAGAGATGGAGACAGAAAAACAACATGGAGAACACACCATAAGGATCACCCAGAACTGGTACATCAATTCAACCTTGTTTTCTAATTGTTTTACAACTCCTGCATTCCCTTGTTTAATGCCAAAACCCAACAATAACACCAAACCGTAATCACAGATTAAAAGGATGCACGCACTCATGAAGAAGCATTACGACGAAGCGGAGCTACGAGCCAACGGCGAACCAAACTGGTCGAGGATAGCAGAAACACCTAATAGAGTTTGCGTGCCAAAACAGCAGGGTACCCAATGTGGACACTTCATGGTTCAATTTGCAAAATACTGGAATGGCATTGATCTCATAAAAGATGATGGGGATTTCGATGTAAGTGAATAGTACGAGAGCAACAATTTTTAATTTTTACAAGCAACACTACTTGAATACTTCAATTATCTCATGAAAGAAAAATAAAATAATATCCAGTGACCTCCATGCAGCAAAGCAACGTAGATGCCAAGTGGAAACCAGAGTTCCTTTTTACAGCCATATTTGGTGAAACAAACCAAGTAAAGTGCGAGGAACTACCTGGAAGAATCAAAGAATTCAAACCAGAAACTTCAAAGTTCTTTTTTTTGTAATAACCTACCCATCCCATGGTTCACCAATGTCTTTCGTATCACAAGAGCTTACATATTACATATCTGCTTCCGCTGACAGAAACAGATGAAACTAAAAGGGACAAAAGACGAAGCACCAGTCCATACCCAAAACATTCTCATTACTTCCAACACACAACGGAGGCGTCCGACCTCTTCCATCTAGTCATGAGCGGCAATTTGGCGTGAAGAATACAAAAAGTGAGTTGTTTTCTATTGCACCTAAAAAATAGTTGGACAGAGGCCAAAAATAATGTAAAAATCTGTTTCTCACTGACTGTGACCTCCAAAATTATTTAATATCCCTGTCGCAGTAAAACTATATTTAGGCGCATCCGCAGGGACAGTGAAAGCACCCAACTTACTGGAGCCCAACTGAAGGCAGTATTTGGTCCAAGACCAGCATGCATTTAACATACCACATCATATGGAAAAGAGGGTCCTCGATGACATAGCGTAAACTGGGAAAGCGCATAAGATTCAAAATAGAGTGACAGAGTAATATTAGGCCCAAACTTTGCAGAGGTAAACTTTTAAAAAGCAAAATCTTGTCTATATTGCAACACCTACTCTTTTTATATTGTTACACAGCTCTTTTTTCTAACAGTTTTTTTCATCGTAATTATTGTTTGCAGCATATATTGGATTTAAAGAAACACATAACTGGTATTAAAAAAATTTAAAAATAAATTGCAAAAAACAAAGAATCAGCTGGTTCCCATGTATCTCAAGGAAAATCAACGGAAAAAGCTCTCAACAGCAAACATGGTAACAACCCTTTCCTCCATGACAAAATCTCAAAATATGCGTTCTATTAAATTACTTTATATTAAACTGTCATCTAAACAACAAGTATTTTGTAGGCAGATATTCGTTCCAATGGAGAAGCATGACCGCTATGTACTACATGTGCTGGACAAATACAAACACAAAGTTCACATTATTGATCCTCGAGAAACGACTCCAGAGGAATTTGAGAAAGAAAAGATAGACATGGATAAATTTGTTCCAAAAGAAGCAAGTCGAGTTCTTCAGGAAAATGAAGATGCTGAAAAAGAAAGAGAAAAACAGTTTCAGGAATATCATGTTCATAAATCGGCAATTGTAAGCATTTATACATAACAATTTTTTCAGTTTTACAAGTTGCAATATTAAAACAATTAATTACAAAATGCAATATTCCCAGGTACCTAGGTTTAAAGAAGTCTTCAACACCATACTAGGACAAACAATGAATGCCAAGGGTACAAGATAGCAGATTCATACCGTGCAAGATGTTCCAGTGGTAGAAAAGGGAGAATCAACATTTGCTGTTTTAAAGCTTGTATTCCTCTACAATGGTGAAAAGTTTGTCGAAGACCTGAAAGATCTGACAATAAGTTTATATAGATTTACTTATAAAGAACTTAAATGCACAAACTCTAATAATATACTTCCCTTCTCGGCAAAATTTCACAGGATGAGGTCGAAGACTGAAGGGCAGAGGCAATTTACATTCTCTTAAGTAGCAAGATGAATCAAGTCAAAGCTAGTGAAATGGGTGACGAGATTAGCAAGATCTTGAGCAAAAATGAAGACTAAAACTTTTGATTTAGCCCGCGAGGCTAATTCTATCTAGACGTGACAAAAAAGTTTATCAATAACTGACATTTCTATGTAATGTAGTTAGAAATTGCGTGTTCATGTTGAAAAGAGAACTATTTTCGACAACAGTGCCTCTTACATCGTCAGAGAGTGCCAGTAAACTATAAACAACAATGCCTCTTCTTATTTGTACGACATCAGTGACTCCCAAAACGAACCCTTACGCGTGACTCTGGAGACCATCCTCCCGTGCCTCCAGAGGTGAAATGGCCTTTGTGCCACCAAACCCTGGGTCACCATGCCTCCGGCCAATATCCACACACACACATACCCTTACGCGTGACTCTGGAGACCACCCTCCCGTGCCTCCAGAGGTGAAACGGCCTTTGTGCCATCAAACACTGGGTCACCATGCCTCCGGCCAATATCCACACACACATACCCTTACGCGTGACTCTGGAGACCACCCTCCCGTGCCTCCAAAGGTGAAATGGCATTTGTGCCACCAAACCCTGAGTCACCATGCCTCCAGGCAATATCCACACACACACATACCCTTACGCGTGACTCTGGAGACCACCCTCCCGTGCCTCCAGAGGTGACATGGCCTTTGTGCCACCAAACCCTGGGTCACCATGCCTACGGGCAATATCCACACACAAATACCAAGAACGCCTCAACCGTGGCTAGCTCCTACGCACACGTGACTTCACATGCTTCAAACCCGTGCCTCCGGAGGCAACATACCAATGCCTTCGTAGTATACACACATGTGAATGCACGCACAAACCTAGCTCAGAAGCGCACGTGATCGCAATTACTTTCAAACCGTGCCTTTTCAAAGACAACCTTCAAAGACATGCTTCAAACACATGCTTCAAACCTGCGGTTTTCAAAGACAACCTGCTATATAAAAATTAAACAAGCAGGTTCCCAAGCGCCGGAGGCGCCGTGCCACACCACGACCAACACACACTTCGACCTATGCCCCCCCTTCAAGATGTTTATGAAAAATTGAACGAGCCGAAGGCAAGCCGGAGGTTCCCTCGCGCCGGAGGCGCCGTGCCACATGACGACGTACAACGCGCCGCACGAACAAGGACGCCGCACGACCAACACACACTTCGACCTATGCCCCCCCTTCAAGATGTTTATGAAAAATTGAACGAGCCAAGGCGAGCCGGAGGTTCTTCTCACGGAGGCGCCGTACCACGACGACGTACAACGCGCCGCACGAACCAGGACGCCGCACGACCAACACACACTTCGACCTATGCCCCCCCTTCAAGATGTTTATGAAAAATTGAACGAGCCGAAGGCGAGCCGGAGGTTCCCTCGCGCCGGAGGCGCCGTGCCACACGACGACGTACAACGCGTCGCACGAACCAGGACACCGCAAGACCAACACACACTTCGACATATGCCCCCCTTCAAGATGTTTATGAAAAATTGAACGAGCCGAAGGCGAGCCGGAGGTTCCTCGCTACCGAGGCGCCAGGTACACGACGACGCATAACGCGCCAAGACGAACCAGGATGCCGCACGACCAACACACACTTCGACCTATGCCCCCCTTCAAGATGTTTATGAAAAATTGAACGAGCCGAAGGCGAGCCGGAGGCGCCGTGCCACACGACGACGTACACGTGCCGCATGAACCAGGACGCCGCACGACCAACACACACTTCGACCTATGCCCCTCCTTCAAGATGTTTATGAAAATTGAACGAGTCGGCGAGCCGAGGTTCCTCATACGGAGGCGCCAGGCCACACGACGACGCATAACGCTACCAAGACGAACCGTGACGCCGCACGACCAACACACACTTTGACCTATGTCCTCCCCTTCAAGATATTTATGAAAAATTGAACGAGCCGAAGGCGAGCCGGAGGCGCTTTTCTTCAATTTAGTAAAGTTATTATACACCCGTGCCTCTTCTAGTGTTCATTTGTGCCTATAAAGAAGTCACACGATTGAACGGTTCTGGAGACTACTGTTTTACATTAAAAAGTTGGTTTTTTTTTACTTGAAAGGTCACATTTGATAGTGTTAGTCCCCCGCTCGTAACTATCCCATAAATCTCCATTACTCGAAAATATAATGAGAACAAAAAGGAAAATGGGAAAAGGAAACAGGGAACCAACCGCGCAAACTGGTATTTTTTTATGTTTCCACGCGGAAAGGAAAAACAAAAAATTCTGATAGTTCAAGAGTCAAACTGTAAAACGCACCAAACCACAAACCGGAAAGGAAAAATCGGAAACCAACCGCCAAGAATCGGTTCTTTCGCGGAGCTGGGCCTGCGCCGACACTTGTCATGCGCGAAACGCTTCCGAACCGCTCGATACGAGCGCTCTTAACTAGTTGCTACCAGAAGAAGCAGCAGCAGCAGCCTCGTATTGGGCCGAGGCTTCGAGTTTTTTCCCTTTTGCAACGAACGCCTTTTTAGTTGGGCTCTTGATGCTTTGCGGTCTCTGGGGTTTTCTCTGTTGGTAGGCCGGACCCAGTACTTGTTCTCCATCGCGCCGCCAGTCCACTCGCCGCCGCCGTCCCCCTCTCGCTCCCTCTCTCTTTGTCGCGCCGCCGCCACCGTCTCTTGTCTCGCCTGTTGCCACCTCAAGATGTGGGGCGGCGACGACGGAGGGACTCCGGAGGTCACCCTGGAGACCTCCATGGGATCCTTCACCGTCGAGGTACAGGAAGCCGGAAATTTCTCCTCCCTTCTTCTTCTTCGTGTTGCTGGTGCTGACAGTTGGGTCGATTTTGTTGCTACGTGCTCCAACCCGGCAGATGTACCACAAGCACGCGCCCAAGACCTGCAGGAACTTCGTCGAGCTCGCGCGCCGCAAATACTACGACAACGTCGTCTTCCACCGCATCATCAAGGTCCGTAGTCACTTTCTCTCCATGCTCCTTCTCGTCTGGCACGCCTGCTCCGTTGGGCGAGCGGTGTTCCTTATCCGGTGGTGTTGATGCAGGATTTCATCGTGCAAGGTGGGGATCCTAGTGGAACAGGCAGGGCGGCGAATCCATCTACGGGTGAGTTACCAAATCCATTCCATCTTAAATAGCTTTGTCTTTCTTCTCGGGTCGAGGTTATTCAAGTGTCACTCTAGGCTAGAGGAAGCTCGTTAATGCTGTTTACCGTTTAATCTTGATAAGTGTTAAGGCTGTGTTACAAATTAGCAATTGTGTAGCAATATCTCGGTCGCTGTTATATATAGCATTGTTTTCTGCCTGCCGGAGTTTGTTGCTTGGCAGGAAGCTAAATATGTGTATTATTCATCAGCCATAGGTTGGCAGTGTGAGGGTTGGTTCGTTGATGTTTGGATCCTAAGGTTGGTATATGGACATGTTGCTGCCTTTGCAGAGCAAAATTTGAGGACGAGATAAGGCCAGAGCTGAAGCACACCGGGGCTGGGATTCTATCAATGGCAAACGCTGGTCCGAATACAAACGGAAGCCAGTTCTTCATCACTCTTGCACCTTGTCAATCACTGGATGGTGAGACTAGCATTTCAAAACTCCGCCCTATGTTGTTGTTCTTGCCTGTTTGCTTTATTGGACCAGGGTTTGGGTTTTCCCATGCCCCTCGAATTCGTTCAACACATGGATTCGCCGATAGCTTTTTTCTCGTTCACACCGAAACTTGGCAATGATAAGTGCCACTCGTCAAAAAGTGGCACTCCGGCCGTGACGTTTTCCAATGGCAATTCCAGTCACACAAGGATGGCAAATTCCAGTCACACACGGCAAGTTTCTGTTAAAAATAAACCGAAGCACGAAAGTTGCCATGCTTGCCAACTAAAGTTGCCATCCTCACGTAACTAAACTTGCCATAAAAAACGTTCGGAGTTGCCATGTGCTTGTACCTGATGTTCGACAGTTGTCAGGGTCCTTTATTTAACAGATTGATTAATTGGGTGTCCTAATGATTACAGAGAAGTGGAACTAAGATGGCTTGATATTTAAGAGCATTTTGGGGAATTACTTTATTCTTCAAGCTTAATGCATATCGTCCTTGAAATATGGGACCAACATAGCCATGTTTTCCTCGTCACCGCCAATCCTAGGAAATTTTACTAGCCAGGATCGGAAATATGAAGTATGGTCACATCTGAATTGGACATCATAGATTGTGCCACCTTACCGTTTTTCTTCTTCCTTGTGGGATTTTTCTTGGTGAATATGCTTAGCAGCGTATCATTTCATTGATAGAAGGGAAAGAGAGATGTTAGTACAGGTTACATCCTCGCAGCCGTACACTAGCAGGCGTCTGGGAGGATGCGGTGAGCAGGGGGAGGAGGATGCTCAGCCTCATTACAGATGATCGGGTTACAGGAATAATAGCGGCTAATCCCTTGGCGCCGGCCTTAGCCCAGAGGCGAGCGTCATCCTGGATGGAAATCACGAGATCATCGGTGGAGGGGTGAAGGCCGTCGAAGATGACGACGTTGCGGTGCTTCCAGATGGCCCAAGCGGTCAGAGTGACGATGGAGTTGAGCCCTTTGCGCAGGCCGCTCGGCGAGGTGTCGGCTGCGAGCGCCCACCAAGCGAAGAAGGTCGTCGTGCTGTCCATGGGCGGGGTGGTGAGTCGGCACCAAGAAAGAATTTCGTGCCAGGTGATCCTAGCGAACACACATCCAGATAAGAGGTGGTCGATGGATTCCGTCTCCTGATGGGAAAGGATGAAGGCAGGGTCTTGGGTGAGGCCGTGACGTGCGTGGCGCTCGGCCGTCCAGCGTCGGTCCATGGAAGCAAGCTAGAGGAAGATCTTGTTGTTGATGGGGGCCCAGCTCTTCCAAAGTAGCTTCCAACAAGGCGGGGTAGTGGATCCGTGGAAGAGGGCTTGGTAGCAATACTTGGCTGAATATATACCATTTGCCGTCCATCTCCAAGATATCCGGTCGGGCGTGGGGGTGAGGGTTACGCCTTGAAGCTTACGCCAAAGATTGACGTACTCGAGGACCTTCGGGAGCCCTAGCGTGCCGTGGATGTCGCGAATCCGTGCTCTGCCGCCGAGGCCCTCGTGAACCGAGAGTGCGCCCGCTTCTGGCTGCATCACGAGGGAGAGGAGGCCGGGGGCAAAGTCGGAGATGGCCTGCCCGTCGAGCCAGTGATCGCTCCAAAAAAGGCAGGTCCTCCCGTCACCCAGGTGCCAGGATGTGGATGCACGGAAGAAGCAGCACGTCACATCGTCAATTGGGAGCTGAAGGTGGTGCCATGGGCGAGAGGGGTCGGTGGCCTTGAGCCAAAGCCAGCGGCAGCGCAAGGAAATGCCGGTGAGATGCAAGTCGCGCACGCCCAGTCCACCGAACTCAAGAGGTCGACAGACTCGCGGCCAACTAACAAGACAGCTGCCGGATCTGGCGTCGCGCCGGCCGTGCCAGAGGAAGTCGCGAATGATCTGCGTGATCTTCTTGAGGATAGTCGGGTTGATAGCAATGGCCATGAGGATTTGCACAGGCATGGCGGAGAGCACGTGGCGCACCAGAGCAAGACGCTTGCCGCGGGTCAGGAGCGCGGCTTTCTAGGTGGCCAACTTCCTCGTGAGTTTGTCCATGAGTGGCAGCAAGGACGAGGAGGGTGTCTTGCGCACGGACAGCGGGAGGCCCAGGTACACCAAGGGGAAGGTGGTGACCGCACACGCGAGCGTGGAGTCGATGGCCGTGGTCACCTCCTCGTCGCAGCGGATGGGTGTGGCCGAGCACTTCAGAAAATTTGTGCGGAGGCCCGAGGCGTCGCCGAAGACCCGGAGCAGCTTGCGGATGGTGGCGAGCTCGGTGGTGGTCGGGTGGCAAAAGACAACCACATCGTCGGCGTACAGGGAGATACTGGAAGCAGCGTGACGGATTGTCAACCGTTGAAGCATTCCCACGCGGACCGCATGCTGGAGGAGAGAGTTCAAGGTGTCGACCACGATCGCGAAGAGGAGCGGGGAGATGGGGTTGCCTTGGCGGAGACTGCATGCATGATCCACGGGGGGCCAGGGTTGCCGTTGATGAGGACTCGCGTGGACGCGGTGGAGACTAGGATGCACACCCATTCGCACCAGCGATGCCCGAGCCAAGGTGCTGGAGTACTTGAAGGAGAAAAGGCTAGGAAACCGTGTCGAAAGCCTTCGCAATGTCGAGCTTGAGGAGGATTCGTAGGGCCTTGATGTTATGGAGCAGGCGCGCCGTTTGTTGGATGAGAAGGAAGTTGTCGTGCACGCTCCGGCCGGCGATGATGGCGCTTTGGTTGGCGGGAACAATCTGACTCATCCTCGGTGCCAGGCGAAGGGAAAGGACCTTGGCGAAGAGCTTGGCGATGATATGAATCAAGCTGATAGGCCTGTAGTCGGAGAGCGCGGACGCGTCCGGTTCCTTGGGGATTAGAACGAGCAATGCCTCATTGAGCTTGAAGTCCATGCCATTCATTGCGTATAGTTTGTCGAAGGCTTCACAGATGTCGGCCTTGATCATGGTCCAGCATGCGCTCAGGAATTCCGCCGTGAACCCGTCCGGTCCTGCTGCTTTGCCCGTGGGTAGTTGCTTCACGGCATTCCAAATCTCATCTTCCGTGAACGGGTGCTCTAGGTCAAGAAGATCAAAGTGGCGAGGGTCGATGCCATCGAGGTCGAGGGAGTGCTCCCCGTGGGTGGAGGAGCCCAGAATGGAGCTGAATGCTCGAAAGCTGCTTTAGCCCTGTCTACCTCGTCGGTAAGGACTTGCGTGCCCACCCGGATGCCGGCCATATAGTTCTTTTGCGGGCGGCCTGTATCTTGAGGAACGCGGCTTTGGTGTCACCCTCGCGGAGCCAGTTAAGGCGCACACGCTACCGGAGAATAGAGCGCTCAAGGGAGGCGAGACCGAGGTAAGCTCGCTTGAGCTCACGGCGCAACCAGCCCTCAGCCGACGCTAGGGGACGATAATCTTGGGCAACGTCCAGGCGATAGATGAGCTCGCGCGCGATCTGCAGCTGTAGGGAGATGTTGCCGGTAGTGCGCGCGCCCCAACTCTGGAGACGACGTGCAGTGGCCTTGAGCCTGGCGTATATGCGCCGGAACGGGTCGGGGTCAGGTGGCACAGCGTTCCAGGCCTCGTGCACCGTGTCGTGGAAGCCAGTGAGCTTAGGCCAGGATCTCTTGAAGTGGAAGCGGCGCTTGCTCGTGCCGCAGGGCGCACAGTCGATGAGCAAGGGGCAGTGGTCGGAAGTAGCCGTAGACATGCATCGGAGAAGGTGTTGTGGGTTGATGGTCTCCCAAGACGGTGTGCAGAGCACACGGTCGTTGCGCACCAGGGTTGGGTTATTTTGCTCGTTAGACCACGTGTATCTCCTCTCGTGAAGATAGATGTCGCGAAGGGCGTGTTCAGCAATGAACCGACGAAAACGGCTCATGGTGCGATGATTGAGATTGCCGTTGTTTTTGTCCGCGCAAGAAGTGATCATATTGGAATCGCCGCCGAGGAGTCAAGGGCCAACAATGATATCGCGCAGGTCGTGGAGCTCGGACATGAAGGCCAGCTTATCATCAACACCTTGCGGTCCGTAAACGCTCGTGAGCCACCATGGGGTTGCATCGGCGGCGAGGGAGACGGTGGCAGAGACGTGGAACGCTCCCACAATGGGGTTGGCTAGGGCGACACGGTCGCTACGCCAAGCCAAAAGGGTCCCCCCTCGTGTACCCGAGGCGGGCAAGAAGTAGAAGTCCGAGAAGGAGGGACCCAAGGTCTCAATCACAGTCGACAACGAGACCAAACTCATCTTAGTTTCCGAGAGACACACGATACAAGGATCGGTAGGAGCGATGACGGAGTGGACGGCGGTGCGCTTAGCACCACTATTGAGCCCGCGCACGTTCCATAAAATAACCTTGAGGCTATGATCCATGGGAGGGGAGAGGGAGATGCGAGAAGCGCATCAGACCTCGACCAAGCGAGGAGCAGCCGGGACGACGCCGTCGAGCAGCCCGAGAGGGACAGTCCGCCCGTAGAAATCGGCGAATGCAAGGACAATATCACCGGCGAGAGGCCTGGCGAAGAGCTTGTTGTAGCGGGCAAGTGCCTCCTCCGAGATGGGCTCATCATCGCCAAGTAGCCCGAGGCGCCGAAGGAGAACGCGCTTCGCCTTTGTCTCCGAATCCAGGCCATGATCACCCTTGGCCAGACGTCCGCTGCGTCGTGGCGTAAAGTTGGGCGGCACGGCTCCACGTTTGCGACGCGCGGAGGGAGTCTCAAGAACGGGGGAGGGGCATGTTCTTATAGAGTTGATGTAGCTTAGGACCTCAGCGGGAAACGGGCAGGGTGCATGGCCTTTGGAGGTGAAGATCAGCGTCTGGGCGTGTGCCTGCATGGCCTCGGGAGGGGGCGCGCAATCAGCAGCTGCGCGTGGGCCAGCTGCATGCGGAGGGGACTTAGCCATGCAGATCGTGGGTGAGGCGGTGGGGCCCGCCGCATGCATCGGGAGTGGGGAGGCGTCGCACGTTGGTTGGGAAGCGGGGTCCGCCTGCAATGTCGGAAGGATCTGGACGGACGGCCGGCGAGGTGGAAGCGCGGGATCCGGCGTTAATCCGCTTCGGGCGTGGGATCGGTGTAGCCCTTGAATCGTCCATGGCGAAGTTGGGTTGTCGCCGATCGAGGGGCGACACCCTTGGCGGGATCACCTTGATGGCGGCAGGTGGGGCGGAGAAGCTGGTTGGTGGCGGGAGATTCGAGGCGGGCCGGGGCGGGGAACGAGGATTGGGACCCGAATAGTTGTCGACGGTTGGGCGAAGCGGCAATTGGCGCGCCGGAAGGCCACCGTTTGAACAGTGAAAGCGGCCAGGCTTGGCCAGAGGGCGCGTGACAATGACCTTAGACGAATCGGGGCCCATGGTTGACGGTGCCAACGGCAGGATGGGGCCCAAGCACGCCTTGCCACCCACGAAACGGAGGGGGCCCAGCATTATGGCGGCGCTGATGCCGGCCGGGCGGCGGTCGGTGGCAGGCGGCGGGAAGTTGTGCCGACGAGGCCAGGCCTCCGGGAGAGGGGGGAGGGCGCGGGGCCGTCGTCGCCGCTCTGCCCGGCGGGCGGAGGCGGAGGCGGAGGGGCGGGGAAGCGGTAGTCATCGGCATGGCGCACGTGAATAGACATTGGGAAATGCAGCATCTGCACAACAAAGCAGTCGACCAGGTCCGCGTTAGCACCGGCGAGGTCGTTGGGCTCGGCCAGAAGGAGCTCGGAAGTCCGTGGAATCGCGTCGAGGTTGGTAGTCCAGGCCGTCAGCCGGAAGACCGACATGTCACTGCCGTCCAGCGTTTCGGGAGCAAGCCGGTCAACCAGGCAGAACGGGGCAAGGAGCTGCATGGCAGAGGAGATGTTCCAGCCATGTTCCGGGATGCCGGTGATCTCGATGTCGACGGAGATGCGGAGGGAGACCGGCTTGGCCCGGCGAGGCGACTCCAGGGGTGGATGATCAGCCAGAACTTGGCGGCGCGGATGGGTCTTGCGGCCACAAGAGCACGGGTGGCGTCATCCCGGAAGCGAAGGAGGAACTCGTCGTCGCGGCGACGGTGGACGGAGAAGGCCGCCGGCGCGAGCTGGAAGCGCTCGCACAGCTCGCGAGCCATGTGGCAGAGACCCCAGAACAGTTCCCGGCGACGATGGCAATCAGGGCAAGGCCCAGAGCGCGCTCAGCCTCCTCCAACCGAGCGGTGCGGGGAGGTATGACGGCGCTGCTGCGGCTGCGAAGCGGGGTAACCCGGACAAGGAAGTGGCGCGGTCTTGCGAGTGCCCGGGCGGCTGCGGGGTGAGGGGGTGGCCGAAGGAGGTGGCGACGGAGTGACCGCGGCGGAGGAGGTGGTGGTGGCGGCGATGGAGACCGAGGACGAACCCAACCCTGGCCCGGAGAATGCGGGTGGGGATGGGCCCGGAACACTCGGAAGCCGAAGATCCGGCAGAACGGGGGGACGACGGGCGCGTGCGCTTGGCCGCTGACGCGCCCTCCGGAGAGGACGAGCGGGGGGCCGTGCAGAACCTCATGATGTGGCCGAAAAAGCGACAGCGGCGACAGCGCACGTCCTTCCGGCACTCAGAGCGCGGGTGCCCGGTGCCGAGGCAGCGCGGGCACTCCCCGGGGCGCGGGGAGGAAGGGGGGCTGCGGACGTGCCCGCCATGGTCGTCGCGCCGGCGGCGGCGTAGACCACGAGGGCGTGGGCGACGACAGCTGCCCGCGACCTCCCAACCACCACCATCAGGGGCGGCGTCCCCAGTCTCATGCACAACCCGGTGCACCTCGGAGCGAGGTCCGGGACGCACGGCGGACGGCGAGAGCTGGGGAGCAGGGTGGGGAGGAGAGGCGAGCAGAGGGCGAGGCGGTAGGAGCGAGACCGGTGGTCGGACTCCGCAGAGGACGGGCTGGATTCCATCCAGCGGCATTCGCGGGGCCTGCTGCTTGCAGCCGGGGAAGGAGGGGAAGAGGGGGAGGCCATGCGGTGGGCGACGGCGCCGGAGTAGCGGCCGGCGCGACGGGGAGGTGGCCGACGGCAGCCGGAGTGGCCGCCGGCGGATCTGGGGCTGGGGCGCGGGGGCTAGGAGCGGGCTAGCGAGGTCTTACCCCCACTATGACTAGCCTAAGCCACCGTGGCCAGATCCTCCCTTGTGGGAATTGTCCATGTTGAGCTTTGCATCATCACATTGTTCTTGCATGCCAATGAACTAACGTAATTCTAATGTTCCAGGTAAGCACACAATTTTTGGGAGAGTATGCAGAGGAATGGAAATTGTTAAGCGCCTTGGAAGTATTCAGACCGACAAAAATGATAGGTAACACTTCAACTATATCCATATGTTTATATGACCACACCAGGCAGCGAACCCCATGCACACTAAGGCTTGCTGTATATCTATCTATTATTTTGTGTAGATGCAAAGGCACATGATCTCTCATCTCAATTCATCTATGGTGTCCAGTGTTAACCATGGGATCGAGATTTGAAAGTTTCCATGGAAACCAATGTTGTTGAAGTGTTGGATCTAACTCGGATTTATTACTTTGTCCAGGCCCATTCATGAAGTGAAAATTCTGCGGACTGTTGTTAAAGATTGAAGCACGGCTGTTGTCATGAAACTCTTAATCTTTGGTTGTAGCTGTTTCACATGAGCATGTATTCCCAGTTTGACTGGGAGGTCTTGTAATGTCAACTTGTACTTTGGTGTTCCTTTTTTTAACGATGAATCTTGCTTGCATATGATCATTTGACGAGTACCAAAAAAAAGATGATTAGTTATCTTTGCTGTGCATCGTGCGATATCATACTTTGCTAAACCATTCCTCCACGGCAGGTTAAGCCGACACTGTTTTACATGGGAAACGACAGATTTTCTTTTTTTGAAACGACAGATTTTACTAGTACCATTTGTCAGTTCCCTTATCTGAAGAAATGGAGCTCCCTGTTTCCGCGTTTTGGATGGTTTTCGAGCCGTTGATTGGTTATCCTGCGGCTCTCCTGTCACAATAACAGTTCGACGGCATGATGCCCTCTCGCTCGTTGATTGTTGATTATTCATCGGACAGCCTGGAGAAGCTGCCGCGTCGTTGTTCACCTTCCGGCACCTTCTCTCTGTTCGCTTTTCACCCGCTCATCCGCTCTCCATTTCGGATTATGCTTATGTAAATTGGGTTGTAAACCCTAGCTTATTGTTGATTATTGCCCTTCCAACAAGAACCCTGGTTGAATTTATCCCGGTCATCTGTCCTCTATAGAATTCAGTTTAAATTTAGAGAAAGTATGGGTCCATGCCTGAAAATTGTGATCAGAGTCAGTCGAACTTCTGAGGTGGCGTGAATCTGGAGTGTTGTGGGGTATGGGATCTCTCGTAAAATCCCTCCTCGAGCTCGGATTCTGGCGGCTGCGTGGTTGTTGGTGGCGCCCGGAGTGGCACTCATCAGATTGCTTTTATCATAGTTCTTGCTTATCCTTCGATTGCTTGCAGGAATTAGACCTGGTTAGGTTTATCATGCTCTGACGTGGTCAATAATCTTTAATAGATTGTTTTAGCGGTTGCTAAAGCGCAACATCGTCGCACATTTGTAGTAGGGTCATTAACGTTGACTCCACAAAAATTGATAGCTACGTCTCATCAAAAGATCAGGACACCCGTTGGAAGCCAGGTATATTTGTGCAGTTCAAATCTGAGTCCACAAAGTGGGGGAGAATTAGTCTCTAGAACAATGACGTGAGAGGTGACGATGATCTAAGTTGATGTTGCTTCCAAAAGAAAAGTAGAGGGGAGCAACTTCTCCACGGATGAGGATAATGTATTAGTCATGGTATGGGAAGTCTGAGCATTGATCCAGTACCAAGGACCGATCAAAGCATGAAGACCTATTAGAAGTGCTTTAGATCACTATCATCACAATTAACATGTATATGTCATTTGTATGCTAGTTTAAAGAGAAATTTAAAAAATATATAAGGGAAAATGTATAGGGAACTACTAAAGCACCTCACCTACAAACATCCCCTAAATGATATGTGCACCCATATAACTATTTTTAGCAGACTTGTTGGAGATGCTCTAAAGTCATATACATGTTGGTAAAACGAATTTCTCTTATGTATTGCATATATATCTATACCAGTATAAAAAGACTCAAAGGGGTAGATCCAATTAATCTCGACCATCAAATCATGTTAATTCAAAGTCTGACAGGACCTATATTACTTTAATGATAAGTGCTCGACATGTTTAGCATGTAATTAATATCATACCAAATATGGACATCTATTCTAATCATATAATCAATTCGTAATTGATATCCTATCTAATATAGTCATGCAATTAATGCATAACTGATGTCCTGGCTAATATAAACGTGCCTAATATTAATGTGCATTGCACGTACACATTTACTAGTGCCATCAAGAAAGACAACAAAACATATTATATAAGAAATTATCTCTTAGATGCAAACCGTCCTCTCTTCCAACTCAACAATTATCCTACATGACCCTGATTTTTGGTTCCCAACCCTAGCCGCCATCACTTCCCTACACGCCTCTGCCTCGGCCCCCTTTCTCTTTCTTGTCAGGTGGCCTCGTCAGCGGCAAGAGGATTAGGGACCCGTCTGTACATCTCTTTTTTTGTCCTAGGTTTCTGGTTCTCCTATGACATCGAAGAGGTGGTAGCGGCAATGGCGTGTGGAAATTGTTGGAAATATGCCCTAGAGGCAATAATAAAATGGTTATTATTATATTTCCTTGTTCATGATAATTATCTATTGTTCATGCTATAACTGTGTTATCCGGAAATCGTAATACATGTGTGAATACATAGACCACAACATGTCCCTAGTGAGCTTCTAGTTGACTAGCTCATTGATCAATAGATGGTTACGGTTTCCTAACCATGGACATAGGATGTCACTGATAACGGGATCACATCATTAGGATAATGATGTGATGGACAAGACCCAATCCTAAGCATAGCACAAGATCGTGTAGTTAAATGCGCTAAAGCTTTTCTAATGTCAAGTATCTTTTCCTTAGACCATGAGATTGTGTAACTCCCGGATGCCGTAAGGGTACTTTGGGTGTGCCAAACGTCACAACGTAACTGGGTGGCTATAAAGGTACACTATGGGTATCCCCGAAAATATCTGTTGGGTTGGCACGAATCGAGACTGGGATTTGTCACTCCGTATGATGGAGAGGTATCTCTAGGCCCACTCGGTAAGACATCATCGTAATGAGCTCAATGTGACTAAGGGGTTGGCCACGGGATGATGTGTTACGGAACGAGTAAAAAGACTTGCCGTAACGATAGTGAACAAGGTATCGGTATACCGACGATCGAGTCTCGGACAAGTGCTATACCGGTAGACAAAGGGAATCGTATACGGGATTGATTGAATCCTTGACATCGTGGTTCATCCGATGAGATCATCGTGGAACATGTGGGAGCCAACATGGGTATCGAGATCCCGTTGTTGGTTATTGGCCGGAGAGATGTCTCGGTCATGTCTGCATAGTTCCCGAACCCGTAGGGTCTACACACTTAGGGTTCGGTGACGCTAGAGTTGTAACGGGAATTGCATGTGGTTACCGAAAGTTGTTCGGAGTCCCGGATGAGATCCCGGACATCACGAGGAGTTCCGGAATGGTCCGGAGGTGAAGATTTATATATGGGAAGTCCAGTTTCAGTCACCGGAAAGGTTTCTGGGTTTATCGGTACTGTACCGGGACCACTGAAGAGGTTCTGGGGGTCCACCGGGAGGGTCCACCTGCCCCGAAGGACCTAATGGGCTGTAGTTGGGTGGGAACCAGCCCCTTAGTGGGCTGGTGCGCCTCCCCCCCCCCAAGGGCCCAAGGCGCCTAGGGTTGGAAACCCTAGGGGGGCAGGCGCCCCCCTAGTTGGAAACCCTACGGGGGCTGCTGCCCCCCCCCCCCCCCCGAGGGGCGGCCGCCCCCCCTCTAGATGGATCTAGGGGACCGGCCCCCTCTCCCCTTCCCCCTATAAATAGTGGGGGGTGGGAGGGCAACCGCACCCCTTCTCCTGGCGCAGCCCTCCCCCCTTCCTACACCTTCTCCTCCTCCGTAGCGCTTAGCGAAGCTCTGCCGGAGAACCACGAGATCCACCGCCACCATGCCGTCGTGCTGCCGGAGCTCTCCCTCAACTTCTCCTCCCCCCTTGCTGATCAACAAGGAGGAGACGTCCCCGGGCTGTACGTGTGTTGAACGCGGAGGCGCCTGGGCTGCTCGGGCGCTTAGATCGGAATCAACCGCGATCTGAATCGCTACGAGTACGACTCCTTCATCCGCGTTCTTGTAATGCTTCCGCATCGCGATCTTCAAGGGTACGAAGATGCACTCCCCTCTCTCTCGTTGCTAATCTCTCCATAGATTGATCTTGGTGATGCGTAGAATTTTTTTAATTTCTGCAACGATCCCCAACAGAAATAAGGTATATATGGTCTCTCCCTACCTCGACGACTTCCGATCCGGCGCCAACGAAGGACCTGTACGAGTTTGTGTCCCTAGATCTTTTGGTTTCTTCAAATTTTGATAGTCTATGTGTCTTTCACAGAGAGTTATTGCTGTCTATTGGTGTGGCAACTTCGACATCTTCTTCTGTGTTATTGTGTGGCTTCGCTCGGTTTCCCAACCCTCTGAACTGGTGGCAATGGATTGCAAGTCTGTTTAGCGTGGGGTGATGCTCTAGCCAATGTTGCTTCAACTTTTTTTTTCAAAAAGATCAGATTTATTACAAAGATTCCCTGGAAGTACAAAACACCTCAAACATAATAAAAATTACATCGAGGTTCATGGACCATCGAACGACTATTGCCGCCGCCAGAATGAGCCGCCGACGCGCCGCTGTCGGCTCTCCCATACCGGAGCCGCCTGACCTTGTCGACGACAGCCAGGAAGTCTTCGTACACGTGCCCCTAAAGACCAGTGTCCAGATCTGCAGTCGTTGCCGTTGAATCCTTGAATCGATTTGAAGAATTTGATACCAAATATCGCCGCTGCGTACACACGACGAGAAACCCTAACCTCGCCGCCCCGAGGAGCTGGCAGGAATCTACACCGGAGCTCCGTCTAGTCCGTCCTAGCGGAAGAACATGAGGAGGATCAGAGCCCGGAATACCGACTCGAAGAAGAAGCGCCACCATCCGTCCAAACGCCGCCCCTGCGAGAACTAAAACCCTACCTATCTACTAGCCGGTGACGAGGCACCAGAAATCCCCTCCTCGCCACCGGTTGCCCGATTGGTAGGAGGAGGGGAGGAGAATTCACGGGTTCACCAGCAGAGATCGAGGGAAGGAAGGCTTTCCCTAGTCGCCTGGAGAGAGGGGAAAGAAAAGCAATCTCACGTTGTATCTTCTTTAATGCTTCAACGACTTATATATCTTGTCTCAAGGGATGTTGTGCGTGGGGTGATGCTCTAGCCGATGTTATTAAATGATTTATAGATCTCGTCTGTGAGTGGCTATTGCGGTATTCAAAACTTGATATGACGAGAGTGTTTGCAGGTGTCGCCTTACTTTATTGTTATCTTGTGGACGTTGTACAATCGAAGGAAGAATATGCTTTTCAATGTAATTCTTGTTTTTATTGGTTGTTCTACGTCTAGTTTATCCATTGTACTGACTTTTTTGCTTTCCTCGATATTAATCAGATTTAAGATGCATTTGGCTGTTTTTATTAAAAAAAATATCATACATAACATTGCTAAAATAACGGCATTGCACATGTCTTACGTAGGCCGCTGCTTGCATATTTTCGTCCAAGGATGCTTCGAACACGTCACTTGCTTCCTTGCAAGGCTAATTGGTTTGATGCTAAATGTTAGCATGTCATAGCCACTTGCTTGCTTGCAAGACTAATTAGTTTGATGCCAAAAGTTGGCATGTCAAGTTTTGGCAAGGCTAATTAGTTTGATGCCAAAAGTTGACATGTCAAATTTTGGCAACTGTCAAAGCCACTTGCTTCTCTACAAGACTAATTAGTTTGATGCCAAAAGTTGGCATGTCAAATGTTGACTAGAGATTGGTTGCATACCAATTTTCGCTGTCAATCTCACAAAAGGTTGCCAAATATTGGCAACTTTTGATTTTACCAATTATTGGCTTGCCAATGTTGACAATGCCAAATGTTTGACCAAGGATGCTTCAAACACGCCATTTGCAAAGAGATCAACCCTAAACCGTCAAGATTCAGAACCAACGATAGCATGTCTCTCCAAACATATATGGGCTGGCAGTGCAATCTGCATTCTGCAAGACGAAAGAAAAACGAGAACCATGTGGTGGTGACCCATACCATACAACCAAATGCGCAAAAGGGCGACAAATATTTGGTCCAGCAACGATACAAGTTCCCAGTTATCAATGTTTATGGTCCCTGGATTATATCCTGAACAAGCGCGGCAAACCGAAAACAAAGCAAAGCTAGCGCTATCAACGTTTTACAGAATTTATTCTTCCATCTCTGGACATCTATAAACACAAATGTCCCCATATGCATCCAAGATGGGGTCACCTTCAGGCAGGCGAAGATCGCTCCTAGTTAGTTCCCTCGGCCTTCTGTCAAGATGAAGAGATGTGTTAGTAACAGCGCAGACTAATGTTGCAGTGATAAGAGTGCAAAAGGCAGCGCAAATCGCATCTATATAAAGGGCAGCAATTACTTAGAAACTGGTAAACTACATAACTCTACAAGAAGCATGGCATGCCCATAAATCAAGGGAAAATCTGAGCATTTAGCTTTTCTTACATCAAAAGGGCCAAAGCCCTGCTCCATTTCATTGAAATGAAACATCACATAGTAAGTGGTCGTCAAAATCTGCCAAACAATGCTCCACATTTGGAGAAATCCATACATTATGCTAAAAGGGTTTTTGCGACATAAATCACATTCTAGAACACGATTAAGAACTTGTTTCGGCAAAGACGTGAACCTTTCCCAAACAAACACAATTGGATTGCCTTTTCTTTTCAGAATTATGTAAATAGATGGATATTAAGAATCAATATTACCTGAATTCCAGGAAAAAGGAAGATTTCATGGTATTTCAAACACATTGATGTTGATGAATTGATTAGAAAAGGTTTCTCGGAAAAATTTGTGTTGCTTTTGTCAGATTAAAGTGTGCACGGTAAACCATTCCCAAATAAACACAATTGGACTGTTTCTCCTTTTCCAGGATTATGTAAATAGATGGACATTAAGAACCAATATTTTCTGATTATAGCGGGAAGAAAAGACTTCACAGTATTTCAAACACATCAATGTATTGACTAGAAATAGTTTTACTCAGAAAAATTAGAGAGTGTAGCTTTCATCAGACTATAGTGTGTA
This sequence comes from Aegilops bicornis, assembly GCA_021605145.1. NCBI lineage: Eukaryota > Viridiplantae > Streptophyta > Magnoliopsida > Poales > Poaceae > Aegilops > Aegilops bicornis. The sequence goes on along the minus strand of CM038675.1, from coordinate 381,222,006 downwards.
CGACGGTGTATCAACATGTACTTAGCCAAATCATATCTCAGCTGAACTCAAAACAGATAATCATCAGTGCTTCACTTGAGCACACAATGTCTTTCAGCTCAAACACTTCATTTACCTCTCCATCTCCTCTATCACAAAGTTAATCATTAAACAAGCCGTTCCCATGATGCAACCATCTTCGCAGGTAACACATGATCAAACCATTCGCATGCCCTCCATAACAAAACTTGGCAGAAGGTATTCTTGCCAAAAGTTGGTAACATCCCTACACACTTTTCTCAGGGATGGAGGAGTTCCCAACCTTCTAGCCACATCGACTTGGCATCTACCATTCAGACAGCAAGTGGTTTGACACTTGGCAGTTGTAATACTACAGAATTGCAATAACTTCAAATAACCCACGCAGCTGCAGTTACCCCAAATGTATGGGTAGCAGAAAATGCACACGTAGTACTCTTTTTATTTATGTTAGTATTCCTACGCCATTGAGAGTCTACGCACTAAACTGTAACCTAGAGGGCAGTGTCGTATACCTTGCCGTCGGCGCCGGACTTAGCCTTGTCGGCCGCATCCTTCTCCTGTTCGAGCTTTTTCTTGAGCTTCTCCCGCCTCTCCCTCTCCATCTTCTGCTCCCCGCCGCAAAATCAAAACGAAACACCACCGTGTTACAGATGAGTATCAGATCGGATGACGAAGGATTAAGGGCATGGGTTAAATAGGGCTTTGGGTGGGATGCGACCGACCTGGATGTAGACGTTCTCCTTGGCGCGCTCCTCCTCGCTGAGCACGCGCCCCTTCCCGTCACTCAGAAGGCGCCGGGTCCCGCTGGCGACCACCGCCGGGGACCGGAGGCGCGCGGGGAGGGAGGTCAGCGCGCATCTCGTCGCCATTTTGGTCGCACTCTCTCGAGCTCTCGCGAATCTGTCGGGTCTTTGGGCCTTTGGGGTATCTCGGTGTTGGGTGGGGTTTTCGTGTATATAAATAAGAGAGTAAAATGCATAGGTGGTCATCGAACTTGTCATGTATGCCCACTTTAATTACTGTACTTAAAAATACATCAATAAGATCACTAAATATGAGTTATGGTGATCATATGGTCACTGTCTTTTCGTATAGCTTCGTATTTTACCGAGTTGACCGGTCAAACAATTTGAATGATGCATTGTCAGCTTTTTTTCCTCTATGGACGCAGACCCCACTTGTCTGTGAGTGGAAGAAAGAAATAGAGGCAAAATAAAATAGTGACATAGTGTGAAATCAAACCCTAAACATAGCGCTAGGATATCAGCAAGTTAGCCCGCTGTGCTCATCTCTCCTTGTGTCTAAACTGGGGAAAGGCATTGTGACGCCCCCGATTCAATCGTACACTAATCATACAAGCAAATGTGTACGATCAAGATCAAGGACTCACGAGAAGATATCACAACACAACTCTAGACACAAATTAAAATAATACAAGCTTTATATTACAAGCCAGGGGCCTCGAGGGCTCGAATACATAAGCTCGAATACACAAGAGTCAGCGGAAGCAACATATCTGAGTACAGACATAAGTTAGACAAGGATAACTTAAGAAGGCTAGCAAAAAAAGCATCTACGATCGAAAAGGCAAGGCCTCCTGCCTGGGAGCCTCCTAACTACTCCTGGTCGTCGGTGGTCTCCACGTAGTAGTAGGCATCGACGATGGCATCCGCTCTGGGCTCAGGCATGCCGTTGCATCAACCGGAAAGAAGAAGAAAGGGGGAAAAGGGGGAGCAAAGCAACCGTGAGTACTTATCCAAAGTACTCGCACGCAAGGATCTACACTACATATGCAACATTATCAAAGGATGTGGACTGGGCTGCAGAAATGCCAGAATAGAGAGAAGGCCTAGTCCTATCGAAGACTAGCATCTTCTAGGAATCACCATCTTGCAGCAACAGGAGGGAGTAGAGTAACATAAAGTAAAGTAGTAGAAGTGTTATCAACCTCGTCCGGAGATCCTTTCTCGACTCCCTGCGAGAAAGCAATCCCAGAGCCATACTATCCGGTTATCATCACAATCCAATTCTCATCACCATCCAGTTCTCATCACAAGTATCCAGTTCTAGTTATATCGATCGGGATACAACTCCAAGTGTCCGCTATCAGAGGACAGGCTATCGATAGATGTTTTCTTTCCTGCAGGGTGCACCAACTTACCCACCACGCCGATTAACTCCGCCGGACACACTTTCTGGGCCATTCCCGGCCTCGCCAAACAATACGCCGCAACCCGACCTAGGCTTAATAGAGAGGTCAAGACGCCGGACTAAACCTATGCCCCTGTGGGTCATGGGCCATCTCCCTGAACTCCCGCGACGCTATGACACGGCCGGTGAGCGTACCTAGCTACCTCCTTCAACAAGGCGCGCCACGCAGCCCAACCCGGCCAAGGCCGCCCGCCGACGCCTATTAAGCTTCGGCCGATGCATACGACGCAGTAACGCCCATACTATGCTCACGTGATGGTTAGTGCTATCGGGCCGAGGCCCCTCGGATCAAATATCCAAATCATAGTGGATTAGGAACGCCGGTAACAAGCGAGACTCACGAAGATGTGACCCCGCTGCCCGTCTCGAGGACTTGCGTCAAGGGCTAGGAATGCCCGCCACGCCTCGTAATTATCTCGCTGGCACCTTCCGTGTCCGCCTGACTCCACATCACTCGCAATTAAGCTCGCTGGTACCCTCGAGGCCAACCCGTCTTTAGTAACAGGGTCGTGGCAAAGTCATAGTAACCATAGTAACCGCGTGTCTAACACCAAGGGGGAAAACCTGAGGAATCACCCTTGTCGGATTCCCACTCGATGTAAACATCAAGGTGAACGTAAGAGGAACCACCCTCGAGGTTCACACTTGAGGGGTTGCACGACAGAGTCGTATCGGAAGTGGTTAAGGAGGAAATCACCCTCGATGACCATGACCTAATAGCTACTCTACAGAGATCTCATCTGGAGTGATGTATGAGGTTCCACCCTCGGCACTCGATGATAACTCTGCAGAGTCGAGCAACAAAGGGGCGTGATGTGACGTGAGGTGTCGGGGTCTGGTCTTCGATCCCGTTGATCGGGTCTTCGATAATCCGGTGAGGCGGTCGGGTCAAGTGGGGGGGCACTGATGGGTCTCTAACCAACCTATACTAAGCGATTTAGGATAAGCGGTAGGTAACAATAGTAGGTTACATTAAACAAAGGCTATGCAGAATAGGAGTAAACAATAACAAGTAGCAAAATCTAATGCAAGCATGAGAGAATGGAATGGGCGATATCGGGATGATCAAAGGGGGCTTGCACAGTTGCTCAAAGCGAGAAGGAGGGGTCGTCGGTGACGTAGTCGATCACAGGGGCATCAGCATCGTCACGGGATCTATCAAAGAGAAGAGGGGGGAGAAACAGTAAATACATAGCAAGCAAGTGCATAACAGGACAACGGCAGAGCTAGACGTGTTCTAACGCGGTGTTACACGATACCGACAAAGGGGGAAGTCAACCGGGAATGATTTTCCGGTTCCGGGCCTGTGTCAGACAGATGACCGGAGGGGGAAAGTTCCAAGTTCAGATAGTTAGAAGCATCTGACAGGTAAACGGACCGCATGCTCGGATTCGTCTCGTCGTTCTGAGCAACTTTCATGTACAAAGTTTTTCCATCCGAGTTGCGGTTTAATTTCTATGAATTTCTAAAGTTTTAAATATATTCTGGAATTGTTATTATTTAATTTAAATTAAAAACAGAATAAACATTTGTCACCTAGCTCTACACTAGCCTGAGTCTATGACTAGTGGGGTCCATGAGTAGTCCAGTCAGCAGAGTTGACCCAGCCATATTTGACTGGTCAAGAGGTGAATAGTGTTTGGGTCCCACTTGTCATTGTCTCGCTTTATTATATCAATCATTTTGTTTAACTAACAATTGGGGCCCTTCTGTCATAGGAACATTAGACAAATTAGGTAGCACTAACTAAAAGGGGGGTGGCCCCACTAGATAGTGGCTCAGCTGAGCCACACACGCACGCACACAACCACACGGGCGCTCGGGCACACGGCCATGGCCGTGCACGCGCCGGCGGCCACGGCGGGGCCGGCCGGATGAGCGGGATGCCGGTGGCGGATGGGCGAGGTGGGCAAGCGAGGCAAAGCGGAGGCGGGCGAGGCAGCGGCGGGCTGCAGAAGGCCGGGCGCCGGGCGAGGCAAGCGGGCGCGGGCGGCAAGTGTTTGTGGCGAGGCGGGGAGCAGCGGCGAGCGTCCGCCCGCAGGCACGGGCGCTGGGGCCTGTGGCGGCGGCGGCGCAGCCCTGCTGCAAGGGAAGGCAGCACGGCAATGGCGGGGCGGGCACGGCCGTGGAGCTTTTGTCGACGGCAGCGGGCGGCTCCGGTCAGTGGCACAGGGGGCGGCAGGCAGCGGTGGTCGAGGTATCGCGGGGTGCAGCAGGAGCAATGCGGCGAGCAGTGGGTGGCGGTAGCGAGGCCACGTACGGGCGCGCGTGCAGGAGTGCGCCAGCGCGGAGAGCAGTTGGGTGAGCACGCGCGGCAGGGGACGGTCGGGTGCGGGAGCCCGTGCGTGCGGAGTGGGAGCACACTGGTGGTGGCGGCACAACCTAGGGTGGCCGGAGGCGACGACAACTACAACGGTCAACGGTGGCCGCGACTGTCATCCAGCGAAATCGAGCCTACGGGCACGGGAAACGGCAGGGGAGTAAGGGGAGGAGAGGGAGGTGCTCACAAGGCACCTGTAGAGGAGCAGAGCGGGCTCGGGGGAGGCCTAGGGGAAGACGAACGGCGGCGGTGGAGCAACGGCGTCCCGAGGAGGAAGACGACGGGGACCTGGCGATGCAGAGCCTCCCGACTCCAACTAACGGTCGAGGAAGAAGAGGTGGTGGCTGGCGCAGCTCGTAGACAAGGCCTCAACGTTCGGGGTCAGCGTTGGTCGCGGCTATGACACGGCCATGGCGGCGGGCGCGTCAGATCTGACGAGGAGGGAGAGAGAGAGATGGAGTGGGCGAGTGGGTGGAGGTAGGTGGGGGAGGACTCGAGTGGGAGGGGAGGCGTCCCGACGCGGAATCGTGGCGGCCTTATCCCCTCCGTGGCGCGCTGTAGCGACGGAGCCGGCGAGGTGGTCCGGCGGGAACGGGCGCTCGGCTCGGGTCAGGGGAACAGGGGGACGAGAGAGTTGACCGGGGGGAGTGGGCCAATAGGCCGGCTCGGGTGGGCCGAGGACTAGAGGGCATGATGTTTTCTTTCCCCTTTTCTTTTTTTAAAACTTTTCTATTTTCATTTAACAGTAGCCTTTTGCATTTTCTTTCGCACTAATTATCTTTTGCAAAAATGTGCCACTGGTGAAAACAAATACTAGGGGCAGTGGTACATTTCCACCATGAGCTTGGGATTTATTTGAATCAATTTGGAATTTTCATAATTGGAGTAGCATTTTAAAATGCTAGAATTGCACTGGATTAATTGCTACTGCTCATTTTAGCAAGATAGTGATGTTCTTTTCCTTAACATCAAATTGTTTTGGAATATTTGCTAAATAATGAACATTTTTTCGACAATTTTTTGCAACTTCACATTTCACTTTGAATTTGAATAGGATTCAGAGAAGGGATTTGAGTTGAGATATTACCCCAACATGATTAAGCTTTGTAAATCAAGATGACTTGGCACTGATCATACGGGATTACTGTAGTGTGATGCTGGGGATGTTACAAATCTCCTCCACTACAAGAAATCTCGTCCTGAGATTTAAGTGGGGAAGTAAAGAGTAACTTCAAGAGAACTGACCCTTATAGGATTAATTATCTGGTGAACAATTCAGGGAATGTGGCAGAAGTATCTCTCGAGTTGAAACTTAAGAAAACATCGAGAGAAAAATATGAAGGTACAATAGGAAGTTTCAAGCGAATGGACAAACGATCGATACCTGAACAGAGTGTGAGAAGGGGGTTCAGAGCATCGGGAATAGATCATCTCTCGGACAGTGGCTCATGACAACACACAAAGCCAAGAGCAAATGATACTTTGGAATAAAGGATATATAGGAGAGTCAGGTTCCGATCCTGTGGAACTGTGGGTTATGAACCCACTATGTGATTTAAAAGTAGAAAAGAGCGCTGACATCTTGCACTGTCATGATAGCGAGGCATGTCAGAGGATAGCCTGTCAGCTATGTTGGCAACAACATTGGTACCAAGGGCGAGGGACGAAGAGAACCATTTTCCTGCTCGTTAAGACGAGGCGGACCAATAGGCAAAGTTCTCGTCCATCTGTGGTTACCGGAATGTCATCAACAATAGTAACAGGGTCTTACTGATAGAGTTGTACACCGAGGCGTTTACATAAGCAGGGAATTATTACTTCTTATATCATATAGATCACAAGAAGGGTTAAACAAACCAACGGAAAGGAAAAATATGATTATCGAATCAAACAACCCAAAGGAAAGGAAGATGTGTTTACACATAAGAAATGGGAGTATGTCCTCCCCAAGGAAAAGCGAAGCAGGATATACATGATAGAACAGCAAGTTCAAAAGCATTTAGATAATGGGGAGAGGGAAGAATCATGATATTACCCATACAACGGTGTAAGGGTAATTGAATGAGAAACATTTTGTATTATGCTTCCGATGTTCTTGTTGATATTCGAAATACCACAGTCATGCTTCGATGCGGCAATGATATGGTGTCAAGTAAAGATTGAGTTTGAAGATCTCAAGAGATACCGAGAAATAATTCCAAGATATCTTAGTACGTAAGGAATAACCAAGCACAACCAGGTCTGTGTTGGCAGAAAGTCAAGATGCCATCGATGATATCACAAATCATCAAGGGGCAGGGATGGTATTTCTAGCCATGAATTCAATTGACATCTCTGAAGAAGCCAAAGTGTAGACGGTGATCATGACAGACTTTGTCGAGAGACTCTATGAAGATGCCACCAAGGAGCGATGCCATCAAGCAACATGAAGGATGAATCTGTGACGCCCCCGATTAAATCGTACACTAATCATGCACGCAAACGTGTATGATCAAGATCAGGGACTCACGGGAAGATATCACAACACAACTCTAAAAACATAAATAAGTCATACAAGCATCATAATACAAGCCAGGGCCTCAAGGCTCGAATACAAGTGCTTGATCATAGACGAAGTCGTGGAAGCAACAATATATGAGTACAGACATAAATTAAACAAGTTTGCCTTAAGAAGGCTAGCACAAACCGGGATACAGATCGAAGAGGCACAGCCTCCCGCTCAGGATCCTCCTAAACTACTCCCCGGTCGCCGCCGCCGGCTGCACGTAGTAGTAGGCATCTCCGGTGTAGTAGTCGTCGTCGACGGTGGCGTCGCTCATGGGCTCCGGCATCCGGCCGCGACAACCGTGTAGAAAGGAAAGGGGGAAAAGGGGAGAAAGCAACCGTGAGTACTCATCCAAAGTACTCGCAAGCAAGGAGCTACACTACATATGCATGGGTATATGTGTAAAGGGCCATATCGGTGGACCGAATCGCAGAATGCCGTAATAAGACGGGATAACTAATCTTGTCGAAGACTACGCTTCTAGCAGCCTCCGCCTTGCAAAGATGTAGAAGAGGGTAGACCAAGTCCTCCGTGTAGCATCGCATAGCGTAATCCTACCGGCAATCCTCCTAGTCGCCTGTTAGAGAGCGATCACCGGGTTGTATCCGCACTTAGAAGGGTGTGTTTTATTAAGTATATGGTTCTAGTTGTCATAAGGTCAAGGTACAACTCCAAGTCGCCCCTATTACCAAGATCACAGCTATTCAATAGATAAACTTCACTGCAGGGTGCACCACATTACCCGACACGCCGATCCCATTTGGCCGGACACACTTTTCTGGGTCATGCCCGCCGCTGAAGATCAACACGCCGCAGCCCCACCTAGGCATAACAGAGGTCAAGACGCCGGTTCAAACCTAAGCGCATTGTGGGTCTGGGCCCATCGCCCTTAGCACACCTGCATGTTGCGAGGGCGGCCAAAAGCAGACCTAGCCTAGCAGGCGTTCCAGTCCAATCCGGCGCGCGCCGCCGGGCCGACGTCACGAAATGCTTCACCGATACCACGACGCCGTTGCCCATATCTTGTCCCACGTGGCGGTTAGTGCGTATAAGGTCAACGACCCAACTCAGATCAAATACCAAGATCTCGTTAAGCGTGTTAAGTATCCGCGAACGCCGAACAGGCCAGCCCACCTCTCTCCTAGGCGGTCTCAACCTGCCTGCCGCCTCCGCCACAAAGATCCACACAGAGGGCCGTCGGGACAAAGGTCCTTTCAGCCCCAACTGCGGAATCACTCGCGGGTGCTCCAGGAGCCGACCCGACTTTAGTCACCACATGTATCATGTATAAAGTATATAGTATATACCCGTGATAACCTCCCGAGTGATCACGGCCCGATAGTATAGCATGGCAGACGGACAAGAAGGTAGGGCCACAGATGGAATACTAACATCCTATACTAAGCAGTAGGATAGCAGGTAAGGGTAACAATCAGAGCAACAATGACAAAGCTATGCAGCAGAATAGGATTAACGAAAGCAAGAATATGCTACACAACTATAATGTAAGCAGTATAGAGAAGAAAAGGCGATATCTGGTGATCAAGGGGGGGCTTGCCTGGTTGCTCTGGCAAGGAGGGGTCATCTTCGGTGTAGTCGAACACACGGACATCGGCACCGGTCTCAAAGTCTACCGGAAAGAAGTAACGGAGGGGGAACACAATAAATAACAGAGCAATCAAATGTAACACAAAGCAAGACGCGGCAATATGTGGTGCTAGGGGTGACCTAACATAGTGGTAGGTGATACCGGCGAAGGGGGAAACATCCAGGAAAGTATTCCCGGTGTTTCGCGTTTTCGGACAGATGAACCGGAGGGGGAAAGTTGCGTGTTTGCTATGCTAGGGATGTGTGGCGATTTAACGGGTCATGTATTCGGATTCGCCTCATCGCATCGAGCAACTTTCATGTACAAAGTTTTTCCATCCGAAGCTACGGTTTATTTTATATTAATTTAAAAAGGATTTAATCATTTTCGTGAATTAATGATTTAATTTAAACCAAAAGTAGGTTTACTACATCAAGATGACGCCGGGTCAATCGTGATCGCTGACCGTCAAACCGACAGTGGGGCCCGTTTCATTATTGTCTTAGACTAACTAAGCAAGTTTAGTTAGTTTAATTAAGTCATTAGGTTAATTTAATAGATTTAATTAAGTTAATTAATTATCTAATTAATTAATTAATACTTTTCTAATTAATTTTCTAATTCTTATTTTTTTAATGGGGCGTGGGGCCCAGTTGTCAATGGCGCAGGGGTTAAACGGGTGGGCTACCGGGTGTGGGTGCACGGCACTGACCCGGGCGCATGGCGCCTGGATCCCGGACGCTGGGCGAAGCGCCGGATCGGGCGCGACCAATGGTGCCACGGCGAGGGGAGGACGCCAATGACAATGAGTGGCTACATCGGGCAAAAGGGGAGGCACAGGCGCGGAGGCCGAGCGCCGAGGTGGCCGTGGGCGTGGGAAGGAGGTCAGCTGCAAGCGCGAGGACGACCGAGCGGGCCAGACGCCGAGGAGGGAGATCGGGCACGACGAGCAGGGGCCCGAGGCGACGGCGGCCTCGCCCGGCAGCGAAAGTGGTGAGGTGCAGCTAGGCGGGGCTCGGGCATGGGCGGAGTGGGGACGGCCGTTAAGCGGACGAGAGGGGAAAGAAGGGGAGGTCGTTGCTCACCCCCTGCAGGGGATCTGGGCGGCGAGGCTCATGGAGCCGTTGAGGAGGAAAACGGGACGAGGCGACGACGGAGAGGAAGGCGTCGAAGGAGTCCGGCGAGGAGTCGAGGAGGAGGTCAGCAACGAGGCGACGAGGTTTCTGAGCGGCGGCGGTGCTCCGGTGATGGCGGGGTCTAGCAGCGTCAGGGGCGATGGGCGACGCGGTCGGCTCGGGCGAAGGGCGACGGGTCAGAGACGGGTGACGCCAGCGAGAAGGCTTCGGCACTGAGCGAAGGGCGAGCCCCTGATCTCGATCCAGATCGAGGGGGAGGGGGAAGAGAGCGCGGTGGAGTGGGGGTTCGCCTCGATCCAGATTGGGTCGGGAGGGGGAGAGGGAGTGGCGTCGTGGGGGGGAGTGGGTGCGTTGGGGGGTTAGGGTTTGGTCGCCTGTGGGGTATGGGGAGGGGGGCAAATGGGTTGGTGTGTCGGCCGGCTGGGCCAAGTCCCAGTTGGGCCGAGGGGGGTTCCTTTTGTTTTGTTTTGTTTTCACCTTTTTATTATTCTTTTCTGTTCTCTTTTAGTTCCTAATTGTTTTAGTTTTCTTTAAAATACCAAAATTTAGCACCTAAATTAGTATCATCAAAATAGGCCACTGCCAAACCTAGTTGGACCCAAAATAAATTAGTTTAATATTTTTATATTTTCAAAAGCAATTAAATTACTATTTTAGCCGTTGTTTTTAATTAGTTTGAGGGCACTTAAATATTTTATCAAAAGATAATTTATCCACCAACATTTACTAAGGATTATTTGACACATTAGGAACAATTTAGTTTTGACTTTTGAAAACTTTAATTGATTAACTTAAATTCAAATTTTGAATATGAATCGTTTCGAACTTTCGCGAGATTATCAACAGTAATCTGAGGTGATGTGGCATCATTAACATGGGGTTACTGTAGCCTAATTATCCGGGCGTCACAATTCTCCTCCACTACAAGAAATCTCGTCCCGAGATTTAAGAGGGGAAGTAAGGGGGAAGGGATTTGGTTACGAAATTCTAACGATTCTTCTCGGTCATATTTGCTCTTCTCGAAGAGGTCGATCCATGACATTGATGTCTTCATTCCTCTGCTTCAGGTCATCATGATGAAGTTGTCATCCTTTCTTCGGGGCACTCCATCGCATTTCAACGAATAGGTAAGGGCAGCTTTACAACGATAGGATGTTATAAGGGAAAATCATCCGGGGTATCCCAAGAATGAACACATGAGTATCTCTCGAGTTGAACAAATGAAACACCTCGAGAGCAAAGTAAGAAGGTACCATAAGCGGTTTCAAGCGGATAGACAACTGTTGTTGCTCAAACAAATGCGTGAAAGGGGTTCGTGAGCAATGAGAATTATGGTTGTGTATGATACCGCATTGACAATCTATCGGAAGGTGGCTCCTAAATTACCTATGAGGTCACGCCGAGGAATAACTATGGTAACAAGGTGTACAGGAGAGTCGTTTCGATCACGTGGGACTGTGGGTTATGGGCCCACCATGTGGGTTAAAGTAGAAAGGGGGTTGACATCTTGCACGGTGACGATAGCAAGGCATGTCAGAGGGTAGCCTGTCAGTTATGTCGGCAACAACATCGATACCAAGGGCGAGGGACGAAGAGAACCATTTTCCTGCTCGTTGAACGAGGCGGACCAATAGGCAAGGTTCTCGTCCATCGGTGGCTACCGGAATGTCAGCAACAATAGTAACAGGTCTTACCGACAGAGTGGTACAACGAGGTGTTTACATAAGGTGGAAATATTACTGCTTATATTATATAAATCACAAGAAGGTTTAAACAAACCAATGGAAAGGAAAAGTGATTATCAGGTTTAAACAAAACAATGGAAAGAAAAATGTGTATACACACATATTTCAGGGGTATATCCTTCCCAAGGACAAGCGGAGCATGATATCCATGATAGAATAGAAAATAGGAAACCATTTAGGTAAGTGGGGAGGAATCTCATGATATTACCCATACAACGGTGTTAGGATAAATGATAAAGAAAACTTAGCATTGTGCTTCAAATGCTCTTATTGAAAATCGGATTACCACAGGCATGCTTCGAGATAGCATTGACATGGTCTTCAAGCAAAGGTCAGACTTTGGATACAGGAAGGATCCATCAGGAACAACTTGTAGAATAAGTCTTAAAATTTCCTCATGGAAGAATGGATAACCTTGCTAAAAAGGAAACTATAACGAGGGTCCTTCGCCGTGTGTCCGGGCATGAAATCACCTTACCGGGTCATAAAAGACCAAAGGTATAACTCTTGAAAATGTTCCAACCATCATATCTCGACCGAGAATCGCACTGATCGGTGTTAGGATACCTCGCACTCGTGGATGCCCGAGAAGAGAAGGTGCGACACAAATTGACGAGATGACATTGTAAAATTCTCGGGAAATGAACTATGGAAGCGAGTTCCAAAACAAGAGTTCATCAGTAAACCAACGAGAGGATGAGGAGGTGGATGATGGAATCAACGACAATTCCTCGAGGCTTCCAATAAGATGGATTTACACAGTTATGTGAACAAGGAGATAACAATTGTCAGATCAAATGATATAATGATGTATGTTCGAGGAAAACATCCACAATTAAACTTGCTTGACAGGTGCACCCGAAGTATGGGGATGGGTTGCACGATAAATATTAGGACGACGACTTAATGAACAAAAGAATTAAAATGAATCAATCGACCATTCACTTCAAAGCAATAGGGTTGCTGGGAATTTTGAATTCACACATCATAGTTCAATTGTCGGTAGTCCGTTAGAAACAACACGGGGACAAAGAAAGAATGGTGATGATGAGAAGCATCACTATACCAAGAATTCTTAAGAGGTGGAGTAATCCTCACGACATTCTTGACATAAAAGATGGTAACACTCCAAGGTAAAGAAGAACAAATGCTGGATAGCAAGGAACTCAAGGTATAACACAAAACACGAACAAGTTTGTGTTGGAGGGAAGGCAATAAAGTGGCCGATGATAACACAACTCATCGAGGGCATGGATGGTATTTCTCTTCATGAATCCGGTTGATATCCTGAAAGAGCTCATAAGGTTGATGATGATCACGACACATTTGTCGAGAGATTTCATGAAGATGTAATCAATCAGCGACGACATCAAGTCAAAGGAATGACGAAGCAAGAGGTTATTGGAACCACAGTTACGACACAAAATCGAACTCAAGCTTGTTGTTTAAGGTGAAAGGGTATGACGAGGAAAATCGACGAAGCTTAGCTATAAATCGCCGCAAAATTGGTGCTCCGAGAATAAGGACCAGGTAGCACAGTTAGAATCATCACGACAATGATATAGCCAAATAGGCTAGGAATGGCGTGGTCGGGTACAAACTCGTACTTATAGAAGCTTACTAAAGAGTTGTTGAACCGTAGTGCGGACTCGGGTTCGCTTATCGGTGTCTTTGAGTGTTTAATAACTCGTGAGCCCGTGAAAAATTGGAATCAAGGAAGGTAGCACTTGATGAAGAACTCATAAGAAGTTATGCAGTTCCATGATAATCTCGAGGTACCGTGGGGGTAATACTCGACTGACGCATCAAAGTAGAGGTTGGACTAGGGTAATGTTTCATCAAGACAAGTACTCTAACTTGTCCGAGAAATGGAATCAAGAAGAAAATATGGTCGGAACCACGGTTGCAAAAGACCAATTCCCATATATAAGATGAACTTATACCGAATAGGGTTTAAGAGAAGCATCCATGATAAGATCAAGATCGTGTCCATGGGCATGAACGCAAGGTTCAAGGTCGACTCCCACTTGTTCAACGCATAACCTTTCATTCACCTCTCGTATTTCGAAAATGGCATTAGTTGTTGAAAGTTTTTACCTGGTGCAATACCAGATAAGTATGACCCGTGAAATCTTTCGGGTTCACATGTATTAGGGAAGGCGCAGGCTCAACCCGTCGGGGCAGCTAGGAGTATACACCCCAAATTTCAAGAATAAATAACACAAACTCGATAGTAGTGCATGCTTGAGAAAGCAGAGGATACAATTTACCAAAGGCATTATGTATCCGAGGAAAGGCTCACAAGCTTATTGAATATGAAGGACGTTGTCGGATAAAATTCAACAAAGGATCCGTGGTCCATAAGGGATCTGATGTGAGCATCGGTACTCAACCAGAAGAACAAAGCATGCAAGGAGATCAGATGATAGAAACAACTGACTACTTCAAAGCTCAATTGCAAAGGAATTATGAATTCCAAGACAAGGGATTAGAAGCAATGTCTGACATTACGGACGGATAAGTTGAATAGCCTTAGGGTACAATCGATGGCAATTTGATTGGTCGAGATCCAAATTTCATGTTCGAAAAGATGTCCGAGCCGGAAAGATAATTTATAAGGATCAACTGATGATTGCGTGCATTCGCACACATATAGAATCAACGGGCTTAAAATGATAGTGACAAAGGATGCCAATAAGATTACTAGACTTATGAGATTAACCAAAATGTAAGCAAGCAAGAATTTCAAGAGCAATAGGCTCCTGAGGATTTTTGGAAGATCGAATGGTATTTCGAAGATTGGTGACATACATGAATCAACTTGGGATGAGTGGATACTTGGAAAGAGCGAGGAATTATCCGTAGGGGTATTCATGTGGCAAAGAACTGCAAGGCAGTAGGCACAAAGTATTCTTGAAACAATAGAGAGAATTTCGGTGTATCTTGTAATAACAAGATCAACTAGGAAGCATTGTATGAATGGCGAGTATACGTGGTTATCCATAGGGGTTTATCAATGGAGGGGAATCGCAAAAGCGATGCCATAAAATCTCAAGAGAACATCAGAGAGTATCTTCGGATCCTTTGGTTCAGTAGACAATCATCTGTAATAAGGGGCTCTCCGGGAGAAAGTATTATCGAGAACCTAGAGTCCGAGTTAGTAAAATCGTTTAACCCGAATAGAAGAGATGTCAGAGTCCCAGAGTATAGGTCGAGGAATAAAAGATCTTACTACCACCCAATGGCGACGCAGCCGGTAAGACACACAGCCATGTTAGTAAAAGTTTTTGCAACGCCTAGACTCGACTTCGCCAAGGAGTTGGGAAGGGGATTCTACAGCAAATGACTCGATACCAACTTGTGACGCCCCGATTCAATCAGACACTAATCATGCACGCAAACGTGTATGATCAAGATCGAGGACTCACGGAAGATATCACAACACAACTCTAAAACATAAATAAGTCATACAAGCATCATAATACAAGCCAGGGCCTCAAGGCTCGAATACAAGTGCTCGATCATAGACGAAGTCAGCGGAAGCAACAATATCTGAGTACGTACATAAATTAAACAAGTTTGCCTTAAGAAGGCTAGCACAAATCGGGATACAGATCGAAGAGGCACAAGCCTCCCCGCAGGATCCTAGTAAACTACTCTGGTCGCCGCCGCCGGGCTGCACGTAGTAGTAGGCACCTCCAAAGGTAGTAGTCGCCGCCGATGGTGGCGCCTCGCCTCGGCTCCGACATCTGGTTGCGACAACCAGGTAGAAAGGAAAGGGGGAAAAAGGGGGGAGAAAGCAACCGTGAGTACTCATCCAAAGTACTCGCAAGCAAGGAGCTACACTACATATGCATGGGTATATGTGTAAAGGGCCATATCAGTGGACTGAACTGCAGAATGACAGAATAAGACGGGGATAACTAATCATGTCAAAGACTACGCTTCTGGCAGCCTCCGTCTTGCAGCATGTAGAAGAGGGTAGACTGAAGTACTCCAGGTAGCATCGCATAGCAAAATCCTACCCGGCAATCCCCTCCTAGTCGCTCTGTTAGAGAGCGATCACCGGGTTGTATCTGGCACTTGGAAGGGTGTGTTTTATTAAGTATCCGGTTCTAGTTGTCATAAGGTCAAGGTACAACTCCAAGTCGTCCTGCTATCAAGATCACGGCTATTCGAATAGATAAACTTCCCTGCAGGGGTGCACCACATTACCTGACACGCTCGTTCCCATTTGGCCGGACACACTTTTCTGGGTCATGCCCGGCCGCGGAAGATCAACACGTCGCAGCCCCACCTAGGCATAACAGAGAGGTCAACATGCCGGTCTAAACCTAAGCGCACAGGGGTCTGGGCCCATCGCCCTTAGCACACATGCATCGCTAAGTAGGGCGGCCGAAGCGCACCTAGCCTAGTAGGCGTTCCAATCCGACGCGGCACCGCCGATCGGGCCGACGTCACGAAATGCTTCGGTGATACCACGATGCGGTTGCCCATATCTTGTCCCACGTGGCGGTTAGTGCGTATAAGGTCAACGACCCAACTCAGATCAAATACCAAGATCTCGTTAAGCGTGTTAAGTATCCGCGAACGCCCGAACAGGCCAGGCCCACCTCTCTCCTAGGCGGTCTCAACCTGCCTGCCGCTCGCCACAAAGATCCACACAGAGGGCCGTCGGGACAAAGGTCCTTTCAGCCCCCAATCCGTGAATCACTCAGGGTGCTCCTCGAGCCGACCCGACTTTAGTCACCACATGTATCATGTATAAAGTATATAGTATATACCCGTGATAACCTCCCGAGTGATCACGGCCCGATAGTATAGCATGGCGTATTTGACAAGAAGGTAGGGCCACAGATGGAATACTAACATCCTATACTAAGCGATGGGATAGCAGGTGTAAGGGTAACAATCAGAGCAACAATGACAAAGGCTATGCAGCGTAATAGGATTAATCGGAAAGCAAGAACATGCTACACTACTCTAATGCAAGCAGTATAGAGAAGGAATAGGCGATATCTGGTGATCAAAGGGGGGGCTTGCCTGGTTGCTCTGGCAAGGAGGGGTCATCTTCGGTGTAGTCGAACACACGGACATCGGCACCGGTCTCAAAGTCTACCGGAAAGAAGTAACGGAGGGGGAACACAATAAATAACAGAGCAATCAAATGTAACACAAAGCAAGACGCGGCAATATGTGGTGCTAGGGGTGACCTAACATAGTGGTAGGTGATACCGGCGAAGGGGGAAACATCCAGGAAAGTATTCCCGGTGTTTCGCTTTTCTATTGCATGAACCGGAGGGGGAAAGTTGCGTGTTTGCTATGCTAGGGATGTGTGGCGGACGAACGGGCTGTGTATTCGGATTCGTCTCATCGTACTGAGCAACTTTCATGTACAAAGTTTTTCCATCCGAGCTACGGTTTATTTTATATTAATTTAAAAAGGATTTAATCATTTTCAGGAATTAACAGATTTAATTTAAACCAAAAGTAGGTTTACTACATCAAGATGACGTCGCCGTCAATCAGGATCGCTGACCGGTCAAACCGACAGTGGGGCCCGTCATTATTGTCTTAGACTAACTAAGCAAGTTTAGTTAGTTTAATTAAGTCATTAGGTTAATTTAATAGATTTAATTAAGTTAATTAATTATCTAATTAATTAATTAATACTTTTCTAATTAATTTTCTAATTCTTATTTTTTTAATGGGGCGTGGGGCCCAGTTGTCAATGGCAGAGGGGGTTAAACGGGTGGGCTACCGGGTGTGGGTGCACGGGCACCTGGACCCGGGCCAAGCGCCGATCCGGGACGCTGGGCGCGAAAGCGCCTGATCGGGCGCGACCAATCGGTGCCACGGCGAGGGGAGGACGCCGGCGCGACAGCGGAGTGGCCACATCGGGGCAAAAGGGGAGGCACAGGGCGCGGGCGCCGGAGCGCCGGAGGTGGCCGTGGGCGTGGGGGAAGGAGGCTGCGGCAAGCGCGAGGACGACGCCGGAGCGGCGCTGTAGACGCCGAGGAGGGAGATCGGGCACGACGAGCAGGGGCCCGAGGCGACGGCGGCCTCGCCCGGCAGCGAAAGTGGTGAGGTGCAGCTAGGCGGGGCTCGGGCATGGGCGGAGGGACGCCGCTGGGCGGCAGACGAGAGGAAAGAAGGGGAGGTCGTTGCTCACCCCTGCAGGGATCTGGGCGGCGAGGCTCACTGGAGCCGCTTGAGGAGGAAAACGGGGACGAGGCGACGACGGAGAGGACGGCGTCGAAGGAGTCCGGCGAGGAGTCGAGGAGGAGGTCAAGAACGAGGCGACGAGGTTTCCGAAAGCGGGCGGGCGGTGCTCCGGTGACGGCGGGGTCCAGCGGCGTCGGGGGCGATGGGCGACGCGGTCGGCTCGGGCGAAGGGCGACGGGGTTAGAGACGGGTGACGCCGGCGAGAAGGCTTCGGCACCGAGCGAAGGGCGAGCCCCCCGATCTCGATCCAGATCGAGGGGGAGGGGGAAGAGAGCGAGGTGGAGTGGGGGGGCCACCTCGATCTAGATTGGATCGGGAGGGGAGAGGGAGTGGCGTCGTGGGGGGGAGTGGGTGCGTTGGGGGGTTAGGGTTTGGTCGCCCAGGGGGGTATGGGGGAGGGGGGGGGGGCAAATGGGCTGGTGTGCTGGCCGGCTGGGCCAAGTCCCAGTTGGGCCGAGGGGGGTTCCTTTTGTTTTGTTTTGTTTTCACCTTTTTATTATTCTTTTCTGTTCTCTTTTAGTTCCTAATTGTTTTAGTTTTCTTTAAAATACCAAAATTTAGCACCTAAATTAGTATCATCAAAATAGGCCAACGCCAAACCTAGTTGGACCCAAAATAAATTAGTTTAATATTTTTATATTTTCAAAAGCAATTAAATTACTATTTTAGCCGTTGTTTTTAATTAGTTTGAGGGCACTTAAATATTTTATCAAAAGATAATTTATCCACCAACATTTACTAAGGATTATTTGACACATTAGGAACAATTTAGTTTTGACTTTTGAAAACTTTAATTGATTAACTTAAATTCAAATTTTGAATATGAATCGCTTTGAACTTTCACGAGATTATCAACAAGAATCTGAGGTGATGTGGCATCATTAACATGGGGTTATCAGAGCCTAATTATCCCAAGGCCACAATTCTCCTCCACTACAAGAAATCTCGGCCCCGAGATTTAAGAGGGGAAGTAAGGGGAAGGGATTTGGTTACGAAATTCTAACGATTCTTCTCGGTCATATTTGCTCTTCTCAAGAGGTCGATCCATGACATTGATGTCTTCATTCCTCTGCTTGTGTCATCATGATGAAGTTGTCATCCTTTCTTCGGGCACTCCATCGTACTAACGAATAGGTAAGGGCAGCTTTACAACGATAGGATGTTATAAGGAAAATCATCTGGGGTATCCCAAGAATGAACACATGAGTATCTCTCGAGTTGAACAAATGAAACACCTCGAGAGCAAAGTAAGAAGGTACCATAAGCAGTTTCAAGCAGATAGACAACTGTTGTTGCCTGAAACAGCGCGTGAAAGGGGTTCAGAGCAATGAGAATTATGGTTGTGTATGATACCAGAATTGACAATCTATCAGAAGGTGGCTCCTAAATTACCTATGAGGTCACGCTCGAGGAATAACTATGGTAACAAGGGGTGTACAGGAGAGTCAGGTTTCGATCCTGTGGGACTGTGGGTTATGGGCCCACCATGTGGGTTAAAGTAGAAAGGGGGTTGACATCTTGCACGGTGACGATAGCAAGGCATGTCAGAGGGTAGCCTGTCAGTTATGTCGGCAACAACATCGATACCAAGGGCGAGGGACGAAGAGAACCATTTTCACCTTTCGTTGAACGAGGCGGACCAATAGGCAAGGTTCTCGCCCATCGGTGGCTACCGAATGTCAAAGAATAATAGTAACAGGTCTTCTTGACAGAGTGGTACAACGAGGTGTTTACATAAGCGAGGAAATATTACTGCTTATATTATATAAATCACAAGAAGGTTTAAACAAACCAATGGAAAGGAAAAGTGATTATCGTGTTTAAACAAAACAATGGAAAGAAAAATGTGTATACACACATATTTCGGGGTATATCCTTCCCAAGGACAAGCGGAGCATGATATCCATGATAGAATAGAAAATAGGAAACCATTTAGGTAAGTGGGGAGGAATCTCATGATATTACCCATACAACGGTGTTAGGATAAATGATAAAGAAAACTTAGCATTGTGCTTCAAATGCTCTTATTGAAAATCGGATTACCACAGGCATACTTCGAGATAGCATTGACATGGTCTTCAAGCAAAGGTCGACTTTGGATACAGGAAGGATCCATCAGGAACAACTTGTAGAATAAGTCTTAAAATTTCCTCATGGAAGAATGGATAACCTTGCTAAAAAGGAAACTATAACAGTAGGTCCTTCGGCCAGGTGTGCTGGGCATGAAATCACCTTACCGGGTCATAAAAGACCAGTGGTATAACTCTTGGAAAAATGTTCCAACCATCATATCTGACCGAGAATCAGACCTGATCGGTGTTAGGATACCTCGCACTCGGGATGCCCGAGAAGAGAAGGTGCGACACAAATTGACGAGATGACATTGTAAAATTCTCGGGAAATGAACTATGGAAGCGAGTTCCAAAACAAGAGTTCATCAGTAAACCAACGAGAGGATGAGGAGGTGGATGATGGAATCAACGACAATTCCTCGAGGCTTCCAATAAGATGGATTTACATACGCTTATGTGAACAAGGAGATAACAATTGTCGATCAAATGATATAATGATGTATGTTCGAGGAAAACATCCACAATTAAACTTGCTTGACAAAAGTGCACCCGAAGTATGGGGATGGGTTGCACGATAAATATTAGGACGACGACTTAATGAACAAAAGAATTAAAATGAATCAATCGACCATTCACTTCAAAGCAATAGGGTTGCTGGGAATTTTGAATTCACACATCATAGTTCAATTGTCGGTAGTCCGGTTAGAAACAACACGGGGACAAAGAAAGAATGGTGATGATGAGAAGCATCACTATACCAAGAATTCTTAAGAGGTGGAGTAATCCTCACGACATTCTTGACATAAAAGATGGTAACACTCCAAGGTAAAGAAGAACAAATGCTGGATAGCAAAGAACTCAAGGTATAACACAAAACATGAACACGTTTGTGTTGGAAGGAAGGAAATAAAGTGGCCGTTGATAACACAACTCATCGAGGGCAAGGATGGTATTTCTCTTCATGAATCCGGTTGATATCCTGGAAGAGCTCATAAGGTTGATGATGATCATGACACATTTGTCGAGAGATTTCATGAAGATGTCATCAATCAAATGATTTACATCAAGTCAAAGGAATGACGAAGCAAGAGGTTATTGGAACCATAGCTACGCATTTACAAACTCGAACTCAAGCTTGTTGTTTAAGGTGAAAGGGTATGACGAGGAAAATCGACGTAAGCTTAGCTATCGCCGCAAATTGGTGCTCCGAGAATAAGGACCGTGTAGCACAGCTTAGAATCATCACGACAATGATATAGCCAAATAGGCTAGGAATGGCGTGGTCGGGTACAAACTCGTACTTATAGAAGCTACTAAAGAGTTGTTGAACCGTGAGTGCGGACTCGGTTCAGTTATCGTGTCTTTGAGTGTTTAATAACTCAGAGCCCGTGAAAAATTGGAATCAGTGGGAAGGTAGCACTTGATGAAGAACTCATAAGAAGTTATGCGCTCCATGATAATCTCGAGGTACCGTGGGGGTAATACTCGACTTACGCATCAAAGTAGAGGTTGGACTAGGGTAATGCTCTCATCAAGACAAGTACTCTAACTTGTCCGAGAAATGGAATCAAGAAGAAAATATGGTCGGAACCACGGTTGCAAAAGACCAATTCCCATATATAAGATGAACTTATACCGAATAGGGTTTAAGAGAAGCATCCATGATAAGATCAAGATCGTGTCCATGGGCATGAACGCAAGGTTCAAGGTCGACTCCACTTGTTCAACGATAACCTTTCATTCACCTCTCGTATTTCAAAATGGCATTAGTTGTTGAAAGTTTTTACCTGGTGCAATACCAGATAAGTATGACCCGTGAAATCTTTCGGGTTCACATGTATTAGGGAAGGCGCAGGCTCAACCCGTCGGGGCAGCTAGGAGTATACACCCCAAATTTCAAGAATAAATAACACAAACTCGATAGTAGTGCATGCTTGAGAAAGCAGAGGATACAATTTACCAAAGGCATTATGTATCCGAGGAAAGGCTCACAAGCTTATTGAATATGAAGGACGTTGTCGGATAAAAATTCAACAAAGGATCCGTGGTCCATAAGGGATCTGATGAGCATCGGTACTCAACCGTAAGAACAAAGCATGCAAGGAGATCGATGATAGAAACAATCGACTACTTCAAAGCTCAATTGCAAAGGAATTATGAATTCCAAGACAAGGGATTAGAAGCAATGCTCCGATTACGGACGGATAAGTTGAATAGCCTTAGGGTACAATCGATGGCAATTTGATTGGTCGAGATCCAGCTCATGTTCGAAAGATGTCTGAGCCGGAAAGATAATTTATAAGGATCAACTGATGATTGCGTGCATTCGCACACATATAGAATCAACGGGCTTAAAATGATAGTGACAAAGGATGCCAATAAGATTACTAGACTTATGAGATTAACCAAAATGTAAGCAAGCAAGAATTTCAAGAGCAATAGGCTCCTCGAGGATTTTTGGAAGATCGAATGGTATTTCGAAGATTGGTGACATACATGAATCAACTTGGGATGAGTGGATACTTGGAAAGAGCGAGGAATTATCCGTAGGGGTATTCATGTGGCAAAAGAACTGCAAGGCAAGAGGGCACAAAGTATTCTTGAAACAATAGAGAGAATTTCGGTGTATCTTGTAATAACAAGATCAACTAGGAAGCATTGTATGAATGGCGAGTATACGTGGTTATCCATAGGGGTTTATCAATGGAGGGAATCGCAAAGCGATGCCATAAAATCTCAAGAGAACATCGTAGAGTATCTTCGGATCCTTTGGTTCAAGAGACAATCATCTGTAATAAGGGGCTCTCCGGAGAAAGTATTATCGAGAACCTAGAGTCCGAAAGTTAGTAAAATCGCTTAACCCGAATAGAAGAGATGTCAGAGTCCCAGAGTATAGGTCGAGGAATAAAAGATCTTACTACCACCCAATGGCGACGTGTGCCGGTTAGACACACAGCCATGTTAGTATAAGTTTTTGCAACGTCTAGACTCGACTTCGGCCAAGGAGTTGGGAAGGGATTCCTACAGCAAATGACTCGATACCAACTTGTGACGCCCCGATTCAATCAGACACTAATCATGCACGCAAACGTGTATGATCAAGATCGAGGACTCACGGGAAGATATCACAACACAACTCTAAAACATAAATAAGTCATACAAGCATCATAATACAAGCCGTGGGCCTCAAGGCTCGAATACAAGTGCTCGATCATAGACGAAGTCACGGAAGCAACAATATCTGAGTACGACATAAATTAAACAAGTTTGCCTTAAGAAGGCTAGCACAAACCGGGATACAGACGAAGAGGCACAAGCCTCCCCGCCTGGATCCTAGTAAACTACTCTCGGTCGCCGTCACTGGCTGCACGTAGTAGTAGGCACCTCCAAAGGTAGTAGTCGCCGCCGATGGTGGCGCTCGGCTCTGGGTTCGGCATCCGCTGCGATAACCAGGTAGAAAGGAAAGGGGGAAAAGGGGAGAAAGCAACCGTGAGTACTCATCCAAAGTACTCGCAAGCAAGGAGCTACACTACATATGCATGGGTATATGTGTAAAGGGCCATATCGCTGGGTGAATCGCAGAATAATGAGAATAAGACGGGATAACTAATCATGTCAAAGACTACGCTCGCAGCCTCCGTCTTGCAGATGTAGAAGAGGGTAGATCAAGTACTCCTGTAGCATCGCATAGCAAAATCCTACCCGGCAATCCTCCTAGTCGCTCTGTTAGAGAGCCGATCACCGTTGTATCTCGCACTTGGAAGGGTGTGTTTTATTAAGTATCCGGTTCTAGTTGTCATAAGGTCAAGGTACAACTCAAGTCGCCCTGTTATCAAGATCACGGCTATTCGAATAGATAAACTTCACTGCAGGGTGCACCACATTACCCGACACGCCGTTCCCATTTGGCCGGACACACTTTTCTGGGTCATGCCCGCCGCTGAAGATCAACACGCCGCAGCCCCACCTAGGCATAACAGAGAGGTCAACATGCCGGTCTAAACCTAAGCGCCATTGTGGGTTCGGGGCCCATCGCCTTAGCACACATGCACGCTATGCGGCGGCCGAAAGCAGACCTAGCCTAGTAGGCGTTCGGTCCAATTCAATCCGACGTGCACCGCTCGGTCGGCCGACGTCCGAAAATGCTTCGGCCGATACCACGACGCGGTTGCCCATATCTTGTCCCACGTGGCGGTTAGTGCGTATAAGGTCAACGACCCAACTCAGATCAAATACCAAGATCTCGTTAAGCGTGTTAAGTATCCGCCACGCCCGAACAGGGCCAGCCCACCTCTCTCCTAGGCGGTCTCAACCTGCCCTGCCGCCCGCCACAAAGATCCACACAGAGGGCCATCGGGACAAAGGTCCTTTTAGCCCCAATCCATGAATCACTCATGGGTGCTCCTCGAGCCGAATTCGACTTTAGTCACCACATGTATTATGTATAAAGTATATAGTATATACCCGTGATCACCTCCTCGAGTGATCACAACCCGATAGTATAGCATGGCGTACGGACAAGAAGGTAGGGCCACAGAATCTAATACTAGCATCCTATACTAAGCAAGAGGATAAAGGTGTAAGGGTAAAAATCAGTAATAATGACAAAGGCTATGCAGCAGAATAGGATTAATTGAAAGCAAGAATATGCTACATTACTCTAATGCAAGCAAGATAGAGAAGAATAGGCAATATCCGTGATCAAAGGGGGAGGGCTTGCCTGGTTGCTCTGGCAAGGAGGGGTCATCTTCGGGTGTAGTCAAACACACGGACATCGGCACCGGTCTCAAAGTCTACCGGAAAGAAGTAATGGAGGGGGAACACAATAAATAACAGAGCAATCAAATGTAATACAAAGCAAGACACGGCAATATGCGGTGCTAGGGGTGACCTAACGTAGTGGTAGGTGATACCGGCGAGGTGGGAAACATCCGGGAAAGTATTCCCGGTGTTTCGCGTTTTCGGACAAATGAACCGGAGGGGGAAAGTTGCGTGTTTGCTATGCTAGGGATGTGTGGCGGACGAACGGGCTGTGTATCCGGATTCGTCTCGTCGTTCTGAGCAACTTTCATTTACAAAGTTTTTCCATCCGAGCTACGGTTTATTTTATATTAATTTAAAAAGGATTTAATCATTTTCAGGAATTAACAGATTTAGTTTAAACCAAAAATAGGTTTACTACATCAGCATGACGCCGCCGTCAATCGTGGATCGCTGACCGTCAAACCGATGTGTGGGGCCTGTTCGTCATTGTCTTAGACTAACTAAGCAAGTTTAATCTGTTTAATTAAGTCATTAGGTTAATTTAATAGATTTAATTAAGTTAATTAATTATCTAATTAATTAATTAATATTTTTCTAATTAATTTTCTAATTCTTCTTTTTTTAATGGGGCGTGGGGCCCAGTTGTCAATGGCAGAGGGGGTTAAACGGGTGGGCTACCGGGTGTGGGTGCACGGCACTGGACCCGGGGCTGGGGTGCGAAGCGCCGATCTGGCGCCAATCGGTGCCACGGCGAGGGAGGACGCCATGCTGCGCAATGAGTGGCCACGGCAAGGCAAAGGGGAGGCGCAGGCGCGGAGGCCGAGCCGGAGGTGGCTGTGGGCGTGGGGCGTCGCCTGTGCGTGGGGGAAGGAGGCCGCGGCGAGCGCGAGGACGACGCCGGAGCGGCGCTGTAGACGCCGAGGAGGGAGATCGGGCACGGCGAGCAGGGGCCTAAGGCGACGGCGGCCTCGCCCGGCAGCGACATTGGCGAGGTGCAGCTAGGCGGGGCTCGGGCATGGGCGGAGTGGGACGGCCGTTGGCGGTGACCGGATGAGAGGGGAAAGAAGAGGGAGGTCGTTGCTCACCCCCGTTGCAGGGGATCTGGGGCGGCGAGGCTCGCTGGAGCCGTTGAGAAGGAAGACGGGGACGAGGCGGTGACGGAGAGGACGGCGTCGAAGGAGTCCGGCGAGGAGTCGAGGAGGAGGTCAGCAACGAGGCGACGAGGTTTCCGAGCGGCGGCGGTGCTCCGGTGACGGCGGGGTCCAACGGCGTCGGGGGCGATGGGTGACGCGGTCGGCTCGGGCGAAGGGCGACGGGGTTAGAGACGGGTGACGCCGGTGAGAAGGCTTCGGCACCGAGCGAAGGGCGAGCCCCCCGATCTCGATCCAGATCGAGGGGGAGGGGGAAGAGAGCGAGGTGGAGTGGGGGGGGGGGCGTTCACCTCGATCTAGATTGGATCGGGAGGGGGAGAGGGAGTGGCGTCGTGGGGGGGAGTGGGTGCGTTGGGGGGTTAGGGTTTGGTCGCCCAGGGGGGTATGGGTGAGTGGGGGGGCCTAATGGGCTGGTGTGCTGGCCGGCTGGGCCAAGTCCTAGTTGGGCCGAGGGGGGTTCCTTTTGTTTTGTTTTGTTTTCACCTTTTTATTATTCTTTTCTGTTTTCTTTTAGTTCTTAATTATTTTAGTTTTCTTTAAAATACCAAGTTAGCACCTAAATTAGTATCATCAAAATAGGCCACTGCCAAACCTAGTTGGACCCAAAATAAATTAGTTTAATATTTTTATATTTTCAAAAGCAATTAAATTACTATTTTAGCCGCTGTTTTTAATTAGTTTTAGGGCATTTAAATATTTTATCAAAAGATAATTTATCCATCAACATTTACTAAGGATTATTTGACACATTAGGAACAATTTAGTTTTGACTTTTGAAAACTTTAATTGATTAACTTAAATTCAAATTTTGAATATGAATCGTTTCGAACTTTCGCGAGATTATCAACAGTAATCTGAGGTGATGTGGCATCATTAACATGGGGTTACTATAGCCTAATTATCCGGGCGTCACAGAAGCGAAAGGCTATTGGAACCGCGAATACAACACAAGCTCAAAATCAAGCTTGTTGTTCGAGGTGAAAGGATAAAATGAGGAAGATCGACGCAAGCTTCGCTCATCGTCGAAAAGTTGTGCTCCGGGAATAAGGACCAGGTAGCACAGTTAAAATTAGCACGATAATTATATAGACGATGTAACATCCCAAATTTTCAATTTGGCATGTTATACATAGGTCATTCTTGCATATCATATTTTATTTGCATTCTCGTTTACCATCCTCGAAAATCCTAAGCAAATCAAGGAACCTCGGAGAGAGTTGGGGAATTTTCAATTTTCATATTTGAATTTTTTCAAATAATGAAAGACGAGGATATTGGATTTTAATTATTTTCTCTCCGGAAAATTATTTCAATTTAAATAAATAAATGAGGGGAGATAATATGACTTCTCCAAAATAATTGAAATAACGGAGGAAAAATGTTAAAATCATTTTTGGGATTTTATTTGATTTTATTTGGAATTTTATTCGCCCTAGAAAAAAAAATTTGCACGCTTTAAAAATTTGCATTTTAGGGGCCAAGAAAAGTTCATCTAGTTCTAAATATTCTATTTAGACGGAGAAAACTTATTTTGGAATTTTTAGATTTTTATTTATTTTTCTAGGAATTTTTCTTTCGTGGAATGTTTTAAAAAACGAACAGACTACCGATCGGGCCAAGGGCCCAAATGAGCCAGTGCCGGCCCACGAGCACCGCCGCCTCCCTCCAAGGCGCATTGCAGGCACGGACGCCGAGGGAGTCCGAGCCGACTCCACCCCGGCGACCCCTTCCCCAAGCCACCGCCGCCTCGCCTTTAAATACCGCCGCCACCACCCGCCACCACCACGCCCGCCGAGCCCGAGCCCTTGAGCCGCCCAGCCGCCGCCTCTGCCAGCCGCTTCTCCCCGCTTCGCCGCCTTCATGTCACCCCGCCGACCCTCGGGACCACGGAGTCAGCCCACTCACGGACGCGCGCCGAGGTACCTGACCACCCCGCCACGGTTTATTATGTTTTTTTTAAAACCCTTCTGTTTTTTTAATAAAACCCTAGATCGTTTTTTTATAGATCGGTTTATTTTCGTCGGCTTATTTATTTATCGAACATCCGTTCATCCGTTCGTTTTAACGAACGTGTTCACTGGTTAAGTTCTGTTAACGAACGTTCGTTCGTTTAACAGTTCGTCGCTTTTCTTTTATTGGAATTATTCCGCGGTTATTCTGATCGCGATTTCTGATCCAATTTTCAAACCTGTTTATCTTTTCGCTCGTTTATCGGAATTAGGCGATTCAAGCGCCTGGAGTTTCGTATCGAAACCCTCTTTCCGAATAATCAACTTAAACCAGTTTTTATCCCTGTAAAATTTGACCCTAGTTCAGATTAGTAAACGGACCTTGTTTTTCTCGCCATTTGAGTTTCTTTGTTCCATTTGGTTTGATTCTTTTTGCAAACCGGAGTTCTTAAGTTGAACTCTCCGGTCAACCTCTTCAGTTGAAGTTTCGTTTGTGCATCTTTGCTTGTTTACTTATGTATGCGTTGTTTGCTTGTGATAGAATTCCCGGAGTGCGTAAGCGTGTTACTACGAAGTCTCTAGGATTCACGGATCGTCGCCAAGGCAAGTAACACTTGATCATATCTTTTCCTACCCAGTTTTTATGCATTAGTTTCAACCCTCAAACATTGCATGATTAGGATGTCATTAATTTGTGGGTTGGGAAGTAGATGATGAGGTAGGAACCTATTGCCCTCTAACTTTCAAACCCTAGGGAGTTACATCTACTTAATGCTTATATTGCCATGCTATGCTCGAAGACGAGGATTCTGTTTGAGAGATATTCACGACAGATGTGAGATTATTAATTAATGGTTTACTTTAAGGTGGCAACTTAAATACACATCCGGTGGATTGAGGCACCGGGAACCCAAAGTGTTGTCTGCTTTCTTGGAAATCCCGGTATCCGTGGTGATCTTCCTATGGACCGCCACCAGTGCTCAGAGGGAATCGAGATTATTCATGCTAGAAACTTCCGTGTGCAGCCACAAGCTATTATGGGCTCTAGCATAGTTGAGTAAGTTACGTGAAGCTCTCAAGAGGTAGATCAGCAGGTAGTGGGTTTTATAGGTTTGGTATGATCTATCCCGAGTAGAGAGTTAATGTTTACGAAAGATCGTGTCTCGGCCATCCGTCTCTCAAACACCATGCAAAGGCAAGTAACCAACGGAGGCGATCGAGTCTTGTGGGGAAAAGTGCTAAACCTCTGCAGAGTGTACAAACTAATCATGGTTAGCCGTGTCCCCGGTTATGGACGATTCTGAGTATCTAGTACTTGAGTATTCACATGTATCTCAACACTCTTAACTAAATTTGCTGGGTTGTTAATTACCTTAATTGGGATCATCTGAGTTGGGGGGTACCTTCTCAATGATGTTTCAACCACCATGATAGTTAAATTAAATTTATTCCTTTGATGTAGGGAAAAATTGGCTTTTCGCAAAACTGTAACCATAGAGCTTTCCACCAGCCATATATGCATGTAGTATAGCTTATTCTTTCATTACCCTATGTGTTACATTGCCAGCATATTCCATGTGCTGACCCGTTCTCGGGCTGCAACATATTATGTTGCAGACTTTTCAGACGAGGAGTAAGGATTGTAGGTCGTTGCCGTGTAGCTCAGTTATGCCGTTGGAGTTGATGGACTCAGTTTATCTTCCAAGCCTTCCGCTGTTATCGCATTAGATGACCTTCAGCCATATTATTGTAATAAGTTCTCTTTTGAGACATTCGATGTAATAAGTGTGTGATTGGTACTCTGTTATAAATCCTTCGAGTACTGTGTGTGTCAGCATTACCGATCCAGGGATGACACAGAAACACAGAGACTTGACCATCTGAGGTCGGGTCGCTACAAGATGGTATCAGAGCACACGCTGAGTGTAGGACACGACCACTAAGATAAACCATAGGTCACTCCTCTCTACTCATTTCTGACCTCTCTCCATTTTTCCACTCTTTAGGATGACGGAGATGAAGTACAATTTTGCCCAACAGGATGAAGACACACCTTTCGGACGTCACCTGAAGGAAGTCACTAGGTACCTGAATATTGGAATACCAAGCTTCACTGGGACGTACAACGCCACATTACCAGAAGAAGAATGCTGGAAGATTCAAGCCCTAGTTCCCGGAAGGACGTTTGCACCAAGCACGGAGCCCATAGTATGTGTTTTCAATGCACCAACATGGAGTTTGGGAAAGAGTATGGCAACTCACATTACCATGGGACGCATCGGAGAAGTCTACAACAAGGAGCTTAAAGACACCATATACCAAATATGTGGCGCCGAGACGAGCAATGGGAAGTAATTAGCACCAAAAGGATAGATCCATTGCAGCTTACATCCAGAGCTCAACCAAAGACATTCGACGTCATGAGAACCGGATGTGCGCAGACATGCCGGATTTGAAGAAGGCGAAAACTAAGATCATCGAATTGGAGGAAGAACTCAAGTCTACACGCGATGGATATGAGGAAGAAATCAAGATACTAATCGGAGAAGAACGACGACCTAGTCAAGAAGATTGGAGTTTTCATGGGAGGACCAAAGACCCAAGGAAGAAGAGCAAGAAGAGGAAGAAGATCCCGCTTGTCCGCATAACTACATCATCATCGACGACAATTCAATCAGATCCAAGTGATGATGACTATGAAGACGGCCGAGCGCACATCATGGAGTCTTCCACCGATCAAAATTTCTAGATGACCACCAAATATTAGTAGTATTTTCCCCATGTAACTAGTAGTAGTTGAGCACGATGTCGATAGTCATAGATCGCTTTGTATGCCCTTGCTTGCTTGATTGAATGAATGTGTGTTTTGCCTCATGTGCATATGGGTAGTGTTTTCTCACTAGACCTCTTTCTATTTCTAATCTCTCCCTCTAAACCCTCGGATGCCTCCGAGACGTGACCCCGGTTTTGCTTTCCCACCGAGCTCACTCAATTGATCCAACAAAGAAAATGCCTTGATGCAATTGCTAGTTCGTAACCAGGGCAATGCCAACAACAACAACAACAACAACCCGCCACCAGGGACAATTTAGCCCGTTTACGAGGTTACAACCGCCGGTGTTTTCCAAAGAGCACCGAGCCAATAGTTGCAGATGACTGGTTACGCCGTATTGGAAGGGAGTTAACCACCGCAGGATGCACGGATGCTGAGAGAGTGCGCTTTGCCGCACATCAATTGGATGGACTAGCAGCCGCATGGTGGGAGAATTACACGACTACTTTTCCTATAGCCAATGTCACTTGGGACCAGTTCCAACAAGCTTTTCGCACGACCCATGTTTCAACTGGAGCCATGCAGATAAAGAAGCGTGAGTTCCGCAACTTACGCCAGGGAACCGTCTTGTGGCCCAAAGACGTGGATGAGTTTAACAAGTTATCACGCTTATGCCCCGATGATGTGGCCACGGATGCCGCGAAGCAAGAGAAGTTTATGGAAGGACTGAATGATGAGATGAGTATGCAGCTGATGGTGGCAACTTTCAACAACTACCAGGAGTTGGTAGATAAGGCCCTAATGATTGAAGGAAAGCGGCAGCAAATTGAGAGTCGTAAGAGGAAGTATGGACAAGGGAAGTATAACTCAGGAGCTCACCATAAACAATGCTTAAACCCGAAAACGTGAGGACAATTACATAACCATGTAGGAAATAACAATAACGGAGGAGGAACGCATAATGGTGCGAAGAATGGGAATGGAAATGCAGCCAACAATAATCAGAATTGCTCTAACCCAGCTACACCCGCTAAGAGAGACCTGAGCCAAGTTATTTGCTTTAAGTGCGGGAAGACAGGGCACTATGCCGATGACTGCCCTGAAGGAAAGAATGGAAACGGAAATGGGAGCGCTGGGAAGAAGCCCAATCCATTCAACAAAGGACAAGTGAACCACGTTAACGTGGAGGAAGTTGAAGAGCAGCCAGATGCGGTAATAGGTAAGTTTTTGGTTCAGTCATTTACCGCTATTGTTCTTTTCGACATCGTGCATCGCATTCATACATATCAAGGATTTGTGGATAAGTTTAAGTTACCAACCTGCACCCTTAGGACCCCTCTTTAGTGAGCTACTTTGGAGCAGAGTATATGGCTAGCAGATGGTGCACCCAGTTACCCCTAATCATTGGAACACATGTTTTTCCGTTTGACCTAATTATCTTGGAGTCGCAAGGATTGGATGTGATATTAGGTATGGATTGGATGTCGAAGTTTGGAGGAAGTATCGACTGTGCTAGCAAGTCAATCTATCTCACCACCCCAGAGGGAAAAACGATTAAGTATGTATCTAGGCATGTGCCTAGGAGGAGCTAAGTGAATACCCTCACGGAGTTGTACAAGAAGAAGTACACATGGTGCAGGATTATCCAAATGTTTTTCCGAAAGAGTTACTGTGCATGCCACCGGATCGAGACATCGAGTTTTTGATAGAACTAATACCATGTGCAGGGATAATAGCAAAGAGACCCTATCGGATGCCCGCAAATGATCTGGAGGAAATTAAGAAGCAGATCAAGGAGCTGTTGGAGAAAGATTACATTCGTAGAAGTTCATCACCTTGGGGAGCTCCAGTACTTTTGGTGGAGAAGAAGGATAAATCCCTAAGGATGGTTGTTGATTACCGAGCTCTGAATGAAGTAACGATAAAGAACAAGTATCCCTTACTGATGATTAATGATCAATTTGATTAGTTGCAAGGAGCTAAGGTGTTTTCTAAGATTGATCTACGATCAGGATACCATCAGTTGAAGATCCGAGAGAAGGATATACCCAAGACAGCATTCACCACACGATATGGATTATACGAGTATACGGTCATGTCGTTTGGACTGACTAACGCCCCTGCCTATTTCATGAGTATGATGAACAAAGTGTTCATGGAATATTTGGACAAGTTTGTTGTGGTGTTTATCAATGATATTATGGTTTACTCGAAGAACGAAGAGGAGCACGCAGAACACCTATGTTTGGTTCTTGAGAAACTCGGGGAACACTAGTTATACGCCAAATTCAGCAAGTGCGAATTTTGGTTAAAGGAAGTTGGATTTCTTGGGCATGTTATATCGTGGAGAAGGTATAGCAGTAGATCCCAAGAAATTCAGTCGATCCTTTGAATGGTTGGCACCCACTTGATCAATGAGATTCGCAGCTTCCTTGGGAGGCGAGGATATTATCGGAGATTCATTGAGAATTTTTCCAAGATTGCTAAACCAATGTTAGAATTGCTAAAGAAGGATACTAAGTTCAGATGGACAGAGGATTGTGAGACAAGTTTCCAAGAGTTGAAGAAACGGTTGACTACAGCCCCAAAGGCTTTACATTGCGAGATATACATAAGGAGTTTCAAGTGTATTGTGATGCCTCTCGCTTGGGAATTGGATGTGTTCTTATGCAGAGGGAAAAGTTGTCTCGTATGCCTCACGACAATGAAGCCTCATGAGTTGAACTATGCCACGCATGATTTGGAGTTAGCGTAGTAGTACATGCGTTAAAGACCTGGAGACATTATCTCATGGGAAACCGCTGTGATGTGTACACGGATCATAAGAGTTTAAAGTACATTTTCACACGTATGAGTTAAACCTTAGACAGAGGAGATGGCTGGAACTTATAAAAGATTACGACATGAAGCTACACTATCATCCAGAAAAGCCAACGTCAGTGGCGCACGCTTTGAGTCGGAAGAGTTATGCCAATATCCTTGAAGGTAGAGGACTGCCAAAGGAGTTAGCGTAAGATGTTATGGAACTTCAGCTTGGAGATTGTTCCAAGAGGTTTTCTTGCAACAATGGAGGTTCAATGACCTTGTTAGACAAGATTCAGACGCCGTAAGGAGGATAAAGAGATTGCTGAGATAAAAGAAAAGATGGGCAAAGGACAAGCCAAAGGTTTTCGCGAGGATGAGCACGATACCTTGTGGTTTGAGGATCGGATTTATGTGCCCAACAATTCGGAGATCAGGAAGTTAATACTTCAAGAGGCCCATGACTCACCATACTCGATTCACCCCGGAAACACCAAGATGTACTTGGACTTGAAGGAACGTTTCTGGTGGGCTGGTATGAAGAAGGATATTGCCGGGTATGTAGCCGTTTGCGATGTATGTCGAGAGTGAAGGCAGAGCATCAAAAGCCGCAGGATCTGTTGCAGCCTATGCCAATACCCGAATGGAAGTGGGAGAAGCTTGGCATGGATTTTATCACAGATTACCCAGAACCAAAGCAGGATATGATTCAATATGGGTAGTAGTGGATCGTTTGACCAAAGTAGCTCATTTCATCCCAGTGAAAACAACGTATACAAGTGCAAAGTTGGCCAAGATATATATGACCAGGATAGTATGTTTGCAAGGAGTTCCGAGGAGTATCAGACGATAGAGGAACGCAGTTTACTTCAAAGTTTTGGCATCAACTACACCGGACTTTGGGTACCAGATTGGAGTTTAGTACCGTGTTCCACCCATGACAGACGGGACGGGAGAGAGTCAATCAGATTTTGGAGGACATCTTTGAGAGCACATGCGCTAGATTATGGATCTAGTTGGGATGACAATTTGCCGTATGCAGAATTCTCATACAACAACAGCTACCGTGCCAGTTTGAAGATGGCACCGCTCAAGCTCAGTATGGACGCAGATGTAGAACACCATTGATGTGGGATGAGGTTGGAGACCGTCGCTTGTTTGGACCAGATTTGATCAAAGACTCGAGGAGAAGGTTAAACCGATCGAGATGTACTAAAGATTGCTCGGTCTAGATGTAAGAGTTACGCAGATTCTAAACGCAAGGAAGTAACCTATGAAATTGGAGACAGTATATCTGCGAGTATCACCCCGAGGGGAGTGAAACGTTTTGGAGTAAAGGGAAAGTTAGCCCCAAGATTTGTAGGACCGTGCATTATTTTGGAACGGATGGGAGAAGTTGCCTACAAGCTGGAGTTACTCAAGGATTGTCGAGAGTGCATGACGTGTTTCACGTGTCCCAAGCTGAAGAAGTGCCACGCGAGATGACCGACATACCACTAAAGGATACAGTGCCCCTGGAGGCGATACAATTGGATAACAACCTGACTTATGAGGAGAAGCCAATAAAGATTCTCAGAGTTCGATAGCAGAGTCACTCGCAACAAGGTGATCAAGTTTTGCAAAGTTCAGTGGAGCCACCACACCGAGGAAGAAGCCACACAGAGCGAGAAGAGGATATTTGCAAGGACCATCCGCACCTATTTTCTAGCCAACCCGAATCTCGAGGGCTTAGATTCATCTTAAGGGGGGTAGGTTTGTAACATCCCAAATTTTCAATTTAGCATGTTATACATAGGTCATTCTTGCATATCATATTTTATTTGCATTCTCGTTTACCATCCTCGAAAATCCTAAGCAACTCAAGGAACCTCGGAGAGAGTTGGGAATTTTTCAATTTTCATATTTGAATTTTGTCAAATAATGAAAGATGAGGATATTGGATTTTAATTATTTTCTCTCCGGAAAATTATTTCAATTTAAATAAATAAATGAGGGGAGATAATATGACTTCTCCAAAATAATTGAAATAACGGAGGAAAATGTTAAAATCATTTTTGGGATTTTATTTGATTTTATTTGGAATTTTATTCGCCCTAGAAAAAAAATTGCACGCTTTAAAAATTTGCATTTTAGGGGCCAAGAAAAGTTCATCTAGTTCTAAATATTCTATTTAGACGGAGAAAACTTATTTTGGAATTTTTCTAGGAATTTTTCTTTCGGCGGAATGTTTAAAAAAAACGAAACGGACCCGCGCCGACTGGGCCAAGGGCCCAACCGAGCCAGGCCGGCCCACGAGCACCGCCGCCTCCCTCCGCGCGACGTCGTGCGAGGCACGGACGCCGAGGGGAGTCCGAGCCGGACTCCACCCCGGGCGACCCCTTCCTCAAGTCGTCGCCGCCCGCCCTTCCCAAGCCACCGCCGCCCGCCCCTTAAATACCGCCGCCACCACCCGCCACCACCACCCGCCCGGAGCCGAGCCGCCCAGGCCGCGCCGTCGCCGCCGCCTCCGCCGTCGCCGCTGCCTTCATGTCGCCGCCGCCCCTCGCCGACCCGCCCCTCGCCCGGACCAGCAGAACGCCCGCTTCGCCCAGCGCCTCGTCGAAGTACCGCCGCCGCCGCCGCCCGGTTTATTATGTTTTTAAACCCTTCGTTTTTTAATAAAACCCTAGATCGCTTTTTTATATAGATCGGTTTATTTTCGTCGGTTTATTTATTTAACGAACATCCGCTCATCCGCTCGCTTTTAGCGAACGCGTTCACTGTTTAAGTTCTGTTAACGAACGTTCATT
Organism: Aegilops bicornis; assembly: GCA_021605145.1. Classification (NCBI taxonomy): domain Eukaryota; kingdom Viridiplantae; phylum Streptophyta; class Magnoliopsida; order Poales; family Poaceae; genus Aegilops; species Aegilops bicornis. The sequence goes on along the minus strand of CM038675.1, from coordinate 381,185,915 downwards.
CGTTTAACAGTTCGTCGCTTTTCTTTTATTGGAATTATTCCGCGGTTATTCTGATCGCGATTTCTGATCCAATTTTCAAACCTGTTTATCTTTTCGCTCGTTTATCGGAATCAGGCGATTCAAGCGCCTGGAGTTTTGTATCGAAACCCTCTTTCCGAATAATCAACTTAAACCAGTTTTTATCCCTGTAAAATTTGACCCTAGTTCAGATTAGTAAACGGACCTTGTTTTTCTCGCCATTTGAGTTTCGTTGTTCCATTTGGTTTGATTCTTTTTGCAAACCGGAGTTCTTAAGTTGAACTCTCCGGTCAACCTCTTCAGTTGAAGTTTTGTTTGTGCATCTTTGCTTGTTTACTTATGTATGTGTTGTTTGCTTGCGATAGAATTCCCGAGTGCGAAGCGTGTTACTACTGAGTCTCTAGGATTCACGGATGCGTCGACAAGGCAAGTAACACTTGATCATATCTTTTCCTACCCAGTTTTTATGCATTAGTTTCAACCCTCAAACATTGCATGATTAGGATGTCATTAATTTGTGGGTTGGGAAGTAGATGATGAGGTAGGAACCTATTGCCCTGTTACTTTCAACCCCTTGGGAGTTACTTCTACGTTATGCTTATATTGCCATGCTATGCTCGTAGACGTGGTTTGGGTTTGAGAGATATTCACGACAGATGTGAGATTATTAATTAATGGTTTACTTTAAGGTGGCAACTTAAATACACATCTGGGTGGATTGAGGCACCTGGGGAACCCAGTGTTGTCTCTGCTTTTCTTGGAAATCCCGGTATCCGTGTGATCTTCCTATGGACCGCCACCCAGGCTCAAAGGAACTGAGATTATTCATGCTAGAAACTTCCGTGTGCAGCCACAAGCTATTATGGGCTCTAGCATAGTTGAGTAAGTTACGTGAAGCTCTCAAGAGGTAGATCAGCAGGTAGTGGGTTTTATAGGTTTGGTATGATCTATCCGGAGTAGAGAGTTAATGTTTACGAAAGACTGTGTCTCGGTCATCCGTCTCTCAAACACCATGCAAAGGCGAGAAACCAACGGAGGCGATCGAGTCTTGTGGGGAATGCAAACCTCTGCAGAGTGTACAAACTAATCATGGTTAGCCGTGTCCCCGGTTATGGACGATTCTGAGTATCTAGTACTTGAGTATTCACATGTATCTCAACACTCTTAACTAAATTTGCTGGGTTGTTAATTACCTTAATTGGGATCATCTGAAGTTGGGGGTACCTTCTCAATGATGTTTCACCCACCATGATAGTTAAATTAAATTTATTCCTTTGATGTAGGGAAAAATTGGCTTTTCGCAAAAGCAGAACCATAGAGCTTTCCACCAGCCATATATGCATGTAGTATAGCTTATTCTTTCATTACCCTATGTGTTACATTGCCAGCATATTCCATGTGCTGACCCGTTCTCGGGCTGCAACGTATTATGTTGCAGACTTTTCAGACGAGGAGTAAGGATTGTAGGTCGTTGCCGTGCAGCTCAGTTATGCCGTTGGAGTTGATGGACTCACTTTATCTTCCAAGCCTTCCGCTGTTATCGCATTAGATGGCCTTTAGCCATATTACTGTAATAAGTTCTCTTTTGAGACATTCGATGTAATAAGTGTGTGATTGCTACTCTGTTATAAATCCTCGAGTAATCGTGTGTGTCGACATTACCGATCCAGGATGACACGAAACACGTAGACTTGACCATCTCGAGGTCGGGTCGCTACATGCACGATCGAGCTAGGAATGATGTGACGGAGTATCACTCCAATTAAGAATTTACAAGAGGTAGTGCAATGACACAATATCATCGAGATAACATGAGGCAATACTTGAAGGTAGATCAAATTAGAGGTTGAACAGGTGAAATGACTTGCAGGAGACAAGTATTTTAACTTGTCCCAGAAATGGAATTAAGGAGAAACTATGGTCGAAACCACGATTATGAATTTTCAAACCACCGATACAAGATGAACTTATAACAAGGGGTAATTATTTTTACGAGCAGCTTCCATGATAAGTTCTACATCGGTTCGATGGGCATGAACACAAAGGTTCAAGGTCGACTCCCACTTCTTCAATGCATAACATTTCATTCACTCCTAGTTTTCGAAGAATTTGTAGTGCGAAAGATTTATCTGGTGAAGCACCAGAAGAGTATGACTCACATCTCTTTCAAGTTCACATGGATTAGGGAAGGCATAGGTTCAACCCGTAGGGGTATCTTAGGAACATATACCACTAACTTCGGGATTAAATTATACCAGATCGAAAGCATAGCATGGTTGACAAAAGCAGATGATAGAATTTACCAAAGGCATTATGTGTCAGGGGAAAAGCGCACGAGATTTTGAATATGAAGGACATTGCCGGATAATAATCCAACAAAGGATTCAGCGGTCCTCAATGGATCTGATGTGAGTATCAGTACTCAATCAGAAGAGGGAAAGAATGCAAAGGCATCAGATTATAGAAACAGCTGAATAATTCGACATTCAAGTTGAAGGGAACTAGGTGGACAATCATTACAACATGATTGGCCGAGATCCAACTCATGTCTAGAATGACGTATGAGCCGGAAGGTCAAATTTCAGGGTTCCTCTGATTATTGCGAGCAATCTAAACATAAAGAATCAATAGGCTCAGGATGACAAGGACAAAGGATGTTAATGAATATTGCTAGACGTATGGATTTAACCATAATGCAGGCAGACAAGACTTTCGGGAGCACTAGGCTACAGAGGATCTTTGGGAGATCGAATTGCATTCGAAGAATTTTGTGAGACATAAGATCAACTAGGGATGAACGACTCCCCGATAAGTGTGAGGAATCTTTCGTGGGGTTATTCAGGAGGAAAAGAGCTAGAAGGCAGTCGGAAAAAGGATTCTCGAAAGTCGGAGAATACTTTCGAGTATCTTGTAATAACAAGAACAACTAGGGATGGGAGTATGAAAGATAAGGGTACGCAGTTATCCATAAGGATTCAACGGTGTTAAGGGATTGTAAAATAAATGACACAAGTTCTTGGCAGTAGATCGGAGAGTATCTTCGAAGTCTTTTGGTGAAGCAGGCAACCATCCGGAATGAAGGGGCTCTCAGGGGAAAGTCGTTACGAGAACCTAATGTAGTTAGTAAATTCATTTTACCCGAATAGAAGAGAGATCAGAATCCCAGAGTATAGGCGAGGAATAAAAGATCCTTATACCACCCAATGGCGACGCTGGTCTGTAAGCCACACCGCCAAGTTAGTAAAATAGTTTTCGGTTTCTAGACTCAACTTCAGCCAAGGAGTTGGAAAGGGGGACCCTACAGGCAGTTGGCTCTGATACCAACTTGTGACGCGCTCGATTCAATCGTACACTAATCATACACGTAAATGTGTACGACTAAGATCAAGGACTCACGGGAAGATATCACAACACAACTCTAGACACAAATTAAAACAATACAAGCTTTATATTACAAGCCAGGGGCCTCGAGGGCTCGAATACATAAGCTCGAATACACAAGAGTCAGCGGAAGCAACATATCTGAGTACAGACATAAGTTAGACAAGGATGCCTTAAGAAGGCTAGCACAAAAAGCATCTACGATCGAAAAGGCAAGGCCTCCTACCTGGGAGCCTCCTAACTACTCCTGGTCGTCGGTGGTCTCCACGTAGTAGTAGGCATCAACGGTGGCATCTGGCTTCTGGGCTCCGACATCTTGTTGCATCAACCGGAAAGAAGAAGAAAGGGGGGAAAGGGGGAGCAAAGCAACCGTGAGTACTCATCCAAAGTACTCACAAGCAAGGATCTACACTACATATGCAACATTATCAAAGGAAGGCCGTATATGTGGACTGGGCTGCAGAAATGCCAGAATAGAGAGAAGTCCTAGTCCTATCAAAGACTAGCATCTTCTGGGAATCACCATCTTGCAGCAACAGGAGGGAGTAGAGTAACATAAAGTAAAGTAGTAGAAGTGTTATCAACCTCGGCCGGAGATCCTTTCTCGACTCCCTGCGAGAAAGCAATCCCGAAGCCATACTATCCAGCTTATCATCACAATCCAATTCTCATCACCATCCAGCCTCATCACAAGTATCCAATTCTAGTTATATCGATCGGGATACAACTCCAAGTGTCCGCTATCAGAGGACAGGCTATCGATAGATGTTTTCTTCCCTGCAGGGTGCACCAACTTACCCACCACGCTTGATTAACTCCGGCGGACACACTTTCCTGGGTCATGCCCGGCCTCGCCAAACAATACGTCGCAACCCGACCTAGGCTTAATAGAGAGGTCGTACGCCGACTAAACCTATGCCCCTGTGGGTCATGGGCCATCTCCCTGAACTCCTGCACGCTATGCGTCGCGGCCGGTGAGCACACCTAGCTACCTCCTTCAACAAGGTAGGCGCTTACGCAGTCCAACCCGGCGCGCACCGCTCAGTCGCCGACGTCTATTAAGCTTCGGCTGATGCATATGACGCAGAACGCCCATACTATGCCCACGTGATGGTTAGTGCTATCAGGCCAGAGGCCCCTCGGCTCAAATATCCAAATCGTAGTGGATTAGGAACGCGCGGTAACAAGCGAGAGACTCACGAAGATGTGACCCCGTTGCCCCGTCTCGAGGACTTGCGGCAAGGGCTAGGAATGCCCGGCCACGCCTCGTAATTATCTCGCGGGCACCTTCCAGGTCCGCCCGACTACACATCACTCGCAATTAAGCTCGCGCGGGTACCCCTCAGGGCCAACCCGTCTTTAGTAACAGGGTCCAGTGCAAAGTCATAGTAACCATAGTAACCGTGTGTCTAACACCAAGGGGGAAAACCTGAGGAATCACCCTTGTCGGATTCCCACTCGATGTAAACATCAAGGCGAACGTAAGAGGAACCACCCTTGAGGTTCACACATAAGGGGTTGCACGACAGAGTCGTATCGGAAGTGGTTAAGGAGGAAATCACCCTCGATGACCATGAACGAATAGCTACTCTACAGAGATCTCATCAGGAGTGATGTATGAGGTTCCACCCTCGGCACTCGATGGTAACTCTGCAGAGTCGAGCAACAAAGGGGCGTGATGTGACGTGAGGTGTCGGGTTCTGGTCTTCGATCCCGTTGATCGGGTCTTCTGATAATCCAGCGGGGCAGTCGGGTCAAGTGGGGGGGGGGCACTGAAGTCTCTAACCAACCTATACTAAGAAGTTTAGGATAAGCAGGTAGGTAACAATAGCAGTTTATATTAAACAGGCTATGCAGCAGAATAGGAGCAAACAATAACAGTAGCAAAATCTAATGCAAGCATGAGAGAATGGAATGGGCGATATCGGGATGCTCAAAGGGGGGCTTGCCTGGTTGCTCAGGCGAGAAGGAGGGGTCGTTGGTGACGTAGTCGATCACAGGGGCATCAGCATCGTCATGGTGTCTATCGAAGAGAAGAGGGGGGGGGAGAAACAGTAAATACATAGCAAGCAAGTGCATAACAGGACAACGGGCAGAGCTAGACGTGTTCTAACGCGGTGCTACACGATACCGACAAAGGGGGAAGTCAACCGGGAATGATTTCCCGGTTCCGGGCCTGTGTCAGACAGATGACCGGAGGGGGAAAGTTCCATGTTCAGATAGTTAGAGGCATCTGATAGGTAAACAGACCGCATGTTCGGATTCGTCTCGTCGTTCTGAGCAACTTTCATGTACAAGGTTTTTCCATCCGAGTTACGGTTTAATTTCTATGAATTTCTAAAGTTTTAAATATATTCTGGAATTGTTATTATTTAATTTAAATTAAAAACAAAATAAACATTTGTCACCTAGCTCTACACTAACCTGAGTCTATGACTAGTGGGGTCCATGAGTAGTCCAGTCAGCAGAGTTGACCCAGCCATATTTGACTGGTCAAGAGGTGAATAGTGTTTGGGTCCCACTTGTCATTGTCTCTGGCTTTATTATATCAATCATTTTGTTTAACTAACAGTGGGGCCCTTCTGTCATAGGAACATTAGACAAATTAGGTAGCACTAACTAAAAGGGGGGTGGCCCCACTAGATAGTGGCTCAGCTGAGCCACACACGCACGCACACAACCACACGGGCGCTCGGGCACACGGCCATGGTCCAAGACGCCGGGCTGCCACGACGGGCCGGCCGGACGAGCGGGAGGCCGGTGGCCGGAGGCGGCGCGAACGGGCGAGGTGGGGCAGCGTGCAGCGGCGTGCGGAGGCGGGCGAGGCAGCGTGGCTGCAAGAAGGTTTTCGGCCGCCGCGGGAGGCAAGCGGGCGCGCGGCGTGGTTGTGGCGAGGGCGGGGAGCAGGGCGAGCGCGGCCGAGGCACGGGCTGCCGGGCGTGGCGGGCGGCAAGGCGCAGCTGCCAAGCGAAGGCAGCACGGCAACGGCGGGGCGGGCGCATCCGTGGAGCTTTTGCCGACGGCAGCGGGCGGCTGCGGTCAGTGGCACAGAGGGCGGCGGGCAGCGGTGGTCGAGGTGGTGCGGGGTGCAGCAGGAGAAATGCTGCGAGCAGCGGGTGGCGGTAGCGAGGCCACGTACGGGCGCACGTGCAGGAGTGCGCCGGCGCGGAGAGCGGTTGGGTGAGCGCGCACGGCAGGGGACGGTCGGGTGCGGGAGCGCGTGCGTGCGGAGCGGGAGCACGCTGGTGGTGGCGGCACAGCCTTGGGTGGCCGGAGGCGACGACAACTACAACGGTTGACGGTGGCGGCGACTGTCATCCAGCGAAATCGAGCCTACGGGCACGGGAAACGGCAGCGGAGTAAGGGGAGGAGAGGGAGGTGCTCACAAGGCACCTGTAGAGGAGCAGAGCGGGCTCGGGGGAGGCCTGGGGGAAGACGAACGGCGGCGGTGGAGCAACGACGTCCCGAGGAGGAAGACGACGGGGACCCGGCGATGCAGAGCCTCCCGACTCCAGCTAACGGTCGAGGAAGAAGAGGTGGTGGCCGGCGCAACTCGTAGACAAGGCCAGAGCGTTCGGGGTCGGCGGTGGTCGCGGCTATGGCACGGCCATGGCGGCGGGCGCGTCAGATCTGACGAGGAGGGAGAGAGAGGTGGAGCGGGCGAGTGGGTGGGGGTAGGTCGGGGAGGACTCGAGTGGGAGGGAAGGCGCCCCACGCGGACTCGTGGCGGCCTTATCCTCTCCAAGGGCGCTGTGGCGACGGGAGCCGCAAGGTGGTCCCGGCGGGCAGGCGCCGGCTCGGGTCGAGGAACAGGGGACGAGAGAGTTGACCGGGGGGAGTGGGCCAACAGGCCGGCTCGGGTGGGCCGAGGACTAGAGGGCAGGAGGTTTTCTTTCCCCTTTTCTTTTTCTTTTAAAACTTTTCTGTTTTCATTTAACAGTAGCCTTTTGCATTTTCTTTTGCACTAATTATCTTTTGCAAAAATGTGCCACTGGTGAAAACAAATACTAGGGGCAGTGGTGCATTTCCACCATGAGCTTGGGATTTATTTGAATTCATTTGGAATTTTCATAATTGAAGTAGCATTTTAAAATGCTAGAATTGCACTGGATTAATTGCTACTGCTCATTTTAGCAACATAGTGTTGTTCTTTTCCTTAACATCAAATTGTTTTGGAATATTTGCTAAATAATGAACACTTTTCCGACAATTTTTTGCAACTTCACATTTCACTTTGAATTTGAATAGGATTCAGAGAAGGGATTTGAGTTGAGATATTACCCCAACATGATTAAGCTTTGTAAATCAAGATGACTTGGCACTGATCATAAGGGATTACTATAGTGTGATGCCGGGGATGTTACAGGCATCCTGCTGTAACGTTATGCATTCACGTGACAGCCATGACACGTCGTTTGTTGCTGGCTGTGCATGCATGCTGTGCTTGAGCTTGTATGGGTACGTGCATATTTGTGGTTGTGTGCGTATGCATATGTTGTACGTGCTTGTGATATCTGCGTATTATTACCATTCAATCAATACATAATTCATTCTCCAGTCCAATTACTCTGATGCACCTCTCAACTCTCAAGCTCTTCTCATTTACCCTGTTAGTCTGTTAATGAAGCTGCACGTTCCGGCTGCTAGGCGCTAATATTTCTTCAGTTTCGTCACAGATTAAGAGAGCATGTAGCATGAGCCTCCAGCCTTGTTCACATGCATGGCCTCGTTTCTATTTCTTGCATATAGCTAGCTCGCCGCTATGTAAGCGTTGGTGGGATGGCACGAAACCAAAGTAGACAGGGCTGCTTAGTATGCAATTGGAAAGTACCTGTGGAATGGCGCAGCCGTCAGTTCGATCATGAGGTACACTAGGATGTTTCTGCTGACTTGAAACAATCTCAATATAAGAGAAAAAATACCACAGAACTTGAATGTAGCGGCAAAAAATTCTCTCTAACACTTCGTGTGTGTTGCATCTACACAACGTTTTTTTTTTCTGCAACCCTCTACACAACGTTTTCATGCATATCTTTAGTTTAAAATTGCTAAAATTCAGCTGAATTTCTTTTTTGCTAAAATTGCCGCATACTGTGTGTGCACTATGTGCATGCACGCTAATGTACAATAAGGAACCGTGACGGTTGTTATAAGTGCACACTGTTTGGGGTTCGAATCCCCACCGCGTCACTATTTTATTTTGCCTGCGTCGGTACAGAGAAAAAATTGAGCTGAGGAGGCATCATTCAAACTGTTTAACTAGTCAACTTAACAAAATACGAAGATATACGATATGACAGTGACCGTATAATCATCACAATTTGTATTTAATGACCGTATTGACCATATTTTTTAGTACAGTAACTAAAGTAAACGTACACGACAAGTCCAGTGACCATCAATGCATATTACTCTAAATAAGAGCAACTCCAATGCGACCACCTATTTTGTCCGCTGGCGTCCGTTTGAGTAGGCGCAGACATAAAAGACGGCCCAACACGCCGACCCAAACGGACGCGCGTCCGCTTTTCGTCCACGGGCGACCCATTCCCGGCCCATTTTGAGCCGGATTTGCGTCGACACGGACACGAGACGGACGCGCGTGCGCTCGCCTTCTCCTTCCCCGGGCCCGTTAGTCGGTGGCACATTGGCCTCCCCCATCCAACAACAACCCTCGCCCGCCTCCTTCGTCGCCGATGCCGACGCCCATTTTTGCTGACGACTCTGCCAGCTACCGGCGCTTCCACATCTGCCCAGCAACGTCGCCAACTCCCACGTCGCCCGCCACCGTCGTCTTGCCGCCAGGGAGCCGACTGCTTCCCACCCCGCTCCCCCCACCACACAGCCGCCCGCGACCAGGAAGCCGCCTCGCCGCCCCGGCCAGATCATCACCGGCACGCTCGTCTGACGGCGGCCCACTCGTGGGACGCCGGCAGGGCAGCTAGCTGGTCCGTGCGCGCCGCGACTCCCTTCGTCGGCCGTCTCCTTTGTCGACGCCCGCAAGCTGTTCGACAGTTTGCCAAGGTACAAAATGGACTCCGCCGACAAGTTGTTTTCACAATTTCCTTTGCGACTCCGATGATTCGTCGTTCGATGACGAGGAGGAGATATTGGTTGCCATGTTGGTCCATCACCACCTCAACAGCCAGCGGCCGTTGTTCCGTGGCTCCATTCCGGGCCACCTTCCGGCGTTGAATCGCAACCGAGAGAGCGGGCATTTCCTTCTTTAGAAGCACTACTTTGATACAACAAACCCATTGTTCAAACATCAAAAATTCCGCCGCCGTTTTCATATGAGTAGGCATCTTTTCAACCGTATTAGAGAGGGGGTGGTCGGCTATGATGACTATTTCGAGTGCAAAGAGGATGCCGGTGGCAAGATTGGTTTCTCCTCTTATCAGAAATGCACTGCCGCCATCTGAATGCTTGCATACGGAGTGCCCGGTGATCTCATTGACGAGTACGTCCGTATGAGCGAGTCTACATGCCTCGAGTCCCTGTATAAGTTCTGCAAGGATGTTATTGCTGTGTTTGGCCCTGAGTACTTGAGAGAGTCGACTCCTGAAGATACAACCCGTTTGTTGGCGATGAATGCCAGCAGGGCTTCGAGGATGCTTGGCAGCATAGACTGCATGCACCGGGAGTGGAAGAACTGCCCTTCTGCCTGGCAAGGGCAGTATAAGGGCCATCTCAGGGCTTGCACTGTCATACTAGAGGCTGTGGCGTCTCAAGATCTCTGGATATGACACTCTTTCTTTGGCATGGCTCGATCACACAATGATATCAACGTGCTTCAACGCTCGCCGCTGTTTGCTAGGCTTGCCGAAGGCAATAGCCCACCAGTGAACTTTACTAACAACGGCCACAACTACGACAAAGGATACTACCTGGGTGACGATATCTATCCTCACTGGACCACTATTGTCAAGATAATCCCCAACCCTGTCGGAGAGAAAAGGAAAAGATTTGACCAAGAGCAAGAGAGTGCTAGGAAGTATGTCGAGCATGCCTTTGGTGTTTTGCAATCTCGATGGGGCATCGTTCGGTATCCTGCTAATACCTGGAGCACGCAGAAACTGTAGGAGGTGATGAATGCTTGTGTGATCATGCACAATATAATCGTAGAAGACGAGCGCCCGGAACATCTGTACGATCAAGGGTTTCAGTTTCAGGGTGAGAATGTTGTGCCTGAGCATGGAGGAGCGACAACGTTTGAACAGTTCATCCAATTTCATCATGACATGCGTGATTGGGAAACTCATGTGCAACTGCAAAATGTTCTGGTTGAGCATATGTGGGCTCATGTTGGCAACCAATAGATGTATCTTCTTTTATTCGTCTTGCAAAACTATGCAAGACATTTTTATTTTTATTGGGCTTGTAAAATTATGCTATTTTTATTCGGTTCAAACTATGTTATTTGACTATATGTTTAAATGCAAATTCATCAATGCAAAATTGAGTTATTTGTTGAAATAGGGCGGCCAGCCGGCCACACCAGCACATATGGGTCGGCGCGTTAGGCGCGCTGCCAACCCATATCTAAAATAGGCGGACGCCGAGTGGGAAGCCGACCCAAACGGACAAAAAGCGGACGAAATCGCCGTCCGTTTGGGTCGCCCAATTAGAGTTGCTCTAATACTCCATTTGTTTTTTTATTTTTTGCGGGTGAATACTCCATTCGTTCTTAAATAGTAGTCTAGAGATTACAATGTCGACTACATATAGAGCAAAATGACTGTACACTCTAAAACACTATTAAGTCCTCGTCTCTCAACAGGTAAACATTAGAAAATTCCAAAATAAAGAACTAATTAAAAAGATTTTTTTATGTTCCTATGGTTGGATGGTTAGGGCATCTCCAACCCCCACCGTCAAACCGCCACATACGTCTGGACCGTGTGATCCGTACGTGTTTTGTGATTCAACGCGGGTCTCAGACGGCCGGCTGCACCGTCCACACACTTTTTCCAGCAAATTGGAAGCAAAGTTGGAGGGTTTTGCCGGAGCCCGGAAAATAGCCATGTAGGACTCCGACACCGGCCACTAAAATCACCCCCTTGGTCCCATTCTTTCTCAATCCACCCCTTCTCCCCCTTGCTTTGCATCCGCACCCTCCTCCTCCGACGCTGCCACTGTACCTCTCCGGCAGCCACATATGCATTGTCGGACATCCGCAACCAGCATCGACGCGCCCGCTCGCCTTTTACTATGGCGCCATCCACACAGGACGTGTCGTGGTTTTGTCACGGCAGATGTCCTCGTGAAAGGACTAAGTCTGGAGGCCATCGCAACTAGGTGGTCGCTTGAACGAGGTTGATCGGGAAAGAAGGACATGAGTTTATCCAGGTTCATCCCCTCACGGTGGAGGTAAAGACCTACTTCATGCTTGATTGATATTGCTGGAGATCTCGATTACAAGGATGCAGATTCACTAACCTAGCTCTCGAGACACTGCAACTTAGTATTTTCGTTCTAGGGGCTCCCCTTTATATAACAGGTCGAGTCCCCAGATTTACAACAAAATCTGGGTCATAGTAACAACCCGTATCCTACTCTAACTTCTTTTTGTCTCCCAAGTTGGGTGCTTCTGTATGAGCCTTCTTCCTAAGCCGGCCTACCTACTTCATTACGAGCCGACACCTGGCCAGGTCACCCCATGGGCCTTCAGCCCTTCTCCTGATTGCGCCTCCTTGGCCCGTAGAGCTGTATGACCCATAGTGCCTTCGGCCCTGAGCCGGGTCATATTCAGGGCCGAATCATGGTTAGGGGGAATATCCCCAACATGACCCGTCCATAGCCAGGTACACTCCATCCCCCGTCGACGACATCCATGGTGGACACCACGCCCGGCAGGTGTTCCGTCAAATGCCATTGAGCTTATTTTTGAATGCCATGTCATTTTTTAGAGTACCAAAGATATTGGGGTAGTCGAGCATGGAGCATGAGTTGTTGTGCGATGCGTGGTTGGCCGTATCCGCGGATTTCATAGATGATTTGTTTCACACACGAAAGCACATTGTGCCCTACAACATGCACATCATCAAACAACATAATGTGAAGTCGTTATCGTATCAATGGTAGGCCATCCAGACCACCATCACCAAGTTTTGTGATGCGGTTTCTCGGCTGGAGGCAAGGTGGCCACTGCATGACAGCAGAGGAGGTCATAAGTTTTCCTTCTTCTTGCTCAACCTGTTGATTGAATCATTCATTCACTCGATGTTGCTCTACACATCATGTAGCCCGTATGCGCTACCATAATGTACCACGGAATAGAGGGGCAACCATTTAAGTACATACACTGGTCGATGACGTTGAAGGGCAAGATGTGTGGGGACGATAAGATCTGTTCATGAAAACTTTTTGAACATCCGGTTAATCTCGTTGAATTTGAACTATTGTTGTACTAGACTTATTTTCATGCTATGATGATTTGTGCTATTTTCTATCCGAACTTTGATGAATTCCATCGTGTTTGATGAATTTCGTCCGGTTTGTTGAAACTGGCTTAAAATGTATGCGGGTAGCGTTGGATGGCCGGCTCCCGCATCCATGTCCGCGGACTAGCCCCCTGTCCGCTGACGGATGTAGGGAAAATTTTGCAGGTAGCGTTGGAGATGCTATTAGGAGGACAGTGATATACCTAGCCCATTAGAGTTCAAATTTTAGACTTAACATTGGTGCTCACATTTTTCTGATGTTTCCATCGACTATGCGTCTGTGTGCATGCGTACATTCATAAGGGTTAGTGTATGCACTTATGTATGAGTGTCAGCGTCATACTGTATAAAAAAGCATACAAGAACATAATAAAAAGGACACATCTTAACATGTAATTATGCATAAAAAGCCCACTCAATTATCACTCGGTCGGTTGCACGCATGCCATCTAATGAAGGTAGATCCTATGACCACACTTCGCTCGCGTGTCCCAATCATATCACTTTCCTTTGTCTTCTTCTCCCCTTGTTTCTCATCCGCGCGACCTCTCTATGCTCTCTGATACATCCATTTTGCATCATGTTTTTCTACTATTATTTATAGTGTTTCTAGTCATTATTTCACTTTATGATGCAATTCTAATGCCTTTTCTATCTTAATTTGCAAGATCTATATGGAGAAGGAAATTGCTCGCATCTGAAATTCTGGACCTAAAAGAGCTACAAGGGAGATAGCTATTCTACGGATCTCCAAATGACCTGAAACTTCATGAAGGTTTTTTATTGAATATATAAAAAAATATTGGAATGAAGAACTACCATAGGGCCCCCCGATGTTATGTGGGGCCCACAAACGCCCTCCGTGCTCTCCTTCCGCTATATGAAGCCATTTTCCCTAGAAAAATAAATAGAAGAAGACTTTCAAGATGAAGCGCCGCCATCTCGAGGCGGAACCTGTTCAAGAGCACTTTTCCTTTCCGGTGGAGCGATTCCGGGAATACCTCTCTCTAGGAGGGGGAAATCAAAGACATCGACATCACCAACGTTCCTCTCATCATGGGAGGACCAATCTTCATCAACATCTTCACCAACACCATCTCATCTCAAACCCTAGTTCGTCTCTTGTATTCAATCTTTGTCTCAAAACCTTAGATTGGTACATGCGGATTGCTAGTAGTGTTGATTACATCTTGTAATTGATGCTAGTCGGTTTATTTGGTGGAAGATTATACATTTAGATCCTTAATCGCATACAATACTCCTCTGATGTTGAACATGAATATGATTTGTGAGTGGTTCCCGTTGTTATTGAGGACATGAGAGAAGTCTTATTGTAAGTAATCATGTGAAGTTGGCATTCGTTCAATATTTTCATGATGCGTATGTTGTTCTTCCTCTAGTGGTGTTGTGTAAACGTCGACTACATGACACTTCACCATGTTTGGGTCTAGGGGAAGGCATTGGGGAGTATAAGTAGAAGATGGGTTGCGAGAGTCGTAGAAGCTTAAACCCTAGTTTATGCGTTATTCCATAAGGGGCTGATTTGGATCCATATGTTTCATGCTATGGTTGCGAGAGGGGGTAATCATAAGTGGGTTGCTTGTTCAAGTAAGAACAACACCCTAGCACTGGTCCACCCACATATCAAATTATCAAAGTAGTGAACGCGGATCAACTAAACATGATGAACGTGACTAAAAGAGGATTCCCATGTGTCCTCGAGAACGCTTTACTCACTATAAGAAGTACTTTCGGCTTGTCCTTTGCTATAAAAATGATTGAGCCACCTTGTTTCACTATTGTTACTATTGTTACTTGCTACTTGTTATGGAATTATGTTGCTACAAAACTATTTGTTATCACTACTTACATCACTTGCAGAGAATACCTTGCTGAAAACCGATGTCATTTCCTTCTGCTCCTCGTTTGGTTCGACACTCTTACGTGTCGAATAGACTACGATTGATACTCTATACTTGTGGGTCATCAAGACTCTTTTTGGCACCCTTTCCGGGGAGTAAAGCGCCTTTGGTAAATGGAATTTGGTAAGGAACCATTTTTATTACGTGTTGAAATTTACTGTTACTTGTCACTATGGAAAGTAATCCTTTGAGGGGCTTGTTTAGGGTATTTTCACCTCGACCGGAAGTGGTAAGATCTGCTCCTCAACCTACTGAACCTACTAAAATTATTTACTATGAAATTCCTTCTAGTATTATGGAGAACCCGCTTGATAATCCCTATCTAGGAGATGGAACAATACATCCTGATATGCACTTAATTTATATAGATGAAATTTGTGGATTGTTTAAGGTTGCAGGTTTATCAGAGGATGGAGTTAAGAAGAAAGTATTTCCTTTATATTTGATAGAAAAGTTATTGTCTTTGTACAGGCTATTGGGTGACACCGGAACATGGGACTAGAACCGAATGAAGATGGAATTCCACCAGAATTTTTATCCTATGCATTTGGTTCATCAGATCGGAATTATATAAATAACTTTTGGCCTCGTGAAGGAGAAAGTATCGCTCAAGCTTGGGGAGGCTTAAATGCATGATGCACACATCCCCCAATCATGAGCTCTCAAGAGAAATGATTATGCAAAACTTTTATGCTCGACTTTCTCATGATGATAAAATAATGCTTGACACTTCTTCTGCATGTTCCTTCATGAAGAAAACTATTGGATTCAAATGGGATCTTATTGAAATAATTAAATGCAACTCTGAAGATTGAGAAATCGACAAAGGTAATGAGTCAGGTACAAATCTTGAATATTATTGTGTTACGTTTTTTATAGAAACACATTTTTTTCATAAGCTTAGTGCAAAATATGGACTTGACTCTGACATAGTAGCTACTTTCTATGAGTCATTTGCTGCTCATGTTGATCTCCCAAATGAGAAGTGGTTTAAATTTCATCCACCTATTGAAGAAATTTGTGAGGAACTTGTTATCACTAAAACTGAAACGATTGCTTATAATGCTAATCTAGTTGTACCCACTACTTATATTGAAAAACCTCCTTTACTTGTTAGGATTAGGGAACATGCTAAAGCTACAACTATGGTTCATAAGAGTAATGTTAAAACACCTAAAGCCTCTGAAAAAGTTAAAGTGGAACCTAATATTGCAATGGTTAAAGATCTCTGGTAGATAATATTGATGGACATGTCATTTATTTCTGTGAAGAAGCAACCAGGATAGCGAAACAAGTTAATAATAAACAATTTAAATTAGATAAGATTAAGCCGGTTGTTGGCATGCCTGTTGTTTCTATTAAGATTGGAGATCATTGTTATCATGGTTTATGTGATATGGGTGCTAGCATAAGTGCCATTCCATTTTCTTTATATTAAGAAGTTATGCATGTATTGCACGTGTTGTGATAGAAGATATTGATGTTACTATTAAGCTTGCAAACAGAGATACTATTTCACTGCTTAGGATTGTTAGAGATGTTGAAGTCTTGTGTGGTAAGATCAAATACCCTACCGATTTTCTAGTTCTTGAATCACCGCAAGATGATTTTTTGTCCCATTATATTTGGTAGACCTTTCTTGAATACCGCTAATGCTGAAATTGATTGTGCTAAGGAGAAGGCCAGTGTTAAGTTTGGTGATGTATCTCATGAATTTAATTTCTCCAAGTTTAGTAGAAAACTTCATGATAAATAATTTTCTAGTAAAGATGAAATCATTAGTCTTGCTTCTATTGTTGTGCCTCGTACTGATCCAATAGAAAAATATGTGCTATACCATGAAAATAATATGCATATGAATGAAAGAAATGAAATATTCTTTAAGCAAGCACCTATCCTTAAACGTAATTTTCATGTTGAAACTTTAGGAGATCCTCTTCCACCTAAGAGTGATCCTGCATTTGAATTAAAGAAACTTCATGATACATTGAAATATGCTTATCTTGATGAAAAGATATATCCTGTCATTATCAATGCTAACCTTTCAGTGCACGAGGAAAAGTGATTACTCAAAACTCTTAGGAGATGCTGTAGTTTGATGTACTCTTGATGATCTCAAGGGCATTAGCCCAACATTATGCCAACACAAGATTAATGTGGAGCTTGATGCTAAACCAGTTGTCGATCATCAACATTGGCTATATCCCAAAATGAAAGATGTGGTAAGAACTGAAATATTAAAGCTTCTGGAGGTTGGTATAATTTATCCTATAGCTGATAGTAGATGGGTAAGTCATGTTCATTGTGTCCCTAAGAAAGGAGGCATTACTGTTCTTTCTAATGACAAAAATGAACTTATCCCACAAAGAGTTGCAACTGGCCATAGGATGGTAATTGATTTTAGGAAATCAAATAAAGCAACTAGAAAAGATCATTACTTGTTGCCTTTTATTGATCAAATTCTAGAAATATTTTCTAAGCGTACACATTTCTGCTTTCTAGATGGATATTCTAGTTTTTTCTCAAATACCTATTTCACAAGAATATCAAGAGAAAACTACGTTCACTTGTCCTTTTGGAACTTATGCTTATAGACGTATGTCTTTTGGCTATGTGATGCATATGCTACCTTTCAAAGATGTATGACTGCTCTATTCTCTTATTTCTGTGAGAAAATTGTCGAGGTATTCATGGATGATTTTTCCGTTTACGAAACTTATTTTGATGATTGCTTAAGCAATCTTGACAAAGTTTTGCAGAGATGTGAAGAGACTAATCTTGTCTTGAATTTGGAGAAGTGCCAGATTAGTCTTGAATTGGGAGAAGTTCCACTTCATGGTGAACGAAGGTATAGTCCTTGGTCACAAAATTTCAAGAAGAGGTATTGAGGTGGATAAAGCTAAAGTTGATGCAATTGAGAAAATGCCATGTCCTAAAGATATCAAAGGTATAATAAGTTTCCTAGGTTATGTTGTTTTTATAGGAGGTTCATTAAAGAGTTCTATAAAATTTCTAGGCCTCTCACTAATATCCTACAAAAAGATGTCCCATTTGTTTTTGATGATGATTGTGTAGAAGCCTTTGAAATACTTAAGAAAGCCTTAATTTCCGCACCTATTGTTCAACTACCAGATTGGAGCCCACCCTTTGAAATTATGTGTGATACTAGTGATTATGCTATTGGTGTTGTTTTAGGTCAAAGAGTTGATAAGAAATTAAATGTTATTCATTATGCTAGTAAAACCTTGGATAGTACTCAGAAATTATGCTACTATTGAGAAATAATGCTTAGCAGTTGCGTTTGCATATGATAAATTCAGACCTTATAACGTTGGTTCTAAAGTTACTATTCAAACATATCATACTGCTATTAAATATCTTATAGAAAAGAAATATGTTAAGCCTAGACTGATTAGGTGAGTTCTTTTACTACAAGAATTTGATTTGCGAACTTGTGGAGATGTTGGATGTTCCAAGTGTTTTGCACTGGAACACCCTCACTGCTGTAGGATGCCGCTAAGGCGACACTACGATCCGAGACCCTTTGACAAAACTGTGTGCGATGCATTAATCGCAAAAGGTGACGTAAAAAATGGTCAAAAAAGATGCAAAACGTTTGCAATGGCAGATACATCAAACATGGTTCAGATTACAGTAGCGTGTGCGATGCGTGACAAATGGTTAATCCACAAGAACTGTTTGCGATGTGGCAGAACAACAGAAACGGGCGGCTATATAAAGGTGTGTGGGATATACGAATACAGTTCGCTCGGATGAACTGTTTGCTATTAGGGAATGCAACATAAATGGTTAGCCAGATCAAGCTATGCGATATACGGCATATGGTTCACTCGGACGAACTGTTTTTGATTAGGGAACACAACAGAAATGGTTTGACTTAACAAGATGTGTGTGATATGCGACATACAATTCACATAGATGAACTGTTTGCGATGAGCCAAAAGAACACAAACGATTCGTGTAAACAAGATGGTGTGATACGCGGCAAATAGCCCACTCGGATGAACTGTTTGCGATGAGGAAATATAACACAGACGATTACTATAGTTAATCCGTGTGTGATTCTGTGTCTACAAAAAACTTTGAAAAATGCAAACTAGTTGCTTGCGGTGGCTAGGAGTATCACCCATGATGCGTATGCGAGTACTCGTGTGCGATGATTAGTAAGTTACACATATGTTTCCTTATGTTAACACGTGTGTGATAGATAACACGTGACACCGCATACAGTTTTTTGACTGAAAGACTGTAAGGGAAGCCCCTACAGTATAATTGGTGCAACAAACCCAAATTGCAAGTACCATGCCTTGAACCTGGGTGGGTGGGAAGACACCGCATACAGTTGTCGGGTTGTGTGCTCCACTTAGTCTTCCCGCGCTCCACATGGTTGAATTGTAAAATCCCCGCCTCTTCCCTCATCCGTTTCCCGCCACCAGCTAATGGCTTGCTGCATATGACCCAGGCAGCAACGCACCGTCGCGACACTGTGCGCAGATCTAGTCCTCACCCATCTACCATTAGTTATTGCAAGCATGCCAGACAATGACCAAAGCTTCAATGTCGACCCCTACCCGCGTTACATCTTCGGCGAGGAGAACGAGCCGGAGCAGGTCGGGGAGCAAGAGCTTCATCGGCCGGTGTAGGCACCATGGCCCATCGGCAGCAATATCGCCGTGAAAGTCCTTGGGCGCACAATTGACATATTGTAGAGGAAGTGTGATGAGCAGTTTGCCATCCACCGTGCAAAAGATCCAGAGTTGCTAGGCGGCATGATCGATGACCCACCTGAAGATCCGTTGTCACCTGTGCTCATTGAGAGCCTGATGCCCTGCCAGGAATGGGCACATGACCTCTGCAATTCAGTTATGAGACAACCAGTCTGTGGCTTCATCATTTCCGGCGACGGCCGTGTCAACCTCGATCCCGACGATGTGGTGGCCAGGCTCGAGCGCACCCTTAGCGGAGTTGACGTCACCGACGAAGTAGAACATCGCCAATGTGGTATCTTGAGGATGCAGGTGATGGACGGAATTTGCTACCAGGGCAGAGACATGGAAATGGAGTGGTTCCACGGGCATGTGATGCGCGTGATTGCACGCTGTCAAGTTCTACTGGAAGAGGCCCAGCAGCCCCAAGAGCCTCCCAGCGCCTACAGCTCCATAGGCGGTGGCGGGTCGAGACACTTGGAATGAACGGCCGCAAGGATGCTATGTTGATCATGGAGTCCGAGAAGACGATCGTCGAAAGGCCGCCAGCTCAGCATTTTAGCCTATATTTTATTATAATTATATGCAAATGTCGCATATCAACATTTTAATTCACTATGCATATGTAGGTCGTGACTGTTTTGGGCGTTGCCGCATGTGGCATTTTAAATTATCCTGAATATGTAAGACAATTATTAACCGTTGCCATTATAAATTGGCCTCAACGGTGAGCAGAGCGCGTGCAGGGATGCCAGAGCGGAGTGTAGGCTGTGGGACGACGAGGTCGAAACTTGAGAGGTTGAGATCTTTGCACACGCCCTAGAGTTCGAACCTTCTTGGGTCAGCGGAGCCCTGAATCTGACATTTGGCGCGCCAGGTAGGGTCGTGTCGAAGTCCGCTTATCCGTCGACCATGCTTCGTCCTCGCCTCACTGCCCCCATGGAGGAAGCCGCCTTGCAGGCGTGGCCATCCAAGGCGTACAGGAGCGCTGCAGGTTGCCCGGCTTTCACCCTTGATCTACGGCGGGTGTAGTGGCCCATGAAGTTCAGGCCGGCGTTGCCCTCGTGGTACGACGGCGTTGCAGACTCCGACGGGTTCCTTCAGTCATACGTGCAGGCCATCGAGGCGGTGGGCGGCAACGACAAGGACATGGCGAACTGGTTCCCCTGGCCCTCGTAGAGGCCCCTTGATCGTGGCTCTGCGGCCTCCCGCCTGCCTCGATTTCCTCTTGGGAAGAACTCTGCGACCAGCTCGTCTCACGCTTCGTGGCTCCGGCGCCCCACACGGTCGTGTGCATCATCGATGAATCACAAGTGCTTGCGTCCGGCCGCCACATCAAGCAGTTTCTCTGACGGCAAGGTGCTACCCTGCCGCACCACGGGGCTGCGCAGGGCCGCCCCGGGCCTGAAACGGACATCACCTTCGATTCCAGAGACCACCCCAAGACCATGAAGACGGCAGGTGCCCTCCCAATTCTATGCATGCCTACCATCAGCAACATCGCGGTGACCAAGACCCTCATCGACAGAGGCGCCGACATTAACCTCCTCTCGATGGAAACCTTCGACCTGCTTCAGGTGTCGTACGACCAGCTCCTCCCCACCAAGCCTTTCTCGGGGGTGGTCGGGGGCTCGGCCACTCCCTTGGGGCAGATACGCCTCCCCGTCACCTTCAGCATGCGCGACAACTATCACACCAAGCTCATCGACTTTGATGTCGCCCACATCACCCTCCTGTACAACGCCATTCTGGGGTATCCAGCCCTCGCCAAGTTCATGGCAGCGACTCATCCGGGCTACAACATCGTCAAGATGTCGGGCAGCAGCGGCGTCATCACGGTGGTCGGGGATACGAAAGACGTCGTCCGGCTTCTCAAGCTCACCTATAGGGCCGCAGCCGCTTCGTGTCCTGCCACCGCGAGCGCCGCGGGGGCTCAGGAGGCCGCACTCGTAAAGAAAAAGCAGTTGTTCTCTCAGGACCGGGCCAAGACGAAGCAGGTGCCTGTCGACATCGGGGGCTCAGGCCCCACCTTCACCATTTGTGCGGGCCTTCCTTCGGACCAGGAGGAGGCGCTGGTTGGCTTCCTGAGGGCTAACAAAGACGTATTTGCATGGGAAGCGTCAGACTTGGTTGGTGTCCCGAGGGAGGTAATTGAGCACCACTTGATGGTGTGTCCTGGTGCACGCCTAGTGAAGCAAAAAGCGCGACGTCAAGCACAAGAGAAGCAAGCATTAAATGCGTCCAGGAGGTCAGCAAGCTCTGAGAGGCCGGCATCATCCGGGAAGTACGACACCCGGACTGGTTGGCGAATCCTGTGATCGTCCCCAAGAAAGGCGGGAAGGAGCGCATGTGCGTCGACTTCACGAGCCTCAACAAAGCTTGCCCTCAGGACCCATTCTTGCTCCCGCGTATCGACCAAATTGTGGATTCCACTGCTGAGTGCGATCTGCTGTGCTTTTTGGATGCTTTCTCAGGATATCATCAAATCAAGATGGCGACAGAGGATGTCGAGAATACATCTTTCATCTCCTCGTGCGGCGTGTGCCGCTACACTTGCATGCCCTTTGGGCTGCGGAATGCTGGTGCAACTTTCCAGTGGCTGATGCACATCGCGCTCGAGCCACAGCTGGGGAGGAATGTGGAGGCATACGTCAATGACATCGTGGTCAAGTCGCAGGAGGCAAGGACCCTAATCAAAGACCTGGAAGAGGCATTTGCTAACCTGCGCAACATAAACATGAAGCTCAATCCGGAGAAGTGTGTGTTCGGGGTCTGTCCAAGTCAAGCTTGGGTTTCGGTGTCGCATGTAGGGATCGAGTCAAACCCGAGAAGGTCAAGGCAATAGAGCGGATGAGCCCGCCTCGCACCCTCAAGGAGATGCAAGCTTGCGGGTGCATGACCTCCTTCGGGCACTTCATCTCCAAGCTCGGCGAGTGCGCCCTCCCCTTCTTCAAGCTAATGAAGAAGAAGGGGCCGTTCGAGTGGACCCCGGAGGCTGAGGCGGCCTTCGAAGACCTCAAGCGATACCTCACGAGCTCGCAGTCATGGTGGCGCCCCGTCCGTGTGAGCCCCTGGTGCTTTACTTGGTGGGCACTCCCCACTCGACCAGTGCAGTGCTCGTGGCGGTCAGGGAGGGACCCGCCGGTGCGGGCTCAAAGCAAGGCGCCACGTGAGAAGCCGCGCAACCTTTGCTGCCCCAGGGCGGCGCTCCTGAGGATCCCGTTGCTTCATCGACCTCCAAGCCTCATGAGTCCCTCGTGCCCCCCGCGGAGCAAGACGTCCTCGACTCCTCGCCCCTCGTCGAGCATCCGGTGTACTTCGTCAGCATGGTGTTGCGTGATGCGCGCGCTACCCTATGTAGTAGAAGCTCCTGCTCGCGCTCCTCGTCATCTCTAGGAAACTACATCACTATTTCCAAGGCCACCCCATCAAGGTTGTATCGGCGTACCCCCTGGAGAAGGTATTGCACAGCCCCAACACCGTGGGGAGGATCACAGAATGGAACATCGAGCTACAGGCCTTCCAGCTAGAGTTCAGTACGACCAGAGTCATCAAGGGGCGGCCTTGGCCGATTTTGTGGCGAAGTGGACCGATGCTCCTGATTGGGGGCTGGATGAGGGTCAATCCCCACAGGTGAGTCGGCTTGCCACAGGAGCAATTTCTAAAGATCTGGCGGATTACAATACCAATGATGAGCCAGCAAATACATGATGGCGTCTCATAGTAAATTGAGGGTTCTCAAAATTTCTGCTAAGTGTTGGATAAACAAGTTTCTGCCGAAGCACCTACAATCATGGATCTACAGACCATTCAAAAAGGGAAAATAATTGCTAACCTAAAGACGAAGCATTGGAGCGGTGGTTGCCTAACCTACGGATTCCTAAAGAGATATAAGTATTCTAGATGCAAAAATGGTGCCACTGCTCACGCCGCCATATTTCTATGAGAAAGTTCATTAAAACAACATCTAGACTAGCAATGGTGATGAAGGAGCGGTGAACTTTGATGAACTACAATGGAAGCAGTATAAATATGAGGAAGAGAGGATAGTGCACCCGACGGTTGTAGAGGGAGGCAGAGATGCCTAACTGAGCTCCGGCGAAGAAGAGATGGCGCCGCGGTCTTGGATGGGTTGGCAGGCGGCGGACGAACAAAGGCAACGGCACAGCAAAGAGCTTCGGCTTGAGGAAGAAGAAGAAGAGAATGGGGGCGAGGTAAAAGTGAAAAGAGGGGACCCCTACGTGTATTTATAAGGCGAAGAGCCGAAGAGTAAATGGCAGGCGCAAAAAATGATGGGGCACAGAACCACGGAGCCGTAGATGTCTCAATTTTCGGGATAAATGGATATGCATAAAGATTCGTTATGATGTCATCACGAATTTCTTAGGATTTTGGGATATGATGTCATCAATGAGAAGATGTGAAAATAGCAAGTCTGGAAGCGTCATAGGCCGACATTTCATGACCTGGAGAAGATGCCAATATGACCAGAAGATAAGCCGCCAGGTTGAGCGAGATTGATATGAATGAATTCAAATTAATCTAGCGGCTAATGTTTGGGATATAACCCCATGATATAACCTGCCATATTGGGTCGGGTCATCTAGGTGGAAGCTTAGGAGCAAGACTCAAGACGGGCCGAGGCGCCCAGGTGCAAGACCAGCTGGGCAGCTCACATAGTGCGCCGGCTTATGGCCCGACATCCGAAGACGATGGCTCATAGCCCCGAATTCCAAGTCGCCAGGAGTTTTCTTACTTAGGAAACAAGTTAGAAACATGAGAATTCACAGATCGTAGTGTGACCCGGACTCTTGTAAGCCCTGAGTCTCGACCTGTATATAAAGGCGATTCCCAGAGGAAGATATGGCTAGGTTACAATCGATCAATAGCTAGGTCAAGCGAATCCGTTCCCTTGAAATTGATCCCCAAGCAATAAGAAAACAAGCAGGAAGTAGGCTATTACCTCGATCATGAGGGGACGAACCTGGGTAACTCGTGTCTCTTGATTCCACTCAACCCCGACAAGCTAATCACCCGGTTGCGTTAGCCTCACGACTAAGTCCTCACACTAGGACATCTATCGTGAAAAAAACCACGACAGTGATGGCCGCGCTAGGCTTGTGCAGGGAGGAAGAAATCAAGGGGGGAGAAGGGATCTAGGGCGCTAGGGTTCGTCTAGGCGTTAGAGGGGTCAGAGGCGGCGGCAAGTAGACGGCCAGGAGGCGCGGGGATGGCGCCACGCACGACCTGGCGCGGCCATGGCCGGCACGCCCTCCCCTATCCTCTGTAGCGAGATGACGAGAGGAGGTCAGGTGGGCTGGGCTGCCTCGGCCTGTACCGTGGCCTAAGGCCCAGGGGAGGGGCAAGGGTTTCCTTTTTTCCTTTTCCTTTTCTACTCTTTTCTCTTTTGTTTTTCTGTTTTCTTTCTTTTATGTTTTGTATTTTCTTTTAGCAATAAACCATTTTAGTAAAATGTGTGTCTGGTCCCGAAAATCAGTATGCAATATGCCTCACCGCCACAAAAAGTTTGGGAGTGATTTGAATTAGTTTGTAATTTTCATAAATTAGAAAAGGATTTAAATGTTGTTTTGGGCACTATTTCAATTAGGTTAATGCATTTAATCACTTTATAAAATGATGGTTTGTCCATGACAATTACTCAGTGAATATTTTCAGTATTATGAACTATTTTTCTTGCATGACAGAAGAAGTAAATATTTGACTTGTATTTCAAATGGAATTTGAATTTGATTTTTCTGAAGTGGCAATTTTGGTTAGTCAAACTTGATGACATGGCACCATTAGTGTGAGGTCACTGTAGTATGACACTAGGGGTGTTACAAATCTCCTCCACTACAAGAAATCTCATCCTAAGATTTAAGAGGTGGAGTAAGGGGGAAGGTTCTGGTTACGAAATTCTAACGGGTCTTCTCAGTCTTGGTTGCTCTTCCCGAAGTAGTTGATCCTTTTCGTTGATGTCTTTATTTCTCTGCTCTAGGTCATCATGATGAAGCCATCATCCTTTCTTCAGGATCTTCATCATACTTACCAAAGCATAAGGGGTAGATTCGAAAGAATAGACCTTACAAGGTTGATTATCTAGTGATAGCTCAGGGAATGTGGCCGAAAGTATCTCTCGAATTGCTTAAGAAAAACATCGAGAGTAAAGTAAGAAGGTACAATAAGGAGTTTCAAGCGGATAGACAATCGTTTGATGCCTGGAACAGAGTGTGGAAAGGGTTCAGAGCAACGAAGAAAAAAATTGCATCTGATACTAGAATAGATCACTAGGAAGGTGGCTCATGAATCTCATACGAAGCCAAGCGGGTGGAATAACCTTGGAAATAGGGATGCACAGGAAAGTCGGGTTTCAATCCTGTCGAACTATGAGTTATGGGCCACCACGTGCGTTAAAAGTAGGAAGAGCACTGACATCTTGTACGGTCATGATAGCAAGGCAGGTCAGAGGATAGCCTGTTAGTTATGTTGGCAACAATGTTGGTACCAAGGGCGAGGGACGAAGAGAACCATTTTCCTGCTCGCAGGAACGAGGCGTGCCAATAGGCAAAGTTCTCGTCCATCGGTGGTTACCGGAATGTCATCAACAATATTAACATGGTCATACTGGCAGAGTTGTACACCCGAGGTGTTGACATAAGCAGGGAATGATCACTGCTCAAATAAGTTTGATTACAAAATAGGTGATATGTCCATTTTGCATCATGTTTTCTTACTGTTATTTATGATGTTTTTATGCATAATAATGCTTTTTGGAGTAATTCTAATGCCTTTTCTCTCATAATTTGCAAGGTACACACAAAGAGGGAGAATTCCGGCAGCTGGAAATCTGGACTTGAAAAAGCTACGCCAGGCTACCTATTCTGCACAACTCCAAACAAGCTAAAACTCCATGGAGATTTTTTATGGAATGCATGATGAATATTGGAGCAAATAAGTACTAGAGGGGGCCCACTAGGTGGGCACAACCCAACTGGGCGCGCCAGGGAGCCCAGGCGCGTCCTGGTGGGTTGTGCTCACCCAGGCCCACCTCTGGTGCCCATCTTATGGTATGTAGGTCATTTTGACCTATAAAAAAATAAAGGAGAGGACTTTCTGGACAGAGCGCCGCCGTCTCGAGGCGGAACTTGGGCAGGAGCACTTTTGCCCTCCGGCGGAGCGATTCCACCGGGGGAACTTCCCTCCCGGAGGGGGACATCATCGTCATCATCATCACCAACAACTCTCCCATCTTGGGGAGGGCTATCTCCATCAACATCTTTGACATCACCATCTCATCTCAAACCCTAGTTCATCTCTTGTGTTCAATCTTGTTACCGGAACTATAGATTGGTGCTTGTGGGTGACTAGTAGTGTTGATTACAGCTTGTAGTTGATTACTATATGGTTTATTTGGTGGAATATTATATGTTCAGATCCATTATGCTATTTAATACCCCTCCGATCTTGAGCATGATTATCATTTGTGAGTAGTTACTTTTGTTCTTGAGGTCACGAGAGAAATCATGTTGCAAGTAATCATGTGAACTTGATGTGTGTTTGATATTTTGATAGTATGTATGTTGTGATTCCCTTAGTGGTGTCATGTGAATGTCGACTACATGACACTTCACCATATTTGGGACTAAGGGAATGCATTGTGGAGTAGTAATTAGATGATGGGTTGCGAGTGATGTAAGCTTAAACCCCAGTTTATGCGCTATTCCGTAAGGGACCGATTGGATCCAAAAGTTTAATGCTATGGTTAGAATTTATTCTTAGTACTTTTCCCGTAGTTGCGGATGCTTGCGGGAGGTTGAATCATAAGTAGGAGGTTTGTTCAAGTAAGAACATCACCTAAGCACCGATCCACCCACATGTCAAATTATCAAAGTAGCGAACACAAATAGAATCAACATGGTGAAAGTGACTAGATGAAATTCCCGTGTACCCTCAAGAACGCTTTGCTTATCATAAGAGATCGTTTTGGCCTGTCCTTTGCCTCAAAAGGATTGGGCTACCTTGCTGCACTTTTGTTACTATTACCGTTACTTGCTCGTTACAAAATATCTTGCTACCAAACTACTCTGTTACTTACAATTTCAGCACTCGCAGACATTACCTTGCTGAAAACCACTTGCCATTTCCTTCTGCTCCTCGTTGGGTCAGACACTCTTACTTATCGAAAAGAGTGACAATTGATCCCCTATACTTGTGGGTCATCAAGGCTATTTTCTGGCGCCATTGCCGGGGAGGGATGGACAACCCCTTTTACACGTCGGGTTGCGAGTATTTGTTATTCGTGTGCAGGTGTTATTTATTTTGTGTTGCTTGGTTATCCTACTGGTTCGATAACCTTGGTCTCATCACTGAGGGAAATACCTACCCTTGCAGTGCTGCATCACCCCTTCCTCTTTGGGAAATACCGACGTAGTTCAGGCAAACATCAAAAGGAATTTTCTGGCGCCGTTGCCGGGGAGTGAAGCGCCATTGGTAAGTGGAATTTGGTAAGGAAACATTCATATAGTGTGATGAAATTTATTGTCACTTGTTACTATGGAGAACAATCCTTTGAGGGGTTTGTTCAGGGTATCTTCACCTCGACCGGAACCACAATTAGCTACCCCTCAACCTACTACACCTACTGAAAATATTGAATATGAAATTCCTCCGGGTATGATAACTGCTAGCTAATCCTTATGCAGGAGACGGAACTGAACATCCTGATATGCACTTGATATATGTGGAACAAATTTGTGGATTGTTTAACCTTGCAGGTTTACCCAGAGATGAAGTTATGAAGAAGATTTTTCCTTTATCTTTGAAGGGAAAATCATTGGCATGGTATAGGCTATACAATGATATTGGATCATGGAATTGGAATCGATTGAAATTGGAGTTCCACCAAAAAAATTATCCTATGCATCTAGTTCATCGTGATCGGTATTATATATATATAATTTTTGGCCTCGTGAAGGAGAAAGTATCGCTCTAGCTTGGGGGAGGCTTAAGTCAATGTTATATTCATGCAAAGGAAAATCTGATTAGTATATTAATTAGATCAATGGAAAGGAAAATGTGTCTATACCCGATATCTTCCCCCAGGGAAGGCAGAGCATAATATACATGATAGGACTCCAAGTACGTAACCATTTAGATAAAGGGGCGAGGAATTTAAGATTTTATCCATACAATGGTGTTTGGATAATTGATCAAGAAAAATTTAGCATTGTGCTTCAAATGATCTTGTTGATGATCGGAGTACCACAAACATGCTTCGGGATAGCATTGATATGGTCATCAGGTAAAGATCAACCTTTGGATACACAAAGGATCCATCGAAAACAACTTGTAAAATAAGTCATACAATTTCTGTAAGGAAAAAGATGAGGATGTGGTCAACGGGCTCAACAACAATTCATCGAGATTTCCATAGACATGGATTTCCACAATTATGTGAACAAGGTAAAAGCATTGGGCATACCAAAGTATATAATGAAGTATGTTCGAGGAGAACATCCACAATTAAACATTGATAAAAAATGCACTTGGAATTATGGACTAAGTAGCACGATCAATGTTAGTATGATGATTAAAAAACTAACAGACTTAGAATGAAACTATCAACCATTAACTTCAGAGCAATAGGGTTGCTAGAAGTTTTGAATTCACACATCATAGTTCATTTGTCGATATTTTGGTCAGAAACAACACGGGGACCAAGAAATGAACGGAGCTGGCGAGAAGTATTAGTATATCAAGAATTCTTAAGAGGTGGAGTAATTCTCACAACATCCTTGACATAAAAGATGGTAATACTCCAAGGAAGAACATAACATAAGTTGGATAGCAAGGAGATCAATAACATGAACAAGTTTGTGTTGGAGGGAAGGCAATAATGTTGTCGATGATAACACAAATCATCGAGGGGCAAGGATGGTATCTCTCATCATGAATTCGATTGATATCCTGGAAGAGTTCAGAATGTTGATGATGATCATGACACATTTGTCGAGAGGTTTCTTGAAGATGTATTCGATCGTTGGCGACATCAAGCAAAAGGAATGAGAAGGTTATGGGAACCATAGATAAGATTGCAAGCTCAGAATCAAAATTGCCTTTCAAGACAACCAACATGATGTTGAAAGCTCGATGTAAGTTTAGCGCACTTTCGGGATGGTGTTCCAAGGGTGAAGGACATAGGTAGCACGATTGAGCTTTATCATGGCAATGATGATGTAGCCAACCGGCTGGGAGTGACATGATCGAGTACAAACTTGTAAGCAATGCAGATCACTAAGAGTTGTTGAATCACAGCGCACACTCGATTTAGTTATCGGTGTCCTTGAGTGTCTAACAACTTAGGACCTGTGGAAAATTGGAATCGGCGAGAAATAATAGTTGATGAAGAACTCATACGAAGTTATGTAGTTTCATGATATTCTCGAGATACCAGAGGGTAATACTCAAAGGCAGATCAGAATAGAGGTTGGACAGGTGAAATGATCTACAGAAGAGAAGTGCTTTAACTTGTTCGAGAAGTGGGATCAAATAAGAACAATATGGTATTAACCACGATTGCAAAAGACCAAATGTCAGATATAAGACGAACTTATACCAAGGGGACAATTATTTTCACACCAAGCTTCCATGATAAGATCTACATCATGTCCATGGGAATGAACACAAAGTTCATGGTTGACTCCCACTTCTTCAATACATAACCTTTCATTCACTAATCCATTAAAATGTTTTGAGTCTGAAAATTTACCTGGTGAAATACCAGAAGGGTATGACCCAAGGAAATTTTTGGGTTCACATAGGTTAGGGGAGGCATAGGTTCAACCCATCGGGGCATCTTAGGAACATATTCCACAAACTTTAGGAGTAAATAACTGAAGCTCGGAAGCAGAGCATGGTTGAAAAAAGTAGGGGATACAATTTACCAAAGGCATTATGTATCACGGGAAGAACTCAAGGTTTTGAGAATATGCAAGAACGGTCAGATAATAGTCCACCAAAGGATCTAGCGGATCGCAAAGAATCTGGTGTAAGTAACGATGTTCAACCAGAAGAAGAAATAATGCAAGGGAATTGGATTATAGAAATATCTGGATAATTTCAAAGCTTAGATACAAAGGAACATGATTTCCAAATCGGGGGATCAGAAGTAGAGGCTCTTATCAAAAGATAAGTAAGTTGAATAGACATAGATCGACAAACAATCAAGGTTTGATTTCTAGAGAACCAGCTCATGTCTGGAGTGATATCTGAGCCGAAAGAATGAATTCTAGTGTCAATGATTACGACCATTCAAAAACACATCGAACCAAAGTCTCAAAATGATGATGTCAAAGGATACTAATGAATATTGCTAGACATAACGAAAGTAACCATAATGCAAGCAGGCAAGTATATTGAAGAGCAATAGTTGCAGAGGATTATCGGAATATCGGATAGTATTTCAAAATATCTTGTGAATCACATGAACAACTAGGAATGAACAAATCCTCGATAAGTGTGAAGAATTATTCGTAGGGTATTCATGCGGCAAGGAACTGCAAGGCAGCGGCACAAGGGATTTTTAAAACTCGAAGAATATTTCGATGTATCTTGTAACAACAAGAACAACTGGGAATGAATGTATGAATAGCAAGGATATGTAGTTATCCATAGGGAATAATCGGTGGTAGGGAATTATAAAGGCGATGAGCACAACGGTCTCGGGAAAACATCAAAGGGTATCTTCAAAATCTTCTGGTGAAGCAGGCGATCATCTGGAATGAAGGGGCTCTCCGATAGGAAGTGGTTACAAGAACCTAGAGTTAGAGTTAGTAAAATATTTAACCCGAATAGAAGAGAGATCAGAATCCCAGAGTAAAGACAAGGAATAAAAGATCCTAATACCACCCATTTGTGGTGTGGGCCCGTAAGCCACACAACAATGTTAGTAAGAGTTTTTCAAAGACTAGACTCAACTTGGTCCAAGGAGTTGGAATGGGCTACCTACGGGCAGTCGGCTCTGATACCGACTTGTGACGCTCCGTCTCAATCGTGCACTAATCATACACGCAAATGCACACGATCAAGATCGGAGACTCACGGGAAGATATCACAACACAACTCTAGACACAAATAAAATAATACAAGCTTTATATTACAAGCCAGGGGCCTCGAGGGCTCGAATACATAAGCTCGAAAATACAAGAGTCATCGGAAGCAACAATATCTAACTACAGACATAAGTAAACGAGTTTGCCTTATGAAGGCTGAGTAAAACAATGAAATCTACATCGAAAAGGCGCAAGCCTCCTTCCTAGGAGCCTCCTAACTACTCATGGTCGTCGGTGGTCTCCATGTAGTAGTAGGCTTCGTCGGGGTAGTAGTAGTCGTCGGCGGGATCAGCTGGCTCCTGGGCTCCGTCATCTGATCACAGGAATCGGGTATTGGGGGAAAGGGGTAGCAAAGCAACCGTGAGTACTCATACAAAGGACTCACAAGACTTACATCAGATCTATACTAAGTACGCATCAGTATCAAAGGAATGGGGCTATACCTTTGGACTGACTGCAGAAATGCCAGAATAGAGAGAAAGGCCTAGCCTATCAAAGACTAGCATCTTGCAGCAACAGAAGAGAGTAGAGTGACATAACATAATTAATAAGTATGTTGTAATATAAACGCCCAGTGATCCTTCCTCAACTCCCTGCGAGAAAGCAATCCTGGAGCCATCAAATCCATTTCACATCTCCAGTATCCAGATCTAGTTGTATCGATCGAGATACTACTCCGAGCGTCCATTACCGTGGACACGGCTATTCAAATAGATTAACTTCCCTGCAGGGGTGCACAAACTTACCCAACACGCTCGATTAACTCCGTACGGGCACACCATCAGAACATACCCGACCTCGGCTGATCGACACACCGTAGTCCTACCTAGGCTCAACAGAGAGGCCATCACGCCAGTCTACACCCTAGGTGCGCAGGGGTCTTGGGCCCATCGCCCTTTGCTCTCCTGCATGTTGCATGGACAGCCGGGATCAGTCCTGGCTACCTCTTTATACAAGGCAGGTGCTTACACGGACCACCCGGGCGCGTGCCGCTCAATCGCTGACGTCCGAAGAGCTTTCGGAGAAACGTACGACGCAGAGTGCCCATACTTATTCTCGCATGGTGGTTACTGTGAAAAGGCCAGAGGCCTAACTGGATCACATATCCAAACTGTTAATGTCTTGGGAGCGTGCAATAACGATCAATGATCCATGATATGTGGTCCCGTCACCCCATCTCACGGACTTATGACAAGGGCTAAGAATGCCCGGCCGTGCCGTGTAGTTATCTCGCGGGCACCCTCCAGGTCAACCCGACTCCACATCACTCGTGGGTACCCTCACGGTCAACCCGACTCACAAGAGACTATTGGGAACTCAGGTCCACCTCTACCGGGGTGGTACCGCCTATCCCTCCAGTCCCGCAGAAATAGTAACTCTCGCGGGTACCCCTCGGGGCCGAGCCGCCTTTAACATGGTTCTGGGGGTAAAAGTCAAGGTAACCGTGTGTCCATAACATTAAGGGGGAAACCCGAGGAATCACCCTCGATGGATTCCACTTGATGTAACCGTCAAGGTGAACCTGGAGGAATCACCCTCGAGGGTTCACACTTGAGGTGTTGCGCAACAGAGTCGTTATCGGGAGTGGTGAAGGAGGAATCACCCTCCGTAGACCACGACCGATTAGCTACACTACAGAGATATCCTCATAAGTGCGTCACGAGGTATCACCCTCGACACTCGATAGTAACTCTGCAGAGTCGTACAACTAAGGGGGTGTGAGGTGATGTGTCGGGCTCAAGACATCGATCACGTTGATCGAGTCATCGAAGATAAAGCAGGGGCAACTGGGACAAGGTGAGGGGTCACTCATGGATCACTTCGACTTATACTAAGCATATAGGATAAGCAGGTAAGGTACAAAATCAGGTTACAAAAGCAGGTATACATCAGAATAGGTCCAAACGGACAACAATAGCAAAATCTAATGCAAGCATGAGAGAGAAGGAAATGGGTGATATAGGAATGATCAAGGGGGTTTTGCTTGCGTGGAAGCTCTACTGACAGACTCGGACCCTCGACGAAGTAGTCGATCAACAGCGGTCTCGGGGTCTACCGGAGAAGGAGGGAGAAGAAACAATAAATAACAGGCATACAAATGCAACAGAAAGCATGACATGAGAGTAGGCTATGCTAGGGCTTACCTAACGCAGTGCTAGGTGTAATAGACGGAACGAGAAAATATCCGGGAATATTTTCCTGACTCCAGCATTTATCGGCCAGACGATCCGGCGGGCAAGGTTCCATGTTTGCAGTGTTAGAGGCATGTGACAGGTATGTGGATGGCGTATTCGGATTCGCCACATTTTTCTGAGCAACTTTCGTATATAAATTATTTTCATGTGAGCTACTGTTTATTTTTTATGTTTTTTAAGTTTTAAATTATTTTCTGGATTTTCTATTTTTTTAAATTTTGAAAATCACCACTTAAAACCTCGGTGCACCCGGTGTAGTGCACCCACGGGTGCACCAGAGGCTGACCAGTGGGGTCCCCATTGACCTGGGTCAACTCCCAGTCAAAAATTATAGATACGTTGGAGACGTATCAAGCATCCCCAAGCTTAATTCATGCTCGTCCTCGAGTAGGTAAATGATAAAAACAGAATTTTTGATGTGGAATGCTACCTAACATATTTATCAATGTAATCTTCTTTATTGTGGCAAGAATGTTCAGATCCGAAAGATTCAAGACAAAAGTTTAATATTGACATAAAAATAATAATACTTCAAGCATACTAACAAAGTAATCATGTCTTCTCAAAATAACATGGCCAAAGAAATTTCATCCCTACAAAATCATATAGTTTGGCTATGCTCCATCTTCGTCACACAAAATGTTCAAATCATGCACAACCCCGAGGACAAGCCAAGCAATTGTTTCATACTTTAGTATTCTCAAACTTTTTCAACTTTCACGCAATACATGAGCGTGAGCCATGGACATAGCACTATAGGTGGAATAGAATGGTGGTTGTGGAGAAGACAAAAAAGAGGAAGATGGTCTCACATCAACTAGGCATATTAATGGGCTATGGAGATTCCCATCAATAGTCAATGTGAGTGAGTAGGGATTGCCATACAACGGATGCACTAGAGCTATAAATGTATGAAAGCTCTACAAAATAAACTAAGTGGGTCTGCATCCAACTTGCTTTCTCATGAAGACCTAGGGCATTTGAGGAAGCCCATCGTTGGAATATACAAGGCAAGTTATATAATCAAAATTCCCACTAGTATATGAAAGTGACAAAATAAGAGACTCTCTATCATGAAGATCATGGTGCTACTTTGAAGCACAAGTGTGGAAAAAGGATAGTAGCATTGTCCCTTCTCTCTTTTTCTCTCACAATTTTTTGGCTTCCTTGACCTCTTTTTTTTTCATTGGCTTCTTTGGCCTCTTTTTTTCTCACACAGGACAATGCTCTAATAATGATGATCATCACACTTCTATTTGTTTACAACTCAAGGATTACAACTCGATACTTAGAACAAAATATGACTCTATATGAGTGCCTCCGGTGCTGTACTGGGATGTGCAATGAATTAATAGTGACATGTATGAAAAATTATGAATGGTCTCTTTGCCACAAATACGATGTCAACTACATGATCATGCAAGGCAATATGACAATGATGAAGCGTGTCATAGTAAACGGAATGGTGGAAAGTTGCATGGCAATATATCTCGAAATGGCTATGGAAATGCCATAATAGGTAGGTATGGTGGCTGTTTTGAGGAAGGTAAATGGTTGGTTTATGGTACTGGCGAAAGTTGTGCGGTACTAGAGAGGCTAGCAATGGTGGAAGGGCGAGAGTGCGTATAGTCCATGGACTCAACATTAGTCATAAAGAACTCACATACTTATTGCAAAAATCTACAAGTCATCAAAACCAAGCACTATGCGCATGCTCCTAGGGGGATAGATTGGTAGGAAAAGACCATCGCTCGTTCCCGACCACCACTCATAAGGAAGACAATCAAAGAAACACCTCATGCTTCAAATTTGATACACAACGGTTACCATACGTGCATGCTACGGGACTTGCAAACCTCAACACAAGTATTTCTCAAATTCACAATTACTCAATTAGCATGACTCTAATGTCACCATCTTCATATCTCAAAACAATCATCAAGCATCAAACTTCTCATAGTATTCAATGCACTTATATGAAAGTTTTTATTATAACCATCTTGGATGCCCATCATATTAGGACTAATTTTATAGCCAAAGCAAATTACCATGTTGTTCTAAAAGACTCTCAAAATAATATAAGTGAAGCATGAGAGATCATCTATTTCTTCAAAACAAAACCACTGTCGTGCTCTAAAAAGATATAAGTGAAGCACTAGAGCAAATGACAAACTATTCCAAAAGATATAAGTGAAGATCAATGAGTAGTCGAATAATTATGTAACTATGTGAAGACTCTCTAACATTTAAGAATTTCAGATCTTGGGATATTATTCAAACAGCAAGCAAAACTAAATAAAATAAAATGATGCTCCAAGCAAAACACATATCATGTGCTGAATAAAAATATAGCTCCAAGTAAAGTTATCGATGAACGAAGACGAAAGAGGGGATGCCATCCGGGGCATCCCCAAGCTTAGGCTTTTGGTTGTCCTTGAATTTTACCTTGGGGTGCCTTGGGCATCCCCAAGCTTAGGCTCTTTCCACTCCTTATTCCAAAATTCATCAAATCTTTACCCCAAAACTTGAAAACTTCACAACACAAAACTTCAACAGAAAATCTCATGAGCTCCATTAGTATAAGAAAATATACCACCAATTTAAGGTACTGTAATGAACTCATTCTTTATTTATATTGGTGTTAAACCTACTTTATTCCAACTTCTCCATGGTTCATACCCTCCGATACTACTCATAGATTCATCAAAATAAGCAAACAACATAATGAAAATAGAATCTGTCAAAAACAGAACAGTCTGTAGCAATCTGGAAACTATCCATACTTATGTAGCTTCGAAAATTGTGAAAAATTAGGAAAGCGTATACAATTTGTTTACCAATAATATGTAAAAAAAAATCAGAATTTTATTGCGCTCCAGTGAATTTTAACAATTCTATGACTGGAAGCAAATGTTTCTGTTTTTGCATAGAATCAAGTCAACTGTCATCCACACTATCTCAAAGGCTTTACTTGGTACCTTATTGAAACAAAAGCTATAAAACGTGATTACTACACTAGCTTAATCATGTGAACATACAAAAACAGTAGGGGTAAATATTGGGTTGTCTCCCAACAAGCGCTTTTCTTTTATGCCTTTTAGCTAGACATGGTGATTTCAATGATGCTCGTATAAAAAGATAAGAATTGAAACATAGTGGGAGCATCATGAAGAATATTACTAGCACATTTAAGTCTAACCCACTACCTTTGCATATGGATTTTGTGAGCAAACAACTTATGGGAACAATAATCAACTAGCATAGGAAGGCAAAACAAGCATCACTTTAAAACTTTAAGCACATAGAGAGGAAATTTGATATTATTGCAATTCCTACAAACATATATTCCCCCCTCATTATAATTTTCAGTAGCATCATGAATGAATTCAACAATATAACTATCACATAAAGCATTCTTTTCATGAGCCACAAGCATAGAATTTTTGTTACTCTCCACATAAGCAAATTTCTTCTCATGAATAGAAGTGGGAGCAAACTCAACAAAATAACTATCATGTGAGGCATAATACAATTGAAAATTAAAATCAAGATGACAAGTTTCATGGTTATCATTATTCTTTATAGCGTACATGTCATCACAATAATCATCATAAATAGGGGGCATGCTCTCATCATAATAAATTTGCTCATCAAAACTTGGGGGACTAAAAATATCATCTTCATCAAACATAGCATCCCTAAGCTTGTGGCTTTGCATAACATTAGCATCATGGATATTCAAGGAAATTCATACTAACAACATTGCAATCATGCTCATCATTAAAAGATTTAGTGCCAAACATTTTAATGCATTCTCATCCCTAAGCTTGTGGCTTTGCATAACATTAGCATCATGGATATTCAAGGAAATTCATACTAACAACATTGCAATCATGCTCATCATTAAAAGATTTAGTGCCAAACATTTTAATGCATTCTGCTTCTAACACTTTGGCACAATTATCGGAATCCTTGTTTTCATGAAAGACATTAAAAAGATGAAGCATATGAGGCACCCTCAATTCCATTTTTTATATATTATAGACTAAACTAGTGATAAAACAAGAAACAAAAAGATTTGATTGCAAGATCTAAAGATATACCTTCAAGCACTAACCTTCCCGGCAACGGCGCCAGAAAAGAGCTTAGTTGACGGGGTATTAGTGCCGCTTACCTAGCCTCCCCGGCAACGGCGCCAGAAAAGAGCTTAGTTGACGGAGTGTTAGTGCCGCTTACCTAGCCTCCCCGACAACGGCGCCATAAAAGAGCTTGATGTCTACTACACAACCTTCTTCTTGTAGACGTTGTTGGGCCTCCAAGTGTAGAGGTTTGTAGGACAGTAGCAAATTTCCCTCAAGTGTATGACCTAAGGTTTATCAATCCGTGGGAGGCGTAGTATGAATATGGTCTCTCTCAAGCACCCTGAAACCAAATAATAAAGAGTCTCTTGTGTCCCCAACACACCCAATACAATGGTAAATTGTATAGGTGCACTAGTTCGGCGAAGAGATGGTGATACAAGTGCAATATGGATGGTAGATATAGGTTTTTGTAATCTGAAAATATAAAAACAGCAAGGTAACTAATGGTAAAAGTGAGCGTAAACGGTATTGCAATGCTTCGAAACAAGGCCTAGGGTTCATACTTTCACTAGTGCAAGTTCTCTCAACAATAATAACATAATTAGATCATATAACAATCCCTCAACATGCAACAAAGATGAAGGAAATATGCCCTAGAGGCAATAATAAAGTTGTTATTTATGTTTCCTTATATCATGATAAATGTTTATTATTCATGCTAGAATTGTATTAACTGGAAACTTAGTACATGTGTGAATACATAGACAAACAGAGTGTCACTAGTATGCCTCTACTTGACTAGCTCGTTGAATCAAAGATGGTTATGTTTCCTAACCATAGACATGAGTTGTCATTTGATTAACGGGATCACATCATTAGAGAATGATGTGATTAACTTGACCCATTCCGTTAGCTTAGCACTTGATCGTTTAGTATATTGCTATTGCTTTCTTCATGACTTATACATGTTCCTATGACTATGAGATTATGCAACTCCCGAATACCGGAGGAACACTTTGTGTGCTACCAAACATCACAATGTAACTGGGTGATTATAAAGGTGCTCTCTGTGTCTCCGATGATACTTGTTGAGTTGGCATAGATCGAGATTAGGATTTGTCACTCCGATTGCTCGGAGAGGTATCTCTGGGCCCTCTCGGTAATGCACAACACTATAAGCCTTGCAAGCAATGTAACTAATGAGTTAGTTGCGAGATGATGCATTACGGAACGAGTAACGAGACTTGCAGTAGCAGATTGAACTAGGTATTGAGATACCGACGACCGAATCTCGGGCAAGTAACATACCGATGACAAAGGGAACAACGTATGTTGTTATGCGGTTTGACCGATAACGATCTTCATAGAATATGTAGGAACCAATATGAGCATCCAAGTTCCGCTATTGGTTATTGACCGGAGATGAGTCTCGGTCATGTCTACATAGTTCACGAACCCGTAGGGTCCGCACGCTTAATGTTCGGTGACGATCGGTATTATGAGTTTATGTGTTTTGATGTACCGAAGGTAGTTCCGAGTCCCGGATATGATCACGGACATGACGAGGAGTCCCGAAATGGTCGAGACATAAAGATTGATATATTGGACGACTATATTTGGACATCGGAATAGTTCCGGGTGAGATCAGGCATATACCGGAGCGCCGGGAGGTTACCGGAACCCCCCGGGAGGTATCTGGGCCTTATTGGGCCATAGTGGGAGAGAGGAGAAGGGAGCAAAGGAGGGACGCGCCCCCCAAGCCCAATCCGAATTGGGAAGGGGGCCGACCCCCCCTTTCCTTCCTCCTTCCTCCCCCTTCCTTCTCTCCTAATCCAACTAGGGAAGGGGGGATCCTACTCCCGGTGGGAGTAGGACTCCCCTTGGGGCGCGCCTAGGAGGCCGGCCTCCTCCCCCTCCTCCACTGCGTTTATATCACGGGAGGGGCACCCCATAAACACACAAGTTAATCATTGATATCTTAGCCGTGTGCGGTGCCCCCCTCCACCATAATCCACCTCGGTCATATCATCATAGTGCTTAGGCAAAGCCCTGCGCCGGTAGCTTCATCATCACCGTCATCACGCCATCGTCTTGTGAAGCTCTCCCTCGACACTCTGCTGGATCGTGAGTTCGTGGGACGTCACCGAGCCGAACGTGTGCAGATTGCGGAGGTGTCGTAACTTTGGTACTAGGATCGGTCGATCGTGAAGACGTACGACTACATCAACCGCGTTGTCATAACGCTTCCACTTACGGTCTACGAGGGTACTTGGACAACACTCTCCCCTCTCGTTGCTATGCATCACCATGATCTTGTGTGTGTGTAGGATTTTTTTTGAAATTACTACGTTCCCCAACAAAAGAGTCACTCCAAAGTCAATAATAGCGGAGAACAAACGAAGAGATTATTGTAGGGTACGAAACCACCTCAAAGTTATCATTTCTGATCGATCTATTCAAGAGTCCGTAGTAAAATAACACGAAGCTATTCTTTTCATTCGATCTATCCTAGAGTTCGTACTAGAATAATACCTTAAGATACAAATCAACCAAAACCTTAATGTCACCTAGATACTTCAATGTCATCACAAGTATCCGCGGGTATGATTATACGATATGCATCACACAATCTCAGATTCATCTATTCAACTAACACAAAGAACTTCAAAGATTGCCCCAAAGTTTCTATCAGAGAGTCAAGACGAAAATGTGTGCCAACCCCTATGCATAAGTTCACAAGGTCACTGAACCCGCAAGTTGATCACCAAAACATACGTCAAGTAGATGACGTGAATATCCCATTGTCACCATAGATAAGCACATGCAGGACATACATCAAGTGCTCTCAAATCCTTAAAGACTCAATCCGATAAGATAACTTCAAAGGGCAAACTCAATCCATTACAAGAGAGTAGAGGGGGAGAAACATCATAAGATCCAACTATAATAGCAAAGCTCGCGATACATCAAGATCGTGCCAAATCAAGAACATGAGAGAGAGAGATCAAACACATAGCTACTGGTACATACCCTCAGCCCCGAGGGTGAACTACTCCCTCCTCGTCATGGAGAGCGCCGGGATGATGAAGATGGCCACCGGTGATGGATCCTCCCTCTTGCAGGGTGCCGGAACAGGGTCCCGATTGGTTTTTGGTCGCTACACAGGCTTGCGGAGGCGGAACTCCCGATCTAGGTTTCTTTCTGGGGGTTTCTGTATTTATAGGAATTTTTGGCGTCGGTCTCACGTCAGGGGAGTCTTCGAGTCGTCCACGAGATAGGGGCGCGCCCTCCACCCTCGTGGATGGCTCGGGACTCTTCTGGCCCAACTCTTTTACTCCGGAGGCTTCTTTTGGTCCAAAAAAATCATCAAAAATTGGCACGTCAATTGGACTCCGTTTGGTATTCCTTTTCTGTAAAACTCAAAAACAAGGAAAAAACTGGCACTGGGCTCTAGGTTAATAGGTTAGTCCCAAAAATCATATAAAATATCATATAAATGCATATAAAACATCCAAAACAGATAATATAATAGCATAGAACAATCAAAAAGTATAGATACGTTGGAGATATATCATATGGGGAGGAGAACAGTCAAAAACAATGGCGGGGCAGCGAGATAAACAGAGGGGGAGAAGGGGGCGTGAAGGAGGAGCTCACAACGAGCTGTACGGAATCGGGGTCGAGCCCGGGGATGAGCCAAAGACGGAAACGATGGCGAAGACCACCGGAGTGGGGCGGCGCGGATGTCGTCGATGGCGATGTTGTGGCATGTCCCTGGTTCGTCTGGTGCGTGCAGTCGACGAGGAGAAGCACGACGGAGCTCTCGGGCGTCCTCACGGGCAACATGGAGGCTGATACATCTTCGTCGTATATACTTTTCCAAACACTTTTGCCCTTGTTTTGGACTGTAACTTGTATGATTTGAATGGAACTAACCCGATCGACGCTCTTTTTCAAATAGAATTGCCATGATGTTGTTTTATGTGCAGAAAACAAAAGTTCTCGGAATAACCTGAAACTCCACGGGATGTCTTATAAAAAATAATCAAAAATCCTCGCCAAAGATAAAGACCAGGGGGCCCACACCCTGTCCACTAGGGTGGGGGCGCCCCCCTAGGGCGCGCCCCCCCTAGGGCGTGCCCCCCTACCTCGTGGACCCCCTGGACACCCTCCGACGCCAACTCCAACTCTATATATTGGCTTTCGGAGAGAGAAAAATAAGAGAGAAGAAATCATCGCGTTTTACGATACGGAGCCGCTGCCAAGCCCTAAAACCTCTCGGGAGGGCTGATCTGGAGTCCGCTCGAGGCTCGGAGAGGGATCCGTCGCCGTCGTCATCATCAACCATCCTCCATCACCAATTTCATGATGCTCACCGCCGTGCGTGAGTAATTCCATCGTAGGCTTGCTGGACGGTGATGGGTTGGATGAGATTTATCATGTAATCGAGTTAGTTTGGTTAGGGTTTGATCCCTAGTATCCATTATGTTCTGAGATTGATGTTGCTATGACTTTGCTATGCTTAATTCTTGTCATAGGGCCCGAGTGCCATGATTTCAGATCTGAACCTATTATGTTTTCATGAATATATGTGAGTTCTTGATCCTATCTTGCAAGTCTATAAGTCACCTATTATGCGTTATGATCCGACAACCCCAAGTGACAATAATCGGGATACTTCTCGGTGATGACCATAGTTTGAGGAGTTCATGTATTCACTATGTGCTAATGCTTTGTTCCGGTTCTCTATTAAAAGGAGGCCTTAATATCCCTTAGTTTCCGATAGGACCCCGCTGCACGGGAGGGTAGGACAAAAGATGTCATGCAAGTTCTTTTCCATAAGCACGTATGACTATATTCGGAATACATGCCTACATTACATTGATGAATTGGAGCTAGTTCTGTGTCACCCATGTTATGACTGTTACCGGCATAATTATCCATCACTGATCTGGTGCCTACGAGTTTTCCATATACTGGTTTACGCTTATTTACTTTCCCGTTGCTACTGTTACAATCACTACAAAATACCAAAAATATTTACTATTCCTTGCACTACTCTTTTGTTACCGTTACCATAACTTCCATATTACTTTGCTACTAAATACTTTGCTGCAGATATTAAGTTATCCAGGTGTTGTTGAATTGACAACTCAGCTGCTAATACTTGAGAATATTCTTTGGCTCCCCTTGTGTCGAATCAATAAATTTGGGTTGAATACTCTACCCTTGAAAACTGTTGCAATCCCTTATACTTGTGGGTTATCAAGACCTTTTTCTGGCGCCGTTGCCGGGGAGCATAGCTCTATTCTTTGAGTCACTTGGGATTTATATCTGCTGGACACTATGAAGAACTTGAAAGACGCTAAGACAACAATTTATCCCTCAACTACGAGGGGAGGTAAGGAACTGCCATCTAGATCTGCACTTGATTCACCTTCTGTTATGAGTAAGCTAGCGACACCTAAACCAGCTTCTGCTATTCATTCCGATATGTCGCATGTTATTGATGATGCCATACGCTATGCATGATACTTATGATGAAACTACTTCTATGCTTGATACTATTGTGCCCCTTAGTGAATTTCTTGATGAACAAATTGCTAGGGCTAGAGAGAAAGAAATTATTGAATCTGATTATAATGATGAAAGTGATGATGAAGATATGTCTGTTATTCCTGAGGGTTATGTTTTTGATATGGAATCTTACGCGCTATTTTAGCCTGCAAAGATAGATATGAGCTCAAGAGGCTATTAGCTAAATGGAACAAAGAATCACTTAGAGATAAAATAAAACCTGATCCTGCTTTTGCTACTTCACCTATTTGTGTTCCCGATAAGGATTATGAATTCTCTGTTGATCCTGATATAATTACTTTGGTTGAATCTGATCCTTTCCATGGTTATGAATCTGAAACTGTGGTGGCACATCTTACTAAACTAAATGACATAGCCACCTTGTTCACTAATGATGAGAGATCGCGCTACTTTTATATCCTCAAAATATTTCCGTTCTCATTAAAGGGTGATGCTAAGATATGGTTTAATTCTCTTGATCCTGGTTGTGTGCATAGTCCCGTGATATGATTTATTACTTCTCTGCTAAATATTTCCCTGCTCATAAGAAACAAGCTGCTTTAAAGGAAATATACAACTTTGTGCAAATTTAAGAAGAGAGTCTCCCACAAGCTTGGGGGAGGCTTCTCAAGTTACTTAATACTTTGCCTGATCATCCTCTTAAGAAACATGAAATACTTGATATCTTTTATAATGGACTAACCGATGCTTCCGGAGATTACGGATAGTTGTGCTGGTTCTCTTTTCAGGGAAAGAACACCGGATGAAGCTGAAATTCTATTGAATAATATGTTGACAAATGAAAATAATTGGGCACCTCCTGAGCCAGCTCCTGCCCCAATTGATGAGCCTATTCCTAAATCAACTCCGAAGAAAAGAGGTGTTCTATTTCTCAGTCCCGAAGATATGCAAGAGGCAAAGAAATCTATGAAAGAAAAAGGTATTAAAGCTGAAGATGTTAAGAATTTACCTCCTATTGAAGAAATACATGGTCTTAATATACCGCATGTTGAAGAAACATATGATCTTAATCCTTTATTTATTGAAGAACCTCCTGATCCCGATATCCCGACACAGGTAGTAAAGAAATTCTCTCTATAGATTTGATGAAGGTGATATTCCTCATTATAAGTCTGCTAGACAATGCCTTGACGAGTTTGATAATTTTATTGTCAAACAAGAAAACTTTAATGCTTATTTTGGTAGACAATTGAAATATGATTCCGATATGATTAAATACTTGGGTAATTATATGGCTAATATTAGAGGTGAACTTAAACTTGTTAGCAAACATGGTTCTATGGTTACCACTCAAGTAGAACAAGTACTTAAAGCTCAAAAAGAAGTGCTTGATGAAATGAATAGTAAGAAAAATGATTATGCTATTAGAGTGGCTACTAGAAC
Organism: Aegilops bicornis; assembly: GCA_021605145.1. Lineage (NCBI taxonomy): Eukaryota > Viridiplantae > Streptophyta > Magnoliopsida > Poales > Poaceae > Aegilops > Aegilops bicornis. The sequence goes on along the minus strand of CM038675.1, from coordinate 381,141,056 downwards.
TGGTAGAATGACTCAGGAACCTTTGTATCCTGAAGGCCAACCTAAGAGAATCGAACAAGATTCTCAGAGAAATAATATTGATGCACCTAGTTCTTCTAAAAAGAAGAAAAAGGAAAATGATAGAACTGTGCAAACCTCTAGTGAACCTATTGCAAAACCACCTGATAATCCAAATGATATCTCTATGTCTGATGCTGAAACACAATCTCGTAATGAACATGAACCTATTGAAAATATTAATGATGATATTCATGATGATGCTCAACCTAGTAATGATAATGATGTAGAAGTTGAACCTGCTGTTGATCTTGATAACCCACAATCAAAGAATCAACGTTATGATAAGATAGACTTTGTTGCTAGGAAACATGGTAAAGAGAGAGAACCTGGGGTTCAGAACCCATGCCTTTTCCTCCCAAACCATCCAAGAAAAAGGATGATGAGGATTTTGAGCGCTTTGCTGAAATGATTAGACCTATCTTTTTGCGTATGCGATTGACTGATGTGCTCAAAACTAATCCTTATGCTAAGTACATGAAAGATATCATTACTAATAAAAGAAAGATACCGGAAGCTGAAATTTCCACCATGCTTGCTAATTATACTTTTAAGGGTGGGATACCAAAGAAACTTGGAGATCCAGGAGTACCTACTATACCATGCTCCATTAAAAGAAATTATATTAAAACTGCTTTATGTGATCTTGGAGCCGGAGTTAGTGTTATGCCTCTCTCTTTATACCGTAGACTTGATTTGAATAAGTTGACACCTACTGAAATATCTTTGCAAATGGCTGATAAATCAACTGTTATACCTGTCGGTATTTGTGAGGATGTGCCTGTTGTGGTTGCAAACGTTACTATTTTAACGGACTTTGTTATTCTTGATATTCCGAGGATGATAGTATGTCTATTATTCTTGGAAGACCTTTTCTTAATACTGCAGGGGCTGTTATTGATTGCAACAAAGGCAATGTCACTTTTCATGTTAATGGTAATGAGCATACGGTACACTTTCCGAGGAAACAACCTCAAGTTCATAGTATCAACTCTATTGGAAAAATTCCATCGATTATATTTGGAGGTCTTGAATTTCCTCTTCCTACTGTCAAGAAGAAATATGATATACTTATCATAGGGGATGTGCATATCCCCGTTGAGGTAACTTAGTTCTATTAGAAATTTCTCCGGTTTCATGATTATCGGAATGAGTTTGTGAACAAGACTTGATCAACCTTGTTAGTGGATTCCTTTTGATGAGCATGAGATGGATGAAACTAGAAGCACAAACTTCTGTAACCTTTCTATACTTTCTGTTATTTAGTAGAAATAAAGTAAAAATAGTATTTTTCTGTCTGCTTCCTGATTTATTCGTGCAATATAAAAATATCCTGAAAATAAAAGTCCTCAGAATGACGTGCCAATTTAATATGATTTTTTCGGGAATATTTGAGGATTTATAGTGCAAAAATTACCGCGGGGGGAGCTACCACCTGTCCACGAGGGTGGAGGGCGCGCCCTACCCCCCTAGGCGCGCCCCCTGCCTCGTGGGCCCATGACGGCCCTCCTCCACTTATCCCTGCACCCATCTTCTTCCTCTTCCTCCCACAAACCCGAAAAACCAACTCAAGCACGAGTTCCAGCCACTTTTCTTTGTGATTTTCGATATCCTTGCTCAAAGCACCTCTCATAAAACTGCTTGGGGAGATTGTTCCTTGGTATGTGACTCCTCCATTGGTCCAATTAGTTTTTGTTCTAGTGCTTTATTCTTTGCAAATTTGTGCTGCATAGATGACCATGTTCTTGAGCTTGCATGTCAAATTTATATGGTTCCAAGTAGTTCTAATGCTTGATATAGGCTCTAGGCACTTGTAGGAGTAGTTGCTATCAGTTTTATTGAAGTTGGTTCACTTTTGTTTGAAGTTGCTAAAACTTTCAGAATTTTCCAGAGAAAAACAATATGCTTAGGAAGATGTTCCAAGGTGGTTCTTCTAAGAAGCAAGGACCCAGGCTTGCTATGAGTGATGCTGACGAGGACCCACCAAGAGACGCTCTAGTGCGGACTTGCGAATGGCCGTAGGAAAATTTTATGGATCGTGCGGGAATTAAAGAAGAATTTAAAGAATATTTGCACAATGCCGGTCTTGAGGATTTTGAGGCTAACAAATGCCCCCAGTATCATGATCTCACAAGCTCATTTGTGAGGAGGTTTGAGTATTCATCTTCACGTAATTCTCCTTCAGTCATGTTTGATCTTTATGACAAATCTTATACCATGGACTTAGAGGATTTCACTTTTGCTTGCAAACTTCCATCATGGGGTAGTTTTAGGGATCCCCCTAAATCTGAATTTAGAAACTTTCTTGCTAGTATAACTGTAGGGGAATCTAGAGATATAATGCAAGCTACCATAGGGAGCATTCGCTTTCCTGCTATACATTATTTTGCTCTCTTCATAGGTAGATGCATAAATGCTAAGGATGAAGCATGTCACATGTGTGTCCCCGACCTTAGCATTCTTAGGAGTGCTGTGTTAGGAGACCAATCTTATCATTTGGGAGCCATTGTAGCTCGTAGGTTGCATCATAATAGATATAATGGAGATTTCTTTGGAGGAATTTATGCAACCCGCTTAGCTAATTTTCTTGAGATAGACATTCGTGAGGGTGATACGGAATTGACTCCTACATATTTAGATTATAACTCTATGGCTTCGCACCATTTTGTCGAGAGGCCTGAATCACCTCTCTTATATCGACTAATCTTTGATAAACGGCGTGTTGTCCGTATTATTCTCCCTGCTCCTGCCTTCTTTGATTACCAGGGAAACGAAGATATACTATCACCAGAGAGGAGGCAGATGAGTACGAGAGGAGAGCGGAGGCAGCCCGATTCCATGCTGCAGCTCAGCAGGCGATAACCGCTGCATCACAGTATGATCCTAGCTATTCTTCGTCGCAGTACGACCCCAGCTACACTTATGGGTATCCGCCAGGCTATCCCTGGCAATATACCAACTTAGGCCAAAAGCCTAAGCTTGGGGGAGTACGTATTTCTCACCGAAATTACATTTATGTTCACACACACTCATTGCTAGATGTCGGTGCTCATACTCTTTCACTGTATTATCCATGCTTGTTTATTTTCTTTTTCCTGCTTTCTTCTTGTGTGTTTGTTAAACCTTAAGAAAAACAAAAAAATTAGTAGTAGTTTACTTTCCTGCTGTAGTAGTAATAACTAAAAAAAGAAAACCCAAAAATATTTCCCGTTCTTCTTTTGCTTGTTGGGAGCTTTCCCGTGTAAATAGTTTTTATTTTCTTTCCTTTTCTTTGGGGGTCAGTAGGAGAAGACCATGATTAAATTGTTGTAGTGGCTCTTATATGCATTATTGTTGAATTAACCAAGAGCCCATATTGCTTTGTCTTCTCCTGTTTATTGAATGCTCGCAGATTCCAAATCATTCAATGCACGTGCACTCTTATTATTATTCACATCATTCGGTCGTGCAAGTGAAAGGCAATTATGATGATATATGATGGACTGACTGAGAGGAGAAAAGCTGGTATGAACTCGACCTCTTTTGTTTTTGTAAATATGATGAGTTCATCGTTCCTGATTCAGCTCATTATGGATAAACATGTTTGCAATGACAATTAGAGATCATAGTTGCTTGTGCCATGCTTGATTAGCTATGAGTTAGAATGGTTTACCTTGCGTACAACATGCTATCGAAATGGTTATGATGTGGTATGATGGGGTGGTATCCTCCTTTGAATGATTTAAGTGACTTGACTTGGCACATGTTCACGCATGTAGTTGAAACAGATCAACATAGCCTTCACGTTATTTATGTTCATGGTGGATTATATCCTACACATGCTTGCATCCAGTGTTTATTAATTTTAATGCATGTACATGGTTGTTGTCGCTCTCTAGTTGGTCGCTTCCTAGTCTTTTGCTAGCCTTCACCTGTACTAAGCGGGAATACTGCTTGTGCATCCAATCCCTTAAACCCCAATGTTATTCCGTATGAGTCCACTATACCTTCCTATATGCGGTATCTACCGCCGCTCCAAGTAAATTTGTATGTGCCAAACTCTAAACCTTCAAATAAACATTATGTTTTGTATGCTCGAATAGCTCATGTATCAACCAAGGCTGCCCTTATCTTCCATGTTAGGCGGGTTATTCTCAAGAGGAGTGGACTCCGCTCCTCACTCACGAGAAAATGGCTGGTCACCGGGATGCCCAGTCTCATGCTTTATGCAAACTAAATCAAAATTAATTGCAAACAAAACTCCCCCTGGGACCTGATGTATGTTGGAGGCACTCGTTGTTTCGAGCAAGCCATGGATTGATGCTTGTTGGTGGAGGGGGAGTATAAACTTTACCATTCCGTTTGGGAACCGCCTATAATGTGTGTGACATGGAAGATATCGCCATCTCTTAGTTACTATGTTGACAATGAAAGTATACCGCTCAAAATATAATTTATCTCTATTTCAAAACCGAGCTCACGGCACCTCTACAAATCCTCGCTTCCCTCTGCGAAGGGCCTATCCATTTACTTTTATGTTGAGTCATCACCCTCTTATTAAAAAGCACTAGTTGGAGAGCACGGTATCATTTGCATTCATCATGTTAATTTATGTTGGGTGTGACTATGATTGGATTTCTTTTACCATGAATTACAATGTCTAGTGAGTCCTTGATCTTTAAAGGTGCTCTGCATTTATGTTTCTTGGTCTCGTAAAGGGCTAGCGAGATACCATCTTGTTATATCATATTATGATTGTTTTGAGAAAGTGTTGTCATCCGAGATTTATTATTATGGCTCGCTAGTTGATTATGCTATTGATATGAGTGATTGTGAGACCTGAGAATTATTGCAAATATGGTTAGTTATAATCTTAGGTGAAAACTTGAATGCTGGCTTTACATATTTACAACAACAAGAGCAAACAGAGTTTGTAAAAGTTTTTCTTTCTCTTTCAGTTTGTCAACTGAATTGCTTGAGGACAGGCAAGGATTTAAGCTTGGGGAGTTGATACGTCTCCGTCGTATCTACTTTTCCAAACACTTTTGCCCTTGTTTTGGACTCTAACTTGTATGATTTGAATGGAACTAACCCGGACTGATGTTGTTTTCAGCAGAATTGCCATGATGTTGTTTTATGTGCAGAAAACAAAAGTTCTCGGAATAACCTGAAACTCCATGGGATGTCTTATAAAAAATAATAAAAAATCCTCGCCAAAGATGAAGACCAGGGGGCCCACACCCTATCCACTAGGGTGGGGGGCGTGCCCCCCTACCCGTGGGCCCCCTGGACACCCTCCGACGCCAACTCCAACTCTATATATTGGCTTTCGAAGAGAAAAAAATAAGAAAGAAGAAATCATCGCGTTTTATGATACGGAGCCGCCGCCAAGCCCTAAAAGCTCTCGGGAGGGCTGATCTGGAGTCCGTTCGGGGCTCCGGAGAGGGGGATTCGTCGCCGTCGTCATCATCAACCATCCTCCATCACCAATTTCATGATGCTCACCGCCGTGAGTGAGTAATTCCATCATAGGCTTGCTGGACGGTGATGGGTTGGATGAGATTTATCATGTAATCAAGTTAGTTTTGTTAGGGTTTGATCCCTAGTATCCATTATGTTCTGAGATTGATGTTGCTATGACTTTGCTATGCTTAATGCTTGTCACTAGGGCCCGAGTGCCATGATTTCAGATCTGAACCTATTATGTTTTCATGAATATATGTGAGTTCTTGATCCTATCTTGCAAGTCTATAAGTCACCTATTATGCGTTATGATCCGACAACCCCGAAGTGACAATAATCGGGATACTTCTCGGTGATGACCATAGTTTGAGGAGTTCATGTATTCACTATGTGCTAATGCTTTGTTCCGGTTCTCTATTAAAAGGAGGCCTTAATATCCCTTAGTTTCCGATAGGACCCCGCCGCCACGGGAGGGTAGGACAAAAGATGTCATGCAAGTTCTTTTCCATAAGCACATATGACTATATTCGGAATATATGCCTACATTACATTGATGAATTGGAGCTAGTTCTGTGTCACCCTATGTTATGACTGTTACATGATGAACCGCATCCGGCATAATTATCCATCACTGATCCGATGCCTACAAATTTTCCATATACTAGTTTACGCTTATTTACTTTCCCGTTGCTACTGTTACAATCACTACAAAATACCAAAAATATTTACTATTCCTTGCACTACTCTTTTGTTACCGTTACCATCACTTCCATATTACTTTGCTACTAAGTACTTTGCTGCAGATATTAAGTTATCCAGGTGTGGTTGAATTGACAACTCAGCTGCTAATACTTGAGAATATTCTTTGGCTCCCCTTGTGTCGAATCAATAAATTTGGGCTGAATACTCTACCCTCGAAAACAGTTGCGATCCCCTATACTTGTGGGTTATCAGAGGCGGTGGCCACGACCTTGCATAGCAAACAGCGACGGCCGCATTCGGCTTGTGCGGGGAGGAAGAAATCGAGGCTGGAGAAGGGATCCGTGGCGCTAGGGTTCGTCCAGGTGGTAGGGCGGTCACGTGCGGCGACTAGTAGGTGGCCAGGGGGCGGGGATGGCGCCATGCATGGCCTGGCGCGGCCGTGGTCGGCGGATAGCCGCCACACCCTCCCCTATCTGAAGGAAATATGCCCTAGAGGCAATAATAAAGTTGTTATTTATATTTCCTTATATCGTGATAAATGTTTATTATTCATGCTAGAATTGTATTAATCGGAAACTTAGTACATGTGTGAATACATAGACAAAACAGAGTGTCCCTAGTATGCCTCTACTAGACTAGCTCGTTAATCGAAGATGGTTATGTTTCCTGACCATAGACATGTGTTGTCATTTGATGAACGGGATCACATCATTAGAGAATGATGTGATGGACAATACCCATCCGTTAGCTTAGCATTATGATCGTTTATTTTATAGATATTGCTTTCTTCATCACTTATACATATTCCTCTGACTATGAGATTATGCAACTCCCGAATACCGGAGGAACACCTTGTGTGCTATCAAATGTCACAACGTAACTGGGTGATTATAAAGATGCTCTACAGGTGTCTCAGAATGTGTTTGGTAGGTTGGCATAGATCAAGATTAGGATTTGTCACTCTGTGTATCAGAGAGGTATCTCTGGGCCCACTCGGTAATGCACATCACTATAAGCCTTGCAAGCAATGTGACTAATGAGTTAGTTGCGGGATGATGCATTACAGAACAAGTAAAGAGACTTGCCGATAACGAGATTGAACTAGGTATGATGATACCGACGATCGAATCTCGGGCAACTAACATACCGATGACAAAGGGAATGACGTATGTTGTTATGCGGTTTGACCGATAAAGATCTTCATAGAATATGTAGGAACCAATATGAGAATCCAGGTTCCGCTATTGGCTATTGACCAGAGAAGTCTCGGTCATGTCTACATAGTTCTCGAACCCGTAGGGTCCGCACGCTTAACGTTCGATGATGATTTGTATTAAGAGTTGTGTGTTTTGGTGATCGAAGTTTGTTAGGTGTCCCGGATGAGATCACAGACTGGATGAGGAGTCTAGAAATGGTTGAGAGGTAAAGATTTATATATTGGAAGGTTGTATTCGGACATCGGAAGGGTTCCGGAGTGTATCGGGTACATATCGGAGTACCGGAGGGGTTACCGTAACCTCCCGGTGGAAGATATGGGCCATATGAGGGAGGCTAACCAGCCCACAAGGGGCTGGTGCGCCCCCCACAAGGAAGAAGGCGGAATTGCTTTAGGGAAGGGGGCGCCACCTGATGAAGCTATGTACCTAGGGTAGGGTCATGGACCTGTCCAACATACCCTCCCCAAGGACATCTCTAAAAGAACCAGAAGCATTCGAAGAAAAATCATCATCCACTCGACCATGAAGCTATGTTCCACTTGACAGTATTGAAGACACTCGACCATGTAGACAATCACTCGACTACCAGGAGATCTAGAGCCACTCCGCTCTGCAACGGTCGGGAATTAAGTCATAACTTTAATGGTCATTATGTACCTTTATTGCTGGCGTTACCAGTAACGCCTCCCTCTTAATGTACATTGAACCCCGTGTAACGGAGGGGAGCTGGGGTCCTGGCGCACTCTATATAAGCCACCCCCCTCCTCTTGGACAAGGGTTCGCACCCCCTGTAACTCACGCGCATATAATCCAGTCGACCGCCTCCGGGCACCGAGACGTAGGGCCGTTACTTCCTCCGAGAAGGGCCTGAACTCGTAAACTTGCGTGTATAACTCCTCCATAGCTAAGATCTTGCCTCTACATCACCTACCCCCTATTCTACTATCAGACTTATAACCACGACAGTTGGCGCCCACCGTGGGGCGGGTGTCTTAGCGACTTGTTGGAGAAGTTGCAATTTTTTCGATCCCCATCAGTATGGTTTCAGGCGGAGGTTTGGCTGAGAGCCGCGAGGTCTGTCTCGGCGCGCTCGTGTTTGTCGCCGACAACTCCGCTTGGCTTCAGGAGGCTCCACTCGACGTTGACGCACTCCTCGTCCGCGGGGCAACACACTTTCGCGCATGCGTCCGCGGCGTCCTCCTGCGGCAGCCGTCGACCCAGAATCGGTCGGCTCCTGTGGCGTCCTCCCTTCCTGTCACCCGCCGGCGCAAGCATTCCGGTCGATCAAGGCTTCAACGGTGGGTGAGGCATGCGGTGGCTCGCCAGTCGGCCACCCCCCAAGTCGCGGCAATCGAGCCCGATTTAAACACTCTACTACTGTTCGACTATCGATCGGCTCACAGAGATCGCATCCGAAAGTGCGACAAAGAAGGACCCCGCGGCGGAGGTCCTGATGGTCGATTGACCCCGCAATCCTCCCGGCTTCCCCCGCACCTACGGTGGCGACAGCAGAGGTGATCCGTCGCGTGTCCATGAGGAGTACCTCCCCGAGCCCCTCTCTTCGCAACAGAGGGAAGAACTTCACTGCCGGAACATGGATGCACTTCACACTCCTATCATTGGAGAAACCCCGAGGCCCAAGCCTTGGAGGACGCGCGCCTGGCCAACTTGGCTGAGCGCACTCGACTGGAGAACCTCCAGCGTGTACTCGATGAGCGTGCGCGACAGCGGGTTCCAGAATCCAGTCGACGCCAACTTTTTCCACCTCTGACTCAGGTATATCGAACTCCGATCCAGAATCTCACAGCTGCGGCCCGAATAGCAAAGTCGATCCAGCCCTCCCAGTCAGAAGCTGGTAGAGGTCTGATGCAGATCAGAGCTTTACTCCGGGCAGCGGGAGAACAGAATACGACTGTGTCACAGTCGCGGAATAGGATCCATAGCAGGTCCGTTGTTGCAGATACGGTTCAGTCAGCTCACAACCCGAGATCGCCTCCGAGGCGTGAGGGACGTGGAGACCGGCGAGATCAGTACAGAAACCATGAGCAGTATGATCACCGACTCGATCGCAATGATCATCGTCGAGTTCCCACACCTCCCTCAAGGAGTGGGTCGTACGTGCCCCGGCAGCATGATGACAGGCGCCCTCATAGTGGTGGGCGAAGGATTCCAGTCGACCCTAGAGAACTGGGCTTTGACGCGAGATCTATTCTCGTTCAGGGTTTGGTCGACCGAAACAGAGCTCACAGAGAAGTCCATGATAGAGATTTACCAACCAGCAGCAGAGTACATGTTTCAGGTCCAAAGTGCTTCAGCAGAGCCATCAGGGCCACAGTGATTCCTCCCAACTTCAAAGTTGGCGATTGAGTCGACAAGTTCCTTTGGAGAGTCCAAGCCTGACACTTGGCTTGAGGACTACCGAGTGGCTGTGCAGATTGGTGGAGGCAATGATGATGTGTCTATGAAACACCTTCCTCTGATGTTGGATGGCTCGACCAAAGCATGGCTGCATCAATTAGCACCCAGCAGCATTTATAGTTGGGAAGAGCTTGCCCGAGTGTTTGTCAGAACCTTCGAAGGAACATGCAAACGGCCAGCAGGGCTAACGGAGCTGCAATCTTGTGTGCAGAAACCAAATGATACTTTGAGGGATTTTATCCAGAGATGGATCATGTTGCATCACACGGTGGAGAATGTGTCTGATCACCAAGCAGTTTGTGCCTTCAAAGAAGGTGTCAAATATCAAGAATTGAATCTGAAGTTCGGTCAGACCGGAGACATGTCTCTGATTCGAATGATGGAGATTGCTACCAAGTATGCTAATGGTGAAGAGGAGGATCGGCTTCGTAGTGGCAAACACAAAACAGTCGCCCATGAAACCGGAGGAGGAAACTCCAGTCGGAAGCAGAAGCGCAAAGCCGAGCCGGCTGCTCCCGGAGAAACCTTAGCCGTGACTCAGGGAAAATTCAAGGGGAAGCCCAAAGGGCCATGGAACCCCAAGAAAATAAAAGATCAAGATGGAAATGATGTGCTAGATTTGCCATGCCACATTCATGCAAAGAAAGATGAAGAGGGTAAAATCATTTACCCGAAGCATACCACTCGACAGTGTCGGCTCCTAATCCAGCAGTTCCGAGAGAAACAGCCCAAAGAAAAGGAAAAAGAGTCGGACAAAGTTGAAGACAAAGAAGAAAGTGATGATGGTTACCCTCACGTCAATTCCACTCTGATGATTTTTGCTGATGTTGAGAGCAAAAGTCGACTGAAAGTCATCAACAGAGAAGTAAACATGGTCGCTCCAGCGACACCCAGTTATTGAAATGGTCCCAGAGTGCCATTACGTTCTAACAGTCTGATCACCCAATGCACATAGCCACCCCTAGGAGGCAAGCATTAGTGGTCGACCCAGTCGTCGAAGGCACTCGACTGACTAAAGCTCTGATGGATGGTGGCAGTGGCCTGAATATACTGTATGCTGAGACGTTGAAAGGAATGGGCATTCCAATGTCCAGACTCAGTGAAAGCAATATGAGTTTCCATGGAGTTATTCCTGGCAAGAAAGCTGAGTCACTCGGCCAGATCGCACTTGATGTGGTTTTCGGTGATTCCAAGAATTACCGCAAAGAAAAGTTGACATTTGAAGTCGTGGATTTCCAGAGTGCTTATCATGCTATTCTGGGCAGGCCAGCCTATGCACGTTTTATGGCTCGACCATGTTCGTGTACCTCAAGTTGAAGATGCCTGGTCCTAAGGGAGTGGTCACTATCACTGGCAATCGAAAGAAGGCAGAAGAGTGTTTCCAGAAAGGCTCAAAGATCGCCGATACACAAATGGCAGTAGTGGAATTGCAGGAGTATCAGAAAAATGCAGATCCGAGTGATTTATTGCGAGCTAAGAAGCCTGCCACACATTCAGCATTTCAGTCGTCCGGTGAAACAAAACCGATTCATATTCACCCGACCGATTCCAATGCTGCTCCGACTCACATTTCAACAACACTCGACTCCAAATAGGAAGAAGCGCTCACCCAGTTCCTCCGTGAGAACTGGGACATCTTTGCATGGAAACCTTCTGACATGCCAGGTGTTCCCAGGGGACTGGCTGAGCATCGTTTGCGAGTCGACCCAAAAGTGAAACCGGTCAAAGAACATCTTCGACGGTCCGCCGTACAGAAGAGAAAGGCAATCGGTGAAGAAGTGGCTCGGCTTCTGGCAGCTGAGTTTATTCGAGAGATTTACCACTCCGAGTGGTTAGCTAATGTTGTCATGGTCCCTAAGAAGGACGACTCACTTCGCATGTGCATTGACTTCAAGCATATCAATCGGGCCTGCCCGAAGGATCACTTTCCTCTCCCTCGCATCGATCAAATAGTCGACTCGACTGCGGGGTGTGAGCGTTTGTCCTTTTTGGACGCTTATTCCGGGTATCATCAGATCCGTCTGTATGGACCCGATGAGATTAAAACATCTTTTGTCACCCAATTCAGGTGCTTCTGTTATGTCACTATGCCATTCGGCCTGAAGAACGCTGGAGCCACATTCATGCGGATGATTTAGAAGTGTTTACTCACTCAAATCAGTCGGAATGTGGAAGCGTACATGGATGACATTGTGGTCAAGTCACGTAAAGGTTTCGACCTACTGGCTGACCTTGCTGAAACCTTTGCAAACCTCAGAAGGTATGATATCAAGCTTAATCCATCAAAGTGCACATTCGGAGTTCCAGGAGGAAAATTACTCGGTTTTCTCGTTTCCGAACGAGGGATCGATGCTAACCCCGAGAAAATGGGTGCCATACTCCGGATGAAACGCCCCGTGCGTGTGCATGATGTCTAGAAGCTTACTGGTTGTTTGGCCGCCCTAAGTCGATTCATTTCTCGACTCGGTGAGAAGGCACTGCCTCTCTACCGGTGATGAAGAAGTCGAGATAAGTTCGAGTGGACTCTGAAGCTGATGCAACGTTTGCGAGCTAAAAGCTCGCTTTCCACCCACCGGTGCATGCTGCCCCAATCAAAGAAAGAGCCTTTACTACTTTATATTGCAGCCACTTTGGACAAGTCGTCAAGACAAAGACTTACGGTACGAAGGGAAGAAGAGGGAAAAGCATATAAAGTTCAGCGCCCAGTATATTATGTTTCTGAAGTTTTGACTCCATCAAAGCAAAGATATCCACATTATCAGAAGCTTGTTTATGGGATTTATATGACCATGAAGAAGGTTGCACATTACTTCTCTGACCACTCAATTACAGTCGTCAGCGACGCTCCATTGTCAGAGATTCTGCACAACAGAGATGCAACTAGTCGTGTGGCAAAGTGGGCGATTGAACTCCTTCCCTTAGATATCAAGTTTGAGGCAAAGAAAGCTATCAAGTCCCAAGCAATAGCAGATTTCCTCGCCAAGTGGATCGAACAACAACTGCCGACTCAAGTTCACTTGGAGCACTGGACCATGTTCTTTGATGGTTCCAAGATGCTGAATGGTTCCGGTGCTGGGGTGGTACTGGTATCCCCCCGAGGAGACAAGCTCAGATATGTCCTCCAGATTCACTTTGATTCCTCCAATAATGAAGCAGAATATGAAGCACTCTTGTATGGGTTGCGTATGGCCATCTCACTCAGCGTCCGTCGCCTCATGGTCTATGGTGACTCGGATTTGGTAGTCAATCAAGTGATGAAAGAGTGGGACGTCAGAAGCCTAGCCATGACTGGTTACTGCAATGCGGTGAGGAAGTTGGAAAAGAAGTTTGAGGGGTTAGAGCTCCATCATATACCCCGACTAAAAAATCAAGCAGTCGATGATTTGGCAAAGATAGGTTCCAAGAGAGAAGCCATTCCCAGCAATGTGTTTTTGGAACAAATTCGCACACCGTCAGTTCAGGAAGATCCTTTCACTGAGGAGCCCCCGCAGCCTAAGAGCGCCACAGATCCGACTGAAGTCGAGGTCCCAGCCGTGGTCGACCTAATCATGGAGGTGCTGGTCATCACTCCCGACTGGACAGTGCCATACATTGCGTACATCCTTAGGAAGGAACTCCCAGAGGATGAAGAAGAGGCTCGATAGATCGTCCGTCGATCCAAAGCCTTACCGTGATAAGAGGACAACTTTTCAGGGAAAGCGCGACTGGGGTCAGTCAGAAATGCATAATGCCAGAAGAAGGTCAAATGATCCTCAACGACATCCACTCGGGGACCTGTGGTCACCATGCGTCCTCTCGGGCCATTGTGGCTAAAGCATACCGAGCCGGATTTTATTGGCCACGAGCAAATGAAATGGCGAAAGATATAGTCGACAGATGTGAAGGCTGCCAGTTTTACTCTGATATGTCTCACAAGCCTGCGTCAGCCTCAAGACCATTCCCTCGTCGGCCCTTTCTTTGTTTGGGGATTGGATATGGTTGGACCACTTAGAACTGGTAGGAGCGGCTTCACTCATGTGCTTGTAGCAGTCGACAAGTTTACCAAATGGATTGAAGCCGAACCTATCAAGAATCTTGAAGCCAACACTGATGTCAGTTTCATCAGAGAGTTGACATTCAGATATGGAGTTCCGCACAGCATCATCACTGACAATGGGTCGAACTTCGATTCTGATGAGTTTAGAGCCTTCTGCGCTTCTCAAGGCACACGAGTCGACTATGCTTCAGTCGCTCACCCTCAGTCGAATGGACAAGCAGAAAGAGCAAATGTCTTAATTCTCAAAGGACTGAAACCCCGAATGATGCGTGATCTCAAGCATGCAACAGGCGCATGGGTCGATGAACTTCCATCAATTCTTTGGGGTTTGAGGACAACTCCCAATCGGTCGACTGGCTGAACTCCATTCTTTTTGGTTTATGGAGCTAAAGCTGTTCTGCCAAGTGACCTGCTCCACAATGCACCCCGAGTCGAGCTCTTCTCTGAAGAGGAAGCAGAACAGGCCCGACAGGATGCAGTCGACCTCTTAGAAAAGGAAAGAGAGATGGCCTTGATCCGGTCGACCATTTATCAGCAAGACTTGCGTCGATTCCATGCCAGAAACGTGAGGGGTCGAGCCTTTCAAGAGGGAGACTTGGTTCTTTGAGTGGATCAACAGAAGCCACACAAGCTCGCCCCTGCTTGGGAAGGCCCCTTCATTGTCACCAGAGTTCTTCACAATGGAGCGTACCATCTTTACAATGTCGAGCATCAGAAAGGCGAGCCACGAGCTTGGAAAGCGGAGCTGCTCCGCCCCTTTTATACTTAAGTACTCACTCAGATGAGATGTAATAAGAAATACCTTTGTAGTTTGCTTATCAAAGACAAGAGCTTTATAATCTTCCTAAACAATTGTTGTTGCTTTTGTTTGCGTTTGAAATCCCCGATTGGGTGACTTCAAGAATCCGTTTAGCCTAAGTTTGAAAAATCCCACCGAGTGGTGAGTAAGCCTCTCACTGGGGGCTTAGCTATGAATCCGTTTACTTAAGTTCAAAAAATCCTACCGAGTGGTGAGCAAGCCTCTCACTCGGGGGCTTAGCTGCGAATCCATTTCGCCTAAGTTTGAAAAATCCTACCGAGTGGTGAGCAAGCCTCTCACTCGGGGGCTTAGCTGCGAATCCGTTTCGCCTAAGTTTGAAAAATCCTACCGAGTGATGAGCAAGCCTCTCACTCGGGGGCTTAGCTGCAGTCCAGTACTCGCCTAAGATTAAAAAACATCCTACCGAGTGATGAGCAAGCCTTTCACTCGGGGGCTTAGCTGCAGTCCAAGTACTCGCCTAAGTTTTGAAAAATCCTACCGAGTGGAGAGCAATCCTCCCACTCGGGGGCTTAGCTGCAGTCTAGTACTCGCCTAAGATTAAAAAATCCTACCGAGTGATGAGCAAGCCTCTCACTCGGGGGCTTAGCTGTGAATCCGTTTCGCTTAAGTTCGAAAAATCCTATCGAGTGGAGAGCAATCCTCCCACTCGGGGGCTTAGCTGCAGTCTAGTACTCGCCTAAGTTTAAAAAATCCTACCGAGTGGTGAGCAATCCTCCCACTCGGAGGCTTAGCTGCGAATCCGTTTCGCTTAAGTTTAAAAAATCCTACCGAGTGGTGAGCAATCCTCTCACTCGGAGGCTTAGCTGCAGTCCAAGTCCTCGCCTAAGTTTTGAAAAATCCTACCGAGTGGTGAGCAATCGTGCCACTCGGAGGCTTAGCTACAGTCCAAGTACTCGCCTAAGTTTTGAAAAATCCTACCGAGTGATGAGCAATCCTCCCACTCGGGGGCTTAGCCGCAGTCCAAGTACTCGCCTAAGTTTTGAAAAATCCTACCGAGTGGTGAGCAATCCTCTCACTCGGGGCTTAGCTGCAGTCCAAGACTACCTAAGTTTTGAAAAATCCTACCGAGTGGTGAGCAATCCTCCCACTCGGGGGCTTAGCCGCAGTCCAAGTACTCGCCTAAGTTTTGAAAAATCCTACCGAGTGGTGAGCAATCCTCCCACTCGGAGGCTTAGATGCAGTCTTGTACTCGCCTAAGTTCGAAACATATCCCTATCCGCAAGGACGACGAGGTGCAGGTCGACTGCAACCTTCTCCTTCGGAGCTACGCCACAAATACAATGTGTGCTCCATCCCTATCCGCAAGGACGACGAGGTGCAGGTCGACTACAACCTTCTCCTTCGGAGCTACGCCACAAATACAATGTGCGCTCCATCCCTATCCGCAAGGACGATGAGGTGCAGGTCAATTGTAACCTTCTCCTTTGGAGTTGTGCCGCAAATACAACATGCGCTCCATCCTTGTCTGCAAGGACGACGAGGCGCATGTCGATTGAAGTTTCCACTTCAGGGCTATATGTCAAACATAAAGGTCATTCCAAGTGTAGAGCAAATTCCAAAAGCAATCGCAAGCGTATCCTGAGATAAATCAATTCAGACGAACCCTAAAAGTTCAAGACCGCGGAAGTACTCGGGCATTAGCCCGAAAGAGTTTAACGGTTACAAAAACCACTCGGCATCCCGAGGCAAATTTAAGGTGGACCATAAAAGTTTGTTCACTCCGCAGGAGGAGGGCTGGCAGGCTCGACGAATTCATCCAGGTCAATGCCATCGGCAATCCGAGTGGCGGCAGCAATGAAAGTCTCCATGAAGGATTGGAAGTCATGCCTCTTGGTATTGGCAACCTTGATCACCGCTAGCTTCTCTTCTCGCGCCTCCTTACAATGGACACGAACCAAAAACAGCCACATCAGCACCGCACTGTTGGGGAACGTAGTAATTTCAAAAATTTCCTACGCACACACAAGATCATGGTGATGCATAGCAATGAGAGGGGAGAGTGTTGTCCACGTACCCTCGTAGACCGAAAGCAGAAGCGTTAGCACAACGTGGTTGATGTAGTCGTACGTCTTCACGATCCGACCGATCAAGTACCGAACGTACGGCACCTCCGAGTTCAGCACACGTTCAGCCCGATGACGTCCCTCGAACTCCAATCCAGCCGAGTGTTGAGGGAGAGTTTCGTCAGCACGACGGCATGGTGACGATGTTGATGTTCTACCG
Organism: Aegilops bicornis; assembly: GCA_021605145.1. Lineage (NCBI taxonomy): Eukaryota > Viridiplantae > Streptophyta > Magnoliopsida > Poales > Poaceae > Aegilops > Aegilops bicornis. The sequence continues at coordinate 381,124,141 of CM038675.1, read as the reverse complement.
ACGCAGGGCTTCGCCTAAGCACCGCTACAGTATTATCGAGGTGGACTATGGTGGAGGGGGGCACCGCACACGGTTAAAAGATCAACTTGATCAATTGTTGTGTCTATGTGGTGCCCCCTGCCCCCGTATATAAAGGAGCAAGGGGGGGTGCGGCCGGCCATAGGAGGAGGCGTGCCGGAGGAGTCCTACTCCCACCAGGGGTAGGACTCCCCCCCCCCTTTCCTAGTTGGATTAGGCCTTGGGAGGGGGAAGGAGTGGAAGAGAAGGAAGGAAGGGGGGCGCCGCCCCCCTCTCCTTGTCCTATTCGGACTAGGGGGGAGGGGCGCGCAGCCCAGCCCTTGCCTCCTCTCCTCTCTTCTACCTAGGCCCACTAAGGCCCATTAAGTTCCCGGGGGGTTCCGGTAACCTCCCGGTACTCCGGTAAAATCCCGATTTCACCCGAAACACTTCCGATATCCAAACATAGGCTTCCAATATATCAATCTTCATGTCTCGACCATTTCGAGACTCCTCGTCATGTCCATGATCATATCCGAGACTCTGAACAACCTTCGGTACATCAAAACATATAAACTCATAATATAACTGTCATCGAAACGTTAAGCGTGCGCACCCTACGGGTTCGAGAACTATGTAGACATGACCGAGACTCATCTCCGGTCAATAACCAATAGCGGAACCTGGATGCTCATATTGGCTCCCACATATTCTACGAAGATCTTTATCGGTCGAGACCGCATAACAACATACGTTGTTCCCTTTGTCATCGGTATGTTACTTGCCCGAGATTCGATCGTCGGTATCTCAATACCTAGTTCAATCTCGTTATCGGCAAGTCTCTTTACTCATTCCGTAATACATCATCCCACAACTAACTCATTAGTTGCAATGCTTGCAAGGCTTAAGTGATGTGCATTACCGAGAGGGCCCAGAGATACCTCTCCCACAATCGGAGTGACAAATCCTAATCTCGAAATCGCCAACCCAACATGTACCTTTGGAGACACCTGTAGAGCTCCTTTATAATCACCCGATTCGTTGTGACGTTTGGTAGCACACAAAGTGTTCCTCTGGTAAACGGGAGTTGCATAATCTCATAGTCATAGGAACATGTATAAGTCATGAAGAAAGCAATAGAACATACTAAACGATCGGGTGCTAAGCTAACGGAATGGGTCATGTCAATCACATCATTCTCCTAATGATGTGATCCCGTTAATCAAATGACAACTCATGTCTATGTCTAGGAAACATAACCATCTTTGATCAACAAGCTAGTCAAGTAGAGGCATACTAGTGACACTCTGTTTGTCTATGTATTCACACATGTATTATGTTTCCGGTTAATACAATTCTAGCATGAATAATAAACATTTATCATGATATAAGGAAATAAATAATAACTTTATTTTGCCTCTAGGGCATATTTCCTTGATCTCCCACTTGCACTAGAGTCAATAATCTAGATTACACAAGAATGATTCTAACACCCATGGAGCCTTGGTGTTGACCATGTTTTGCTCGTGGAAGAGGCTTAGTCAATGGGTCTGCAACATTCAGATCCGTATGTATCTTGCAAATCTCTATGTCTCCCATCTGGACTAGATCCCGGATGGAATTGAAGTGTCTCTTGATGTGCTTGGTTCTCTTGTGAAATCCGGATTCCTTCGCCAAGGCTATTGCTCCAGTATTGTCACAAAAGGTTTTCATTGGACCTGATGCACTAGGTATGACACCTAGATCGGATATGAACTCCTTCATCCAGACTCCTTCATTTGCTGCTTCCAAAGCAGCTATGTACTCCGCTTCACACGTAGATTCCACCACGACGCTTTGTTTAGAACTGCACCAACTGACAACACCGCCGTTCAATGTAAACATGTATCCGGTTTGCGATTTAGAATCGTCCGGATCAGTGTCAAAGCTTGCATCAACGTAACCATTTACGATGAGCTCTTTGTCACCTCCATAAACGAGAAACATATCCTTAGTCCTTTTCGTATTTCGGGATGTTCTTGACGCTGCCCGATGATCCACTCTGGATTATTTTGGTACCTCCCTGCTAGACTTATAGCAAGGCACACATCAGGTCTGGTACACAACATTGCATACATGATAGAGCCTATGGCTGAAGCATAGGGAACATCTTTCATTTTCTCTCTATCTTCTGCAGTGGTCGAGCATTGAGTCTTACTCAACTTCACACCTTGTAACACAGGCAAGAACCCTTTCTTTGCTTGATCCATTTTGAACTTCTTCAAAACTTTGTCAAGGTATGTGCTTTGTGAAAGTCCAATTAAGCGTCTTGATCTATCTCTATAGATCTTAATGCCTAATATATAAGCAGCTTCACCGAGGTCTTTCATTGAAAAACTCTTATTCAAGTATCCCTTTATGCTATCCAGAAATTCTATATCATTTCCAATCAGCAATATGTCATCCACATATAATATTAGAAATGCTACGGAGCTCCCACTCACTTTCTTGTAAATACAGGCTTCTCCAAAAGTCTGTACAAAACCAAATGCTTTGATCACACTATCAAAGCGTTTATTCCAACTCCGAGAGGCTTGCACCAGTCCATAAATGGATCGCTAGAGCTTGCACACTTTGTTAGCTCCCTTTGGATCGACAAAACCTTCCGGTTGCATCATATACAACTCTTCTTCCAGAAATCCATTCAGGAATGCAGTTTTGACATCCATTTGCCAAATTTCATAATCATAAAATGCGGTAATTGCTAACATGATTTGGACAGACTTAAGCATTGCTACGGGTGAGAAGGTCTCATCGTAGTCAATCCCTTGAACTTGTCGAAAACCTTTCGCAACAAGTCGAGCTTTGTAGACAGTAACATTACCGTCAGCGTCATTCTTCTTCTTGAAGATCCATTTATTCTCAATTGCTTGCCGATCATCGGGCAAGTCAACCAAAGTCCATACTTTGTTATCATACATGGATCCCATCTCAGATTTCATGGCCTCAAGCCATTTTGCGGAATCTGGGCTCACCATCGCTTCTTCATAGTTAGTAGGTTCATCATGATCTAGTAGCATGACTTCCAGTACAGGATTACCGTACCACTCAGTGCGGATCTTACTGGTTGATCTACGAGGCTCAAGAGTAACTTGATCTCAAGTTTCATGATCATCATCATTAACTTCCTCACTAATTGGTGTAGGTGTCACGAGAAACCGGTTTACGTGATGAACTACTTTCCAATAAGGGAGCAGGTACGATTACCTCATCAAGTTCCACTTTCCTCCCACTCACTTCTTTCGAGAGAAACTCCTTCTCTAGAAAGTTTCCGAATTTAGCAACAAAAGTCTTGCCTTCGGATCTGTGATAGAAGGTGTACCCAACAGTCTCCTTTGGGTATCCTATGAAGACACACTTCTCCGATTTGGGTTCGAGCTTATCAGGTTGAAGCTTTTTCACATAAGCATCGCAGCCCCAAACTTTCAGAAATGACAACTTTGGTTTCTTGCCAAACCATAGTTCATAAGGCGTCGTCTCAACGGATTTCGATGGTGCCCTATTTAACGTGAATGCGGCAGTCTCTAAAGCATAACCCCAAAATGATAGCGGTAAATCAGTAAGAGACATCATAGATTGCACCATATCTAGTAAAGTACGATTACGACGTTCGGACACACCATTACGTTGTGGTGTTCCGGGTGGCGTGAGTTGCGAAACTATTTCGCATTGTTTCAAATGTACACCAAACTCGTAACTCAAATATTCTCCTCCACGATCAGATCGTAGAAACTTTATTTTCTTGTTACGATGATTTTCAACTTCACTCTGAAATTCTTTGAACTTTTCAAATGTTTCATTAAGTAGATATACCCATATCTGCTTAAGTCATCTGTGAAGGTGAGAAAATAATGATATCCGCCACGAGCCTCAACATTCATCGGACCACATACATCCGTATGTATGATTTCCAACAAATCTGTTGCTCTCTCCATAGTACCGGAGAACGGCGTTTTAGTCATCTTGCTCATGAGGCACGGTTCGCAAGTACCAATTGATTCATAATCAAGTGGTTCCAAAAGTCCATCAGTATGGAGTTTCTTCATGCGCTTTACCCCGATATGACCTAAACGGCAGTGCCACAAATAAGTTGCACTATCATTATCAACTCTGCATATTTTGGCTTCAACATTATGAATATGTGTGTCACTACTATCGAGATTCAATAAGAATAGACCACTCTTCAAGGGTGCATGGCCATAAAAGATATTACTCATATAAATAGAACAACCATTATTCTCTGATTTAAATGAATAACCGTATCGCATCAAACAAGATCCAGATATAATGTTCATGCTCAACGCTGGCACCAAATAACAATTATTTAGGTCTAATACTAATCCCAAAGGTAGATGTAGAGGTAGTGTGCCGACCGCGATCACATCATCTTTGGAACCATTTCCCACGCGCATCGTCACCTCGTCCTTAGCCAATCTTCGCTTAATCCGTAGCCCCTGTTTCGAGTTGCAAATATTATAGCAGAACCCGATTATCAAATACCTGTGTACTATCATGCGAGCATTAGTAAGGTACACATAACATGTATATCACATATACCTTTGTTCACCCTGCCATCCTTGTTATTCGCCAAATACTTGGGGCAGTTCCGCTTCCAGTGACCAGTTTGCTTGCAGTAGAAGCACTCGATTTCGTGCTTAGGTCCAGACTTGGGTTTCTTCTCCTGAGCAGCAACTTGCTTGCTGTTCTTCTTGAATTTCCCCTTCTTCTTCCCTTTGCCCTTTTTCTTGAAACTAGTGGTCTTGTTGACCATCAACACTTGATGCCCCTTCTTGATTTCTACCTCCGCAGCCTTTAGCATTGCGAAGAGCTCGGGAATTGTCTTATCCATCCCTTGCATGTTATAGTTCATCACGAAGCTCTTGTAGCATGGTGGCAGTGATTGAAGAATTCTATCAATGACGCTATCATCCGGAAGATTAACTCCCAGTTGAATCAAGTGATTATTATACCCAAACATCTTGAGTATATGCTCACCTTGTGAACTATTCTCCTCCATCTTGCAGCTATAGAACTTATTGGAGACTTCATATCTCTCAATCCGGGAATTTGCTTGAAATATTAACTTCAACTCCTGGAACATCTCATATGCTCCATGACCTTCAAAAAGTCGTTGAAGACCCGGTTCTAAGCCGTAAAGCATGGCACACTGAACTATTGAGTAGTCACCAGATATGCTCTGCCAGACGTTCATAACATCTGGTGTTGCTCCTGCAGCAGGCCTGGCACCCAGCGGTGCTTCCAGGCGTAATTCTTCTCAGGCAGCAATGAGGATAATCCTCAAATTCTGGACCCGATCCGTGTAATTGCTACCATCATCTTTCAACTTTGCTTTCTCAAGGAACGCATTAAAATTCAACGAGAACAACAGACGGGCCATCTATCTACAATCAACATAGACAAGCAAGATACTATCAGTACTAAGTTCATGATAAATTTAAGTTCAATTAATCATATTACTTAAGAACTCCCACTTAGATAGACATCCTCTAATCCTCTAAGTGATCACGTGATCCAAATCAACTAAACCATGTCCGATCATCACGTGAGATGGAGTAGTTTCAATGGTGAACATCACTGTGTTGATCATATCTACTATATGATTCACGCTCGACCTTTCGGTCTCCGTGTTCCGAGGCCATATCTGTTATATGCTAGGCTCGTCAAGTTTAACCTGAGTATTCCGCGTGTGCAACTGTTTTGCACCCGTTGTATTTGAACGTAGAGCCTATCACACCCGATCATCACGTGGTGTCTCAACATGAAGAACTTTCGCAACGGTGCATACTCAGGGAGAACACTTATACTTTGATAATTTAGTGAGGGATCATCTTATAAAGCTACCGTCAATCAAAGCAAGATAAGATGCATAAAAGATAAACATCACATGCAATCAATATGAGTGATATGATATGGCCATCATCATCTTGTGCTTGTGATCTCCATCTCTGAAGCACCGTCATGATCACCATAAATCACCGTAGCGACACCTTGATCTCCATCGTAGCATAGTTGTCGTCTCGCCAATCTTATGCTTCTACGACTATCGCTACCGCTTAGTGATAAAGTAAAGCATTACAGGGTGATTGCATTGCATACAATAAAGCGACAACCATATGGCTCCTGCCAGTTGCCGATAACTTCGGTTACAAAACATGATCATCTCATACAATAAAATTTAGCATCATGTCTTGACCATATCACATCACAACATGCCCTGCAAAAAGAAGTTAGACGTCCTCTACTTTGTTGTTGCAAGTTTTACGTGGCTGCTACGGGCTTAGCAAGAACCGTTCTTACCTACGCATCAAAAACCACAATGATAGTTTGTCAAGTTGGTGCTATTTTAACCTTCGCAAGGACCGGGCGTAGCCACACTCAGTTCAACTAAAGTTGGAGAAACTGACACCCGCCAGTCACCTGTGTGCAAAGCACGTCGGTAGAACCAGTCTCGCGTAAGCGTACGTGTAATGTCGGTCCGGGCCGCCTCATCCAACAATACCGCCGAACCAAAGTATGACATGCTGGTAAGCAGTATGACTTATATTGCCCACAACTCACTTGTGTTCTACTCGTGCATATGGCATCTATGCATAAAACCAGGCTCGGATGCCACTGTTGGGGAACGTAGTAATTTCAAAAATTTCCTACGCACACACAAGATCATGGTGATGCATAGCAACGACAGGGGAGAATGTTGTCCACGTACCCTCGTAGACCGAAAGCAGAAGCGTTAGCACAACGCGATTGATGTAGTTGTACGTCTTCACGATCCGACCGATCAAGTACCGAATGTACGGCACCTCCGAGTTCAGCACACGTTCAGCCTGATGACGTCCCTCGAACTCCGATCTAGCCGAGTGTTGAGGGAAAGTTTTGTCAGCACGACGGCGTGGTGACGATGTTGATGTTCTACCGACGCAAGGCTTTGCCTAAGCACCGCTATAGTATTATCGAGGTGGACTATGGTGGAGGGGGGCACCACACATGGCTAAAAGATCAACTTGATCAATTGTTGTGTCTATGGGGTGCCCCCCTGCCCCCGTATATAAAGGAGCAAGGGGGGTGCGGCCGGCCATAGGAGGAGGCGTGCCGGAGGAGTCCTAGTCCCACCGGGAGTAGGACTCCCCCCCTTTCCTAGTTGGATTAGGACTTGGGAGGGGGAAGGAGTGGAGGAGAAGGAAGGAAGGGGGGCGCCGCCCCCCTCTCCTTGTCCTACTCGGACTACGGGGGGAGGGGCGCGCGACCCAGCCCTTGCCTCCTCTCCTCTCTTCTACCTAGGCCCACTAAGGCCCATTAAGTTCCCGGGGGGTTCCGGTAACCTCCCGGTACTCCGGTAAAATCCCGATTTCACCCGGAACACTTCCGATATCCAAACATAGGCTTCCAATATATCAATCTTCATGTCTCGACCATTTCGAGACTACTCGTCATGTCCGTGATCATATTCGGGACTCCGAAAAACCTTCGGTACATCAAAACATATAAACTCATAATATAAGCATCGCCGAAGCGTTAAGCGTGCGGACCCTACGGGTTCGAGAACTATGTAGACATGACCGAGACTCGTCTCCGGTCAATAACCAATAGCAGAACCTAGATGCTCATATTGGCTCCCACATATTCTACGAAGATCTTTATCGGTCAGACCGCATAACAACATACGTTGTTCCCTTTGTCATCGGTATATTACTTGCCCGAGATTCGATCGTCGGTATCTCAATACCTAGTTCAATCTCGTTACCGGCAAGTCTCTTTACTCGTTCTGTAATACATCATCCCACAACTAAATCATTAGTTGCAATGCTTGCAAGGCTTAAGTGATGTGCATTACCGAGAGGGCCCAGAGATACCTCTCCGACAATCGGAGTGACAAATCCTAATCTTGAAATACGCCAACCCAACATGTACCTTTGGAGACACCTGTAGAGCTCCTTTATAATCACCCAGTTACGTTGTGACGTTTGGTAGCACACAAAGTGTTCCTCCGGTAAACAGGAGTTGCATAATCTCATAGTCATAGGAACATGTATAAGTCATGAAGAAAGCAATAGCAACATACTAAATGATCGGGTGCTAAGCTAACGGAATGGGTCATGTCAATCACATCATTCTCCTAATGATGTGATCCCTTTAATCAAATGACAACTCATGTCTATGGCTAGGAAACATAACCATCTTTGATCAACAAGCTAGTCAAGTAGAGGCATACTAGTGACACTCTGTTTGTCTATGTATTCACACATGTATTATGTTTCTGGTTAATACAATTCTAGCATGAATAATAAACATTTATCATGATATAAGGAAATAAATAATAACTTTATTATTGCCTCTAGGGCATATTTCCTTCACGCACCGGGCAGAAGACTTCTTCCACTCCTGCACTCGACCGGGGATCTCGTAAAGTCGAGTCATCAGAGACTCGAGGTCATTCTGGAGCGTTGCCCTTGGCTAGAGTGTTGTGTCGATCCGCGACGTTGTGACCTTCAGTCGAGCAAGGTAGTCAACAACACCGTCAATGCGGGATTCCAATCGGAGCAAGTTCATAGCAGCTTCATCTTTCACAGGGTAGTTGATGGGGTCCATGCTTGGTTCAATTCGCCCGGTCTCCTCCTCGAAGTCTCGGCAAAACTCTGCATGCACAATCTGAGGGTGAGTCAATAGTCGTATGCCGAGTCGATGAAGATAAACCAGTCGGAACAAAGTATATACCTTCAAGCTTGATGAACAGCTTCTTGGCAAGGTTCCTCAGATAACTTTCCAGATCATCCGTCCTACGAGCAATGCCTTCCATCTTCTCGTTCAGATTGACCTTGTCCTTCTTCAAGCGGGTTACTTCCTTGTTGGCTTCGTCCAGGGCAGATTTTATCTTGGTGTTTTCTTCCTCCAATTTGCCGATCAAGCCAACTTCATTCAGCCAGAGCAGTTTTGTCATCAGCCTTCTTCTGTGCGGCAGCCAGATCTTGATCCTTTTTGGCCAGAGCCTGGTTCAGTTTTTCTGAAAAGAAATGATGCTTGGTTCAGAAAGAGCAGAATGAAACCCAGATCAAAGACAAACCAGTTGACAAGCCTGTCTTACCATTGGCGTCATCCTTGGCTTTCTGCAGTTCTGTTTTGGCCAACTCCAGGTCAAGGTTGAGTTGAATCTGCTGTTTCTCCAAGTCAGCAAAGCGAGCTCCAAGATCACAAGATTTCTGCAATCAAGGAATGGGTCAGTTGACTGGATAAAAGATTGGTTATTTCAGAGAGGTAAAAGGATAAAGACAACAAATTCTAAGACTACTGTCGAATCAAACATCCAACAGTAGTCTCGGGACTACACCCAAGGGTGCACTTAGCGTGCCCCCATCGGTTCTTACACTCGACAAGACCTTTCGGTAGCGAGTGAAAAAAAAAGACAGAGACAAGAACAAACAGGCCCTTCAGACCATAGTCGATCGCCAGATCGACCACGATCTCGAGGACTACACCGATGGGTGCACTTAGCGTGCCCCCACTGATTTACACTGACATGGCCCGACCTGCATCGAGTGAAAGAATTCAAAATTCAAGACTACAATGATCGCCTGCAGTCCACCATAGTCTCGGGGACTACACCCGGTGGGTGCACTCGGTGATGCCCCACTAGTCCAAAAATTCAGTCGACGACAACAAAAAATTCAACTCAAAGTATGAATTTGTTCAGTAACAAATCGAAACACCCAGTGGGTGTACATATGCAAAGATCCTTGGAAAGAGAGTTTTCAGGTACCATATCCTAAACAGAACAAGCGAAGAGAGTCAATCGACATTCTGCTAACACGAACATTGCTCGAGAGCGAGCTAGCATCATAAGCAGCTGGCGGCATCTCGCACCATCTTCATCTTCTCCATCATAATGCCCGCCTGGCGTATAGCTTCCTTAGCAGCACCCACTTTGTCTTCCGGGACGTGATGTGTAGCAAAAACTGAAGGTGGATCGGCAGGAGTTTGTGCAGCTGATGCAGAAGGTAGTGCACTCGACAGCGGTATGGCTAAGGAGACAGAAGTCCGATTGGCGTCACCGGCATCCTGTACTACCGGTTCCACTACTGGCGTTGACTGAGGCGTCTTGCCAGCGGACGTTTTCCTGTTCCTCCTCCCCAAAGGCCTCTGCAGCTCATCCTCATCATCGTCGGGGAGGTCAATGACTTTGGGAGCTGTAAAAAGATCAGTCGCCAAAATTACATCGCCCGATTGGATATATTACAGTTCAGTCGACAAAAAGAAGACATAATAACGAAGATCGTACCCAGGTTGGAGGTGACCGCGTGTTCCATCTCCTCATCCTCGTTTTTGTAAGCTGAAGTTCCAGAGGTAGCGGCACTGCCAATTTCAAGATTCATTTGATCAAACCAAAGGAAAGATAAACAACACAGAATGTCGAGTAAATGTGAAAGAAAAACACTCACGCAGAAGCAACATGGATGTCAATCTTAATCTTTGGCAGCGCCTTCCGAGGCTTCTGCACTACAACCTTGGACTGCTTTGGAGCTTTCTCAGTCCATGCCAGAGAGGACGTCCGAGGACGCTTTGACGACTGACCAGTTTGAGCGATCGCCTTTCATGGGCGCTCGCCCGATCTTGATCGAGCTTGGATCGCCTCTCCCTGCGAGGAGGCGAATCGACCTCTTCCGCGAATCGACCTCTTCCTCGTCACTCGAGCCGTCGCTCTCCTTGTTCCCCTCTCCGTCAGAATGCCACTCGCCACTTTCACCTTCGCTTGCCTCCCCCTCCGGATTCTGCTCCTGCTCTCCGTTGGGCATCAAGTACATTTCGGTAAGGGCCTAGAAGAAAACAAGTAGAACAAAGTCAGTCGGCGAAACATAAACAGCTACACGATCGAATCAAGATTGCAGTCGGAAGTTCAGAATTAGACCTTGTCTGGTTCGTAAGATTGGTCGAGCGGAGGAATTCTCCTAGCTCCCCTGGGGTTATCTTTGTTTCCAGTAATACTCATCAGCCACCCCCCAACGTGGTCTCGTCGACCTCCTCTGGATGGGTCCGAGTGGTGTCATCAGTGCCCAAGTACATCCACATCGGATGGTCACGAGCTTGAAGCGGTTGGATGCGTCGCTGGAGGAAGACCTCCAACAAATCCATACCAGTCACCCCATCACGAACAAGTTGAACTACTCGATCGACCAGCACCTTGACTTGCGCCTTCTCCTCCGGGATCACCTTCAAAGGAGAAGGCTTCCCCACTCGGGCCATGGAAAAAGGGGGAAGTCCAGTCGACTGCCCTGGAGTCGGCTGGTCTTTGCAGTAGAACCAGGTCGACTGCCACCCACGGACCGAATCGGGAAGGATCATGGTTGGAAAGGAACTTTTGCCCCTCATCTGAATCCCAAGGCCCCCGCACATCTGAATCACTTGCGTCCTCTCGTCACTCGGATTGGCCTTTTTTACCGTCTGGGAGCGACAGGTGAAAATATGCTTGAAAAGGCCCCAATGAGGTCGGTAGCCCAAGAAATTTTCACATAGAGACACGAAGGCAGCAAGGTACACGATGGTGTTGGGAGTAAAATGGTGGAGTTGCGCCCCAAAGAAATTCAAGAAGCCTCAAAAGAAAGGGTGAGGAGGCAAGGAAAACCCGCGGTCGACGTGAGTGGCGAGGAGAACGCACTCACCCTCACGAGGTTGCGACTCGGTCTCGTTCCCCGGAAGCCGCGCCGATTCATGGGGAATCAGTCCTCCCTCGACCAGGTCGTCGATGTCATCTTGATGAATCGCCGAGCGGATCCAGTCGCCCTGGATCAAACCCTGCGGCAGGCCGGCCCTCGAGGAAGATCCGCCCCGGCTGGACTTCTTCCCCTTCGCCTTCGCCGTCGCCTTCTTCGCCCGCTCCAGAGCCACCGTCTTCTCTTTCCCCATCATCGCAGGCGAAACGCGAACGGAGCAGCGACACTGGGGCGGGAGCAAGCACGGCGGATAAGTCTGAGAAGGAGAGGGAAGAATGAAAGCGCACTGTTCAAAAACCCCGGTCTGGCACCTTATATGAGGTTACTTCTGAGTGACTGACTTGTAGGCCCAGGCGATCTTATCAAATCCCGCAACAGTCGCGCGTGATACGTGGCGAAAAAGGTGGCGCGGAAATCGAGGCGGCCCTGCCTTATCCCATCCGATTACTGCGGCCTCCTCCGCCCCGCGCGCTTCCCGAAATTCGAATCATGCGGAATCCGCGGACAGCAGAACAACTTGTCAGACGGAGGATCTCCTCCACATCATCACTCGGAGCTCTTCCAGTAAAAGTTCACTCGACAAACACTTGGAATGGATCAAGGCGACTGAAAAAGAAGTTGGTGTCGTCACCTCGGTTCATTGATCCAGAACAAGATATACTCATAGCGAGAAAAATGGGTCGGGAGTGTTCTCAACTCCTTCCTCACTCAAACCCTGATCCATTCGGGGGCTAATGATGAAGATATGTACCTAGGGTAGGGTCATGGACCTGTCCAAGATACCCTCCCCAAGGACATCTCTAAAAGAACCAGAAGCATTCGAAGAAAAATCATCATCCACTCGACCATGAAGCTATGTTCCACTCAACAGTCTTGAAGACACTCGACCATGTAGACAATCACTCGATTACCAGGAGATCTAGAGCCACTCCGCTCTGCAACGGTCGGGAATTAAGTCAAAGCTTTAATGATCATTATTTATCTTTATTGCTGGCATTACCAGTAATGCCCCCTCTTAATGTACATTGAACCCCGTGTAACGGAGGGGAGCTGGGGTCCTGGCGCACTCTATATAAGCCACCCCCCTCCTCTGGGACAAGGGTTCGCACCCCCTGTAACTCACGCGCATATAATCCAGTCGACTGCCTCCAAGCTCCGAGACGTAGGGCTGTTACTTCCTCCGAGAAGGGCCTGAACTCGTAAACTTGCGTTGTAACATCCCAAATTTTCAATTTGGAATGTTATACATTAGGTCATCATGCATATCATATTTTTTTCGCATTTTTTCGATCCTAGAAAATTTCACGCAACTCAAGGACCCTCGGAGAGAGTTGGAAGTTTCATTATTTTCATATTTGGGATTTCTCAAATCTTGAAAATAGGATCATTGGATTTATTTAATTATCTTCATAAAATTTTCCTATAAAAAAAATTAAGAGAGGGAATAATATGACTTTCCCAATATTTAGGAAAAATGAAGATATTATAAATAAATCAAAATTTGGTTTGGAAGATTTATTTTGCTTAGGCAAAAATGAGCTTTTTAAAAAAATATGCATGTTTGCCGTTTTTAAAGTTCATTTTGTTCGACTCATTTTTAGGAGTCGGGGAAAATTTATTTTATTAAATTCGGAGTTCGTTTGGTATTTTTTTAATCCGTTTAGTTTTGTTTTGTTTTAAAAAATCAGCGCCCCTTTGAGCTAAGGGCCCGGCCGGCCAACCGCCGCCGCCCAGCCAGCCGCCTCCCCTCGTGTGAGACTCCGCCGCCGCCGCCACACGCCGCCGCCGTGTCGGCTCGGACCTTGCCCGCCCGCCCGCCTCCCCCAAGGCAGCGGACCCCCCCCTCCTCCTATTTAACCCCGCCGCCTCCTCTCCCTCAACCCGCCCGCCCCGCCGCCCTCCACCAGTCGCCGCCGCCCGCCCGGCCTTGCCGCCCTTGTCATGGTCGCCGGAACCCTCGCCACCAGTCGACCCCGCCGCCACCCACCGCCTGTCGCCTCGACCCGCCGAGGTCGGAGCCCGCGGCGAGCCGCCGGAGGTAGCCCTCGCCGCCGCCCGATCCGGTTTTGTTAGAAAACCCGATCCGGTTTTCTCGAGATGTTCGGTTTTTTAAAAAAACCTAGATGGTTTTTATTTTCTCGGTTTTCTTATTTAGTGAGCGTTCACCGACCCGTTCGTTTCAATGAACGTGTTCGTTGGATTAGTTGTGTTATGAACGTCCGCTGTTTAATCCGTTAAATGCGTTTTATTTTAAGCGGATTTAATCCGTTATTTTCGATTTCGATTTACGATTCGATTTTCAAATCTGTTTAATTTCTCGCTCGTTTATCGTAATCAGGTGATTCAAGCGCTGGAGTTTCGTTACGAAACCGCCGTTCCGACTAACCTACTTACACAGAGTTTTGCTACTGTAAAATTTTGACCTAGTTTCTGATTGCTAAATCGAGTCGTTCTCTCTCGAGTTTCGACTTTCGATGCTTTATTTGATTCGATTCTTTTGCAACCAGGGTTCTTAAGTTGAACTATCTGGTTAGATCTTTTATTCGAGATTTCCCGGTGCATTAGATGAGTACTTATTGTATGCTTGTTGTTTGTCTGCGTTAGATCACCGGAGTGCGCCGCTTGTTACTTGAATCTCTAGGTCTCATGGATCATCAGCAAGGCAAGTAACAATTGATCATACCTTTTCTACTACCCAGTTTTATTGCATTAGATCAAGCCCTCAAACACTTGCAAGATTAGGATCTAATTAAATTGTGGGTTTGGGAAGTAGATTGAGGTAGTACCTATTACACTGCTTTTACTTATGAAACCTTGGGAGTTACTTCTACGTTTGCTTATTATGCCATGCTATGCTAGTAGACGTGGATTGGGTGAGTGATATCCATGACAGATGTGAGATTGTTAATTTAATGGTTTATCTAAGGTGGCAACTTAAACACACATCTGGGTGGACTGAGGCACCTGGTTTCTATCAAGACTTGCCTGTTTTTCTTCGGACCGCCACCCAGGCTCAAAGGGATCATAAGATTATTCAAACTAGAAACTTCGTGTGCAGCCACAAGCCATTATGGGCTCGCATAGTTGAGTAAGTTGTGCGAACTCTTACGGGTAGACTAGCAGATGTAGGGGAAAGTAGGTGTACCGGTCTACCCACAAGTAAGGTGCTAAGCGCTTACGAAAGACTGTGTCTCGGTCATCCGTCTCTCAAACACCATGTAGTCACGAGAACCAAACGGAGGCGATCGAGTCTTGTGGGGAAAAGTCATAAACCTCTGCAGAGTGTATAAACTAATCATGATTAGCCGTGTCCCCGGTTATGGACATTTTGAGTATCTGGTAATTGAATATCATGTGAATCTCAACATGTTACTTGAATAAATGTTATGGGGTTTTACTGAGTACTTATAATTGGTATAGAGGATGCTGTCACCCATTCTCAATGTTTAACAACCACCATGATAGTTAAATAAAATTATTCCTTTGTTGTAGGGAAAAACTAGCTTTATGCAAAAATGTAACCGTAGAGATTTTCCACCAGCCATATATGCATGTAGTATAGGCTTATTCCTTCATTGCTCTCTATGTGTTACATTGCCAGCATATTCCATGTGCTGACCCGTTTTGGCTGCAACTTTCACGTTCTGAGACTTTTTCGCATTTACGAGTAAGGTGTTAGGTCGTGGTTCTATACTCAGTGATGCCGATGGAGTTGATGGACTCACTTATCTTCCAAGCCTTCCGCTGTTATTATTAGATGGCCTTAAGCCATATTATTGTATTAAGTTCCTTTGTGGACAACGATGTAATAAGTGTGTGATTGCTACTCGCTATAAATCCTTAGAAGTACTTGTGTGGTGTCGGCATTCTTGATCCGGGGATGACACCGAGCACAGAGACTTGATCCATTCGGTCCGGTCGCTTCGAGAGAATGGTATCGAGCACACCGGTATCAGAGACACGACCACTAAGTTAAAGCCATAGATCACTACTCTTTCCATTTTCTAACTCCTCATCTTTTCTACTCTTTAGGATGACGGACGCGAAGATCAAGTACACCCAACCGGATGAAGGCACACCTTTTGGATTTCACTTGAAGGAAGTTACCAAGTACACGAACATTGGACTACCCAGCTTCACCGGGACTTTCAACGCCACTCTTGCACGAAGAGGAGCTGGAAGATTCAAGCTCACGTTCGAGGAAGGAACATTCGCCCCAATCACCAAGCCTATAGATAGTGTTTTCGATTGCACCAACTTGGAGTCCAGGAAAGAGCATGGCAGCTCACATCACCATGGGACGCATTGGAGAAGTTTATCAAGAAGACCTCAAGGACACTATCTACCAGATTTGCGGACGCCGAGATGACAAATGGGACGTCACGGCACCAAGAAGGATAGATCCATTGCAGCATTCATCCAGAGTTAAACCAGCACATTCGGCGCCAGAGAACCGGATGTGCAATGATATGTTGGAGTTGCGAGAATGCAAAGGGAAGGATCATCGAACTTGAAGAAGAACTAAAGACAACACGCAAGGACTACATGGGCGAGATCGTAGCTACGGCAAGACACAATAACGATCTTAAGTATGAGATTGAAGAACTCAAGAAGAAGCCGGGCGCTCGGGAATGAAGACCGGTATGTCGATTGCCCAAGCGACTACATCAACATCGACGACACCGATTCGGATCCAAGTGAACCTGACTTTGAAGACGAATTTGGGCGGAACATTATGGAGTCTTCCACGGTTCAAATTAGTAGAAGTCTCCCACATATTAGTAGTATTCCTCCATGTAAACATTTTAGTACACGCACTTTTGCGATAGTTAGATCGTTGTAAGCCCTTGTTTGATTGAATGAAGTGATTTTTGTGTGTATTTGCTCATGTGCAATTGGGTAGTGATTCCCCTTAGACCCCACTCTATTCTAAATTTCTCTTCTTTTCTAAACCCATCAGATGCCTCCGAGACGCGACCCCGGATTCGTTTTCCCGCCAGAGATCACCCAACTGATCCAGCAGCAGAATACCCTGATTCAAACATTGGTGCAGAACTAGGGCAACAACAACAACAACCCACCACCACCACCACCTGCGGATCATCTGACTCGTTTCCTTAGACTAAACCCGCCGGTGTATTCCAGTAGCACCGAGCCGATTGTAGCAGATGACTGGCTCCGCAAGATAGGAAGGAGCTGACCACTGCGGGATGCCTGAGATGGAGAAAGAGTGAAGTTTGCAAGACATCGACTTGAAGGACCCTTGGCGGCATGGTGGGAGAATTTCACGACCACTTACCACAGAGACAACCTTTGTCACATGGGATCAATTTCAGCAAGCTTTCAAGACCTTGCCCATGTTTCAAAGGAGCTATGGCCATGAAGAAGCGTGAGTTTCGCAACTTATGCCAAGGAGGAAGGACTGTTGGCGATCGTGGATGACTTTAGTAAATTAGCACGTTATGCCCCGGATGACGTTACTACCGGCGTCATTAAACAGAGAAGTTTCTAGAAGGACTGAATGATGAGTTGACATGCCGTTGATGGTAGCAAGTTTCAACAACTACCAGGAGTTAGTAGATCGAGCTCTCATGATTGAAGGAAAGCGGCGACAAATTGAGAACCAAGCGGAAGTATGGGCAAGGGAAGTATAACTACGAGCTCAGCCGAAACCTCGTTATACCCCTAAATCAGGAATTCAGTTTCAGCATACCCATGGAGGAGGTAATTCGCATAACCATAACAGCACCAAGAATGGGAGCAGGGAATGGAGGAAGCAGCAGACGAATCGCACCAACCCGTCAACACCATCCAAAGTAGACCTGAGTCATATTACTTGCTTTAAGTGCCGCATAAGGCGGGCATTATGCCAATGACTGCCGAAGGCCAGAATGGAAATGGCAATGGAAGCTCGAAAGAAGCCCAACCCTTTCAACAGGGGACATGTGAACCACATTGATGTGGAGGAGGTTGAAGATCAGCCCGATCACGATGTCGGTAAGTTTTGGTTAAGTCATTTCTTGCACTAGTTCTTTTCGATACGGTGCATCGCATTCATACATATCAAGGGATTTGTAGAGAAGTATAGCCTACCTACTCGGATTCTTAAAACCCCTTTGCTAGTAAGCTCACCAGAGCGGAGTATATGGCGGAACAAGGATGTTTTCAAGTGCCATTAAGTATAGGAAGGCATGTATTCCCGACGGATTTGATCATTACGGAATCTCAAGGATTTGATGTAATTCTCGGTATGGATTGGCTGTCGATGTATGGAGGAAACATCGATTGCGCAAGTAAGACGATTTTTCTCACAACACCAGAAGGAAGAAGGATTAAGTATGTATCACGGCATCAGCCGAGGAGAGCTCATGTAAATTGCTTATCAGGAGTTGTGCAGGAATAAGTACCAGTAGTGAAGGATTACCCTGATGTATTTCCTGAGGAATTGCCAGGAATGCCACCAGATAGAGACATTGAGTTTTTGATAGAACTTTTGCCAGGAACAGGCCCAATATCGAAGCGACCATACGGGATGCCCATACGAGTTTGGCGGAAATCAAGAAGCAGATTAAGGAGCTATTGGATAAAGGTTTTATACGCCCAAGTTCTTCGCCTTGGGGATCACCCGTTTTGTTAGTAGAGAAGAAGGATGGATCTTTGAGAATGGTTGTTGATTATCGTGGATTGAATGAAGTAACAATCAAGAACAAGTACCCACTACCTATGATAAATGATCTGTTCGATCGCTTGCAAGGAGCTAAAGTGTTTTCCAAGATCGACTTGCGATCGTGGTACCATCGATTGAAGATTCGGGAGCAGGACATACCCAAGACAGCATTCACCACGAGATATGGACTATGCGAGTATACCGTTATGTTATTTGGGTGACTAACGCACCAGCCTATTTCATGAACACGATGAACAAAGTGTTTATGGAGTTTTTGGATAAGTTAAATCGTGGTGTTCATTGATGACATTTTGATTTTCTCGAAAAATGAAGAGGAACACAAGGAACATTTGCGATTGGTTTTGGAGAAACTGAGGGAACACCAGTTATATGCCAAGTTCAGCAAATGTGAGTTTTGGCTAAAGGAAGTTGGATTTCTTGGACATGTTATATCCGGAGAAGGGATAGCAGTTGACCCCACAAAAGTTGAGACCGTAACCAAATGGGAAGCACCAACGACAGTTGGAGAGATTCGGAGTTTCCTTGGACTCGCAGGATACTACCGAAGATTCATTGAGAATTTCTCAAGGATTGCCAAGCCTATGACAGAATTGTTGAAGAAGGATAACAAATTCATATGGGTGAGGGACTGTGAGGCAAGTTTTCGGAGTTGAAGAAAAGATTGGTCACCTCACCGGTTTGATATTGCGCACCGGACCAAGGATTATGAGGTGTATTGCGGCGCTTCACGTCGAGGACTTGGAGCGATGCTTATGCAAGAAGGAAGAGTTGTTTCGTATGCCTCACGACAACTTAAGCCCCATGAGTTAAATTATGCCACACATGATTTGGAGTTAGCAACCGTTGTGCATGCCTTGAAGGCGTGGAGACATTTTCTCATTGGAAATCATTGTGAAGTGTACACGGATCACAAGAGTTTGAAGTACATCTTCACCACGGAAGGAATTAAATCTCGAGCAGAGGAGATGGTTAGAACTTATCAAGGATTATGACATGAGATTGCATTATCACCCGGAAGGCTAATGTAAATGGCGGCGCATTGAGCCGTAAGAGCCACGTCAATACCCTAATGATGGGAGGGATACCCAATGAGTTAGCCGAGGACCTTGAGAACTATGCTTGGAAATAGTTCCGAGAGGCTATGTAGCAGCATTGGAGATTCAATCGACACTCTGAGGACAAAATCGGAGAAGCCCAAAAGGCGGATAAGGAAGTTGCCTCTATAAAGGAGAAAATGAGCAAAGGAAAAGCTAAAGGATTTCGTGAGGGCGAGCACGATACCCTATGGTTTGAAGACCGTGTTTATGTGCCCAATGACCACGAGATCGGGAAGTTGATTTTACAAGAAGCTCATGATTCACCCTATTCGATTCACCGGGGAATACCAAGATGTATTTGGATTTGAAGAATACTTTACGGTGGACCGGAATGAAGAAGGATATTGCGGAGTATGTAGCGATTTGCGATGTATGTCGAGAAAGTAAAGGCGAGCATCGAAGCGGCAGGATTGTTACAAGCATTGCCGATACCCGAATGGAAGTGGGATAAGCTAGGCATGGATTTTATCACAGGATTGCCAAAGACTCGTTCAGGATATGACTCGATTTGGGTCATAGTCGATCGTTTAACGAAGGTAGCTCATTTCATTCCGATCAAGACTACCTATAGCGGTGCTAAGTTGGCAAAGATATACATGACCAGAATTGTGTGTTTGCACGGAGTTCCAAGGAGTATCGTGTCAGACGGAGGAACCCAATTTACCTCAAAATTTTGGAACCCGGTTACACGAAACATTGGGAACCCGATTGGAATTCAAGACAGCTTTTCCACCCACAGACGATGGATGGACGGTGAGAGTCAATCAGATTTTGGAGGACATCTTTGAGCTTGTGCCCTAGATTATGGATCTACACAGGATGATAATTTGCCATATGCGGAATTTTCCTACAACAACAGTTACCAAACCAGCTTGAAGATGGCACCTTCGAGGCTCTGTATGGAAGAAGGTGCAGGACACCGTTGTTATGGGGAACTGGCGGAGATCGTCGATTGTTTGGACCAGATTTGATTAAGGAGTCTGAGCAGAAGGTTAAGTTGATTCGAGACAGGCTCAAGGTAGCCCAATCCAGGCAGAAGAGCTATGCCGATTCAAAGAGCAAAGCGATGGAGTATGAAGTTGGAGACAGAGTATATCTCGAGTATCCCCTTGAGGAGTTAAGCGTTTTGGAGTTAAAGGAAAGTTAGCACCCCATTTCGTTGGACCGTATAAGATTTTGCAACGCATGGGAGAAGTTGCTTATAAGTTGGAATTGCCAGAAGGACTGTCAGGAGTTCATGATGTATTCCATGTTTCTCAGTTGAAGAGATGTCACCCCGAGATAGCAGAGGTACCGCTAAGAGACACAGTGCCACTGGAAGCAATTCAGTTGAAGGATGACTTAACATATGAGGAAAAACCGGTTAAGATTCTCGAATATGCCGGTGAGTTACCCGCAGCAAGGTTATCAAGTTTTGCAAAGTTCGATTGGAGCCACCACACTGAGGATGAAGCCACACAGGAAAGAGAGGAATTTTGCTCAAGGACCACCCTCACCTATTTTCTAGCCAACCCGAATCTCGAGGGCGAGATTCATCTTAAGAGAGTAGGTTTGTAACATCCCAAATTTTCAATTTGGAATGTTATACATTAGGTCATCATGCATATCATATTTTTTCGCATTTTTCCGATCCTAGAAAATTTCACGCAACTCAAGGACCCTCGGAGAAAGTTGGAAGTTTCATTATTTTCATATTTGGGATTTCTCAAATCTTGAAAATAGGATCATTGGATTTATTTAATTATCTTCATAAAATTTTCCTATAAAAAAATTAAGAGAGGGAATAATATGACTTTCCCAATATTTAGGAAAAATGAAGATATTATAAATAAATCAAAATTTGGTTTGGAAGATTTATTTTGCTTAGGCAAAAATGAGCTTTTTAAAAAAATATATGCATGTTTGCCGTTTTTAAAGTTCATTTTGTTCGACTCATTTTTAGGAGTCGGGGAAAATTTATTTTATTAAATTCGGAGTTCGTTTGGTATTTTTTAATCCGTTTAGTTTTGTTTTGTTTTTTAAAAATCGCGCCGCCTTTGAGCCAAGGCCCAGCCAACCATCGCCGCCCGGCCCAGCCGCCCTCCCCTCGCGCGGACTCACTTGCCGCCGCCACGCCGCTTGCCCGTGTCCGGCTCGGACAGCGCGCCGCCATCCCCCTTCCCAAGGCAACCGGACCCCCCCTCCTCCTATTTAACCCCGCCGCCTCCTCTCCCTCAACCCGCCCCTTGCCCGCCGCCCTCCACCCGAGCCGCCCGCCCGAGGGCCTTGCCGCCTTTGTCATGCCGTCGCCCGAGCCCCTCGCCACCCGGTCGACCCGCCGCCACCACCGCCCGTCGCCCGACCCAGCCGGGCAGACCCCGCCGGCCGAGCCGGAGGTAGCCCCTACGCCGCTGCCCGATCCGGTTTTGTTAGAAAACCCGATCCGGTTTTCTCGAGATGTTCGGTTTTTTTAAAAAAACCCTAGATGAATTTTTATTTTCTCGGTTTTCTTATTTAGTGAGCGTTCACCGACCCGTTCGTTTCAATGAACGTGTTCGTTGGATTAGTTACATTATGACGTCCGCTATTTAATCCGTTCGTCGTTTTCTTTTAAGCGGATTTAATCCGTTATTTTACGATTTCGATTTCCGTTCCGATTTTCAAATCTGTTTAATTTCTCGCTCGTTTATCGGAATCAGGTGATTCAAGCGCCTGGAGTTTCATTACGAAACCGCCGTTCCGACTAACCTACTTACACAGAGTTTTGCTACTGTAAAATTTTGACCTAGTTTCCGATTGCTAAATCGAGTCGTTCTCTCTCGAGTTTCGACTTTCGATGCTTTATTTGATTCGATTCTTTTGCAACCAGGGTTCTTAAGTTGAACTATCTGGTTAGATCTTTAATTCGAGATTTCCCTGTGCATTAGATGAGTACTTATTGTATGCTTGTTGTTTGTCTGCGTTAGATCACCGAGTGCGCCGCTTGTTACTTCGAATCTCTAGGTCTCGCGGATCATCAGCAAGGCAAGTAACACTTGATCATACCTTTTCTACTACCCAGTTTTATTGCATTAGATCAAGCCCTCAAACACTTGCATGATTAGGATCTAATTAAATTGTGGGTTTGGGAAGTAGATTGAGGTAGTACCTATTACTGTTTTACTTATGAAACCTTGGGAGTTACTTCTCGTTTGCTTATTATGCCATGCTATGCTAGTAGACGTGGATTGGGTGAGTGATATCCATGACAGATGTGAGATTGTTAATTTAATGGTTTATCTAAGGTGGCAACTTAAACACACATCTGGGTGGACTGAGGCACCTGGTTTCTATCAAGACTTGCCTGTTTTTCTTCGGACCGCCACCCAGGCTCAAAGGGATCATAAGATTATTCAAACTAGAAACTTCCGTGTGCAGCCACAAGCCATTATGGGCTCTGGCATAGTTGAGTAAGTTGTGCGAACTCTTACGGGTAGACTAGCAGATGTAGGGGAAAGTAGGTGTACCGGTCTACCCACAAGTAAGGTGCTAAGCGCTTACGAAGGCTGTGTCTCGGTCATCCGTCTCTCAAACACCATGTAGTGCTGAGAACCAAGCGGAGGCGATCGAGTCTTGTGGGGAAAAGTCATAAACCTCTGCGAGTGTATAAACTAATCATGATTAGCCGTGTCCCCGGTTATGGACATTTTGAGTATCTGGTAATTGAATATCATGTGAATCTAACCATGTTACTTCGAATAAATGTTATTGGGTTTTAATGAGTACTTTTAATTGGGATTGAGGATGCTGTCAACCATTCTCAATGTTTAACAACCACCATGATAGTTAAATAAAATTATTCCTTTGTTGTAGGAAAAACTAGCTTTATGCAAAAATGTAACCGTAGAGCTTTTCCACCAGCCATATATGCATGTAGTATAGGCTTATTCCTTCATTGCTCTCTATGTGTTACATTGCGGCATATTCCATGTCTTGACCCGTTTCGGGCTGCAACTTTCACGTTCTGAGACTTTTCGCAACGACAGTAAGGTGTTAGGTCGTGGTTCTATACTCGGTGATGCCGATGGAGTTGATGGACTCACTTATCTTCCAAGCCTTCATTGTTATCATTAGATGGCCTTAAGCCATATTATTGTATTAAGTTCCTTTGTGGACAATGATGTAATAAGTGTGTGATTGCTACTCTGCTATAAATCCTTCGAAGTACTGTGTGGTGTCAGCATTACTGATCCAGGGATGACACTGAGCACAGAGACTTGATCCATTCGGGTCTGGTCGCTACATGCGTGTACAACTCCTCCATAGCTAAGATCTTGCCTCTACATCACCTACCCCCATTCTACTGTCAGACTTAGAACCACGACACCACCCCCTTTCCTTCTCCTACTCCCTCTCCTTCCCCCTTTCCACCTCCAAGAGAAGGGAAAAGGGGGGCCGAATCCTACTAGGACTAGGAGTCCTAGTAGGACTCCCCCTTGGTGCGCCCCCTCTAGGCCTGCCGCGTCCTCCTCCCCTCCTTTATATACGGGGGCGGGGGGCACCCCAAGGGCACATCAATTGTTCTCTTAGCCGTGTGCGGTGCCCCCTCCACAGTTTACTCCTCCAGTTTACTCAACCGGTCATAGCGTCGTAGTGCTTAGGCAAAGCCCTGCGTGGATCACATCACCAACACCGTCACCACGCCGTCGTGCTGACGGAACTCTCCCTCGACCCTCTGCTGGATCAAGAGTTCAAGGGACGTCATCGAGCTGAACGTGTGCTGAACACGGAGGTGCCATACGTTCCATACTTGGATCGGTTGGATCGTGAAGACGTTAGACTACATCAACCGCGTGAACCTAACGCTTCCGCTTTCGGTCTACGAGGGTACGTGGACACACTCTCCCCGTCTCGTTGCTACGCATCTCCTAGATAGATCTTGCGTGAGCGTAGGAATTTTTTTTGAAATT
Source organism: Aegilops bicornis (assembly GCA_021605145.1). NCBI lineage: Eukaryota > Viridiplantae > Streptophyta > Magnoliopsida > Poales > Poaceae > Aegilops > Aegilops bicornis. Next base: position 381,099,672 of record CM038675.1, on the reverse strand, counting down.
GCATGTTACGTTCCCCAACACTATCCTCTGTAGCGAGAGGAGGGGAGGAGGTGAGGTGGGTTGGGCCGCATCGGCCTGTACTATGGCCTAAGTCCCAGGGGAGGGGCAGGGGGTTTTCTTTTTTCCTTTTCTTTTTCTATTCTTTTCTCTTTCGTTTTTCTGTCTTCTTTTCTTTTATGTTTTGTATTTTGGTATAGCAACAAATCATTTTTGTAAAATGTGTGGTTGGTCCCAAAAATGAGTATGCAATATGCCTCACTGCCACAAAAAGTTTGGGAGAGATTTGAATTAGTTCGGAATTCTCATAAATTAGAAAAAGGATATAAATGTTGTTTTGGGCACTGTTTTAATTAGGTTAAGGCATTTAGTCACTTTGTAAAATGTTGATTTGTCCATGACAATTACTCGGTGAATATTTGCAATATTATGAACTATTTTTCTTGCATGATAGAAGAAGTAAATAATTGACTTGTATTTCAAATGGAATTTGGATTTGATTTTTCTCAAGTGGCAATTTTGCTTAGTCAAACTTGATGACATGGCACCATTAGTGTGATGTCACTGTAGTATGACACTGGAGGTGTTACACGAGGGTTTCTTTGTCGATATGGGTGGAAGAGGATGGCCAATGTGCCACCGACTAGCGGGCCAGGGGGAGAACTAGGTGTGTGTCGTGCGTGTCTGCCTCGTGTCCGCGCCGACGCAAATCAGGCTCAAAATTGGGTTGGGAATGGGTCGGCAGGCGGACGAAAAATGGACGCGCGTCCGTTTGTGTCGGCGTGTTGGAGTTTTTTCAGAGGTAAACCACATTTTATTGATAACTAGGTGTTCGGTTTACAGGAATGACAAAAGGGTCGTGGGATAATCTCATCCACAAATGGCGACCCGCATCTAAAGAAGAAGAAATTTTAGCTCAATTATGAGCATCAAAGTTCATACCACGACATTCAAAAATAAACTCGCAACTAGTGAAATATCGTGCACGAGCGCTGATACGTCCATTTTGCATCATGCTTTTATATCGATATTTATTGCATTTTGGGCCGTTATTTCACTTTATGTCACAATACTTATGGCTATTCTCTCTTATTTTACAAGATTTACATAAGGAGGGAGAATGCGGCAGCTGGAATTGCAGAAATTTGGAAAAGGAGCAAATATTAGAGACCTATTCTGCATAACTCCAAAAGTCCTGAAACTCCACGGAATACCTTAAAATAAATAAAGAAAAATCCTCGCCAAAGATGAAGTCCAGGGGCCCACACCCTGCTCACGAGGGTGGGGGGCGCCCCCCCTACCTCGTGGGCCCCCTGGTGGGTCTCCGATCTCCATCTTCTGCTATATGAAGTCTTTCGATGAGAAAAAAAATCAGAAGGAACCTTTCGGGACGAAACTCCGCCGCCACGAGGCGAAACCTTGGCGGAACCAATCTAGAGCTCAAGCCAGAGCTGTTCATTGGGATACTTCCCTCGGGAGGAAATCATCACCATCATCATCACCAACGCTCCTCTCATCTGGAGGGAAATCTCCATCAACATCTTCACCGCACCATCTCATCTCCAAACCCTAGTTCATCTCTTGTATCCAATTCTTGTCCCAAAGTCCGGGATTGGTGCTAGTAGGTTGCTAGTAGTGTTGATTACTCCTTGTAGTTGATGCTAGTTGGTTTATTTGGTGGAAGATCATATGTTCAGATCCTATATGCATATTATTACCCCTCTGATTATGAACATGAATATGCTTTGTGAGTATTTACGTTTGTTCCTGAGGACAAGGGAGAAGTCTTGCTATTAGTAGTCATGTGAATTTGGTATTCGTTCGATATTTTGATAAGATGTATGTTGTCTAGCCTCTAATGGTGTTATGTGAATGTCGACTACATAACACTTCACCATTATTTGGGCCTAGAGGAAGGCATTGGGAAGTAATAAGTAGATGATGGGTCGCTAGAGTGACAGAAGCTTAAACCCTAGTTTATGCGTTGCTTCGTAAGGGGCTGTTTGGATCCACTTGTTTCATGCTATGGTTAGGTTTACCTTAATACTTTTGTTGTAGTTGCGGATGCTTGCAATAGAGGTTAATCATAAGTGGGATGCTTGTTCAAGTAAGAACAGCACCCAAGCACCGGTCCACCCACATATCAAATTATCAAAGTACCGATCGTGAATCATATGAACGTGATGAAAACTAGCTTGACGATATTCCCATGTGTCCTCGGGAGCGCTTTTCCTATTATAAGAGTTTGTTCCGGCTTGTCCTTTGCTACAAAGGGATTGGGCCACCTTGCTGCACTTTATTTACTTTTGTTACTTGTTGCTCGTTACAATTTATCTCGTCACCAAACTATTTGTTACCACTTATTTCAGTACTTGCAGAGAATATCTTGCCGAAAACCGCTTATCATTTCCTTATGCTCCTCGTTGGGTTCGACACTCTTACTTATCGAAAGGACTACGATAGATCCCCTATACTTGTGGGTCATCAAGACTCTTTTCTGGCGCCGTTGCCGGGGAGTGAAGCGCCTTTGGTAGGTGGAATTTGGTAAGGAAAAATTTATATAGTGTGCTGAAATTTACTATCACTTGTTACTATGGAAAGTAATTCTCGAGGGGCTTGTTCGGTATCTTCACCCGTCCGATGAGAGCAAAGATTTTCTCCTCAACCTACTGAACCTATTGAAAATGAAACTCCTTTTGAATTCCCTTCGGGTATGATGGAAAGACTGCTAGCTAACCCTTTTACAGGAGATAGAACAAAGCATCCTGATGAGCACTTAATATATGTGGATGAAGTTTGTGGATTATTTAAGCTTGCAGGTATACCCGATGATGTTGCTAAGAAGAAGGTCTTCACTTTATCTTTGAAGGGAGACGCATTGATATGGTATAGGCTATGTGATGATATGAGATCATGGAACTATAAAAGATTGAAGTTGGAATTCCATCAAAAGTATTACCCTATGCATCTTGTTCATCGTGATCGCAATTATATATAAAATTTCTGGCCTCGCGAAGGAGAAAGCATCGCTCAAGCTTGGGGGAGGCTTAAATCAATGTTATATTCATGCCCCAATCATGAGCTCTCGAGAGGAATAATTATGCAAAGTTTTTATGCTCGGCTTTCTCATAATAATCAAACCATGCTCGATACTTCTTGTCTTTGGCTCTTTTATGATGAAGACTATTGAATTCAGATGGAACTTATTGGATAGAATTAAACATAACTCAAGATTGGGACCTCGACGAAGGTAAGGAGTCGTATGACACCTAAGTTTGATTGTGTTAAATCTTTTATGGATACCGATATTTTCCATAAGTTTAGCACTAAATATGGACTTGACTACGAGATAGTAGCTTCTTTACGTGAATCTTTTGCTACTTATGTTGATCTCCCTAAGGAGAAGTGGTTTAAATATCATCCTCCCATAGAAGTAAAAGTAGTTGCACCTATTAAAGTTGAAGAAAAGACTGTCACTTATAATGATCCTATTGTTCCTGCTTCTTATGTTGAGAAACCACCTTTCCCTGTTAGAATAAAGGATCATGCTAAAGCTTTAACTGTTGTTCATAAAAGCAATATTAGAACTTATACACCTCCAGAGCAAGTTAAAGTAGAACCTAATATTGTTATTGTTAAAGATCTCTTGTCTAATAATATTGATGGGCATGTTATTCAGTTCAACGCTGAAACTTCTAGAATTGCTAAAGCTTGTGATAAAGATAAACATAGACCTGTGGTAGGCGTGCCTGTTATTTCTGTTAAAATAGGAGATCATTGTTATCATGGCTTATGTGATATGGGTGCTAGTGCTAGTGTTATACCTTATGACTTGTATAAAGAAATCAAGCATGAAATTGCACCTGCTGAGTTAGAAGAAATTGATGTCACAATTAAACTTGCTAATAGAGATACTATTTCACTAGTGGGAATTGTTAGAGATGTTGAAGTCCTGTGTGGGAAAACTAAATATCCTGCTGATTTTCTTGTTCTCAGTTCTCCACAAGATAGCTTTTGTCCCATTATATTTGGTAGACCCTTCTTGAATACTGTTAATGCTAAGATAGATTGCGAAAAGAATGTTGTTACTATTGGCTTGGATGATATAGTTCATGAGTTTAATTTCTCTAAATTTAGTAAACAAAATCGTGAGGAAGAATTGCCTAGTAAGGATGAAATTATTGGTCTTGCTTCTATTGTCGTACCTCCTAGTGATCATTCAGAACACTATTTGCTAGACCATGAAAATGACATGTTCATGAATGAAAGAAGGGAAATAGATGAAGTATTCTTTAAACAGGAACCTATTCTGCAACACAATTTGCCTGTTGAAATTTTAGGGGATCCTCCTCCACCCAAGGGTGATCCCGTGTTTGAGCTTAAACCGTTGCGTGATAATCTTAATTATGCTTATCTAGATGAAAAGAAGATATATCCTGTTATTATTAGTGCTAACCTTTCAGAGCATGAAGAAGAAAGATTATTGAAAACTCTGAAGAAGCATCATGCCGCTATTGGATATACTCTTGATGATCTTAAGGGCATTAGTCCCACTCTATATCAACATAAAATAAATAGATGCCAAACCAGTTCGTGATCCTCAACGACGTCTGAATCCCAAAATGAAAGAAGTGGTAAGAAAAGAAATACTCAAGCTTCTGGTGGCAGGTATAATTTATCCCGTCGCTTATAGTCAGTGGGTAAGTCCTGTCCATTGTGTCCCTAAGAAGGGAGGTATTACTGTTGTTCCTAATGATAAGGATGAATTGATCCCACAAAGAGTTATTACAGGTTATAGGATGGTAATCGATTTTCCAAATTAAATAAGGCTACTAAGAAAGATCATTACCCTTACCTTTTATTGATCAAATGCTAGAAAGATTATACAAACATACACATTATTCCTTTCTAGATGGTTATTCTGGTTTCTCTCAAATACACGTAATAGGCTAAAGATCAATCAAAGACTACTTTTACATGCCCTTTTGGTACTTTTGCTTATATACGTATGCCTTTTGGTTTATGTAACGCACCTGCTACCTTTCAAAGATGCATGATGGCTATATTCTTTGACTTTTGTGAAAAGATTTGTGAGGTTTTCATGGACGACTTTTCCGTCTATGGTTCCTCTTTTGATGATTGCTTGAGCAATCTTGATCGAGTTTTGCAGAGATGTAAAGAAACTAATCTTGTCTTGAATTGGGAAAAGTGCCACTTTATGGTTTATGATGGTTTTGTCTTGGGGCATAAAGTTTATGAAAGAGGTATTGAAGTTGTTAAAGCCAAGGTTGATGCTATTGAAAAGATGCCATGTCCCAAGGACATCAAAGGTATAAGAAGTTTCCTTGGTCACGCCGGATTTTATAGGAGGTTCATTAAGGACTTCTCAAAATTTCTCGACCTCGACTAATTTATTGCAAAAGATATACCATTTGTCTTTGATGATAATTGTGTAGAAGCATTTGAAATACTTAAGAAAGCATTAGTATCTCGCACTGTTGTTCAGCCACCTGATTGGAATTTACCCTTTGAAATTATGTGTGATGCTAGTGATTATGCTGTAGGTGCTGCTCTAGGGCAAAGAGTTGACAAGAAATTAAATGTTATCCATTATGCTAGTAAGACTCTAGACAATGCTCAAACAAATTATGCTACTACTGAAAAAGAGCTTATAGCAGTTGTATTTGCTTGTGATAAGTTCAGACCTTATATTGTTGATTCTAAAGTAACTATTCACACTGATCATGCTGCTGTTAAATATCTTATGGAAAAGAAAGATGCTAAACCTAGACTCATAAGATGGGTTCTCCTGCTACAAGAATTTGATTTGCCTATTGTTGATACAAAGGGAGCTGAGAACCCCGTTGCAGACAACTTATCTAGGCTAGAAAATGTTCTTGATGACCCACTACCTATTGATGATAGCTTTCCTGATGAACAATTAAATGTTATAAGTACTTCTCGTAGTACCCCTTGGTATGCTGATTATGCTAATTATATTGTTGCTAAGTTTATACCACCTAGCTTCACATACCAACAAAAGAAAAAGTTCTTCTATGACTTGAGACATTACTTTTGGGATGACCCACATCTTTATAAAGAAGGAGTAGATGGTGTTATTAGACGTTGTGTACCTGAGCATGAAAGTGCTAGTTATCAACTAGAGGGGGGGTGAATAGGCAATTTTTATGAAAGTCTTCAAAACGTGGAAGTTTCGAAGACAAACAATAGAAATGACCTAATTGATATGCAGCAGAAGATAAACTACAACAAGCAAACCGTAGTCAAGTATGCGATAGCATTGAAAGTACAAAGACTAATAGCAGCTTAGTAGTAAGGATCGGGATGGAAGATAGTATGAAGCCAACCAACGATAGTAGTCAAGCAATGAAGTCAAGCAGTATGACAAATAGGCAATGACTTCACGAAGACAAACTCTAAGTAAAGGGAGGGAGAGGATAGAACCGGTCACTTGTTGAAGACACAGGATTTGTTGGACCAGTTCGATTCTTTGTGACAAGCTATGCGTCTGGTTAGGGAGGCTGAGATTCAACTCAGAAGACCGCGTCTTCACCTTATTCCCCTTGAGCTAAGGACACACAGTCCTCGCCCAATCACTCTGGTAAGTCTTCAAGGTAGACTTCCGAACCTTCACAGACTTCGTTCACCGGCGATACACAATGACTCTTGGATGCTCAGAGCGCGACGCCCTAACCGGCCGGAGGATTCACAGTCCTCAAGTGTAATAAGTCTTGAGTCACACAGACAGAAAGACTTCAGTGATGCCTAACACTCTTTGGCTCTGGGTGTTTGGGTTTTGTCCTCGCAAGGATTTCTCTCTCTCAAAGGCTTCGAGGTGGGTTGCTCTCAAACGACAAAAGCCGTGCACTAACTCTGAGCAGCCACCAATTTATGGTGTAGGGGGTGGGATATTTATAGCCACTAGGCAACCCAACCTGATATGTCCGAAATGACCACCGGTCACTAAGGAACCGACACGTGTTCCAACGGTCGATTTCAAACACACACGACAACTTTACTTGGGCTACAAGCAAAGGCTGACTCATCCAGCTCTGGATAAGATTTGCTCTCATTGTCTTCACTCGAAGACATATGATTTGGGTTGAGCATCACTTGATCATTACGACTTTGTTCACTTGGACCCCAATTAACGATGCGGTGGTTCCTATGACTCAACAAAGAAGAAAAGGAAACAACGAAGCAGCGAGTCTTCAAGGCTCCATAGTCTTCACTCAATGTATTCTCATGTCATAGTCTTCAATATGAATATCTTCACATACCACCATTGTCGCCAATGTCTTCATACATTTTAGGGGTCATCTCCGGTAGGTAAACCGAATCAATGAGGGACACTACTGTGTTATCCTGCAATTCTCACAAAGCATCAGTCCCTCAACCAAATTTGTCGTCAATACTCCAAAACCAACTAGGGGTGGCACTAGATGCACTTACAATCTCCCCTTTTGGTGATTGATGACAAAGCTGGTTGAAGTTTTCAACGGGGTAAAGTATGTGAAATTGTAAAGGATAGGTATTGTCTTCATAAGTGGCAAAGGCTCCCCCACGAAGATGTGCATATAAGTAATTTGCTTTTGGAATGCAAATGCACATGGCAGGTTGTACTTGTGGAGATCCTCTTCAACTTATGAAGATAATTCATCATGCATGAAATGATATAACTAAGAGAATGACATGCATAATGAAAAATGGACGTCTGCGAGAATGATCTAAGTGCGGAAGTTATCATCGCACATGCGGAATTTATCATCGCATCACGTAAAAGCAAATTAGTAGCAGACGACCATCGAGTTTAAGTGTTACAACTCAAAGAACCAAATGTATCAAAAGCGAGAGTTGTAAACACTAGGCAAAATATAAAGCAACCGCCCATATGAACCGGCTTGAAGACTATCAAACTCATATGCTTCTCCCCTTTTGTCAAGAAGGACCAAAAGGTTCGAAGACATAGAGCATCTACTCGTTCCCATGAGGAGTAGGTGAAGCAGCGGGGTTGTCGTTGTTGTTTGGCGCAGAGCGAACTTGGTGCGATGTCGATGCGTCTGCGGTAGAAGCGGTGAAGTAGCATCGTCTTCATCATCGATCACTTTGGCATTCAAGGTTGCCGCAGAGGAAGAATAGTCAGAGTCTTCAAGGGATGGAGTTCGGCGTAGGACAGCATTCCGTGGAGGAGTGGAGTCAAACTTGAATCTTTCAGTGAAGCCATCGTTTTGAAGATCTGCTTCAGCACTGAGCAGCGTCAAACTCTTCCATGATCGCCGACAGGTCTCGTGAGTGACAAAAGCATTCTTGGTGGCAAGATTTCGAATGCGATTGACGTCCACCAAGAGGCTTTGCATCTATCGCTTGAGCGAAGTGATGCTTGTCTTGTTTACGATGCGATTGCCACAAGAAGTTCTAGGTCATTTAGGACGCGAGGCGCTTCTTGAGCCTTTGGGCAATTGTGCTCTCAGTAGCTTCAGTTTGCGCACGGTGAGGCAAACGAGTGTTCCCAGCCATTGGATAGACACAAGTTACTGCATGGACTCCTTCCATGGGTTGAGTGAAGCTTTGGTGATCAGCATTTTGAAGACAAAGAGGCTTCTTGGTAGGCTCAGGGTATATGGCTTCAACTGACATATCAACCTCTGGTAGAAAGATCAGATGATTGCGAGCAGAGGGCTGATAGTTGATAGCAGAGTGTAGCTTGATGAGGCGCATGACCCATGGAGCATAGAATTTCAGGCCAAAAAGGTCGGACCAGACGCCGATTCTTGCGGATGAAGAATTCTTGTGTATTGAAGGCGATGCCATTGAGGATGTAAAAGACCAATGTCTTCATGGCTCCTTCAAGTTTTGCAGATGATGAATGCCCTTTGATAGGCCATAGAGTTCGCCTGATGATGTGATATATTGTGCGAGGCATATACTCAAGGTCATCAACAAAGAACTCCTTTGGGTATTCAGCGTCGGTGTGAGAGGCTTCATCATGCTCAACATCCGCTCATGTTGGGCTCATCTTATGGAAGATGCTCTCCGGTGCATTGCGGTGGAGTTGACAATCGAGTTCGAATAGCTCTCCGGAGTGGGTAGGCTGTAAGTTCAATGACGTCAAGAGCTTTGGCTTCATGATGAACATTTCTGTCATCCACTCGAGAACCCATGTCTTTGTATCCACCTGTAGTAGCCGCGAATTTGGAGGGTAGCATAGAATTGAAGCAAAAGTTCCTCATTCCAATGTTCTTTATGCATCACAAAGGTGAGCAGACACTGCATCCTGGCAGTCAAGTGCTTCTTCTAAGCATGGCAGTCCAAAGCAATGGCTTGATGTCGAGGCGCATATGAGGAAAATCGCCCTTGATCATACTGAGCAGGAGTAATAGCTTCGCCGATAGCTCGAAACTTGCATCCGATGATATTCTTGGCCTTGAGTAGGGGTTCTTTGCTCTGTCGAAAAGAAGGTGTTGTGGGCTTTGAAGCCATTTGCATTGAAGGACCACAGCAGAGGTTGCGATGCACAGGAACCTTAGCAGTCTTGGCTTTGGTTTTGGACCGGAGGCCTATGCTCAACATGATAATCAAACCGAGGACCCGGAGGCATTAGGCGGAGGGACGAGCGAACCCATTTGGTGATCACCGATCATAGTTGTATTCTTGCTCAATTGTATGGGGCCTTGGTGGAACAGAGCACCGGCAACAACAGAGGCGTCAGTCGCACAACAGATGCTTGAGGGCGGTTGCATCATTGGCTTCGGCACATTGGTTGGTGCAGGCTCCACATTTGCTTCAGCCATGACTATGTCGTTGGCTTCAGTTGTGTTGGTGGTGGCAGCCTCAAGATTTTCAACCTCCACTTGATGAGCCGGAGGGTCAAGACCTGGCATGTTCACTTGAGAACGACTTCTTCGATAATGGGGGATTAGGGACACGTTCTAGTTCTTGGTTGTCATCGGCTGATGCAGCCGGATTGTCTTCAGCAGCTTTGGCTTCAGACACGGAGACATTCACAGTCGGAGTGGCTTCTGGAAACACTTGACGTGCAATAGATTGGTGGTGCACTTCTCCTTGGGCAGCTCGAAAGAGGGACTTGAGGCCTTGGTCGCTTTGCGAAGCCCTCGTAATCTTGGCGACGCCTTTGGAGATGGAGTTGGCTGGGCCTCAAAGTCAGCCTCTTCTTCTTGCACAGGTGGTGTGACTTGTTGTTGTTGAGGAGTACTCGGGGAGTCTTGTTGTTGTGGGTGATCAGCCCATGATGCTCCTGAGCAATTGGCGTTAGAGGACGACCAATGCTGATGAGTTCGCTGTTCATGAGAACAGGTGATGATACCAAGTTGTGTTCGATCTGAGGAAGAACTACATCATCTTCAACATTGTCATTGTGACCAATGTCTTCAGCAGCGGTGGGATCAACTGCTGGAATGTCTTTAGCTTCATGAGCCTCACGAGGAAGCGGGATCATGAACTATCATCCGTCGTTCTTGGTGTTCGGATGCGTAGGCGAACCATTGAGATAGGTTCAACAACTAAGGGCTCTGTGGGAGCAGCCCGATCCTTCTTGGTTTTGGCGCTTCTTCTTGGAGGGTGCAACATCGAGGCTTCGTGGATTTTTCCTTTTTACGGCTTTAGCCTCGGCGGTCGTCGTCTTCTTGATTAAAGCGGTTGACTGACCTTTGGCTTCGAGCAGTCATGTTGCTTGGGAAGACTATGCGAGGTTCTTCCCGCCTTGAAGGTGCAGATTGGTCAGTTGATGGCTTCTTCTTCTTTGCAGCCATTACAGGGTCAATGCCAGGACGACCAAGAGCCTTGCGCTTCTCAGCCTCGTTGTAGGCTTGCACACACTTGTCAGCCAGACTCTTCATGCGCACACGAGATCCTTTAGCTTCGTCGCGCTTCTTGAGAAAGGCTTCTTTGAGCTCGTGCAACATGATCTTGAAGTTTTTGACATCTTGCACGCTGAGCTCTGCCACATGCTTCTTGAACTGACCTTTCTCATAGTCGATCTTGTGCTTCAGTTCAACGATGCGCGAGCAAGAGCTAGCTCGAAGCAATGGCGCCATTGAAGGAGACGCTGAGGCCAATGGGAAGTTGCAGATCTTCAAAGCTGAGATTTGGGGTGTCAAACCACTCATCAATGAAGTTATGGATGATTGCTACATCAAAGAGAGGCAAGTCATTGAAGATCTCTGCCTCTTCCTTGCTCTTGATCGATTGCTCAAGAGCATCATCTGCAAGATCTTCATCATTTGGATAGATCAATGTGCTCTTCTCGCAGAATGGCAGCGAGGACTCAATGTCCGATCGGTATTTTTGACGATTTTCTTTTTCTTCTCCGTCTTCTTGGAGATACGTGATAGATCTTCGAGGCACCTTGTCTTCGGGGAGGTGCAGTGGCGATGGCTTCGCATACGTGAAGCTTTTGGAGGAAGCGGTGATCTTGAAGCCTTAGCCTTCTTTGGCTTCGCGGCTTTGGAGTAGGAGCCGGGCTTCATCGATGTCGATATTATCATCGTAATGATCCACTTTGGCACCTTGGACTGAGATGTGAGTGATGAGGCCATCAAGGTTGTAGAAAGGACCGATGACATTGGGTTACGCATCACGTGAGCCGTCGGCCGTGGAAGCGAGAGGGACCAGGTTGAAGTCTAATCCCAATGACTTCTTGTTTTCCTTGGCCGATGCCTTTGCGTCTTTGGAAGTTGCGCTTGAAGAGATTATCGTCATGACACGAGCAATGACGATGGGTCGGCATTTTAGGCCGAGGTCCATGGACCATACAAGGATAGAAACCACAATGCAATAGCTTCAGCTCTGTTCTTGGGTGGAAGGCCTCGAAGAGAATATCACCCCAAGGACTTTTGATAGCATTCTTCTCAACGTATTCACAGGTCACGAACTTGTATTTGAACCATTGTTCAGCCCAATATCGTCGAATCCATTGGATTCGTGTCTTCTTGTTGATTGTAATCCTCTTCAGGATCTGTCTTGTAAAGCTCTGAGAGGTCATCAGGCAAATCTCTTGATGTTCCCCCACGACGCTGTCTGCCACCCTTCCTTACTGATTTCTCTGCAGCTATGAACTTCAAACTGAATGGCTTCAACACGTTCGAAGGCTTCAAAGGCTTTCGCTTGCTGGACAAACATGAACTGGCTTCGGAAGAGTTAATGTGATGTTGTAAGAATTCTGCAAACGAATGCAGACTATGAGAACAAAGGGATTCTCCCACGGACATGTACCACACGAAGAACTGCTAAATGGGATAAGTAGGAGACCGAGCAGTTCAATCCACCGTGCCCTAACTTGGCGACGAAGGACACCTACGGCGGCGGCGGAGAGGACGATGTCTGCGGCCGGCGTGAGAACGGCGTCGGAGAAGTCGCGGCAGCTAAGCGCTTCGTCGCGGGCGTCGTCGAGAGCTAGCGGTGGCGCTAAGGTTTTGACGAGGTGGAGAGGTGGCCGAAGGTTTTATTTACCGCAGGGGACATGTATTTATAAGGAAGTGTGCGGCACAACGCAATTACGCAGGTGCCCCTGGCAGTTCACATATGAGGGGCACGTGGCAAGCATTCAACATACTCAGAGTTGTCCCACGTTCCCACGCCCGCCAGGTTTGTCGGATGGTCGTTCCGGCTTCTCCAGATTTCAAACAATAAGGATGAATCATTTAAAACAGACTTAATGTTTGTCTATGTGTCTTCTGCTGATAAGGGCCTTGAGAAGACATTCGTCAGTTTCAATAGAATGCATATGATTTGGACAGATAGAGTTTGAGATAGAAAGCATAGAGAGATTAGGGTCCGATCACATTCACTTAGTTCAAAAGATTCAACTAGGAAGACATAGCTATAAGTGAATGTTGTAGAGGACAGAAAACTAGTATATATATCAGAAAGCAATCAAATCATCATAGTGAAGAAAATCATGAAGATAAGTTGAAATTTGAAGACAAACCAAATGCGAAGACATAGCAAAAATAACGCAATGAGTGAAACACTTCAAACAGAGAAATTTGGTGGTGGCGTTACCCACCGTATCGGAAGTATTAGACCCGGACACTGCGCACAATTATCGTGGCGCTCCGAAGTCAAATTCCACGTTAATGTATTCACACTCAGAATGTAAGTCTTCATTGATTGAAGATATACTTTACTTCGTGTGTTGCACATCTAAGTCATCAACATGCATAAGTGTTAGGATGTGTGCCTGATCACATGACATTTGAGGATTCCAAGATATTTAGCTCACATTGTAACTTGCAAAACCTTTTCTCATCCAAGGGCTTTGTGAAGATATCTGCCAGTTGCTCTTCATGTTGGCGTGAATGATGTCAATATCTTTCTTCATGACATGATCTACGAGAAAGTGATGGCCAATTTCAATGTGCTTTATCTTCGAGTCTTTGGATCGGATTGTTGGCAATCTTGATGGCGCTTTCGTTGTCGCAGAAGAGAGGTACTTGTTTCAGATTGATGCCATAGTCCTTGAGAGTTTGCTTCATCCACGTAAGCCGAGCGCAGAAGATCCAGACAATGTATTCAGAATCAGCGGTTGAGAGTGATACAGTTACGCTTCTTTGAAGACCAACGAGACAAGTGATCGTGCGTAAAGTGACATGTGCACGATGTAGACTTGCGATCCACCTTGTCACCCGGCATAATCAAGATCCCGAATCCAACCGGATCAAATTCGAGCCCTTTGGATACCATATTCCGAGTGTTGGGGTGTGATCAAAATATAAAAGTATTCGCTTCACAGCTAAGTGATGCGATTCCTTTTGTGCCGCTTGGAATCGAGCACACATGCAAACACTAAGCATAATATCTGGCCTAGATGCACATAGGTAAAGTAAGGAACCAATCATGGAGCGGTATACCTTTTGATCAAATTCTTTACCATTGTCGTCGGGACCCAGATGGTGTTTGGCTGGCATTGGCGTCGTGTAACCTTTGCAATCTTGCATTCCAAACTTCTTCAGACAATCTTTGAGGTATTTTTCTTGAGATATGAAGATGACGTTCCTTTGCTGACGAATTTGAAGACCAAGGAAGAACTACAACTCACTCATCATGGATATCTGATATTGCTCTTGCATCATGTAACCAAACTCATCACTATACTTCTGATTGGTGCAGCTGAAGATAATGTCATCCACATATATTTGGCACACAAACAGTTCACCATCATATGTCTTCGTGAAGAGTGTGGGATCGAGGGATCCAGGTTTGAAGCCTTTGCTCTTCAGGAAGTCTTTGATCGTATCATACCAATCGCGAGGATCTTGTTTGAGGCCATCTGATTGCTTTGTTTAGCTTGTACACCATATCTGGATGTTTTGGATCTTCAAAGCCGGAGGTTGAGCGACGTATACTTCTTCTTCAATCTTGCCGTTGAGAAATGCACTCTTCACATCCATTTGATATAGCAAGATGTTGTGGTGGTTAGCATAAGCTAGCGATGCGAATAGCTTCAAGCCTAGCCACGAGGAGCAAATGTTTCATCGAAGTCAATTCCTTCAACTTGAGTATATCCTTGAGCCACAAGGCGTGCTTTGTTTACGACGACTTGACCATGCTCATCTTGCTTGTTTCGATATATCCATTTTGTGCCAATAATGTTATGCTTGCGAGGTCGTGGCTTTGACAAGTTCCCAAACATTGTTCAGCTTGAACTGTTGTTGTTATTCTTGCATAGCTTGTATCCATTCTGGTTGCATAATGGCTTCAGCTACTTTCTTGGGTTATGATATTGACACAAAAGAAAAGTGTCCACAGAAATTTGCTGACTGTGTTGCTCTTGAGCGAGTAAGTGGACCAGTGCATTTATGCTATCAATTATCTTCTCAATTTGTACTTCATTTGCAACTCGAGGATGAACCGGATGAAGACCTTGCTCTTGCCGATCATTGTCATCATTGGGAGGATTGTCTTCGATCTGAGCATTGTCTTGAGTTGGTTAGGTGCGAAATGATAAGTTCCTCTTGAGTGTGCTTGAAGGCATGATTTCACCGGTTCCCATCGACTTGATAGATTCGTTGGGTGGAGCTTAGTCTAGTGTACTTGGCGGGAGCTCTCTTTGTGAACCATTGGTTTCATCAAATCGCACGTCCACGCTTTGACGATTTTGTAGAGATAGAGGTTGAAGACTCTGTAAGAGTGTGAGTCCTTTCCGTAACCGAGCATGAAGCCTTCGTGAGCTTTAGGTGCAAAATTTGACTTGTGATGGGGATCCTTGATCTAGCACCTAGCTCCAAATACTCTGAAGTAGCTGACATTTGGCTTCTTGCCGATAAGGAGCTCATAGGATGTTTTGTTCGAGAAGCTTATGGATGTAAACACGGTTGATGACGTGACATCTTTGTATCAAT
This sequence comes from Aegilops bicornis, assembly GCA_021605145.1. Taxonomy (NCBI): domain Eukaryota; kingdom Viridiplantae; phylum Streptophyta; class Magnoliopsida; order Poales; family Poaceae; genus Aegilops; species Aegilops bicornis. The sequence goes on along the minus strand of CM038675.1, from coordinate 381,084,295 downwards.
AACTTCGTGCCGTAACTTTCTTGGTGTCTTGTACCGTCGAGCATTGTTCGAGCCATCTCAATGAGGTTGTTCTTGCGCTCTCTGATGCCATTTTCTTTGAGGTGTGTATGGAGCGAGAGAACTCATGGTGATTCCCATTGTATCGAGATAAAGATCAAGTCCGGTGTTCTTGAACTCGATCGTTGTCACTTCGATATGCTTGATCTTGACGCCATAATTGTTCATGGCTCGATTAATGAGCGTCACGAAGACATCTTGCACTTGATCTTGTAGAGAATTATGTGCACCCATGTATATCTTGAGTAGTCATCAACAATGACGAAGCCATAGAGACAAGCAGTTGTTGTGAGGGTAGAGTAGTGAGTAGGGCCAAATAAGTCCATGTGTAACAGCTCAAAGGGTTGAGATGTCGTCATGATTGTCTTCGAGGGTGCTTTGCCTAGTCATCTTTCCAAACTTCGCAGGCACCACACAAATGATCCTTCTTGAACTTGACACCCTCGATGCCTATGACATGCTTCTTCTTGGCGAGTGTGTGTAAGTTCCTCATGCCAAGATGCCCCACCTCCGATGCGAGCCGGCGATTCAAGCTTTTGCAAGAAGACATACGGCAAGTGGACCTCTTTGAGAAATCTACCATGTATAGATCATCTTTCCGATACCCTTCAAAGACTAGAGACTTTTCAGATTCCATTAGTAAAGGCAACGATATTTTCCGAATAGCACAATCATGTTCAAGTCACAAATCATCGAGATAGACATTAAGTTGAAACCAAGGGATTCAACAAGAATCACTTTATCCATGTGTTGATCCTTTGAGATTGCAACTCTACCTAGACCCAATACCTTGCTTTTACCAAAGGTCAAGAATGTGATGTGACTCTTGTCCGATGGACGTAAGGTTGAGTCCATGAGAAGACTTCGATCACCAATCATATGATTAGTGCATCCATGTCCACAATCCATTACGAAGCATGAGGTGTCATACCCTCTGATGCAGTTAGGGGATAGGCTTCACCAAGAGTATTGTGAAGCATAAACATTTGACGGGCAAGAGGATTATTGAAGCTCGCACCAAGATTAGGGGTGATAGGATGAATGGCAAACAATTCAGAACAAAATACATAGTGAGACCATTTGGGCATTTGATCTTGCGCCCTACAAGATGTTTTAGGTCCCCAGCAATAGCATCAGACGCCTTTGATTTTCGGCTAGAGACCCTTCCCTGCAAAAGAAAGTTAATTCTTCTTAACCACCCACACCTTCAGGGTGGCTTAGAAGCAATGAGTCTAAGTGCAAGATCGAGAACTTGACTTTGGAGCCCTAGCAAATAGCCTTGCAGGAGATGAATGATACTCATATGAATAAGTAGAAAAGTTCTTAGTTCTATGAACATAGCGGTTTGAAGACACACGCTCATATTCATAAGTTTGAGTACGGTTTCCTGCAAAACATTGGCGTTAGGGTGACTCTGTGAGTCCTCTGTCTGCTTGAAGCCTTTGGACCATATGACACCTTAGGTCCGGGGTTTGTCTTCATCCCGGTGGTGTCATGATCACATTCTTGGAAGATTCTCAAGACTACTTTTGGGAACCCGGATCTTCTTCATAGGTGGTCCATTCCTGCAGTTAGTACCAATATACACCGCAAACACTTCACCATTACGATTCTTGAACAGCTTATAGTTTGCATCAAGGGATTCATCAATGATAATAGGATTAGCACGGTAAAGCCGGATAAGGTGGATGGATCCACCGAAGGTCCCTTTGCATCAACCCATGTGGTTTTGGGATACTTTCAAAGCTTCCAAAGAGGAACCATCAACATTCATTTTCCTCTCGAACCCAACACCCTCTTTCCTAGGGTTTGGTTCAGAATCTGCTTTTGAGGACATCGCATAAAGTGTCGATGTCCTTTCGCACTTTTATACATCCTGTTTCAAGCAATGTCTTCAACCTAGCATTTTCATCGGCAATAGTAGTGGTATCCTCCGCAGAGGGGTTAGTTACCACATCGGTAGTTGAAGACAATGCAACAAGATGTAAAGATGGAACATTCAGCAATAGAGGTAGCGTTATCACGCTCAAGGCATTTTAGACATGGTGGTTCAAATCCATCCTGGCGGGGACTGATACATTGAGCGCAAAGTGACTCATTCTCTTTTTGAAGATCTTCATGAGCCGCTCAATTTCTCAAGCTCTTGCTTCCTTTGAAGATAATCATAGGAGATATTTTCATGAGTGGTTGAGAGCGTTTCATGACGACTTTCAAGTTCTTGGTACTTAGCATGAAGATTTTTTTATGTCTTCAACTAAGGACTGTGAACGTGTCATTTCCGCGTCCAACAGGTCATCGCTTTTGTCTAACAGTTTTTGAGTATGTTCCATAGCTTTTTGTTGTTCAGTTGCAATTTTAGCAAGTGTTTTGTAGCTGGGCTTGGATTCACAATCATAGTCATCTTCACTTGATGTTTGAAAGTAAGCATCACGTGATTTTACCTTGGCACCACGTGCCATGAAGCGATAGAGTGGGAGCGAGGTCGTCCTTGTCATCGGCTTGACGTTGGTGTGGAAGTCATTGTCTTGATGTTGAAGATGGACTTGGCAACATAGGTCGTGGCTAGAGCCGGACTTACAACGCCAGGTCGAACTCCTCTTGAGACTCCACCTCCGCCTCCTCGTAAGCGGACTCCTCCTCTGAATCCATTTCCTTGCCAACAAAAGCACGAGCCTTGCCAGATGAGCTCTTCTTATGAGATGAAGACTTTGATGAGGACTTTGAAGATTTCTTCTTCTTCTTGTCATCAGAATCATATTCCTTGCTCTTCTTCTTCTTCTTCTTCTTCTCATTGTCCCACTGTGGACACTCAGAGATATAGTGTCCAGGTTTCTTGCACTTGTGACATGTTCTCTTCTTGTAGTCATGAGTGGAAGCTTCATCATTTCTTGAGCTAGATCTTGAAGACTTTCCGAAGCCCTTCTTCTTAGTGAACTTCTGGAACTTCTTCACAAGCATAGCAAGCTCCTTTCCAATGTCTTGAGGATCATCGTAACTGCGGTGATTCTTCTTCGGATGAGGAAACAACTTTTGCCTTCAAAGCGCGAGTTCGGCCATAGTTGGGACCATAGATATCTCTTTTCTCGGTAAATTTGGAACTCATGTGTGTTGAGCCTCTCAAGTATATCAGACGGATCGAGTGTCTTGAAGTCGTATGCGTTCTTGTATCATGAGGGCAAGGGTGTCAAAGGAGCTGTCAAGTGATCTCGGTAGTGTCTTGACGATTTCATGCTTGGTAATCTCAGTGGCGCCGAGAGCACGAAGCTCATTTGTGATGTCAGTGAGGCGATCAAACGTGAGCTGGACATTTTCATTGTCGTTTCTCTTGAAGCGGTTGAAGAGGTTGCGAAGAACACTGATCCTTTGATGTCTCTAGGTTGAGACGCCTTCGTTGACCTTGGATAGCCATCCCGACTAGCTTCGGACGTTTCCGGAGCACTCACACGGCCATCTTGTCCTTTGGTCGATGACCACAGATGATGTTCTTGGCGGTAGAGTCCGATTGAATGAACTTCTTGACATCGGCCAGGGTGACACCTTCACGATTTGGGAACGCCGTTCTTAACGACATACCAGAGGTCGACATCAATGGCTTCAAGATGCATGCGCATCTTATTCTTCCAGTAGGGATATTCAGTTCCATCGAACACGGGGCAAGCAGCGGCGACTTTCATTATCCCTGCAGTCGACATAGCTAAAACTCCATGTGGTTAAACCGAATCACACAGAACAAGGGAGTACCTTGCTCTGATACCAATTGAAAGTGCTAGTTATCGACTAGAGGGGGGGTGAATAGGCGATTTTTATGGAAGTCTTCAAAACGTGGAAGTTTCGAAGACAAACAATAGAAATGACCTAATTGATATGCAGCGGAAGATAAACTACAACAAGCAAACCATAGTCAAGTATGCGATAGCATTGAAAGTACAAAGACTAATAGCAGCTTAGTAGTAAGGATCAGGATGGAAGATAGTATGAAGCCAACCAGCGATAGTAGTCAAGCAATGAAGTCAAACAGGTATGACAAATAGGCAATGACTTCACGAAGACAAACTCTAAGTAAAGGGATGGAGAGGATAGAACCAGTCACTTGTTGAAGACAAGATTTGTTGGACCAGTTCGATTCTTTGTGACAACTGTGACGTCTGTTAGGGAGGCTGAGATTCAACTTAGAAGACCGCGTCTTCACCTTATTCCCCTTGAGCTAAGGACACACAGTCCTCGCCCAATCACTCTGGTAAGTCTTCAAGGTAGACTTCCGAACCTTCACAGACTTCGTTCACCGGCGATCCACAATGACTCTTGGATGCTCAGAACGCGACGCCTAACCGGCTGGAGGATTCTTAGTCCTCAAGTGTAATAAGTCTTCAGGTCATGCATGTAAAGACTTGATGATGCCTAACACTCTTTGGCTCGGGTGTTTGGGCTTTGTCCTCGCAAGGATTTCTCTCTCTCTCAAAGGCTTCGAGGTGGGTTGCTCTCAAACGACAAAAGCCGTGCACTAACTCTGAAAGCAGCCACCAATTTATGGTGTAGGGGTGGGCTATTTATAGCCACTAGGCAACCCGACCTGATATGTCCGAGATGACCACAGGTCACTAAGGATCCGCACGTGTTCCAACGGTCAGATTTCAAACACACACGACAACTTTACTTGGGCTACAAGCAAAGTTGACTCATCCAGCTCTGGATAAGATTTGCTCTCATTGTCTTCGCTTGAAGACATAGGATTTGGGTTGAGCATCACTTCAGTCATTCTGACTTTGTTCACTTGGACCCCACTTAACAGTACGGTGGTTCCTATGACTCAACAAAGAAGAAAAAGGAAACAACGAAACGACCACGCCTTTCAAGGCTCCATAGTCTTCACTCAATGTCTTCTCATGTCATAGTCTTCAATATGAATATCTTCACATACCACCATTGTCGTCAATGTCTTCATACATTTTTAGGGGTCATCTCCGGTAGGTAAACCGAATCAATGAGGGACACTACCTGTGTTATCCTGCAATTTTCACAAACGCATCAGTCCCTCAACCAAATTTGTCGTCAATACTCCAAAACCAACTAGGGGTGGCACTAGATGCACTTACAGAGCCTGAACAGGAACAGATCCTACGCAAGTGCCACTCCGAGGCTTATGGAGGACACCACGCTGGAGATAGAACTGCACATAAGGTATTGCAATCCGGTTTTTATTGGCCTACTCTCTTCAAGGATGCCCGTAAGTTTGTCTTGTCTTGTGATGAATGTCAAAGAATTGGTAATATTAGTAGGCGTCAAGAAATGCCTATGAATTATTCACTTGTTATTGAACCATTTGATGTTTGGGGCTTTGATTATATGGGACCTTTTCACTGCCTCTAATGGATATACACATATTTTAGTTGTTGTTGATTACGTTACTAAGTGGGTAGAAGCTATTCCAACTAGTAGTGCTGATCATAACACTTATATTAAAATGCTTAAGGAAGTTATTTTTCCGAGGTTTGGAGTCCCAAGATATTTAATGACTGATGGTGGTTCACACTTTATTCATGGTGCTTTCCATAAAATGCTTGCTAAATATGATGTTAATCATAGAATTGCATCTCCTTATCACCCACAGTCTAGTGGTCAAGTAGAATTGAGCAATAGAGAGCTCAAATTAATTTTGCAAAAGACTGTTAATAGGTCTAGAAAGAATTGGTCCAAGAAACTTGATGATGCATTATGGGCTTATAGAACTGCATACAAAAATCCTATGAGTATGTCTCCATATAAAATGGTTTATGGAAAAGCATGTAACTTACCTCTCGAACTAGAACATAAGGCATATTGGGCTATTAAAGAGCTTAACTATGATTTCAAACTTGCCGGTGAAAAGAGGTTATTTGATATTAGCTCACTTGACGAATGGAGAACCCAAGCTTACGAAAATGCCAAGTTGTTTAAAAAAAAGTTAAAAGATGGCATGATAAAAGGATACAAAAGCGTGAGTTTAATGTAGGTGATTATGTATTGCTATACAACTCTCGTTTAAGATTTTTTGCAGGAAAACTTCTCTCTAAATGGGAAGGCCCCTATGTTATCGAAGAGGTCTATCGTTCCGGTGCCATAAAAATCAACAACTTCAAAGGCACAAATCCGAAGGTGGTAAACGGTCAAAGAATTAAACATTATATCTCAGGTAATCCCATAAATGTTGAAACCAATATTATTGAAACCGTAACCACGGAGGAATACATAAGAGACACTTTCCAGAACGTTTCAGACTCCGAAAAGGAATAGGTATGTGGTACGGTAAGTAAACCGACTCCAAAACAATTTTTAAGGCAATATTTCTTTGTTCTGGAATATTTAGAAAAATAGAAAAATAAGTAGCAGTCCGGGAAGGACACGAGGGCTCCACGAGGGTGGTGGGTGCGCCCTACCCCTCTGGGCGCGCCCCCCTACCTCTTGAGCACCTCATGTGCCTTCCGGACCCCGTTTTCTTGCACGATACGTATTTTGGTCAGTAAAAATTCATTATATATTCTCCCGAAGGTTTTGACTCTCGTATCACGCAAATCTCCTCTGTTTTTGTTTCGAGCTGTTGCTGCTGCAGATCAGAGCAAGATGTCTTCTCAAGAGTCAGTCGGGGAGAGCCGGGTATCTAATCCGGCACCGGAACCAAGGGCAACAATGACAACCGACCACTTTGGGCCAGCAACAGAGGAAGAGATGGAGGCTGACTTGATGAGGGTAGATGCCATGGAGGATCAAGAAGTCACCTCTCGCCTCCGAGCTGGGTTCACGATGGGGGAACTACAGAGCTCAGCTATTCCAAACTCGGTTATCCCTTCCAATGTTAGATTTCTTTCTTATGAAAATATGAAGAGGAGTGTCACTTGTTCTCCCGCAGCTATGCAACACCCTTGGGTGCAAGGAGCTTTAGCTGTCACAGGAAAGCTTCGTAAGGAAATAATGGACCTCAAGCAGCAAGTCAATAAGCTCGAGGAGGAGAACCGCATCCTGAGGGGAATCATCGCCAAGAATATTACACCAACAACAAAGAAGGAGATATAATCACATGGGTATGGGCACTCCCCTTGGCAACTGCCAAGCTTGGGGGAGGTGCCCCGGTATCGTATCACAATCACAACTCCTATCTTTACCATTTTTCTTAGTTCGATCCTATTAGTAGTATCTTGATCTAGTAGAATAAAGTTTATGGCATGATCTAGTTTTGAGCTTTGCTTTATGATCTCTCTATGTAATCGAGTCTGTGAGCTATATATATATATAATAAAGATTAGTGTTGAGTCAAGGGTTTGATTACTTTGCCATGATCTTGGGTGAACAAAAGAAAAGAAGAAAAAGAATAAAAAGAAACAAAGAGTTCATATTGATCTTATTGAAAGTAATTACCTCACATAGAAAGAGTATGATGATTAAAAGTTGTTGGGAGTTGGCAGACATAGCTTTGGTCATCGTTGCAATTAATAGGAAGTAATAAGGAAAGAGAGGTTTCACATATAGATATATTATCATTGACATCTTTTATGATTGGAAGCACTCATTAAAATATGACATGTTAAAGGGTTGATGTTGGACAAGGAAGACAATGTAATGAGTTATGTCTTTCTTATATCTGAGATAAAGTATGTTGTCATGGATCCTCTAACTTGTTGAGCTTGCCTTTCCCCCTCATGCTAGCCAAAATTCTCAAAGACCAAGTAGAGATACTACTTGTGCTTCCAAAATCCTTAAACCAGTTTTGCCATGAGAGTCCACCATATCTACCTATGGATTGAGAAAGATCCTTCAAGTAAGTTGTCATCAGTGCAAAGTAATAAAAATTGCTCTAAATATGTATGATTGATTAGTGTGGGAGAAATAAGATTTATACGATCTTGTGATGTGGAAGTAATAAAAGCGACGGAATGCATAATAAAGGTTCATATCACAAGGGGCAATATAAAGTGACGTTCTTTCGCATTGAGATTTTGTGCATCCAACCATAAAAGTGCATGGCAACCTCTGCTTCCCTCTGCGAAGGGCCTATCCTTTATTATTATCTTCTACCTTGTGCAAGAGTCATGGTGATCTTCACCTTTCCTTTTTCATTTTATCCTTTGGCAAGCTTAGCATGTTGGAAATAACATGATATATATATATATATATATATATATATATATATATATATATATATATATATATATATATATATCTAATTGGATGTAGGGGAGCATGAATTATTATTGTTGACATTACCCTTGAGGTAAAAGGTTGTGGGGCAAAACTATAAGTCCCTATCTTTCTCTGTGTCCGATTAAAACTTCATAACCACAAGTATTGCGTGAGTGTTAGCAATTATGAAGGACTAGATGATAGTTGAGTATGTGGACTTGCTTTTAAGCTCTGTCATAGACTCTTTCCGATGTTATGATAAATTGCAATTGCTTCAATGACTGAGGTTATAGTTTGTTGGAGCCCAATAAGGTTTATGATTCATACTTTTGCATTGTGAATAGATCATCACTTGAACATAAGTAATCATATGACAAAATCTATATATGATGTTGTTATGAGAATAATCATGATGCCTTCATGTCCGTATTTTATTTTTATCGACGCCTCTACCTCTAAACATGAGGACATATTTATTGTTATCGGCATTTCGCTTGAGGACAAGCGAGTTCTAAGCTTGGGGGAGTTGATACGTCCATTTTGCATCATGCTTTTATATCGATATTTATTGCATTTTGGGCTGTTATTTCACTTTATGTCACAGTACTTATGGCTATTCTCTCTTATTTTACAAGATTTACATAAGGAGGGAGAATGCCGACAGCTGGAATTCTGGGCTGGAAAAGGAGCAAATATTAGAGACCTATTCTGCGCAACTCCAAAAGTCCCGAAACTCCACGGAATACCTTAAAATAAATAAAGAAAAATTCTCGCCAAAGATGAAGTCCAGGGGGCCCACACCCTGTTCACGAGGGTGGGGGGCGCGCCCCCCCTCCTAGGGCGCGCCCCCCTACCTCGTGGGCCCCCTGGTGGGTCTCCGACGTCCATCTTCTGCTATATGAAGTCTTTCGATGAGAAAAAAATCAGAAGGAACCTTTCGGGACGAAACTCCGCCGCCACGAGGTGGAACCAATCTAGAGCTCCGGCAGAGCTGTTCTGCCGGGGATACTTCCCTCCAGGAGGGGGAAATCATCGCCATCATCATCACCAACGCTCCTCTTATCGGGAGAGGGCAACCTCCATCAACATCTTCACCAGCACCATCTCATCTCCAAACCCTAGTTCATCTCTTGTATCCAATTCTTGTCCCAAAGTCCGAGATTGGTGCTACTAGGTTGCTACTAGTGTTGATTACTCCTTGTAGTTGATGCTAGTTGGTTTATTTGGTGGAAGATCATATGTTCAGATCCTATATGCATATTATTACCCCTCTGATTATGAACATGAATATGCTTTGTGAGTAGTTACATTTGTTCCTGAGGACAAGGGAGAAGTCTTGCTATTAGTAGTCATGTGAATTTGGTATTCATTCGATATTTTGATAAGATGTATGTTGTCTAGCCTTTAATGATGTTATGTGAACGTCGACTGCATAACACTTCACCATTATTTGGGCCTAGAGGAAGGCATTGGAAAGTAATAAGTAGATGATGGGTTGCTAGAGTGACAGAAGCTTAAACACTAGTTTATGCGTTGCTTACGTAAGGGGCTGATTTGGATCCACTTGTTTCATGCTATGGTTAGGTTTACCTTAATACTTTTGTTGTAGTTGCGGATGCTTGCAATAGAGGTTAATCATAAGTGGGATGCTTGTTCAAGTAAGAACAACATCCAAGCACCGGTCCACCCACATATCAAATTATCAAAGTACCGAACGCGAATCATATGAACGTGATGAAAACTAGCTTGACGATATTCCCATGTGTCCTCGGGAGCACTTTTCCTATTATAAGAGTTTGTTTCTGCTTTTCCTTTGCTACAAAAAGGATTGGGCCACCTTGCTGCACTTTATTTACTTTTGTTACTTGTTGCTCGTTACAATTTATCTCGCCACCAAACTATCTGTTACCACTTATTTCAGTACTTGCAGAGAATATCTTGCCGAAAACCGCTTATCATTTCCTTCTGCTCCTCGTTGGGTTCGACACTCTTACTTATCGAAAGGACTACGATAGATCCCCTATACTTGTGGGTCATCAAGCGCATATCTCCTTGATAATAGAATTGTCCCTTCCTTCTGTACCATTTCTTCTCTCCTTCACAACTGTCTTGCTGTCGCATACGATGACGATTCGGTCAAGGGATAAATCCAGCACAATAGCTAAAGCTTCACGGCAGGCCAGTGCCTTAGCGTCGCTGGGCCAACTAAGTCACTGAAAACCATAGCTGATGACCCCAAAAATAATCCTGAATGGTCGCGACATATTATCGTTGCTGCCTCACTTCTTCCATCTCGTGAAAGTCCTCCATCGACCTGAATCTTTGCCACTCTGAAATTTGGGTGCTATCCATTGCGTGACACTTAAGCTAGTCACTTGGTTTCTAACTTGCAGCGATGAGCGTGCAGGTAACTCAATGGTGTCAAGTTCAGAAATGTAGTTAATGACGAAAGCATGTGCTGCGTGCGGGCTTTGTAGGATGCCCTCATGAATCGCTTTATGCCATACCGCCCATATGTCCCAGAGGGTAACAACAAGCTTTATCAAACTAGCATACGGTACTTCCTCTATGAGTGCAAATAACCATAGCTTGGCATTCGGTTCCGTCAAAGCTTGAACATAGTCAGCCACATCTTCATCCACTAGGGCCCATACGCACCTTGCTATTGAGCACTTTAAAAGTGAGTGATGCCAAGAATCCGGCATTCCACATAACTGGCAATTTTCAACCTCTGACATGTTCCTCTTGTGTCGGACATCTTCTGTGGGAATAGAGTGTTTTGCAAGTCTCTATAGAAAGCTACGGATCTTCCCAATCACTTTAATAGACCACAACGAGGTCCAAGCATTAGCTTGTGTTTCATAGTCCGAGCTGCTTGCATTACCTTCTAACCAATCTTCTAGCCTTCTTTTTATATCAGCTAGCATGCGATAAACTGAGCCCACAAAGAAATTACTGTTCTTTTCAAAGTTCCAAGCCTAAAAATCGTCCATCCGTCGGGTGCATATAGAGATGCTCAAAATAGTTCTTATATCTGAATGCACATTTTTTTGATCCAAAACCTCTCTCATCAGTGTAGCGCTAGTGTTGTCCTTAAGCTCACTTACCAACAAGGGAGGGTTAGTCGAGAGATATACAATTGGTCTCATTGTAGTATTTTGTGGTAACCAATTATCAGTCCAGAATTTTGCTGTATATAGCCATCACCAATTCGCTTATCAAGCCTTGACATAAAAGTCTTTCCAAAATAGCATGCCAGCGGCGCGTTGGACTTGGAGTTGCTCTAAGGTTGTTTTCTGCTGCCTAATTGTCCGCTGGCAAAACCGTCTATAGTCGGCCTCGGCCCAGCCCATATAACGGCTGCATCTGACCACCCGAGCCGACCTCTCGCCGTCGTCTTCCTCCTGGAACCCCCAGATCCTCCTCATCCCCCCCCCCCCCCCTCCCCCCTCTCTGTCGCTCTTATCGTCGTCGAGATGTATCATCCCACGAGAGGCGGCGTCCGCGGCGGGCGAGATCGTAAGCCCCCTAATTTCATGTTAACTTTCTGACGACGCGGTTCTGCAGCGACCGTTAGGGTTTCGATGCAGGAGTTGGCGCATAGTACCGGTGATCCCCAAACGACCTGTTCTCCTACCCTGCGTTCGCGGGCCTGCTCTGGGCTGTTGGTTCCGCTCGATATTTCGTTGGGGAGATGGGAATTGCCAAGGGATTGGGTTATTTTGTGCTACTGTGTTAATTTAGGAGGGTCACGATGTAGACACATAGTCGTAGTACCTACAAGGACCATGTTGAAACAATAGAGAGGGGGATACTTTTACCATGCTAAATTACCAGAACTTACGCATGTTAAAAGTGAGTCATGCCAAGAATCCGGCATTCCACATAACTGGCAATTTTCAACCTCTGACATGTTCCTCCTGTGTCGGACATCTTCTGTGGGAATAGAGTGTTTTGCAAGTCTCCATAGAAAGCTACGGATCTTCCCTGTCACTTTAATAGACCACAACGAGGTCCAAGCATTAGCTTGTGTTTCATAGTCCGAGCTGCTTGCATTACCTTCTAACCAATCTTCTAGCCGCCTTTTTATATCAGCTAGCATGCGATAAACTGAGCCCACAAAGAAATTACCGTTCTTTTCAAAGTTCAAAGCCTAAAAATCGTCCATCCGTCGGGTGCATATAGAGATGCTCAAAATAGTTCTTATATCTGAATGCAATTTTTTTTGATCCAAAACCTTCTCTCATCAGTGTAGCGCTAGTGTTGTCCTTGAGCTCACTTACCAACAAGGGAGGGTTAGTCGAGAGATATACAATTGGTCTTATTGTAGTATTTTGTGGTAACCAATTATCAGTCCAGAATTTTGCTGTATATAACCATCACCAATTCGCTTATCAAGCCTTGACATAAAAGTCTTCCCAAAATAGCATGCCAGCGGCGCGTTGGAGTTGCTCTAAGGTTGTTTTCTGCTGCCTAATTGTCCGCTGGCAAAACCGTCTATAGTCGGCCTCGGCCCAGCCCATATAACGGCTGCATCTGACCACCCGAGCCGACCTCTCGCCGTCGTCTTCCTCCTGGAACCCCAGATCCTCCTCATCCCCCTCCCCTCTCTCTGTCGCTCTTATCGTCAGCCGAGATGTATCATCCCACGAGAGGCGGCGTCCATGGCGGGCGAGATCGTAAGCCCCTAATTTCATGTTAACTTTCTGACGACGCGGTTCTGCAGCGACCATTAGGGTTTCGATGCAGGAGTTGGCGATCTGTTGTACCGGTGATCCCCAAACGACCTGTTCTCCTACCCTGCGTTCGCGGGCCTGCTCTGGGCTGTTGGTTCTGCTCGATATTTCGTTGGGGAGATGGGAATTGCCAAGGGATTGGGTTATTTTGTGCTACTGTGTTAATTTAGGAGGGTCACGATGTAGACACATAGTCATAGTACCTACAAGGACCATGTTGAAACAATAGAGAGGGGGATACTTTTACCATGCTAAATTACCAGAACTTACGCTGGAACCCCCCCGCCTTTATCATTTAGGACATCATTTTCCAGGATTAGACATGATGTCACATAGTAGTATTTCACTATTCTGGCATCAGCATCCATCTAAGCGAACCAGTGTTTATTCTTCAAGCTGGTGGACAACGCAAGAATGAAGACATTGACTTATGTTCATTATATTTCTATATCCTTTTTAGATGTTAGTTGCATCACTGGAATGGGCAAAGTCCCTGCTAATCAACAGTAAGAATAATTTACCAAAATAATTAGATTCTAGTTACAATTACATCCGCGCTTCTCCCTGTGTTCTGGAACAGTTATAGCAGTATATAGCCTAGTGCTATTATGTTTTTACTTCACATATTAGGAACTAGTTGTACCTTGCTTGCCTATTTAAATGAAACGATTGAAATACAGTTTTAATGCCATGCCTCTACTATTCCGCAGTGCATCACAAAAGCTGTTTTTTTCTTCTTAAAAACCCAAAGTACAAAATGTGAACCTAAAAGTCCAGATCACAACTCAGACGTGTATTCGATCATTAGTTATTGACTTATTGTCACTGATATTTCCATTTTCTAGCCTTCTATTATACTTATCATTATAACTTTGTTATTATATTGTGACATAAAATGGAGATCGATAGCTCAATACTCAGTATCTTGTCTTATTTATTCTCACAGAATTCAAATGGGATGATGTGAAGGTTGACAAGCACCGGAGAATTACCTTGGTCATAGTGTTAAGGCTCCTGTTGGTAGATGGCAGAAAGGTAAGCGCCCCTCCCCCCCTCCCCTCCCCTTTCTTGCACTACGGATTTCTTATGTCACTGCCCTTTCCTAGTTTCGTGAATTTGATTCAAAACCTCATGTTTCTTGGTATAATTTCCTGCTGAACCCTGTTCGCACTTGTGAACTACTTTAATATGCGATGAGCTCCCTGTTTGATGTCTGTGTAACTACGTATTCTTCTAGCAAAGGGCACATTAGTTATAATAATCTCAAAGAATCACATTGCTCTAGCAACTCATGTCCTGAAGTTGCTAATCAAATCATTGCTGACTGCCTGAGTTGTTATTATGTCTTTTTACAATTTCACTATTATGTTTTAGTGAGGCAAGTTTATTAGTGCACTATGATCAACTAGATTATAGGATCTGGCATAATGTAAAAACGTCAGTCTGCATACCTACTGTGCTACTCGTATCTCTGAAAAAAAACCTGCTATCTGCTAGATCGTCTCTATGGATTGGATACATTCTGGATACAATTAGGTTGAGCAATTACACAGTTCAACCTTCTAGTTCATAGGTATGGTGTGCCAGTTGCATAATAACATGTTTTTTTTTTCTTTTACCATTTATTATGCTCTTGCGGTGGTAAAATATGAACACTAGCATTGGCCTAACTGCCTTTTGATAGCAGCAAGTTCCTGATTGTGTCTTACGGTTGGGCTTGTGCATGTGGCTTCATGGGCTTGCACTTAAAGTAGGCTGAAATGGCAATGCATCTTGCATGGATTTCTTTAGTCTTGTGATTGACTGCGCAAATTTTCTGCTTTATAATAGTATTGACACTCTGGCTATCTCTGCCAGGGAAGGACTTGTTGTGGTATACAAGGGATAAGCAATCTGACTCAGAAGACGCTTTGAAGGAAGAAATTAGGAGAGTGAAAGAGGAGGAGGAACAGGCCATGCGTGAGGCACTTGGCTTAGCTCCCAAGCGTAGCAGTCGACCAAAAGGCAATCGTTTAGATAAGCATGAATATGCTGAGCTAATAAAGAGGGGATCTACCGCGGAGGATTTGGGAGCCGGCCATGCTGAAGCAGCACAAGTGCAAGGATTAGGTTTATACAAGTAGGTTTTCACACCAGAACAATTTATTTATGTTTTTTTAATTCCCTTGGAATGTGGTACTGTATATTAGTATAATATTTTATTGCCAATTTATCTAATTTAACGCACATATTATCTCCATGACTCCAGGGCTCCTCACAACGAGGAAGAACCAAGCTCTCTTAGTCCTGACCCTCCTGGAACGGAGCCTGAGCAGGTTGACTTTGCACCTGCAACGAAGCAGGAAGATTCTGAAGATGATAGGAAGGGGAAAAGGCGGTGCGAAGAGAGGAGAGGGGACAGAGAAAAGAGCGGAGGCGTGAAAAGCACTATGAGGGAAACGAGAGCAAGCGAGACAAGTATGAGAGTAGACACGACTCGGAGGACAGGGAGAAGCGCCACCGCAAGGATAAGCAGAAGAGGAGGCATGATTCTGATTAACGTAGCAGGCTAGCAGCGCTGCAACAGTATTGCTACTGTACCTTTGCATGTTTCATGACTTGGATGCTACTCTTGCTTGATAATGTAGTGTATGAAATTCTGCTGTCTATACCGTGCCCCTATTTCGCAGAAACACATGTGCAACTACTGGATGGAATCGCATGACTTCGTTGTGCCTGTTGAAGATTGAAAAGATGGTGTTTCATGACGAAGACTGA
Organism: Aegilops bicornis; assembly: GCA_021605145.1. Lineage (NCBI taxonomy): Eukaryota > Viridiplantae > Streptophyta > Magnoliopsida > Poales > Poaceae > Aegilops > Aegilops bicornis. The sequence continues at coordinate 381,068,594 of CM038675.1, read as the reverse complement.
AATCATGTCTGATGAATTTTAGTCGGCACGAATTTTATAATTCCATTGGTTACTTGTTCAATCAGAAGTTCTGCCCCGGGTGCAGCAAAAATGAAAGACCCTTTGAATCAAATAAATTGTCTAGGGCCTCTTTCTAAGTATTTGACATTATATTCGGAAAGCAATTTTTTCATTGACTCAAACATCTTGCAAGCATTTTCTTTTATTTGTTAATTACCCTGCGTTGTAGCTGGGGCATAAATATTCTAATGATTCAACATTAATCGTATCTATATACCTTCAGTGTTAAGTGGTGTTGTGGGTTATTTTTTTTATCTTGTTATGGGCTATTTTTACATGACAGCCTTTTTTTTTACAAAATCTGTCTGGGAAACACGTCCATCCAAAAGAATAAATAAATATACCTAGCTGCATGATTTCATGGGTACGATCTTTTCTGACAATGATCATCGCTGCGTTCTAATTTCCTGAGAAAGCCATGATTCCCAGTAGCAAAACTAACAACAGTTATGAGAGAAGTGCATATTTCAACTCCGAATTCTTGCCTAGTCTAATTTACAACCCCGAACTCCAATACCGTCTAAATTACAACCCTCAACTCTCAAAACGGATCAGAATCCAACCCTTCTCTACCTGTTGACCGGTTTTGACCCGTTGACTAGTGAACCGTAAATAAAAAATAAAAAAAATCCCAAAATAATTTTGTTTTTTGCACAAGGTGAACAGTAAATTCAAAAAAAAAAGTAAGAAGTTGAGAAATAAAATTTCAAAAAATAATTTTGATTCTAAGAGCATCTACAGCCCCGTGGATAGTGACTGGTCACGTCTCAAATAATCCTTTCCACAACTGGATATCTGAAATTAGAAACCTCAAATCCATACTATTACATGCAACAAAAACCGAATCTTAAGTGGAGCTCGTCTGGCTCCGCCGTGCCCATGTCCGGCGGCTAGCTGCGGTTCTCCAAGTGTTGGTCCGGTCGCCAGCGAGGTAGAGTAGGACACGGGACACAAGCCGGCTCACGAGACTCAAGGCGCTGCCATCTCCCATGCCCTACTCTTCCTTGTCAGAGCCCGGAACCCTGACGGTGCCGGTGGACGTCAGATCGATGATGGATCCATCCTGGGACGAGCCGGCGACATCCACCACGACGCGGTTGCGGCTCCCGGACCGGTGCACCACGGGGTGTGAGAGATCTCCAGTTTCGAGGTTCATCGATGCGTGGTTCTGTTCTGCTCTCGTTAGTACAACCTGTTTTCCAGGATCGCAAAACCCAAAGCTGATGATTATTTCAAATCCATCAATGTCAAGGCGACGTACCACACCGACGAGCCTTTATTTTGGCAAATCAAGCAACACAAATATTTTTCTTGGAAGACACATTTGCATGTAGTGATGACTGGAGAGTATTGCAAAGGTTTGAGCAGAGGAATTCATTTAATGAAGTTGCACAATAAGATGATGCTTACACTGCTTCTGATGTAGAAGATTCCACAGATGTTCGTACTATCTTTGAGAACCATCACGTCAATAACGCTGGCGAAAAGATTCCCTGTCAGGCTGTGGACGTACGAGAGTTGATCAATAAGACGCCAACGTTCGAGGACATTAAGGATGAAAAAGAAGATGACACTTGGGGAATTATGATTCAGACTGATACACATGGCGAAGATGTTGACGCTGATGCAGATGATGATTAGATTGCTTTTGTCGTATTTGCCTGTGAGAAGACGACTTTTTATCTACCATGTGAAATTGTGTTTGCTATGACAACTTAAACTTGATGAAGTTGTTGTTTAGTATTTTGCTGTGAAAACATCACTTATTATGTAGGTTGATTTATGTTTGCTGATTGTATGACGAGTAAAACATGATGACATTGTTGTTTAGTTGTACTCATATTTGGCAGTGACTTGTATTTGATGACATAGTTTGCTGTTGGACTGCAATTTGCTCTACCTCTTCAAATGGGAATAAAGCTGACCCGACAGGGCCTCTGCTAATTTATTTACTTATTAGCAAAAGGGACTCTGCTATTTATTTATTTATGAGCAAAAGGGATACCCCATGATTTCCATTAATAGAAATCACTAGATGTTCACAACACTACGTCAAGACTGCTAAACAAGTTTCATTCATTACTAGTTTCAGTAAAATGCTCATGTCATAGCCACTGAATACATCACGAGTGCTACATACACTGCAAATAAAGAGACAATCATCCTACGGAGCACAACGATCTTGCTCATTATCTTCACAAGCTCTTTCATCTCCTCATTGTTGTCAAGGCCGTTCAGCAGCTGTTGCTTGTCCATGATCAGATGAACCTGAAAGGATCGAGAAGAGGTGTCTAGGAGGGGGGGGGGGGGTGATTAGACCCTCAACAAAGAAAAATAGCAGTTCTTAAATTCTTCAAGTTAAGGTGGAGTTTTAGCACAAGTTTAAACATTCACAATACATTTCAAGCAAGCATGGCAAGAGTATATGAGCAGCGGGAAGTAAAGCATGCAAGTTGCAAGAAAGTAAAGGGATGTGATCGGAGTGTGCAAACGCAATTGGAGACACGGAGATTTTTGGCGTGGTTCCGATAGGTGGTGCTATCGTACATCCATGTTGGTGGAGACTTCAACCCACGAAGGGTAACGGTTGCGCGAGTCCACGGAGGGCTCCACCCACGAAGGGTCCACGAAGAAGCAACCTTGTCTATCCCACTATGACCATCGCCCATGAAGGACTTGCCTCACTAGGCTAGATCTTCACGAAGTAGGCGATCTCCTTGCCCTTACAAACTCCTTGGTTCAACTCCACAATCTTGATGGAGGCTCCCAAGTGACACCTAACCAATCTAGGAGACACCACTCTCCAAAAGGTAATAGATGGTGTGTTGATGATGAACTCCTTTCTCTTGTGCTTCAAATGATAGTCTCCCCAACACTCAACTCTCTCTCACAGATTTGGCTATGGTGGAAAGATGATTTGAGTGAAAAGCAACTTGGGGAAGGCTAGAGATCAAGATTCTTGTGGTTGGATTGGAATGTCTTGGTCTCAACACATGAGTAGGTGGCTCTCTCTCAGAAAATGAATGCTGGAAGTGTAGGCACGTTCTGATGGCTCTCTCACTTATGGAGAGGAGGGTGGAGGGGTATATATATCCTCCACACAAAATCTAACCATTACACACAAAAGAGCCAACTCGGTCAGACCGAATGTGTGAACTCGGTGAGACCGATTCAATTCAAAATGTGAACGTTAGGATTTTCGGTGGGACCAACATGATCAACTCGGTGGGACCGATGTGCTAGGGTTAGGGTAAAACCTCAACTCGGTTTGACCGATTACACAAACTCGGTGAGACCGATTTTGGTAATAAGCAAACAGAGAGTTGGTCAAGCAAACTCGGTGGGACCGACTGCATATCTCGGTGAGACCGAAATAATTGCAACAGGCAAGAGAGAGTTCGCAAGCCCATCTCGATGAGACCGAGATCCCAACTGTGAGATTGAACTGATTAGGGTTTCTGGCAGTGGCTATGTCAAGTGAACTCGGTGGCACCGGATGAATCAAATCGGTGGGGCTGAGTTTGACTTTAGGTTTTGGACGTATTTGGATACGAGAAAGTGGTTGAGGGCTTTGGAGCATATCACTAAGCACTGTGAGCAAGTAGACCATTAAGCAACACCTCATCCCCTTTTAATAGTATTGGCTTTCCTATGGTCTCAATGTGATCTTAGATCACTAAAATAGAAATGAAGAGTCTTGAGCTTTTGCCAATCTTCTGTCCTTAGCATCTAGAAGGGGTTCCACATCCTCTTGTCCATGCCACGACTTTGTTGAACTTTCTGATACTAGATAAAAATATTAGTCCAACAAAAGATATGTTGGCATTAATTACCAAAATCACCCAGGGAGCACTTGTGCTTTCAATCTCCCCCTTTTTGGTAATTGATGACAACATATATCAAAGCCTTAGATAAAGATATGAAGAATAACAAGTAAAGCTTTGGAAAGACATGTAACACATGTGAGAGCAAGCAATGAGTTACATGTATCTTGGTTATATGCATCAGAGCAAATGATGTTAAATATAGGAAATGTACCTTCATGTTCATGAGTCCTTCTTGCAAACAATATGTACATCAGCAAGAGATCATCATGCACATGAGTGTGATGCATATACTTACCTTGTGGTCTTGAGCTGGCTTTGGAGGAGGTGAACTTGAGAAAACAAGGTTAGATAACACAAGAACACCTATTAAACAAAGCAAGTTGAGAAAACCACAAAAGGACCAAGATTGGGATGAAATGTAGTGAGTGAGTACTTAGTACTTTATTTGGATATAGACATGTCCCCAAATAATAAAGATATGCAAGGAATTCCAAAGATTTTCTTCCCTTAGGGATGAGCTCATTCTCCCCCTGAATATGATATTGGATAATGGGAGAAGATAGGGAAAAGAAAATTAGGACAAGGCAACAAAACCATTACTTACTTAACATGTCTTTCCCCTCGTAAAGACATGTGGCTTCTCTCCTCTATGGTTGATAAGCATCTGGAGAAGCTAAGATGTGCTTTCTCTCTCTTATGTGATAAGCTTTGATGTGCTCTCTCTCTCTCCCCCTTTGACATCAATTTCCAAGAAGGGATCTTCTGGAGCATGAGTCAAGTAGGTTTGGTCCTTGAGTCACATTACAAAGCAGCATGTAATTTAAGATGCTAGTAGAGGACAAGAATCATCGGCTGGAGCTGGAAAGGAAATGACAATGGCAATGGCAAAATGCTTTCATAGTAGTGAAATTGGTAGCGACGAGTTATTTTCATCGGTGGTACCGAGTTGGCAGTGTCATAGATGATGCATATCGGTCAGACCGGGTTTTTCCTTGTTGGTTGAACCAATGAACAATTTACAATGTAGCATTGTAGTTCGGTCTTGCCGAGAGGCAGAAATCGGTGAGACCGAGTTCAATACAGAGGAAATATTTTGTCATCTCAGCTCACTTAGCAAATAAGATCTCACAAGGATCTGCAGGGAATTAACTAAAAGATTTGCAATGAATTAGATGCAGGGACTGCAGAACATAACAACCAAAGAAATGAAAATATCTAGATGAAGTGAAAAGGGAAACAAACATGCTACACACAAATGCAAGAACACAAAGACATGCTAGAGAACTTCATCTAGAAAGGGTCGATGACAAAGTAACCTATGCTAGAGTATATTGACTGAGGAGTCAAGTGAGAACACTTGATCATAGGTCATACTCATCGTTTAAGCTCAAAATGGGGTTACCATTTTTCATTTAAGCATTTTGATGTATTCACATCTTGTTGAGCTGCTTTGACCCATGACTTGGGATAACGCTTCTCTAAGATGGAATACATACCTTAGGTGGTGGTGTTGATCTTGATCATGTAGTTGAACGTGTTTAGGATGCTCAAGGTTGATGTAGCTCATCAAGAGTTGGGAGCACCACTTGTAGTTTGAGTTCATCTACCTACATGGGTTAGTCTTGCAAGGAAGAGCACTTGTGTATCCAAATGACAATCATGAAATTTGATACCAATTGAAATTTGATATATAGAAATTGTCAAAGGATATGTTGAAAGGATTCATGCTTCCTTGACTTCAACCACCATATTGTAGAGACTTGGTGATGTAGAGATTGCTCAAGATGTGAGTGAGTCGCAATCTCATAGATTGGGCTTCATCCAAGTACCTACAAGGGTTAGATGACATGCAAGGGTACAAGTATAGATCCATGACATATGATCATCATCATAAGAGAAATATCAAGGATTATTCAAAGGCTCATGCCTTGCATGCATCCAAATGGAGTTTCTACTCCAAGTTTGAGGCATCAATGATGTTCAATTCACCTCTCAAACGGCAAAATACTTTCTCATCAAGCGGTTTTGTGAATATATCCGCCAATTTCTTATCGGCACGAACATGCTTAAGATCAATGTCTCCTTTAGCAACATGATCTCGAATGAAAAGAGGACGAACTTCAATATGCTTAGTTCGAGAATGTTGCACGAGATTGTGAGCAATCTTAATAGCACTTTCATTATCACAAAGCAATGGAACATGTTTCACATATATCCCATAATCTTTAAGAGTTTGGGTCATCCAAAGTAATTGAGCACAACATGAACCGGCGGCAACGTATTCCGCTTCGGCGGTGGATAAGGATACCGAGTTTTGTTTCTTGGAGGACCAAGACACAAGAGATCTACCAAGAAATTGACAAGTACCCAAAGTGGGCTTTCTATCAACCTTGTCACCGGCATAGTCCGAATCGGAGTAGCCAACAAGATCAAAAGAAGACATCTTTGGATACCAAATGCCAAAGTTTGGTGTATGAATTAAGTATCTCACTATCCTTTTCACAGCCTTAAGATGACATTCCTTAGGGGCCACTTGATATCGTGCACACATGCACACACTTAGCATAATATCGAGACGGGAGACACATAGATATAACAATGAACCAATCATAGAACGATAGACCTTTTGGTGAACCAGTTTGCCATCCTTTGTCAAGTCAAGATGTCCACTAGTAGGCATGGGTGTTTTCATACCTTTGCTTTCTTGCATGTTGAACTTCTTGAATAAGTCCTTGGTATACTTTGTTTGGGAAACAAAGGTACCCTCCTTAGTTTGATTTGCAAACCAAGAAAGAACTTGAGTTCACTCATCATGGACATCTCAAACTTCTCCGACATTAGCCTTCCAAACTTTTCACTAAAATGAGGGTTTGTCGAACCAAATATGATATCATCCACATAAATTTGGCACACAAATAATTCACCATTAACCCTTTTAGTAAAAAGAGTAGAATAAAAGTTTCCAATCTCAAAGCCTTTTTCAATAAGGAACTTGGTCAAGCATTTATACCACGCTCTAGGAGCTTGTTTAAGACCATAAAGAGCTTTGTGAAGTTTGTAAACATGATCGGGTTTCTTAGGATTAACAAAGCCGGGAGGTTGTTCAACATAAACTTCCTACTCAATTTCACCATTTAGAAAAGCACTTTTAATTGTCCATTTGATACAAAGTAATGTCATGGTGATTGGCATAAGCAAGTAAGATGCTTATGGACTCAAGTCTAGCAACAGGGGCATATGTCTCACGATAGTCCATACCTTCGACTTGAGTGTAGCCTTGAGCGATGAGACGGGCCTTGTTGCTTAGAACTTTTCCATCTTCATCTTGCTTATTCCGAACCACCCATTTGGTACCAATGACATTTTGGTTGTTGTCCGGATTTTCTACCAAGGTCCACACTTGGTTCCTCTTGAAGTTGTGTAGCTCTTCGTGCATGGCGTTCACCCAATCCGGATCATCAAGTGCTTCTTCAACCTTCATAGGTTCAATACTAGAGATGAATGAATAATGTTCACGAACATTAGCCAAATGAGTTTTAGAGCGCGTAATTCTCCCGGTTTGGATATCATCAAAGATTTGTTTGACGGGATGGTCTCTTGAAACTCTTGCTCTAACACGTGAGAGCTTTTGTTTGGGTCAGGGTGGAACATATTCTTCATCATCTTGTTCATCCTCTTGGCCTTCTTCATTGTTGGTGTTGTTGTTCTCTTGTGGAGGTGGTGACGGAGGTTGATGAGGTTCATCTTGGTGTACATCCTCGTTTTCTTCATCTTGGCGTGTCCCACTTGTGGATGCCTCCGAGTCAACTCGTGGTTCACCTTGTCATGAGGTAGAAGATTCCACTTGGACGGACGAGGTACTCTCCTTCACCTCCGTTGGTTGAATCTTGCCAATAGACAAGTCTTGGATTGCTTCCGAAGGGCCCTTGTCTCCTACATCAATTGGCAATTGCTCTACTTGCGAGCCGTTAGATTCATCAAACTTCACATATACTGTCTCTTCAACCTTTCGGGTGAAATTGTTGTAGACACGGTAAGTGTGAGAGTTTGAGCCATAACCGAGTAGGAAACCCTCATGAGATTTAGGAGCAAATTTAGAACGACCTTTCTCATCAAGAATATAGCACTTTGAGCCGAATACTCGAAAATATCCAACTTGGGGTTTGTTACCGGTGATAAGCTCGTATGCCGTCTTGCCGAGTAGCTTGTGAATATATAGACGATTTGTTGCATGACAAGCTGTCTCAACCGCTTCCGCCCAAAAGTGTTTTGGCGTCTTGTACTCATCAAGAATCGTTCGCCATCTCAATAAGAGTCCGGTTCTTCCTCTCAACAACTCCATTTTGTTGAGGCGTATGCGTAGTCGAGAACTCATGTGAAATCCCTTCTTCGTCAAGAAAGGTGTCCACATTTGCGTTCTTGAACTCCGTTCCATTGTCGCTGCGAACCTTCTTGATCTTCACTTCAAATTGATTTTGGGCCTTCTTATCATCAAGAAAGAACACCCATGTAAATCTTGAAAAGTCATCGACAATGACTAAACCGAACGAGTTACCACCGAGACTTTTATAGGCGCATGGACCAAAAAGATCCATATGAAGCAGCTCAAGCGGTCTTCTCGTGGTCATGATGTTCTTCACGGGGCAGCTTCCTCCAACCTATTTTCCTGCTTGACAAGCACTGCACAATCTATCCTTGTCAAATATAACATCTTTAACCCCAAGGATATGATCACCTTTAATAAGCTTATCAAGATTTTGCATACCCACATGACCTAACCTTCTATGCCACAACCAACCTTTAGAAGATTTAGCAATTAAGCAAGCTCTAGGTTGAGCCTTTTTAGTGAAGTCAACAATGTATAGATCACCTCTATGTATACCGGTAAATACCATATTATGATTATCTCTTCGAAACACTTGGCAATCTACTTCAGTAAATAGGACATTGAAACCGAAGTCAGCTAGTCTAGATACGGAAAGTAAATTATAGCCAAGAGACTCAACGAGCATAACATTTTGGATGGAGCTGTCATGTGAGATGGCCACCTTACCAAGGCCAACCACCTTACCCTTTGAGTTATCACCAAAAGTGACATATTTTCGAGGGCCGTCATTTTCAGCAAGCTCATGAAACATATCCTTGTCTCCGGTCATGTGATCGGTACATCCACTATCAAGAACCCATTCCTTTCCTCCAGCCATGTAGCTGTGAATGTTTGCCATAAGACCAAAGTGTCTCATAGACTCATCGAGATCAAAGTCACTATCATCATCCTCATCATAGTATCCATGTTCAACATCATCTTGTGATTGACCATCACCTAGAGAGAGTGATTCATTAGATGTATGACCATGGCAATGTTCATCTTTATGAATTACAATGACTTCCGAGATGATGTTACTAATGATTCCAACATCTCCTTTGGCACGCATATGGTCACGAAGCTCAAATAAAAAATCACCAAACTTAGGATCTTTAGGATTCATTTTATTTAAAGCAATGGACTTTTGAAGAATCACATCTAGATTTTTCAAGGAATAGTTTGGGAACCGTTCCTCAAGAAATCTCCATATGGTGTAAGCACATTCAAGAGTAGGCAAGCAAACAATCAAATTTCTAGGAAATCCTCTAATGATAAGATTGATAGTTCTAAGATTGCGGATCATGTCGACAGACTCATCAGGGGTAGGATGCAAGGGGTCAACAAGGGGCGCACACGGGCTAGTGATGTACTTGTTCAAATGATATTCATTGAAAATCTCAAGCATCTCATTTTTCCAAGCATTAAAGAACTCTCCATCAAGCATAGGCACTCTATGTCTAAAACTCCCCGTCGTAGACTCATCCATCTTCCTCCAATGGTGATTAAACCAAAGCAATGGAGACCAATGCTCTGATACAAATTGAAAGGATCGAGAAGTGGTGTCTAGAGGGGGGTGATTAGACCCTCAACAAAGAAAAGTAGCAGTTCTTAAATTCTTCAAGTTAAGGTGGAGTTTTATCACAAGTTTAAACATTCACAATACATTTCAAGCAAGCATGGCAAGAGTATATGAGCAGCAGGAACTAAAGCATGCAAGTTGCAAGAAAGTAAAGGCATGGGATTGGAGTGTGCAAACGCAATTGGAGACACGGAGATTTTTGGCGTGGTTCCGATAGGTGGTGCTATCGTACATCCACGTTGGTGGAGACTTCAACCCACGAAGGGTAGCAGTTGCCATGAGTCCACGGAGGGCTCCACCCATGAAGGGTCCACGAAGAAGCAACCTTGCCTATCCCACCATGGCCATCACCCACGAAGGACTTGCCTCACTAGGGTAGATCTTCACAAAGTAGGCGATCTCCTTGCCCTTACAAACTCCTTGGTTCGACTCCACAATCTTGACGGAGGCTCCCAAGTGACACCTAACTAATCTAGGAGACGCCACTCTCCAAAAGGTAATAGATGGTGTGTTGATGATGAACTCCTTGCTCTTGTTCTTCAAATGATAGTCTCCCCAACACTCAACTCTCTCTCACAGATTTGGCTATGGTGGAAAGATGATTTGAGTGGAAAGCAACTTGGGGAAGGCTAGAGATCAAGATTCTTGTGGTTGGATTGGAATGTCTTGGTCTCAACACATGATTAGGTGGTTCTCTCTCAGAAAATGAATGCTGGAAGTGTAGGCACGTTCTGATGGCTCTCTCACTTATGGAGAGGAGGGTGGAGGGGTATATATAGCGTCCACACAAAATCTAGCCATTACACACAAAAGAGCCAACTCGGTCAGACCGAATGTGTGAACTCGGTGAGACTGATTCAGTTCAAAATGGGAACGTTAGGATTTTCGGTGGGACCGACATGATCAACTCGGTGGGACCGATGTGCTAGGGTTGGGATAAAACCTCAACTCGGTTTGACCGATTACACAAACTCGGTGAGACCGATTTTGGTAATATGCAAACAGAGAGTTGGTCAAGCAAACTCGATGGGACCGACTACATATCTCGGTGAGACCAAAATAATTGGGACATGCAACACAGAGTTTGCAAGCCCATCTCAGTGAGACCGAGATACCATCGGTGAGACCAAACCGATTAGGGTTTCTGGCAGTGGCTATGTCAAGTGAACTCGATGGCGCCGGATGAATCTAATCGGTCGGGCCGAGTTTGACTTTAGGTTTTGGACATATTTGGGTATGAGAAAGTGGTTGAGGGATTTGGAGCATATCACTAAGCACTTTGAGCAAGTAGACTATTAAGCAACACCTCATCCCCTTTTAATAGTATTGGCTTTCCTATGGACTCAATGTGATCTTGGATCACTAAAATAGAAATGAAGAGTCTTGAGCTTTTGCCAATCTTTTGTCCTTAGCATCTAGAAGGGGTTCCACATCCTCTTGTCCATGCCACGCCTTTGTTGAACTTTCTGAAATATACTAGATGAAAATATTAGTCCAGCAAGAGATATGTTGGTATTAATTACCAAAATCATCCAGGGAGCACTTGTGCTTTCAGAACTGCATCTTCCTCTTCTGTCGTTCCTTTAGTTACTTGTCCAACACCCGAACCTGCTGGTATTGGGATTCCTCGGCTAACCAAATAATCAGCATACTTCCATTCCTCCACATCAGCAACTTCCCAGAAATACAAATCAGACGAATCTTCCCTTTTCTGCATGAATCAAAGTGGAAGATAATCAACCAAACTATTAAAAAAAAAATCAACAACTGAAAGCATGCGAACAACACTTAAACATATTATTACCCCATGATTCGGGCATTTGTAGAAGACTCGGCCAGGGTTGAGGATTGTAGTTGAGACGCAATGGATGACTCTACGTGATTTGCAGCAGTGGCACCACACCAATGGTAGCAGGTTGCGATGAGTAACCGGCTGCGTGAGTACGCCGGAGGGGGTGTGATGAGACCCACACACGATAGTACGGGTGGCGACTTGGCGCATATCTGGATGTTGCCTGCTGAAGAGCGGGTGGACGAGCCGCCAGCGGACATGGTTGTTGCGGCCGGAGCTTCTGATGCTAGGCAGAGTAACTAGAGTAGAGGAGAAGCGAACATTGGATTTGTCAGTTTCATTACTTGCAAAGTAGCATAGCACTATATATAGTCATAGTCTAGGTTTGGATTCGAACTAGCTACAGGAGCACGTCTCTCTTTTTTCTAAAACTCAGCTTTACTGGTACACTAGTTTTTTCTTTACACCTTCTTAAGACTTCGATTTTCGAGAATGTTATGTGGCGAACGTTCCCTGGGAGGAGGACGACAAATGAACACATTTTCCTGGCAGTTTTAGTTGCCACGCAGGAGCAAACAATGGCAGTTTCGAGAATGTTATCTAGTGAACGAGCCCAGTTTTTCTTTTCTTCCTACTAGCAAGAGGCCCATGCGTTGTATGGAACTTCAAGATGCATTTATACGAGTTGTTTATCTTGTGGGAGACAAAGATGAACGAGGGAAGGCCATATCTGCAAATGTGGAGAGGGGTGCGGGTACCTTTTTGCCAAATTGCCATAGTTTGCTTTCTATCCGCCAGATATAGATCGGACGGTCTATATTGCAGGATGGCAGGCACACCATCATCACCAAATCGTTTTTTAAAAGAGTAGATAGAGAAATAAAAGTATGCTACGTGGTGTCGGCTTAGTCAACAAACGATTGTGCCAACCTTGACCATTGGATTGACATTCAATGTCTATCGCGTTTCTTCAATCTAGTCTTTCTCCAGCTGCCAAAGCCAAACCAGCGTCGGCGGGACCACCTGCTCCCGCCTCCCATGGCTGGATGTACTGCGCTGGATGCATCGTGGCCATATCGCACCCTAAAACTCTGTGCATCTTCCCCAGCTCCTGTTCGTTCCCGTCTGAGGCCTCACCATCGTCCTCCGCCTTCGTTCGCTCACCGCGGCGCCCGATAATCCCCAAGTGCAGGGAATCATCGTAGCAATTCCCAATGGTGGAAGTGATAAGTTTGGAGTGTCGAACCCACAAGGAGCTAAAGGTAAGATCAATATTCTCTCAAGTCCTATCTGCCAGTGATACGACTCTACGTAAACCAAACGTTTGCTTCCAACTAGAAACAAGAAATAAAACTACGTTGTGGGTATGAAGAGGATAACTTTGCATGATATCGGAGAGCTAAAACATAAAAGTAAGTGCTATTATCATAATGTTAGGTCGGTGTGCGAAATTATCCTAGGCAATTGTTAACAAGACCGGTAATCACTATTGCAATTTCATATGAGGGAGAGGCATAAGCTAACGTACTTTCTCTTCTTGGATCATATGCACTTATGATTGGAATTCTAGCAAGCATCCGCAACTACTAAAGATCATTAAGGTAAAACCCAACCATAGCATTAAAGCATCAAGTCCCCTTTATCCCATACGCAACAACACCCTTACTCGGGTTTATGCTTCTGTCACTCAAGCAACCCACTATAAGCGAATCATGAATGTATTGCAACACCCTACAACGGGAATCCCTCACGCTTGCGCGACACGGAGGGCAGAATAGGACAACACCAAAACAAAACATACAACTCATACCAATCTAGATCATCAATCAACCCAAAGACAAATGATATCTACTCAAAACATCATAGGATGGAAACACATCATTGGATCATAATATGTGGCTTAAAGCACCATGTTCAAGTAGGGATTACAGCAGGGTGCGGGAGAGTGGACCACGTAAAAGAGATGAGGATGGTGATGATGATGGTGATGTTGATGAAGACGATCACCGTGGCGATGATTCCCCTCCCGATGGCACTCCGGCGCCACCGAGAGAGAGAGGAGGAGAGGTTCTCCCCCTTGTGCTTCCTCCTCCATGCCCCCCTAGATAGGGAGAGGTTCTCCCTCTGGTCCTTGGCCTTCATGGCGATGATGGCCCCCCCGGGATCCTCCTCCATGGCCTCCGGTGATGATGGCCCCCTCCGGCAGGGTACCAGAGAGGGCCTAGATTGATTTCTCGTGGCTATAGAGGCTTGCAGCGGCATAACTTTCGATCTAGATTATTTTCTGGAGGTTTGGGCATTTATAGGAGAGGTTGGCATCGAGAACAAGTCAAGGGGTCCCACGGGAAGTCCACGAGGCACAGGGGCGCACCCCAGGGGGTGGGCGCGCCCTCCACCCTCGTGGGGCCCACGGGACTCCCCTCCAGTAACTCTTTGTTCCATTATTTTTTATATTTTCCAGAAAAATTCTCCATTGATTTTCAAAGAATTTCGAGAACTTTTATTTCTGCACAAAAACAACACCACGGTAGTTCTGCTGAAAACAACGCCAGTCCAAGTTAGTTCTAATCAAATCATACCAAAATCATATAAAACAATAGTAAACATGGCATGAATACTTCATAAATTATAGATACATTGGAGACGTATCAGCATCCCCAAGCTTAATTCCTGCTCGTCCTCGAGTAGGTAAATGATAAAGGAAATAATTTATGAAGTGTGAATGCTAGCAAGTGCTTAAGTTTGATCAATGATAGTTTCAGTCACTTTTTCTAGCATCATTATATATCATAACAATAGCTCAACTCATAAAACTTCTCATGATCAAGTAACAAGCTATTCACATGTTAAAGTATAGATAATAAACTTTCTTGAAACTAACAAACCATGCTCTTAGTCATCAAACAATTGCAATTCATCTTATTTCGGGAAGGGTCTACATAAGAGCTTTGATTCAGCAAACTCCACATACTCAACTATCATTTTATCTTTCACAATTGCTAAAACTCACGTGATATTTATGGGTCCAAAGTTTTAATCGGACACAGAGAAAGATAGGGGCTTATAGTTTTGCCTCCCAACCTTTTACCTCAAGGGTAATGTCAACAATAATACTTTATGAAAACCTACATCCAAGTGGATATATATATCCGGATCACTCCAACACAAAGTGCTTGCAAAAGGAAAAAGTGTAAAAAGGAAAGGTGAAAATCACCATGACTCTTGTATAAGGGTAGAAGGTAAAAGTAAAAGATAGGCCCTTCGCAGAGGGAAGCAGAGGTTGTCATGCACTTTTATGGTTGGGTGCACAGAATCTTAATGCAAAAGAACGTCACTTTATATTTCCGCTTGTGATAAAGACCTTTATTATGCAGTCAGTCGCTTTTATTTCTTCCCTATCACAAGTTCGTATAAAGCTTATTTTCTTCGCACTAATAGATCATACATATTTAAGGAGCAATTTTTTATTGCATGCACTGATGCCAACTTACTTGAAGGATCTTACTCAATCCATAGGTTGGTATGGTGGACTCTCATGGCAAAACTGGGTTAACGAATGTTTGGAAGCACAAGTAGTATCTCTACTTGGTGCAAATAATTTGGCTAGCATGAGAGGGAAAGGCAAGCTGAACATGTTGGATGATCCAAGACAATATAACATTTCAGATATAGGAAAACATAACCCATTAAGTTGTCTTCCTTATCTAACATCAACTTTTTCTCATTTCATATTTTAATGAGTGCTCACAATTGCAAAATATGTCCAAGATAGTATATTTATATGTGAAATCTCTCTTCCTTCAATATTCTTTCATGAATTGTTCAAGTGACCAATTCTGCGTTTGCTAACTTTCAATAAGTTTACTACCTATACTTATTATGTGTGAAGTCATTAATCCCCATGTTATAAGCATATGAAACGTATATAAATTCAGATTTATGATATTCAATTCATTCAAACATTTACTCATAGGATATACGTGAAGCACGTGAGTAAATGACAAACTACTCCAAAAAGATATAAGTGAAGAACACTGAGTAGTCAAATAATTAACTAGCCATGGGAGGATTCTTTTTCATTCAAGATTTCAGATCCAATGATTTTATTCAAACAACAATTAAAATTAAAAATACGCTCCAAGCAAAACACATATCATGTGACGAATAAAAATATAGCTCCGAGTAAGGTATACCGATAGTTTTGAAGACGAAAGAGGGGATGCCTTCCGGGGCACCCCCAAGCTTAGGTGCTTGAGTCTTCCTTGAATATTACCTTGGGGTGCCTTGGGCATCCCCAATCTTAGGGTATTTCCACTCCTTATTCTCCTCATATCGATATCTCACCCAAAGCTTGAAAACTTCAATCACACAAAACATAACGGAACTTCGTGAGATAGGTTAGTATGATAAAGAGTAAACATTCACTTTGGTACTGTCAAAGACAAGGTTCATAATTGTTCTCACACAACTCCTACTGTACCATATCATTTCTACAATTTATATTGAGAAATATAAGCCATAGAAACTAGAAAACAAGCAAACTATGAAATGAAAACATAATATGTCAGAAACAGAACAGTCTGTAATGATCTGAACAGCAACCATACTTCTACTACTCCAAAAATTATGAAATAAATAGGTGGACGTGAGTAATTTTTCTATTAATCTTCTGAAAAAAGAATCAACTCAAAAAAACTCTTCTGTAAAAATTGACAACTAATCTCGTGAGCGCAAAGTTTCTGTTTTTTACAGCAAGATCACATTAACTTTCACCCAAGTCTTCCCAAAGGTCTTACTTGGCACTTTATTGAAACAAAAGCTATAAAACATGATTACTACAGTAGCTTAATCATGTAAACACACAAAAACATTAAGGGTAAATATTGGGTTGTCTCCCAACAAGCGCTTTTCTTTAATGCCTTTTAGCTAGGCATGATGATTTCAATGATGCTTACATAAAAGATAAGAATTGAAACATAAAGAGAGCATCATGAAGAATATGACTAGCACATTTAAATCTAACCCACTTCCTATGCCTAGGTATTTTGTGAGCACATAATTATAGGAACAATAATCAACTAGCATAGGAAGGCAAAACAAGTATAACTTCAAAACTTTAAGCACATAGAGAGGAAACTTGATATTATTGCAACTCCTACAAGCATGTATTCCTCCCTCATAATAATTTTCAGTAGCATCATGAATGAGTTCAACAATATAACCATCACATAAAGCATTCTTTTCATAATCTACAAGCATAAAAATTTTACTACTCTCCACATAAGAAAAATTCTTCTGATTCGGAATAGTGGGAGCAAACTCAACAAAATAACTGTCATGTGAGGTATAATCCAACTGAAAATTAAAATCATGATGACAAGTTTCATGGTTAACATTATTATTTATAGCATACATGTCATCAGAATAATCATCATAGATAGCAACTTTGTTCTCATAATCAATTGGAACCTCTTCCGAAATAGTGGAATCATTACTAACTAAAGTCGACACTCTTCCAAATCCACTTTCATAAATATCACACTAAGATTCAACACCCTCCAAAATAGTGGGATCACTAATTCCTAAAGTTGACACTCTTCCAAACCCGCTTTATATGATAGTATTATTCATACTCCAAAATATATAAGTGAAGTTTATGGAGCATTCTACAATTAATATAGACTAACCTATATCCAAGCTCAAAATATATAAGTGAAGCACATGAAGCATTCTATAAAACCATAGTAAAAAGATTTAAGTGAAGCACATGAATCATTCTATAAATCGATGAAAGGATATCTCATACTAGCATGGTTCTTAAAGAAAAAGAAAAACACAAAGGACACAAATCATGTGAACAAAACAAAAACCGAGGTATACCGATAATTGTTGAAGAAGAAAGATGGGATGCCAACCGGGGCATCCCCAAGCTTAGATGCTTGAGTATACATGGAATATTTACTTGGGGTGCCTTGGGCATCCCCAAGCTTTAACTCTTGCCTCTCTTTATTCTTCCCACATTGGTAACTCCTCGTTCTTCGAACACTTCATCCACAAAAACTTAACAAAAACTTTGTGAGATCCGTTAGTATACTAGAGCAAATCAATACCTTTAGGTACTGTTGTAAACTCATTCCAATTTCATATTAGCACCTTATCTACTGTATTCCAACTTCACCATGGTTCATACCCCCCGATACTACCCATAGATTCATCAAAATAAGCGATCAACACATAGAAAACAGAATCTATCAAAAACAGGACAGTCTGTAGTAATCTGGAAGTTTAATAAACTTCTGTAACGCCAAAAAATTCTAAAAAAATATGAAAATTTAGATATTTTGTACAGAAGTAATGTGCAAAAAGTTTTAGACCCATTTGACTTTCCAGTAAAAAATGTAAATTCACGCGCTATAGCCAAAGTTTCTGTTTTTGTACTGCACATAGTAAACAAGCAATCTAATCATCCTAAAACCGAAGCTTGGCACATTATTTTTATAATAAAATGGATATATACAAGGGGATAATTATTTTAAGAGAAGCTTCCATGAAATGTTTTACATTGTTTCCATGAGCATGAACACAAGTGTTCAAGGTCGACCCTCACTTCTCCAATGCATAACCTTCCAATCACTTCTCTTATTGAAAAACTTTTTAGGCATGAGAGGCAAGTAAGTTTTTTTTTTGTATTTTCATTCTTTTAAATTTTTTGTACGTTTCACCCACAACTAAACAGAAACAAAAATAAAAAACAAAATCTACTTAGTGAAGAAAGAAAACAAGCACACACGAGAATATCAACCCCACGCTATTGCTCCCCGGCAACGGCGCCAGAAAAGAGCTTGATAATCCCCAAGTGCAGGGAATCATTGTAGCAATTCCCAATGGTGGAAGTGATAATTATGGACTGTCGAACCCACAAGGAGCTAAAGGTAAGATCAATATTCTCTCAAGTCATATCTGCCACTGATACAACTCTACGTACACCGAACGTTTGCTTCCAACTAGAAACGAGAAATAAAACTACGTTGTGGGTATGAAGAGGATAACTTTGCATGATATCGGAGAGCTAAAACATAAAAGTAGGTGCTGTTATCATAAAGTTAGAATATATTACTAAATATTATAAATAGCGAGTGTGGAATAATGATGGGTCGATTGTCGGAATTATCCTAGGCAATTGTTAACAAGGCCGATAATCACTATTGCAATTTCATAAGAGGGAGAGGCACAAGCTAACATAATTTCTCTTCTTGGATCATATGCACTTATGATTGGAACTCTAGCAAGCATCCACAACTACTAAAGATCATTAAGGTAAAACCCAACCATAGCATTAAAGCATCAAGTCCTCTTTATCCCATACGCAACAACCCCCTTACTCGGGTTTATGCTTCTGTCACTCAAGCAACCCACTGTAAGAGAATCATGAACGTATTGCAACACCCTACAGCGGGAATCCCTCACGCTTGCGCGACACGGAGGGCATAATAGGACACCACCAAAATAAAACATACAACTCATACCAATCTAGATCATCAATCAACCCAAAGACAAAGGATATCTACTCAAAGACATCATAGGATGGAAACACATCATTGGATCATAATATGTGGCATAAAGCACCATGTTCAAGTAGGGATTACAGCGGGGTGTGGGAGAGTAGACCGCGTAAAAGAGATGAGGATGGTGATGATGATGGCGATGTTGATGAAGATGATCACCACGGTGATGATTCCCCTCCCGATGGCACTCCGGCGCCACCGAGAGAGAGGGGGAGAGGTTCTCCCCCTTGTTCTTCCTCCTCCATGGCCTCCCCCTAGATGGGGAGAGGTTCTCCCTCTGGTCCTTGGCCTTCATGGCGATGATGGCCCCTCCAGGATCCTCCTCCATGGCCTCCGGTGATGATAGGCCCCTCCAGAAGGGTGCCAGAGAGAGCCTAGATTGATTTCTCGTGGCTATAGAGGCTTGCAGCGGCGGAACTTCCCATCTAGGTTATTTTCTGGAGGTTTGGGCATTTATAGGAGTGGTTGGCGTCGAGAACAAGTCAGGGGGCCCCACGGGAAGTCCACGAGGCACAGGGGAGCGCCCTCCACCCCCGTGGGGCCCATGGGACTCCCCTCCAGTAACTCTTTGTTCCATTGTTTTTTATATTTTCCAGAAAAATTCTCCGTTGTTTTTCAGCGCATTTCGAGAACTTTTATTTCTGCACAAAAACAACACCATGGTAGTTCTACTGAAAACAGCGTCAGTCCGGGTTAGTTCTAATCAAATCATACCAAAATCATATAAAACAATAGTAAACATTGCATGAATACTTAATAAATTATAGATATGTTGGAGACGTATCAACACCGCCCTGCGGTGTTGTCAACATGGTCAACAACTGAGAGGAATAAGGAGATAACTGTACATGGTGGGGATGACAGTAGGGACTCACCAGGATCATGGCAGTAGGCAAGCAAGTGCCTCCTTTATTACAAGGCAAATGGTTCCTCCTGATGGTTTCCTAACATCTGGATCACGCCCCACTGTCAACGTAGTCAATAAGCGAGATAACTGCACAAGGAGCGGCTGACACCTGGGACCCAGCAGCTCGCGCAGTATTTTTTTTGTTTTTGGGATGGAGCAGGGTATCAACTGGGTTGTGCGGGAGCTGTGGCCCATCTAGCCCAGTCTTTTATTTCATATGTTTACCACATGACCAGCCCAGTTTTTTTTCTTTCTGAAAATGGCTAGCCCAGCTATTTTATTTTTTTGCAGAATAACCAACGGAGGCCTACTTGCTTTTCTACGCCCTGTTGGGCCGGAAATCTTTCAGGACGAGGAGGGATGCATTCGGCTTGCCTAGAAAATGGGCTATAAGTAATAAGAAATGGGCTGTAAAATGAAAAAATACCGCAAACATGCAATTAGTTCCAAATTACTTTTTTCTTTCAGATTTTGATATTTTAAATTTCATTGTTTTTGTGCGGGTAAAATTTCATTGGATTTTAAATTAAGGTATGTTTAATTTTTCAATTAATTTGAATCTGGCTAGAAATTTCGGGATGTATGCTGTTTGGGACAGATTTGGAGGCTGGCTTGTGGGTCTACTAGGTTGACGTGTACGAAAGGCTTTATCAACTTAGTCCACAAACGATTCTAGTAGCACTGACCATTGGATGTTAATCCAACAGCCGTGCTGCTTCTTCAATATCTGATCTTGTTGCTCCAACCGCCCAAACCAGCGCCGGTGGCACTGCTTGCTCCCGCCTTCCATGTCCGGCTGTGCTACCGCGCAGGCCGCACTGCCCCACCCTACTCCATCGTTGGCCAGGCCATTCCTCTACTCAACCACACCTCCTATTATTTTCCAGCGACAGTAGCCGAACTAGTAAACCCTCGTACTCCCCACTGCGTGGGCAACCACAGCCGAGTCTTCCCCGGCTCTGGGTCATTCCCTTCCTAGGCCTCGCCATCGTCCACCGCCCTGGTGCTATCGGCTCGGTGTGGTCAACATGGGCAACGAATGACATCCATCGGAAGAGGACTGCACGTGGAGAGGCTAACAGCTAGGTCCACGGCCGCACGCAAGGAAGTGCCTCCTTATTACGCGCAAAATAATGATTCCTCCACCTGACAGCGTGGACCCACCGGAAGGGCCTCTATATTTCATGAAAAAACATCCCTCCCGCTGAAAGCTCGGACCCACCAGCTATATCTTCGCATGCAAGCAACTGCCTCCTTATTAAACACAAAAAATGAATACTCCCTTGCTAACTGGGACCCACCATATTTGAAGGTTGACTTGTGGGCCTACTAAGTTTACGGGGACGTAGGATTTGTCAACTTAGTCAATATAAACGATTCTAGCTACAGTGATCGTACGATGTTCATCCAACGGCCGTCGTGCTTCTTCAACCTCTGGTCCTCTTTCACCAGCCGCCCAAACCATCGCGGGCCGTGCTGCCTGCTCCTGCCTCTCGTGGCCGGTTGTGCTGCCGCGCTGGCCTCACCGCCCCTCCTACTCCAATCGTTGGCCAGGCCATCCCTCTACTCACCCACAACCCCTGTTATTCTGCGACGACGGTAGCCTCACACCGCAGCTGAACCAGTCAACCCTCGTAATCCCCTCCGCGTGGGCATCCACTGTCGCGTCTTCCCTGGCTCCGCGTCGTCCCCTTCCTAGGCCTCACCGTCGTCCACCGCCTTGGTGCTCTCAGCGTGGCGTGGTCAACATGGTCAAGGAACGATTTCCATCAGAAGAGGACTGTATGTGGAGAGGCTGACAGCTGGGTCCATGGCCGCAACAAGGAAGTGCATCCTTATTACGCGTAAAATAATTATTCCTCCACCTGACAGCGAGGACCCACCGAAAGGGCCTCTGTATTTTGCGAAAAAAGCATTTCCCCCTGACAGATGGTACCCACCAGCTACATCTTCGCACGCAAGGAAGTGCATCCATATTACGGGCAAAAAAATGATTCTCCCCTGACAGCTGGGACCCACCAGCTATATCTTCGCACGCAAGGAAGTGCCTCCTTATCTTCCCTCACAACTGGGACCCACCCGGTAGGACCGTACGTAGGGTTGTCTGTCTGGTCGCGAACATGTATGTACATATTGGTCGATCAGTCTCTCTGCAACGATGAACCGTGGTCGAGCAAGGAGCGGCATGTGTAGTACTAGAGCCCCCGACGTAGCAGTTCAGGCAGTCCAGTCAAAACCGTGTTCACGCACGTACATCCTGATGCCAAAAAGTACGGCCATGTACGTACATATGGGCGGGGTCTCGAACGCCTAATCGCGCATACATACGGTCAGGGCTCGTGTAAATGGAGAGGCAACAGACGGCATCAACATCGTCATGTTCATTGGTAGCCAACAGGCTGGGTCAGAACGGAGAAACATCGTCCTGTTCATCAGGAGGCTACAGACTGGGTTGGAATGCGTCGTGTTCAACGGGAGCCAACCGGCTTGGACGGAATAGCCGAAACGGTGTCTAGCGTACCGCAGTACGGAGGAAACGGCCTTCTGCTCGACCGGCTATGGTCGAAATGGGATCCTGTTCATTGGGAGGGGTCTGGCGTACCACAAAATGGAAGAAACGGACTTGTGTTGGAGCGCCTATGGTCAAAATGGGGTCCTATTCATCGGGAGGGGTGTGGCTATCGGTGGAAACGACACCTATGCGATCACGGGGAATCCCTTCTACAGTCGGCGGGCGCGGGGCTCTGGAAAGAGCGGGTTTAAGAGATCAACACGGGAATTTTATCCAGGTTCGGGCTGCAAGTGATGCGTAATACCCTACTCCTGCTGGCTTGTGTTTATATGGTGTTCTTGGACTAGCTACAAAGCGTGCATGGTCCAAAAAGTCCGAATCCTCTCACAGTACGCCGCGGGCCTCCTTTTATAGTCAAAGGGGCTAGCACAGTGGCACACAGGAGGTGGAAAGTTGTATAGTAGCCGAGTTTATCTCTGGCACCGTTAGGACAAAACGCATGAAATGCGCTCCTTAGGTGTCCTCTTACTTTATCGGGGCGACAATGAGGCCCATCCCGTCTGCCGCTTCTTGCTTTGCTCGACATCGCGTTAGGCCGAGCATGCAGCGCCATGTAGGCTGGCAGGCTGCTGAGCTGGTGTGGTGGCAGGGTCTTCACGAAGATCTGCATGCCACCACGCAGGTGCTTGAATAGTCAGCTTAGGAGCCACGTACTGCTACGTGGGTACTTGCTTAGATGGTGGGTCGGCCGCTGAGCTGGGGCGGCAAGGCCTTGCTGCGGTCTTGCTGATATTCCTGGCAAGGGTCTTGCCAGGGCCTTGTGGGCGCCCTCGGCAAGAGTCTTGTCGGGGCCTCATGGGTATCTTCGGCAGGAGCCTTGCCGGGGGCTCGTGGGCATCCTCGGCAAGGAGCCTCGCTGTTCTCTTGTTTTCTGGTTCCTATCTAGGCCTTGCAGGCCCTTTGTCTTCACAAAGATCTGCATGCCATTATGCAGGCGCCTCCCGAGCCTTGGTTCCAATGTCATTGATGGTGTTGGAACCCTTAGGCTCAAGGGTGGCGGCCTCACTGGCGTTGGGCAAGTTGCCCCGGCAAGGCTCTTGTCGGCGAAAGCCCATCTTGTCCGTTTGCTCCTCACGCCTCTGGCTTGGCGCTGCTCTGGTGGTCTTGTGACTTTGCTTCCTCTTTTGTCCCACCAAGCGCGGCTGCGGGTGTGTGACTGCGACTGCCCGCACACAGGTAAAGGGGTGCAAAAAGGACCCCTACTTTTGTACACCGACAGGAGCCCCTGGACCTGGGCCACATATAAGCACGGGGCGTTATTGGGCCAGGCCCAGAACGGTGTGTGGCCGCGCGCGCGGCATAGTTTTATCGCAGCAACTCCCTCGCCAGTTGCGCTTCCCCATGACCTGCGTTGAGTGCGTGACGTGGGGGGTCGCGTGTGGAATGACCACAGCATGCTCGCGTCATCCCACGATGAATAGTAAAGAGATGGCTTGCGTGTCCTATAGGGCTGCTGCTCATTTACTCTCTCTGCCTTGGAACCGTCGTTCCACGTTTCCCACTACGCCTGTCCCTTGCACCACGTACGGCGCATGCACGACGTGGGGTAGGTGACACATGCACGGGATATGGGAAGGCGCGCGGTGGCCGATACTTACGCACCTTTGATTGGGCGGGGAGGGCGGTCGGTGGCCTTGCTCGTTGCCACTTAATGAGCCGGACCTGAACGGGCTCTTCAGAGGCATAGAGCTAGTCTTTTGGCCTCCCCCGCTCAGCTATAAAAAGGGGACTTAGGGGGGAGGAGGAGGAACACCTCCTCGCGTCTTCCTTTCGTCTTCGTTCTCCATCCACCGCCATGGCGAGAGGGCGTGGCTGCGGCCCTTCTTCTGCGGAGGTGACCAGGTCCTCCACCCGCCAGAGAGCCCCGACAGTCAAGGAAGAGCCAGCCGCCCAAAGTGAAGGCCACGCTCGTGGTGGGGGTGCCGGACAGGGCCACGGTCGGTGAGGTGGTCGAAGCAGAGGCGTTTGAGGCTGAGGCGGGCGTGGAAGGGGGACACCCGTGTCATCGCCATCTCCGTCACCATCTCCGCCACTGTCTCTTCCTGCTTCGTCGAGCGGCCACGTCGGGGACACGGCGCTGGAGTTCATCCTGCAGCTGCGCGAGCCGCCGGGTAGCCGCCTTCGCCTTCCCGAGGCGTTCGCGAGGGTGCTAGAGATCGACTAGCCATCGAGGTCGAGGCTCCACATGAAGGGGTGTTGCAACGACGACATGTGGGTGTACACAGGGTTCCCCGCCCCTCATGTGATGCTCCTTCGTCGGGGTTGGAAGACCTTCGCACGTGCCCACTGCTTGATGAAGGGGCACGTTCTCCTCTTCAAACTAGTGGAGAGCGACTTGCTCTCCGTCAAGGTCTTCGGGCGCTCGAGACACAGGCTAGGGTGCTGCGCAGAGAGCTTGACCGACGACGAGAGCTCCTCCTCGAGCGGCGGCGAGGAGGGAACCAGCGGGGAGGACAACGGGGACGGGTCCGACTAGGCGTCGCACGCCCTGTCCCTAGGAAGAGCCGATAGCAGCACCATCTGCACCTGGCCCTGTAGCTCCTTGAACTTCTCGGGGCCGTCGCTCTGGCGGCTGGCGCTGGAGGGCTGGAGAAGACAAAGAAGGTGGGTGGCGGGCTGTCAAGTCAGAGTACGATGGCGTCGAAGCCTTCGCCGCGTATTGCCGGCCCGCTGCCTCATCTTTCGGCCTCTTCCCTGGGACCCTATGGGCATCTTATCCTTTTTTTAGATCTTAAGCCTGCGGGCACTTGTTGGATTTAAACCTTGTAATCCCCTTGCTCAAGCTCACACTCCATATGAATTGTACTTGTTAACAACGTATTAATGAAGAAAAGGGGTGTTTGCCGGGTTATTTTGTGCGCAAGCGAGGCCCACACCAAGGATCGAATCCTTGTTATTTTAAAATAAATATCGTCACCCGGCAACAGACCTTGCCATCCTCCTGCTCTATAGCTCGACTACACTCACGCCCTCGGCGGAGTTAGGGGCAAAGTAGGTTTAGGCCCTTCGTTTGTTCCCTTTCCATTGCACTACAACCAAGTTCCGGCCCAAGAAAAGGTTCTTGGGCATGGAAAAAAGGGAGCACGGCGGTACAAGAGTGAGCGAAGCTTCGTACGTTCAAGTTCCATACAGAAGTGTAGAGTGGGGGATGAAAGACTTATCTGATTGTGCAGCCCCCGGCAACCTTGGCTTGCCGTGGTCGGACCTCTAGATTCTGTAGCCTCCGAAACCTTGGCTTGCTGGGGTTGGGGCGTCGGCCTATTTCCTTTCCCCCAAACATCTCAGCAGAAACGCCCGCGCATCCTGCGAACCAAAATAAAGGACGGGAAGGAATAGAGAGACGCACACTCAACCTCTATGCTATGGGTTAGTCGCCACTAAGCACTATCGACCCTAACAAAGAGAGAGACTCAACCTAGCATGCATGCTAAAACTTAGGGCGCCATCGCTGCATTTACTTATGCTCAGGATCTGCGCCTGGCTTTGTACATTGGGTTACATGCCTTGCCGGCAAGGCTAGTACGAAATGGGGGTTGCCGGGTGTCGGTGTCAAAACCGGCGGATTCGGGTAGGGGGTCCCGAACTGTGCGTCTAGGCGGATGGTAACAGGAGACAAGGGACACGATGTTTTTACCCAGGTTCAGGCCCTCTCGATGGAGGTAAAACCCTACTCCTGCTTGATTAATATTGGTGATATGGGTAGTACAAGAGTTGATCTACCACGAGATCGGAGAGGCTAAAGCCTAGAAGCTAGCCTATGGTATGATTGTTGTTGTGTCCTACGGACTAAACCCTCTGGTTTATATAGACACCGGAGGGGGCTAGGGTTACACAGAGTCGGTTACAAGGAAGGAGATCTACATATCCGTATTGCCAAGCTTGCCTTCCACTCCAAGGAGAGTCCCATCCGGACACGGGACGAAGTCTTTAATCTTGTATCTTCATGGTCCAACAGTCCGGCCACATGTTATAGTCCGGCTATCCAGATACCCCCTAATCCAGGACTCCCTCAGTAGCCCCTGAACCAGGCTTCAATGACGATGAGTCCGACGCGCAGATTGTCTTCGACATTGCAAGGCGGGTTCCTCCTCTGAGTACTTCATAGAAGATTTTGAACACGAGGACCGTGTCCGGCTCTGCAAAACAAGTTCCACATACCACCGTAGAGAGAATAATATTTTCATAGATCTAATCTGCTGACATCTTCCGCAGTGTGACATCACACCACAGCCAAGCCTTTTTCGAATCGTTTTTTACAGTCCACCTTAGCGCGTTTCGCGAGGCGGTTTCCTTGGTACGTCTTGTCGAAGCAGAGATCGTGTCCCCTTATCATGGGATTCTCATCAATACGGACGTGGGTAACCCAACCACGCCATTGATTACGGTGCTTGGGGGATGAGCGAGTTTTACCAGGCTGGTGGGGGCACATAGTTTTATCCGCCCATATAAAGGGATAAGGACTCACCTTTTCCTACCCACGCCTTCTTCCTCCTTGATCATCCATTCTCGTGCACTCGAGCTCCAGCGCCCAAGTCCACATTCTCATCCTCAACCCTCTCCAACCATGTCCGGAGCGGGAGGCAAGTGGATGGTCTCCTCCGTCACGGAGGGGCACATCAAGAAGCTGAGGGGAGTCGGATACTTGTCCGGAGATATCGCACACCGGCTCCCAGATGAGGGGCAGCTCATCCCCACCCCGAGGCCCCATGAGAGGGTAGTGTTTCTTACCCATTTCCTCTACATATTGGGATTTCCCCTCCACCCATTCGTCCGGGGGCTCATGTTCTACTACGACCTGGATTTCCACGATCTGGCCCCCAACTTCATCCTCAACATATCGGCGTTCATCGTCGTATGTGAGGCCTTCCTCCGCATCAGAACCCACTTCGGCTTATGGCTGAAGAACTTCAACGTCAAACCGAAGGTGGTTAGCGGCCAGCAGGCGGAGTGCGGAGGCGCCATGGTGGGCAAGATGCCCAACTTCACATGGCTCGAGGGCTCCTACGTGGAGACCATAAAGGGGTGGCAATCGGGGTGGTTCTACATCACTGAGCCGTGTGACCCTAAATGGGCAGCGGCCCCCGAGTTCCGATCCGGAATCCCCACGTGGCTCACCTCATGGAAAGAGAAGGGCCCGCCCTAGGGTAGTTCGGGAGAGCTGAACAGACTCCAAACTTGTGTCCAAAACATGGTGAGCAAGAAGCTCAAGCTTGTCAACATAGTCCAGGTCATGCTCGTCCGCCGGATCCTCCCGTGTCAACAACGGGCGTTCAATTTGTGGGAGTTCGACCTTGCCCAGCACCAAACTCTGAGCGAGCTCTTTGACACAACACACGAGGATGCTTGGAAGGTGCTATTCAAGGGCGCCGAGGTTCCCCCTCCCCTTACCGAGGATCGTGGATTCAGAGCGAAGCGCCAAGCTAGCACAGTAAGCCCTTTTACCTTCTATAGGGTATTCATTTTTCGTAGTTCAATCATATGCGGGATCTAAGCTCCCATACCTTTGACAGGAATGGTTGGAGACGGCCGAACAGATCGACTGTCTGGCTCCTCTGCCCGAAGGCCCAGCAGACGCTCGCTTGGCAGAGCTACTGGTTCCGGCACCTTACGTGGTGCCGGAGAAGAAGGCTAAGAAGAAGGCCATGGGAACCCGAAAGAGTTCCCGACGCCCGGTGGTGTCAGACTCATTGTCTGATGACTCCGAGGCACACCCCTCCCACGAAGATGAGGAGGAGGAAAAAGAAGCTTCTTCCCCTCCAGCTGGGGGGGGGGGAAGAAAAGAAAGGCCGCCCCAACCAGGGAGGCCAGAGGGCCCAAGAAGGGAAGGACTCTCCTTCCGGACCATTCTACCACCGCCGCCGACAGCGAAGACGAGTGGCCGCCTAGGGCCAAGCCCCTGGCGAAGTCGTAAGTGTTCGGATGCCAGAGTAACTCATAGCGTTCCTTTGTTGCACAGTTTCTCCTAACGCCGAATACAATCATGCAGTCCGCCCCGAGCCCGAGTTGACATATCGTCGAGCGGCTCATTGGATTCGTTGGATGTGAACAGCTTTTCACTTCTGACCGCCTCCTCCCCTCGCCCTACGGACAATGCCGACGTATTGTCTCAAGGGGTTCCGAACCGCGGGGAGGTAGTCCTGGGGGCGCCTCAAGGCGACCTCCCGGACTCCAGGCGCAAAGGGAGCAAGGCTCCCAAGGGCTCCAAGCCCGGCCCTCGGTCAAACATCGCGACGGAACCTCCAGTGGTTCCGGACTCCGGCAGGCAGCCCCCTTCTAAGAGGAGCAAGCCTGCCGCGCCGGTGACCTCCGTCCAACCGGAGGCACCGAATAATTTGCTGGAGGTGCTTAGCGAAGCCTCCATCAACGAGGAGCACCGCACTGTTATGAGTGCGGTGATCCAGAAGGTTCAGTATGCCAAGAGCGGACTGACTGAAGCCTGTGCCAGCCTTCTGACAGTCTTTGAGGTACATGTTTAAAATATATGAAAATATTACCGCATAGACAGTAGCCCCTGATGTTGTGTTCGGTGTTCGGAAAGAAAAGCCGAAGAGAGGATCTACGAATATCCGCAGGAGTCTAACATAAGTATGTCGATATGCGTATGCAGGATTCACTGCTGACCTCTGCCGCACTGACTGCGAAGGTCAATGCGCTGAAGCAGAGCCTCAAGTGGTCCGAGAAAGAGCTCGGCCTTGCGAAGAAGCAGCTCGAGGACAACGAAGGTAAGCAATACCTTGTGTATGGAAAAAAAGATGCAGTTGCAGAAATGACAGGATCATTGTGGCTATGGCAAGGGCCACGATCGAGGTGGCGACCCTGAAACAAGCGATGTCCGAGGCCGAAAACAAAGCGGCCACGGAGCGGGGAAAACAGGAAGCGCGGGTGGAGGAGGTGCAGCAAGAGATCCAGGCTCTCGTGAAAAAAACACGAGAGTTTGGAGCTTGAGTCGAAGACGCGAGAGTCCGAGCTTGCCTCGGCCCTTGAGAGCGCCAAGCATGCCAAAGCCGAAGCCCAAAAGGCCCTCCAGGAAATTGAGGCGATAAAGAAGATAGCGGCGGGTAAGGCATTCATTATGCAAAGCAAGCACGTAAAAGTGAATTACTTGTTACTTACCCGAGTCCGAAGCTCCCCAGGAGCATTCGCAGATTTCCCCCGCAGTGTGTCAAATGCCGCAAAGCACTACCGAGCCGAGGAGGGGAGCTTGACGGAGAAGGTGTTCTGGTCTCAGTATACTGAGGCCGGACATCCAGTGCCCCTAAGCGACCAGCTGAAGCAGTTGGTCAAGCTCCATAGGGCGGCCGAACAGGCCATGAAGGGTCTGATAGTCCGGATGTGGCCGGGAGAGGCCATACCAGGGAGCTACTTTGGGCTGGTGAAGCGGCTTGCGGATGCATGTCCTTGGCTTGAGGTCATCAAGCGCTCCGTCTGCATCGAGGGTGTCCGCAGGGTACTTGCCCGTGTTAAAGTACACTGGGGCAAGATGGACGCTGAGAAGCTGGTGAAGGATGGGCCACCGCAGGGCAAGGAGCATCGCCCCCCTGAGATGTACTGTGAGGGCGTCCTGAAGGGTGCCCGCCTTGTGGCGGATGAATGTTCCAAGGATGTAATATTTGAGTGAACTCGCATTTGTGATCCTCTATGCTAAAAACTTGTTCATATGCGCTATGCAACACTTGTTTGAATTTAAAATATTACCTTCTGTGCGGCCGTTTATTAAATCTGCGAGATGGCGACTCGTCGGCTTCTGCCCCCAAGCCACGAGTGTCGGGGTATTCGGGATAAACCTGAGCACTCTTTTTCCCATTCTTGGGTCCTCCGAGGGAGGTGCTCAGCACAACGAACAAGGCAATCGGACTATAATGCTTTATCACTCTCACTTAGCCATAGAATTCTATAATTTTAAACTTTGGCGAAGCCCCTAGTATTCGGAAGACCGAGTTCGGGGCGCTATCCACGCCTAAGCCGAACAAAGCTGACTCCTCGCCCTAAGCGGCATAAGTCTTTAGGGACTCGAAACCTCTCGAACAACGACCAACTCTCGCCTTATCATGACAGTCAGTTTTAGCTTTCTCTACTGAGGTGCTTAGCCCAGCTGAACCGGGGCACAATCGCAGTAGTTCTCCCAGTGCTACCTTAGCCGATATAGCGGAACGTAAGGTACCAAAACGTGGGAGCCGGGCAAACCCAACTATTGACCCAAGACATGATTCGGAGCCGATGCATATAGTGCTATAAGTTCGGGGTGCCGCACTTGTGAAAGTGTTCGGACTTCTCACACCATATTATGGGGTACTTAAGCCCCTGGTGTATTGGCCGTACCAAAGTGTACATGTGCAAAATGTCATTAATGAACATATATAGATAAAAAGAGAATGCTGTAGTAGACTGAAGCTATGCATTATTTATTCGAAAAGGTGCATTAAAGCAGAACGATACAAGTAGTTCGATGAGCAAAAAATGGGACTATTTGACATGTCTCCTCCAAGGGTAAGCTGCGGAATGGTATTTAAAGCAGGTGTTTCGCTCGTTATAGAGACCACCTTAGAGTTCCATGATGCGACATAGCTTTCGGCCCCCCTAGTCCTTGCATCATGTGTTTGGCAATGATACTGCCGGACAGGGCTTCCAGAGAGTAAAGTCCTGAAAGAAAGAGAAAAAATAACGAAGTAGGGAGCCCCTAGTGCGGTTGAACCGCGTTTTGGGGAGTGCCGTAGTCGTGCCCCTCCGCCTGTGCCCATGGTATTTTTAATGCGTAATTGTGTACGCGTGGCACGTATGTTGCTGTTTGGATGGGGCTGGGGTAGGGGCCGCATTGCTATGCGAGCTCGGAATGTGCCAGGCGGTCCTGTTGCAGATTACTCCGGGCGCGCTTGAAGGCGTTCGGGCGTTTGGTCGCCGGACTGGAGGATTGCCTTGAGAGGCTGCTTTGTACTTCTGCTGCGAGGGCCGCAGTGTGCTCCTCCGTTCGGAGAGAGCGCTCTGTGTTTCCATTAACTGTGATGACCCCCCGAGGTCCTGGCATCTTGAGCTTGAGATATGCATAGTGCGGCACCGCATTGAATTTTGCAAATGCGGTTCGCCCGAGCAGTGCATGATAGCCACTGCGGAATGGGACTATATCGAAAATTAACTCCTCGCTCCAGAAATTATCCGGGGATCCGAAGACCACTTCCAGTGTGACTGAGCCTGTGCAATGGGCCTCTACACCTGGTATGACGCCTTTAAAGGTCGTTTTTGTGGGTTTAATCCTTGAGGGATCTATACCCATTTTTCGCACTGTGTCCTGATAAAGCAGGTTCAGGCTGCTGCCGCCGTCCATAAGGACTCGAGTGAGGTGAAATCCGTCAATGATTGGGTCGAGGACCAATGCGGCAAATCCGCTGTGGCGGATACTAGTGGGGTGGTCCCTGCGATCGAAAGTGATCGGGCAGGAGGACCATGGGTTGAACTTTGGGGCGACTGGCTCCAACGCGTATACGTCCCTTAACGCACGCTTCCGCTCCCTCTTGGGGATGTGGGTTGCGTATATCATGTTCACCGTTCGCACTTGTGGGGGAAACCCCTTCTGTCCTCCGGTGTTCGGCG
Organism: Aegilops bicornis; assembly: GCA_021605145.1. NCBI lineage: Eukaryota > Viridiplantae > Streptophyta > Magnoliopsida > Poales > Poaceae > Aegilops > Aegilops bicornis. Next base: position 381,036,341 of record CM038675.1, on the reverse strand, counting down.
GTCGGGGCTCCTCCTCGTCGTTGCTATGTAGCCCCTTGTCTTTATTTTTGGCGTTTAGCTTGCCGGCCTGCTTGAACACCCAACAATCCCTGTTGGTGTGGTTGGCTGGCTTGTCGGGGGTGCCATGTATCTGACACGAGCGATCGAGTATACAGTCCAAACTGGACAGGCCCGGAGTACTTCGTTTGAATGGCTTTTTCCGCTGACCGGGCTTGGAGCCTCTGAATCCGGCATTAACTGCCGTATCCTCTATATTGTTGCCGTTGATGCGGCGCTTATGTTTGTTGTGACGTGACCTACCGTTGCCGTCCTTGGTATCCGAAGTACCAGGGTTCTTTGATATGTTATTGCTGCGAGCCAGCCAGCTGTCCTCTCCTGCACAAAAGCGGGTCATGAGCGTCGTGAGGGCCTTCATAGATTTCGGCTTTTCCTGGCCAAGGTGCCGGGCAAGCCACTCGTCGCGGATGTTGTGCTTGAAAGCTGCTAGGGCCTCTGCATCCGGACAGTCAACGATTTGATTTTTCTTGGTTAAGAACCGCGTCCAGAATTGCGTGGCCGATTCTTCTGGCTGTTGAATTATGTGGCTCAAGTCATCGGCATCTGGCGGTCGTACATAAGTGCCCTGGAAGTTGTCGAGGAATGCGGCTTCCAGATCTTCCCAACAGCCAATTGATTCTGCTGGCAAGCTGTTGAGCCAATGCCGAGCTGGTCCTTTAAGCTTGAGTGGGAGGTATTTGATGGCGTGTAGATCGTCACCACAGGCCATGTGGATATGTAGGAGGTAGTCCTCAATCCATACCGCAGGATCTGTTGTACCATAGTATGATTCAATATTTACGGGTTTAAAACCTTCTAGGATTTGATGATCCATTACTTCATCTGTGAAGCATAGGGGGTGTGCGGCGCCTCTGTACTAGGCTGTATCACGATGCAGCTCGAATGAGTCTTGTCTGCTGTGTTCGGCCCGGCCGGATTTACTTTTACTGTATCCGACGTGACGGTTGTCGTCTCGTGTGGTGGGGCGTCCGCGCAATCCGTAGATCGATCTTGCTTGCTTTGCTTTGTCCTCCAATATGTCTCGCAGGTCCGACGCATTGCCCCATGCCTTGGTATGTTTTGAGTGGCGCCGGGGTGCGGCTTGAGCTGTTGGCCGAGAAGCCTCTCTGTCGCGGCCACGAGGTGGCCGATCAGCCGCATCATACGCTGGAGATGTAGGTCTTAGTGCTTCCTCCTCTAATCGGGGTAGCAACCTGCGCTTTGGATAGCTCTTGGAGGGGCGTTCGAGTTCGTATTCCTCGGCCGCAAGGACTTCAGTCCATCTGTCAGCTAGCAGATCTTGATCAGCTCTAAGCTGCTGCTGCTTTTTCTTAAGGCTGTTCGCCGTGGCCATAAGCCGGCGCTTGAAGCACTCTTGCTCGACGGGATCCTCAGGCACGACAAATTCGTCGTCGTTGAGGCTTGCCTCGTCTTCGAAGGGAGGCATGTAATTGTCATCCTCTACCTCTCTATCTGCCGCTCTCTCAGGAGGGCTGGCTTCTCCATCCTCCTGTGCTGAATCCTGCTGGAGGGAATTGTCTTCGGCACTATCTGGAGTGTTATTATCTCCTGTGCCGGTATCGTCGTTTTTGCTTTGGCGGGACTTAGAGCGGTGCCGCTGACGCCGACGCTTAGGTTGCTTTTTGGAGGGGTCATCCCCCGTTGTCCCGTCGCCATTGCCTTCTTTGGGTGTATCCACCATATATATATCATATGATGAGGTGGCTGTCCAAGGCCCTATGGGCGGTGGTTCCTGTTCGTCTCCTGCATCATCGTCCATACTGTCGATGTCTTTGGAGTCGAAGTCGAGCATGTCGGTTAAATCATCGACAGTGGCTACAAAGTGGGTGGTGGGTGGGCGTCAAATTTTTCGTCATCCTCATCCCAATCCTGCTGGTCATAATCCGGCCAGGATTCTCCTGACAGGGAGAGAGACCTCAGTGAGTTCAGTATGTCGCCGAAGGGCGAGTGCTGGAAGATATCCGCGGCGGTGAACTCCATGATCGGCGCCCAATCGGATTCGATTGGCAGGGGCGCGGGTGGCTCGAAGTCCGGAGGAGAGTCCGGCAATTTGGAGTCACGGGCCTCACGTAGGGTGAGGCTGGTATTCGGCTCGATCGCTGTTGAGGCCGCGGTCTCCATGGTGGGGTCTAACCATCCGTCCATGGATGGCGCAATTGGCTCCGGGTTGAAGGTCGGAGCGGTTGCAGGTGCGATCTCTTGAGCATCGTCCGGCGGCAGAGCTAAATCATGCCCATCGTGACAATCCGGTGAAGATCAAGTCTCCGCGGATATCGGCCGTGTAGTTTAAACTTCCGAACCTGACCTGATGGCCAGGGGCGTAACTTTCAATCTGCTCCGGATAGCCAAGCGAATTGGCCCGCAGTGCAAAGCCGCCGAACACAAAAATCTGTCTGGGGAGAAAGGTCCCACCCTGGACTGCATCGCCAACGATGATCGGAGGAGCCATCAAGCCTAATGATGACGACACAGAGGAACTCTCAATGAAAGCACCAATGTCGGTGTCAAAACCGGCGGATCTCGAGTAGGGGGTCCCGAACTGTGCGTCTAGGCGGATGGTAACAGGAGACAAGGGACATGATATTTTTACCCAGGTTCGGGCCCTCTCGATGGAGGTAAAACCCTACTCCTGCTTGATTAATATTGGTGATATGGGTAGTACAAGAGTTGATCTACCACGAGATCGGAGAGGCTAAACCCTAGAAGCTAGCCTATGGTATGATTGTTGTTGTGTCCTACGGACTAAACCCTCCGGTTTATATAGACATCGGAGGGGGCTAGGGTTACACACAGTCGGTTACAAGGAAGGAGATCTACATATCCGTATTGCCAAGCTTTCCTTCCACGCCAAGGAGAGTCCCATCCGGACATGGGACGAAGTCTTTAATCTTGTATCTTCATGGTCCAACAGTCCGGCCATAGGTTATAGTCCGGCTGTCCGGATACCCCCTAATCCAGGACTCCCTCACTGGGGCTCCCGGCAACCGCGCCTTCGGGGTAAAACTTGCAAAGGTGTTCAATATTCCAGGAGTTGCTCACTAGAATGCCATCTTCGGTCTCCAGGCGGACTACGCCGGGCCTGGTGACTCGCATTACCCGATAAGGGCCCTCCCATTTCGGCGTCAACTTGTTTGAATTCTTGGCGGATTGAATCCGCCGAAGAATAAGGTCGCCTTCCTCAAGGCTTCGGGCGTGAACCTTGCGGCTATGATAGCGACGCAAGGCCTGCTGGTAGCGAGCGGCTCGCACAGCAGCCCAAAGACGATCTTCCTCAAGGAGCGTCACATCCTCTTGGCGCAACTGCTCTTGCTCAAGCTCATCATAAGAGAGCACTCGAGGTGACCCATATATGAGTTCCGTGGGGAGAACTGCCTTCTGCCCCGTAAATCAGGGCAAATGGTGTCTGACCAGTAGCTCGATTTGGCGTCGTTCTGATCGACCAAAGAACCGTTAACTCATCAACCCAGTGCCTTCCACACTTGTGCAGCTTGTCAAAAGTCATAGTCTTGAGGCCTCGCAGCACTTCTGCATTCGCCCTTTCGGCCTGGCCGTTACTTCTGGGATGGGCAACAGAAGCAAAATAGACCTTGCTGCCGAGGTCTTGAATGTACTGCATGAAGATGCGGCTGGTGAACTATGTGCCGTTGTCGGTGATGACTCTGTTGGGCACACCAAAATGGCAGACTAGCCCCTTGAAGAACTTGACGACTGACTGTGCTATCACCTTTCTCACTGGTTCCACTTCTGGCCACTTTGTGAACTTATCGATCACGACGTACAAGTACTCAAAGCCCCCGATAGCGTGGGGAAAGGGGCCCAATGTCGTGGTTCTAAGTCTGACAGTAGAATGGGGGGTAGGAATGGAGAGGCAAGATCCTAGCTATGGAGTAGTTGTATACGCAAGGGATTTACGAGTTCATGCCCTTCTCGGAGGAAGTAACAGCCCTCGCCTCGTGAGCCGGAGGCGGTCGACTGGATTATATGTGTATGTGTTACGGGTGCGAACCCTTCGCCTGTGGAGGGGGTGGCTTATATAGAGTGCGCCAGACCCCAGCCAGCCCACGTAGCGAGAGGGTTTAAGGTGCGTTAAGACACTGGCGTTCTTGGTAATGCCGACATAAAGTGTCATCATGACCATAAATACTACTTAATTACGGACCGTTTGGATACTGAGTGATTCTTGAGCACACGATGGTCGAAAGTGAGCCTTCTTAGTCGAGTGTCTCGATTACATCGAGTGGAAGCCTACCTGGTCGACGGGATGGCAGCTTCTTTCGCGAGTGTCCTTGGGGAGGGTACCTTTGGGCAGGTCTATGACCCTACCCTAGGTACATGACTTCATCATTAGCCCCCGAATGGATCGAGGTTTGAGTGAGGAAGGATTTGATAATCTTTCCGACCTGTTCTTTGTGTTGCGAGTGTGTCTTACTCTGGATTAACGACCTTTTAGTGATGGCGTCAACTTCTCTTTCAGTCGCCTTGATCCATTCTTCACGTTTGTCGAGTGAACTTTGTGAACTTGAGGATTTTCGAGCGACGGATCAGAGGAAATCTGCTGCCTGACAGGTTGCTCCGCGGTTAGCGGATTTTGCGGGATCTGAATTTTGGGAAGCACGCGAAGCGGGGAAAACTGCGGCACTCGGATGGGATAAGGCGATGACACCTCGATCTTTGCGCCGCCTTTTTCTCCACGTATCGCGCACGCCTGTTGCGGGATTTGACAGGATTGCCTGGGCCTACCAGTCAGCCACTCGGAAGCGGCCTCATATAAGGCATCGGATGGGGTATTTTGAACAGTGTGACCCCAATCTTCCCCTCCCTCCGCCTCCAAATCCTTCCTGCTGCGCCCTTAGCCTGCTCAGCCGCCTCAACTGCTTCGCCCGTCGACCATGGTGAAGGAGAAGACCGCAGCCTTGAGCGGGTGAAGAAAGCGGCAGCCGGCGAGGGGAGAGCGCCCGATCGGGCGGATCTTCTTCATGTCCAAACTGCCGCAAGGTTGGGTCCAGGAGATTGGATCCGCTCGACCATCACCAAGAAGGACCTCAACGATCGCCAACGAGGGACTGATCCCCATGGGCCGGCGAGTTCCGGAGCGGAGTGGCAGCCGCGCCATCAAGAGGGTGAGTGCGTTCTCCTAGCAACTCACGTAGATCGGTGATTTTCTCTGCCGCCGAATCCTTTCTTCCGGTGGTTTTTGAACTTTTTTGGAGCGCAACTCCATCATTTCACTCCCAACTCCATTGCCTATCTTGCTGCTTTCGTGTCGTTGTGCGAAAACTTCTTGGGATGTCGGCCGCCTTTGACCGGGCCTCTTCAAGCATATATTCACTTGTCGCTCTCGGGACGGTGAAGAAAGCGAACCAATGACGAGAGAACCCAAGTAATCTAGATGTGTGGGGACTCGGGGTCCGGATGAGGGGAAGAGCGCTTTTCCGCTATGACTCTCCCGACTCGGTTAGAGGGTGGCGATCGACCTGGTTCTATCGCCAAGACCAGCCGACCGGGCGATGACTGGACTCCCTCCTTTCTCCATGAGTCGAGTGAACAAACCATCTTCCCTGAAGGTGCTACCAGAGGAGAAGGCCCAAGTAAAATTGTTGATGGAACGCGTAGTCCAGCTCATTCGCGACGGGGTGACTGGCATGGATCTTCTGGAAGTTTTCCTCCGACGGCGTATTCAGCCACTCCAATACCGAGGCCATCCGATGTGGATGTACTCCGGTACGGATGATACCACTCGGGTCCATCCAGAGGAGGTCAATGACGCCACGCTGGAGAAGTGGATGACTGCCATCACAGGAAACAAAGATAATCCTCGCGAGCTAGGAGGATTCCCCCACTCGACCATTCTTACGATCCAGACAAGGTATAACCACTTATCTCCGACTGTGATTTTGCTGCATTCATTCTGTTTTGATGCCAATTCGTCGACTGACTTTTGCCTTGTTTTGTCGTCTTCTAGGCCACCACTGAGATGTACCCGATGCCCAACGGGGCGCAGGAACCAGTCAAAGAAGAAGAAGGAAGCGGAGGTGAAAGCCAGGAGGAATGGGAGTCCAACGGCGAGGAGGATGAGGGGGACGACAGCTACGGTGAAGAGGAGGAGGAGGAGGAAGAGGAGGAAGACGTCGATCCTCCCCGCCGGAAAGAAGGTCCAAGTTGACGCATGACCCGGCGGCCTTGGCGGAAAGTTGTTGCCCAGGCGTCGACGGCAAGCGACCTCGGACAACTTCCCTACCGACCGAGAAACCGCCAAGCAACCTCGAGCAACATCGTCGAAGCCGGGCGAAGGCCCTGCCCAAGATGCGGATGGTCATTCCTACCATCTCCGGTAATCAGCGTAACTTGTATTTCCCTATTCAACATGAGTGTACTTTTGGTCGACTCGATGGTGATCAGCCGATTTTTGAAATCTGCGGTCTTGCTACCTCCGAGACCTCAGCCAAGCACGAAGATCAGGAAATGGAAGATGCCGTCACCTCCAACCTTGGTATGATCTCTGCAGTTTCGCTTTTAGTCGATTGGATTTCCATGTTTACTTTTGAATCTTTCTTGTAGTCCCGCCTCATGTCATTGATTTCCCCGATGATGACGAGGAAGCGCCATTGAGGAAGAGGAAGGACAAGAGGGTGCCTGCTGGCAAAGCTGCTCCAGTTGTGACGATACCTGAGACGCTGGTTTTCGAGGAAGGCAACACCGCTCGGGCCTCTGTGTCTTTTCTTTGTACCGGCCGACAAGTGCCCGACCCACTTCGTCGACTGCTGATCCACCATCCCTTTTTGCTACACACCACGTCCCGGAAGACCAAGTGAGTGCTACTAAGGAGGCTATACGCCAGGCAGGGATCATGATGGAGCAAGTGAAGGCAGTCCGAGAGGCCAGCCAGGCGGCCTATGATGCTAGTTCAGCTCTCCAGAGCAATGGCCAAGTAAGTCGATCGTTGCTTGCTCTGTTAGGATATGCTACCCGAACTGCTTGCTCTGTTAGGACATGCTACCACAAGCTGCTTCTTCTCAAGATTTCCATATCTGTACACCCACCGGGTGTGTGTGTCGATTGAGTTTTTGTGGGGCACACTGGAGTGCACCCACTGGGTGTAGTCCCCGAGACTATGGTGGACTGCGTCCAGTCGACTATAGTCTTTACACTTTGAACTTCTTCACTCGGCTTGGTCGGACCAAGTCGAATGGAACCGTAAAACCGGTGGGGGCACGCTGAGTGCACCCACTGGGTGTAGTCCCCGAGACTATGGTGGACTGCGGGCAGTCGGCTATAGTCTAAAGAACTGTTTTTCTTTGCGGCGTGACCCGGCGACAATTAGCCATGGTTTTAGAATCATAACCTTTTTGCCTCTTTTGGTCGTTGGTCGAACCAAATTGGTAAAACCAAGTGGGAACGCCGAGTGCACCCGGCTGGGTGTAGTCCCGAGACTACCGTCGAATGTTTTGATTCGACCGTAGTCTTAGAAATGCTACGATTTTTCCTTAGTCACTTTCGGAAGTGATCTGTCTTTGATGTCTTTTGTTGATTGACTCTTTGTAGAAATCTTGCGAGCTTGTGGCTCGCTATACCGAGTTAGAGAACAAGCAGATCCAGCTCAACCTCGACTTGAAGCTTGCTCGGGAGAATTTGCGTATGCGAAGGATGAAGCAAAAGGTATGGCTGGTGAGAACTTGACGATCGCCTTTGTTTTTCTCGTTCATTCTCAACTCTGTTCTCATTGTTGCTTTTGCAGATAAACTGGAGGAGACTCAAGAAGAAGGACCTTGACCTTGCGAGAGGCACGTATAGGCGGCTTTGGAGAAAACAAAGCTCATTGAAGAGAAACTTGCCTCGGTCGGCAAACTTGAAGATGAAAATGCCAAGCTGAAAGCCGCTCTTGACGCGCCAACAAGGAAGTTAGTCGATCAAGAACGACAAGATTGCTCTGTCGACAAGGCTGGCCAAGCTGGCGGGAAGCGAAATGACCTGGAGGTTTATCTTGGAGGGCTCGCCAAGAAGTCGCTCCTCATGCTTGAAGGTAATCTCTTTTATCCGACTGTCTTGCTATCACCGGCTCATCGCATGATTGTTGTTTTGAGTCTGAGCTGTGTTTTCAGAATTCTGTCAAAACTTCAAAGAAGAAACCAGTCGAGTGGAAACCAGCCTGGACCCCATCAACTCTCCTGTGAAAGGACAAAACTACTATGAATGTGCTCCGACTGGAGTCTCGCGTTGTTAGCGTGGTGGATTATCTTGCTCGACTGAAAGCTGCGGTGTCGCGGATCGACTCAACTCTCTGGACAGAGCAGACGCTTCAGAATGACCTTGAATCCTTAATGACTCGACTGAATGAGATTCCAAGTCGAGTGCAAGAATGGAAAAGTCTTACGCCGGTGTGGTGCTGATGTTGCTCATCTCGGTTCGTGTCCACTTGCAAGGAAGCGCAAGAGGAAAAGTGGCGTCCCTCAAAGTTTCCAACACCAGGAAGTACGACTTCCGATCTTTCATGGAGACCTTCATCGCTGCTTTGCTACCCGTATTGTCGACGGAATCGACCTCGACCAGTTTGTTGCACCTTCCAGGTCCTCCACGGAGGAGTAAAAACTTCTAAGTCCCACCTTAAATTTGCCTCGAATGACGAGTGGTTTTTGTAACCGACAAATTTTAATGTGCTTAACGCCTGGCGCTTTCGGATCCGTGGGACGTTTATCCGAACTTGATCTATCCTTGAACATGCTTTATTTGCCTTGAGAGAACTTTGCTCTTCATTCGAATATGTTTCATTGTTGTAAGTAGTATCCTTGAGGTGAAACTCCAATCGACTTGTACTTCATCTATCTTGCGGTAGAGGCGAACCTGATCGCGGCCCGACCACGTCGTTCTTGCGGATTGGGATGGACCGCATGTTGTACTTGTGGCGAAGCTCCGAAGGAGAAGGTAGCAGTCGACCCGTACCTCGTCGTCCTTGCGGATTGGGATGGACCGTATGTTGTACTTGTGGCGAAGCTCCGAAGGAGAAGGTAGCAGTCGACCTGCACTTCGTCGTCCTTGCGGATTGGGATGAATTCCTTAATTAGGCGAGTACTGGACTACAGCTAAGCCTCCGAGCAGGAGGTGTGCTCTCCACTCGGTAGGATTTTTATCTCTTAGGCGAACACTGGGCTGCAGCTAAGCACCCGAGTGGGAGGTTTGCTCTCCACTCGGTAGGGTTTTTATTACTTAGGCGAGCACTGGGCTGCAGCTAAGCCCCCGAGTGGGAGGTTTGCTATCCACTCGGTAGGATTTGTATTACTTAGGAGAGAACTGGCTGCAGCTTAAGCCCCCAAGTGGGAGGTTTGCTCTCCACTTTCGGTAGGGTTTTTTATTACTTAGGCGAGCACTAGGCTGCAGCTAAGCCCGAGTGGGAGGTTTGCTCTCCACTCGGTAGGATTTTTATGGTGTAGCTCGAAGGAGAAGGTAGCAGCCGACCTGCACCTCGTCAGCCCTTGGCGTTCATTATATTGAATGTTTAGGCGAATCCTTGGGCTGTTGCTAAGCCCCGAGTGAGAGGCTGACTCTCCACTCGGTAGGATTTAAATACTTAGGCGAGTACTTGGACTGCAACTAAGCCCCCGAGTGGGAGGCTGGCTCACCACTCGGTAGGATTTTGAATACTTAGGCGAGTACTTGGACAGCAGCTAAGCCCCCGAGTGGGAGGCTGGCTCACCACTCGGTAGGATTTTGAATACTTAGGCGAGTACTTGGACTGCAGCTAAGCCCCCGAGTGGGAGGCTGGCTCACCACTCGGTAGGATTTTGAATACTTAGGCGAGTACTTGGACTGCAGCTAAGCCCCCGAGTGGGAGGCTGGCTCTCCACTCGGTAGGATTTTGAATACTTAAGCGAAGCGGATTCAAGAGCTAAGCCCCGAGTGGGAGGCTGGCTCGCCACTCGGAAAGGATTTTTACAAACTTAGGCGAACAGATTCGCAGCTAAGCCACCCACTGGGGGGAAATTTCAACAAAAAGTAATAACAATCACTGGGAAAATTATAACATTCTTGTCTTAGATAAACGAACTACAAAAGTACTTTTATTACATCTCAACCGAGTGAGTATTTAAGTATAAAAGGGGCGGAGCAGCTCCGCATTGCAAGCTCGAGGCTCGTCGATCTGGCGATCAACGTTGTAGAGATGATATGCTCCGTTGTGGAGAACTCTCGTGACGATGAAGGGACCTTCCCAAGTGGGAGCGAGCTTGTGTGGTTTCTGTTGATCCACTAGGAGGACCAAATCTCCCTCTTGGAAGGCTCGACTCTTCACATTTCAGGCATGGAATCGACACAAGTCTTGCTGATAGATAGTCGAGCGGATCAGGGCCATCTCCCTCTCCTCTTCCAAGAGGTCGACTGCATCTTGCCGGGCTTGTTCCGCTTCTTCTTCAGAGTATAGTTCGACTCGAGGCACATTGTGAAGCAGGTCACTCGGCGAGCTGCTTCACTCCATAGACCGGGAAGAATGGAGTTCTCCCGATCGACCGATTAGGAGTGGTCCTCAATCCCCAAAGAACTGATGGAAGTTAAATGGGCCAAGCTCTGCTGCGTGCTTGAGATCACGCATCGGCCGTGGTTTCAGCCCTTTGAGAATGATGCCGTTTGCACGCTCTGCTTGTCCATTCGACCGAGGATGAGCAAGCTGAAGCATAGTCGACCAGCGTGCCACGAGGCGCGAAGGCTTTGAACTTGTCATTATCGAAGTTTGACCCATTGTCGGTGATGATGCTATGCGGAACGCCATATATGAATATCAACTCTCGATGAAAGCGATAGCGATTGCATGCATCAAGGTTCTTGATGGGCTTGGCTTCGATCCACTTGGTGAACTTGTCGATTGCTACTAGCAAATGAGTGAAGCCGCTTCGCCAGCTTCTCGGCCGGTCCAATCATGTCTAATCCCCAAACAGCAAAGGGCCAGACGAGTGGAATGGTCTTCAAGGCTGAGGCGGGCTTCTATGACATGTTGGAATAGAACTGACACCCTTCACACTTGTCGACTATTTCTTTTGCCATTTCATTTGCTTTCGGCCAGTAAAATCCCGCTCGGTATGCTTTAGCCACAATGTTCCGAGAGGACGCATGATGGCCACAAGTCCCCGAGTAGATATCCTCAAGAATTATCTGACCTTCTTCTGGCGTGATACACTTCTGGCCGACTCCAGCCGCGCTTTCTCTGTACAACTGTTCCTTGATCACTGTAAAGGCCTTGGATCGACGGACGATCTGTCGAGCCTCTTCTTCATTCTCTAGGACCTCTTTCCTTAGGATATATGCGATGTCTGGCCTCGATCGGGAGTGATGACCACAACTTCCATAATCAGGTCGACCACGGTCGGGACCTCAACTTCAGTCGGATCATTGGCACTCTTTTGCTGCGGGCTTCTTACGTGAAAGGATCCTCCTGCACCGATGGTGCATGAATGTGTTCCAAAATACATTACTGGGAATGGCTTCCCTCTTGGACCCTATCTTCGCCAAATCATCCATGACTTGATTTTTCAGTCGGGGTATATGATGAAGCTCTAACCCCTCGAATTTCTTCTCCAAGCTTTCTCAACTGCATTACATTAACTTTGTCATAGCTGGGCTTCTGACATCCCACTCCTTCATCACTTGATTAACAACCAGATCCGAGTCACCTTAGACCATAAGGCGACGAACGCCGAGTGAAATGGCCATACGCAACCCATATAGGAGTGCTTCATATTCCGCTTCGTTGTTGGAAGAATCAAAGTGAATCTGGAGAACATATTTGAGCTTATCTCCTCGGGGGGAAACCATTACAACCCCCGCACCAGAACCGTTCAGCATCTTGGAACCATTGGAAAACATAGTCCAGTGCTCCGAGTGAACTTGAGTTGGAAGCTGCTGTTCAGTCCACTCGGCGAGGAAGTCTGCTATTGCTTGGGACTTGATGGCTTTCTTTGCCTCAAATTTGGTATCAAGGGGAAGGAGTTCAATCGCCCATTTACCCACTCGACCAGTTGCATCTCTGTTATGAAGAATTTCCGACAATGGGGCGTCGCTGAGACTGTAATGGAATGATCAGAGAAATAGTGAGCAACCTTCTTTGTGGTCATATAAATCCCATAAACAAGCTTCTGATAGTGAGGGTATCTTTGCTTTGATGGGGTCAAGACTTCGTAAAGATAATAAAGCTGGGCATTGAACTTTGAAGGCTTTTCCTTCTTCTTCCCTTTCGACCGTAAATGCAGTCTTGACGACTTGTCCGATTGGCTGCAATGTAAAGCAACAAAGGCTCTTTGCCGATAGGAGCAGCAAGCACCGGCTGGGTGGAGAGCGAGCTTTTAGCTCGCAAACGCTGCATCAGCTTCGAGTCCACTCGAACTTGTCGACTTCTTCATCGATCGGTAAAGAGGCAATGCCTTTTCACCGAGGCGAGAGATGAATCGACTTAAAGCGGCCAAGCATCCAAGTAAGCTTCGACATCGTGCACGCATATTGCAGGACGCTTCGTTCGGAGTATAGTGCCAACCTTTTCGGGGTTAGCATTGATTCCTCGCTCAGAAACGAGAAAACCGAGTAACTTTCCACCAGGAACTCCAAATGTGCACTTTGATGGGTTAAGCTTGATATCATACCTCCTGAGATTGGCAAATGTTTCAGCAAGGTCAGTCAATAGGTCGGAACCCTTTCGTGACTTGACCACTATATCATCCATGTACGCTTCCACATTCCGACTGATTTGAGTGAGCAAACACTTCTGAATCATCCTCATGAATGTGGCTCCGGTATTCTTGAGACCGAATGGCATGGTGACATAACAGAAGCACCCGAATGGAGTGATGAACACTGTTTTAATCTCATCGGGTCCATACAGACGGGTCTGATGGTACCCGGAATAGGCATCTAAAAAAGACAACCTCTCACATCCCGCAGTTGAGTCGACTATTTGGTTAATGCGAGGAAGAGGGAAATGATCTTTCGGGAAGGCCCGATTGATATGCTTGAAATCGATGCACATGCGCAACGACTTGTCCTTCTTGGGGACCATGACGACATTGGTGAGCCACTCGGAGTGGTAGATCTCTCGGATGAACTCTGCCGCTAAGAGCCGAGCCACCTCTTCACCAATGGCCTTTCTCTTCTGGACGACGGACCGTCGAAGATATTCTTTAACCGGTTTGACTTTTGGGTCGACTCGTAGGCGGTGCTCAGCCAGCCCCACAGGAACACCGGCATGTCGTGAGCTTCCATGCAAAGATGTCCCGATTCTCACGGAGGAACTGGATGAGCGCTTCTTCCTATTTTGAGTCGAGTGTTGTTGAGATGTTGGTCGGAGCAGCATTGGGATCAGTCGGGTGAATGTGAACCTGTTTCATCTCACCGGACGACTGGAATGCTGACTCCGTAGCGGGCTTCTTAGCTCGCAAAAAATCACTCGGATCTGCAGTTTTTTGATACTCTTGTAACTCTACCACTGCCAACTGAGCATCGGCGATCTTAGAGCCCTTCTGGAAGCACTCTTCTGCCTTCTTCCAATTGCCCGTAACAGTGATCACGCACTTGGGGCCGTGCATCTTCGCTTAAGATACACGTAACATGGTCGGGCCATGAAATGTGCATATGCCGGCCTTCCCGAATAAGCGTGATAAGCGCTCTGAAATCCACGACCTCAAAGGTCAACTTTTCTTTCGGAAATGCTTGAATCACCAAAAACTACATCAAGAGCAATTTGGCGAGTGACTCAGCCTTCTTTCCGTGAATGACTCCGTGGAAGCTCATGTTCTTTGGTACCGAGTCCGACATCGGAATGCCCATCCCTTTCAACGCCTCTGCGTACAATATGTTCAAGCCACTACCACCATCCATCGAACTTTGGTCGGTCGAGTACCTTCGACGGTAGGTCGACCACCAACGCTTGCCTCCCAGGGGTGGCAATGTGCGTTGGGTGATCGGACTGGTCGAATGTGATGGCGGTCTGGGACCATTTCAGATAGTTGGGCGTCGCCGAAGCGACCATGTTCACTTCCCGATTGATAACCTTCAATCGACTTTTGCTTTCGACGTCAGCAAAAATCATCAGGGTGGAATTGACCTGGGGATATCCATCATCGCTGTCATCTTTGTCCTCAACTTTGTGCATCTCCTTATCCTTATCCTTCGGCTGTTTCCCTTGGAACTGCTGAATCAAGAGCCGACACTGTCGAGTGGTATGTTTCGGGTAAATGAGTTTACCCTCTTCATCTTTCTTCGTGTGAATGTGACATGGCAAATCCAACACGTCATTTCCATCCTGGTCTTTCACCTTCTTGGGGTTCCAAGGACCATTGGGTTTCCCTTGAACTTTCCTGGGGTCACAGACCAAGGCCTCTCCGGAGCAGCTGGCTCGACTTTGCGCTTCGCTTCCATTGGAATTTCCTCCGCCGCCTCATTAGCGGCCGATTTGTATTTACCACTCGAGCCGATCCTCTTCTTCACCATTTGCATACTTGGTGGCAATCTCCATCATCCGACTCGGGGTCATATCTCCGGTTCACCAAATTTCAAACTCAACTCTACATTCTTGACACCTTCTTTGAAGGCACAGATCGCCCGTGATCGATACATTCTCAACTGTGTGGTGCAAAGTGATCCACCTCTGGATATAATCTCTCAAAGTTTCACTCGACTTACGCACACACGGCGCAACTCCGTCAACCTTGCTGGTCGCTTGCAAGTCCCTTCAAATGTCCTGACAAACACTCGGGCAAGATCTTCCCAAGTGTAAATACTGCTGGGTGCTAACTGATTCAACCACGCTCTGGCTGAACCCTCCAACATAAGAGGCAAATGCTTCATGGCTACCTCGTCGTTGCCGCCACCGATCTGAACACAGCCACTCGGTAATCTTCAAGCCAAGTGTCAGGCTTGGATTCACCAGTGAACTTACTGACTCCAGTCGCCAACCTGAAGTTGGGAGGAATCACCACGGCCCTGATGGCTCTGCTAAAACACTCTGGTCCTGAGACGTGAACTCTGCTGCTGGTGGGCACATCTCTGTCATGGCCTTCACGGTGAGCTCTGTTCCTGTCGACCAAACCTTGAACGATAATAGATCTCGCATCAAAGCACGGTTCCACAGGGTCGACCGAACTCTTAACAACACTTTGTCTTTGGTGTTTGTCATCCTGCTGCCGAGGAGCGTATGATCCACCCCTTGGGGGAGGAGTGGGCACTCGACATCGATCATTGCGATCGAATCGGTGCTCATATTGCTCGCGGCTCTTGTACTGATCATCAAGCCGGCCCCCACGTTCCTCACGCCTCGGGGGTGATCTCGGACTATGGGCCGACTGGACTGAATTCGCAGTGACGGATCGGCTGTGAATCCTATTCCACGACTGTGATACGACTGAGTTTTGGTCTCCTGCCGCCCGGAGCAGATCTCTGATTTGTAGCAAACCTCTACCCGCCTCCGTCTGGGAAGGCTGAATTGACTCGCTATCTGATGCGACAATCGCTAACTTCTGAATCGGAGTTCGATATACCTGAGTTGGTGGTGGAAGAGCCGACGTCGACCGGATTCTGGAACCCTTGGTCGCACAAGGCCGTCTAGTACTCATTGAAGGTTCTCCAATGAAAAGGCTCAGCCAGGTTGGCCAAGAGCGCATCCTCCAAGGCACGAGCCTCGGGGGTTTCTCCAACGATAGGAGTGTGACGCGCATCCATGTTCCGACGGTGAAGCTCCTCCCTCTGAAGCGAAGTGAGGGGCTCGGGCAGGTACTCTTCATGGGCTTGCGCCGGATTGCCTCCACCGTCACCTCCGTTGGTGCGGGGGAATCCGGGACTGCGTGGTCCATCGACCATCGTAACCTCTGCCGCCCGGGTCATTGCTATCGCTTTTCGGACGTTGATCTCTGCGGAGCCAGTCGACAGGTCGAACATGCCGTAGAGAGATTCGTCGGGCTCGATCGCCGCGACTTGGGGGGTGGCCGACTGGCGAGCCACCGCATGCCTCACCCACCGCTGAAGCCTTGACCGACCGGAACGCTTGCGCCGACGGGGGACTAGGAGCAAGGACGGCACAGGAGCTGACCCATACTGGGTCGACGGTTGCCGCAGGAGGACGCAGCGGACACACGCGCGAAAGTGCGTCGCCCCGCGGACGGGGAGCGCGTCCACGTCGAGTGGAGCCTCCTGAAGCCAAGCGGAGTCGTCGGCGACGAACGTGAGCGCACCGAGACGGATCTCGCGGCCCTCGACCAGAACTCCACCTGAAACCATGATGTAGGAGATCGAAAGAATCCCAACTTCTCCAACAAATCGCTAGAACACCGGCCCCACGGTGGGCGCCAACTGTCGTGGTTCTAAGTCTGACAGTAGAATGGGGGGTAGGAATGGAGAGGCAAGATCCTAGCTATGGAGTAGTTGTATACGCAAGGGATTTATGAGTTCAGGCCCTTCTCGGATGAAGTAACAGTCCTACGTCTCGGAGCCCGAGGCGGTCGATTGGATTATATGCGATGTGTTACGGTGAGAACCCTTACGCCTCTGGAGGGTGGCTTATATAGAGTGCGCCAGACCCCAGCCAGCCCACGTAGCGAGAGGGTTTAAAGATGCGTTAAGACTGGCGTTCTTGTAACGCCCGGACATAAAAGTGTCATCATGACCATAAAGACTACTTAATTACAGACCGTTTGGATACTGAGTGATTCTTGAGCACTGATGGTCGAGTGAGCCTTCTTAGTCGAGTGTCTCGATTACATCGAGTGGAAGCCTACCAGGTCGACTGGAAGGCAGCTTCTTTCGCGAGTGTCCTTGGGGAGGGTACCTTTGGGCAGGTCTATGACCCTACCCTAGGTACATGACTTCATCACCCAGTATGTCGAGTCCCCAGACCGAAAATGGCCAGGAAAGAGGGATTGTCTGAAGGGCTTAGGCTGGTTGATGAAGCTTCTTTGAATGGAACTGGAACGCTTCACACTTGGTTACTAGAGCAGTTGCATCCTGGAGGGCGGTGGGCCAAAAGAAGCCTTGCCGGAACGCTTTGTCGGCAAGGGCTCTCGAGCGTATGTGGGAGCCACAGATGCCTCCGTGTATTTCTGCCAACAGCCTTAGTCCGTCTTCCCGAGGGATGCACTTCAACTTCACACCGTTTGGTGTCCTTCTGTACAGGCATCATCCACAAACTGGTACATGCTGGACAGACGGACTACTTTCTCTGCTTCTTCTTGTTCCTTAGGAAGCTCCCCTGTTTGGAGGAAACGGAGGTTGGACTGTGCCCATGCCAGAGCCTAGGGCTCGACGGCAAGGACTAAAGGCACATCTTCGGCCGTAGGGGCAACTGCCTCTACGGCCAGGGCCTGAGGCCCTGCCGGGGGTTGTTGCTCTCCGGCAGGCTTGGGACACCCGGCAACGTCCTTGCCGGCGGCTCCTGGGAGCTCGGCAGGAAAGTACTTGCCAGGGCCCGCCTTGCTTCGCTTATTCTGTCATGCTGATGGCTCGACGGACATTTGAGTTAATTGAAGCACAAAGGTACCTGGTTCCACAAGCAACTTTAGGGCAGGGCGCTTCGACAGGTCGTCAGCAATGCTGTTCTCCGCTCGGGGGACATGCTCTGCTTGCAATCCATCAAAACGCTCTTCCAACTTCCTCACTTCATCCACGTAGGCTTCCATCAACGGGCTCTGGTAATCCTTATTGACTTGCTTGACGACAAGCTGTGAATCACCCCTGACGATCAGCTTCCTGATCCCAAGGTCTGTCGCGATCCTGAGATCGGCAAGCAGTCCCTCGTACACTGCCGTGTTGTTCGTCGATTTTCCCGGGGAAAGTGAATCTGGACTACGTACATGAGGTGCTCTCCGGTGGGCGCTACGAGTAGTACGACGACACCAGCACCTTGCAATGAGAAAGCTCCATCAAAGTACATAATCCAATCGCGGCACGTTTCCTTGCCGGGAAGGGTGGTCTCTTGAACTTCTTCGTCGGGCGTTGCGGTCCATTCTGCTATGAACTCTACCAAGGCTCGGCTCTTGATCATTGAAGTACTTTCGAACTTGAGGCCAAACCTCAACAGCTCCAATGCCCACTCCACAATCCTCCCAGTTGCATCTAGGTTGCGCAAGATTCGTTGCAACGGAGGCGGGTGACTAGGTGATCTCATGTGCTCGGAAATAGTGGCGCAACTTTCTTGAGGCCATGAGGAGGCCGAAAAGTAGCTTCTGCTTACCAGAATACCTTGACCTAGCCCCATGCAAGAGGGAACTGACAAAATAAACTGGGTCATGCACCATCTTATTCTTCTGTTCAACTTCGCCCATCTGCCCAGACTTCGCCTCGCCGGGACTGGGCCTTGCCGGGGGTTCCGCCTTGCCGGTGTCAAGCCCCGCCGGGGAGGGCCCCGGCCCATCATCTGACGGCTCCACTGCTATTGCCTCTTCTTCCTCGAGTTCCCTCTGCGCCACTAGCACAACACTGACCACTTGATTCGTTGCCACTAAGTATAGCAGCAACGACTCTTGTGGTTTAGGTGCGACTAGTATCGACGTGGAGGAAAGGTACCTCTTCAAATCTTGCAGCGCTGCCTCTGCTCCGGAGTACATTTTACTGGACCCGCCTTTTCCAAAACTTTGAAAAAGGGGAGGGCGCGCTCAGCGGATTTGGAGATGAACCTACTCAGGGCGGCAACGCAGCCGGCAAGCCTACGGACGGCCCTGACTCGTTTCGGCGCCTCAATCTTCTCAATGGCCTTGATCTTGTCAGGATTTGCTTCGATTCCGCGTTGAGACACAAAGAACCCAAGAAGTTTGCCGGACGGGACATCGAACACACACTTCTCTGGGTTGAGCTTGAGGTTGATCTTGCGCAAATTTGTGAATGTTTTTTCTAGATCTTGTACGAGCGTGGCCCTGTCCTTGGTTTTGACCTATGTAGCTGGGGCTCAAAACCAATTTGGACCACCCGGGCAAACATCGAACCAGCTCTCTTCAACCTGAAAGGCATTCATACAAAACAGTACGTACCACATGGGGTGATGAACGCGGTCTTCTCTTTGTCTTCCTTCATCACGAAGATCTGGTGGTACCCCGAATAGGCGTCGAGGAATGACAGCAGATCACACCCGACAGTGGAGTCTACAATCTGGTCAATGCGTGGCAGAGGGAAAGGATCCTTTGGACAAGCTTTATTGATATCTGTGTAGTCAATACACAGCCTCCACTTCCCATTCGCCTTACGCACAACCAACATATTGGCCAACCACGTGGGGTGGAGTACTCCTCTAACCAGGCCTGCCGCCTCCAACTTCCTGATCTCTTCAATGACGAACTCTTGTCGTTCCAAAGCTTGCTTCCTGACCTTCTGCTTGACGGGCCACGCGTGAGGACAGACAACAAGATGGTGCTCAAACACCTCCCTGGAAACGCCGGGGATGTCAGATGCTTGCCATTCAAATACATCGACATTCGCCCGCAGGAAGGCAACGAGCGCGCTTTCCTATTTGACGAGGGTGGAGCTTATAGTGAAAGCCCCGCCCATGCCGTCCTCCTTGACGGACACCTTCTTAGTTTCTGGTGGTGCAGCATTGGACTTCTTGCTCTTGCTGGTGGAGCTCCCTGGCACGTACTCAACGGGAGAACAACACTCCGAAGAGGTGCGCTTGCCGGAGTGGGTGCAAGAGGTCTTGCCGGCCATCCTCCTTCTTGGGGCTTCAGCGGAAGGAGCAAGTGCCTTGGCAGCAGTTGCTGCAACTGCCTCTCGGTAGAGTTGGTCGGTGCATAAGAGCGTGTATTTCTTGTCAGAGAGGACGGTGATGATGGTCAGCAGCCCTAGCATCTTCAATGTGTTGTAGGCGTAGTGTGACGCCGCCATGAACTTGGCCAGCGCTGGGCGGCCAAGGATCCCGTTGTATGGCAAGGGGATCTCGGCAACATCAAAAATGATCTTCTCCGTCCTGTAGTTGAGCTCGCTCCCAAACGTAACGGACAACGTGATCTTACCATTCGGCTGACTCCTTCCCGGGTTGACCCCTTGGAACGTGCTCGTCTCCTCGAGATCTCCATCAGGAAGTTGCAGCTTCTTGATCACAGCAGGCGAGATCAAATTCAGACCGGTCCCACCGTCAACCAGCACTTTGGTGACCTTGAGGTTGCATATTATTGGTGAAAACCAACAACGGCAAACACCCGACCGCAGTCGTGCGATCAGGGTGGTCCTCGGTGATAAAAATGATGGGCGTGCGGGAGCACTTTAGTGGCTTCTGGGCATCGAACGATGGCTCTGCCGTAATGACCTCGCGCGTCCACTGCTTCAGTTGGCGGTGAGAGGTGTGCAGTGAGGCGCCACTGTCGACGCACATGGCCTCTGTAGCTTTCTGGAATTCGTGCTCGCTGGACTCGTCGTCCTCGTCATGATCATCATCTTCTTCCTTCTTGTCGCGGCCCCGAGCGGGCCTCTCTTGTTGATTATCTTTGTCGCGGCGACCCCCTTGGCCGCCACGCTTCTTGCCTGACCCCTCAGCACCATCTCAACTCTTCTCCTTGTCCCGCCTTTCATATTCAGCTTTTTGCTTTTTAGCAAGCAACTCAACTTGTTGGCAGTTCTGGAGGTCATGGCCCTTGGTGCGGTGGATCTTGCAGTATTGTTTATCGGAGCCTCCTGGCTTGTCGGCGGCCGCCAAGGCCCGGCAGGCCGTGCACCCAGTAACCTCATTGCCGGGGTCATCAGCCTTGGCCTTCTTGGCGGCGCCGGGGTCGCCGGATCCCTCAACGGCAAGCACAGTCTTTCCCTTACGTTTCTTGTTACGGCGCTGGCCCTTCTTCATCAGAGCGGTGGCATCTTCGTTCGTGGGGTTGGTTTCCGCGCCGGCATCTTCACTGGGGTACTTCCTTCGTTCCTCAGCCCGAGCACACCTATCCGCCAAAACATAAAGTTCAGCTACATCCTTGACTTTGTTCATCGCCAGCTCTTCACGCATCTTGCGGTTGTGTACGTTTTGATGGAACGCACTGATGACAGCAGCGGGATGAACACCTGAGATGGTGTACTGCACAAGGCTGAATCTTTGTATGTACTTACGCAGGGACTCACCATCCTTCTGGGGGATGGCATTCAAGTCACTTGCCTGGCCAGGAGCTTGGTGGCGTCCGGTAAAGGCGCCAACAAACTCGTGGCACATGTCCGACCAAGAAGAGATGGAATCCACTAGCAGGTGCATCAACCATGACATGACGTTGGGCTTAAGTGCCAACGGAAAGTAGTTGGCGATCACCTTATTGTCACGAGCCCCGGCGGCTTGCATCGCGATGGTGTAGATGCTAAGGAAATCCGACGGGTGAGTCTTGCCGTTGTACTTTTCCCCAACATCAGGCTTAAACGTGTGGTGGGAGGGCCACTGGAACTGCCGCAGCTCTCGGGTAAAGGCCGGACAACCTACCTCGCAAGGCAGGCCACCAGGGCCCCCCGGCGCTGGGTGGTCCATAGAAGGCCCCGCCCGCCGATCTGACTGATGGCGTGCCTCCCGCCATCACTCGATGGTAGTTCGAGTGTCTTCCTGAGCTCGCTCTCGAAGAACTCGACGTTGGTCGCAGCGGGTTCGCGGGTCGGACTACGCTGTGGAAACATTGTCACAGGCGTCGCCCCGACGGGCCGGTGGCTGCTGTCCCGGCCACGGGGGAAGAGAGTGCACCGTGGTTGCAGCGTCTCTGGTCCCCCCATCGTCGGCATGCACCGGCTCGACAGAATGCCGCCGTGAGGGTCCCGTTGGGAGCGGCTCGTCTTGTTTGGCGAAGCTGACAAGGCTTCGTATGGTGGACCTCCACTCGTCGAGTATATCCGCAGCAGAGGGGAAGTCAAGGAGCAGTTGCATGCGCGCCAGCGCTTCTGCTGGCATGGGCGGCGGCGAGAGCTGCGTAGACCGTGACGCGTTCCGACTTCTAACCAGGTTAGAAGGGGCTATGTCACGGTTTCGCGGTCGCACGCCACTTCCGCCGGCATCCGAGCGCGCACGCCGGCCTAGTGCGTCCTGCAAGTGGCGCACATGGCTCTTTCCGCGGTGGTGCTCGGGGGCTCCGGCATCGCGGTGTCGCTCATCGCGCGCACCTTGGGGCGCCGTAGAGGTTGCCGCGCCACCCGTGGGTAGCACGGCCCCGCTTCCGGACCCAGCGACGTGCGGCTCGTCGTCTCGGATTCGAACGACGCCGCTCGCCTAGCTCTGATCGCTAGAGTGTCGTGGATGCTCGCGGGCCACGTCTCCGGCCCCATACGTGGCCACTCGGTCGTCTGCCCACGCTGGCGTGGACGGGCCGGCTCCAGGCGACCCGACCGCTGTGATCCCCTTTCTCTTGGGGGCCATGGTGATGATGAAGTCGAAGCGCTGACCTTCAAACCAGATTTTCACGGCTTGCGCCCCCTACCTGGTGCACCAAAGATGTCGGTGGAAACGACACCTATGGGATCACGGGGAATCCCTTCTACGGTTGGCGGGCGCGGGGCTGTGGAAAGAGCGGGTTTAAGAGAAAAACACGGGAAGTTTATCTTGGTTCAGGCCGCAAGTGATGCGTAATACCCTACTCCTGCTGGCTTGTGTTTATCTGGTGTTCTTGGACTAGCTACAAAGCGTGCAGGGTCCAAAAAGTCCGAATCCTCTCATAGTACGTCGCGGGCCTCCTTTTATAGTCAAAGGGGCTACCACAGTGGCACACAGGAGGTGGAAAGTTGTATAGTAGCCGAGTTTATCTCTGGCACCGTTAGGACAAAACGCATGAAATGCGCTCCTTAGGTGTCCTCTTACTTTATCGGGGACGACAATGAGGCCCGTCCCGTCCGTCGCTGCTTCACCTTGCTCTGGCACGCGTCCAGGCCAGCGAGGCATGCAGCGCCATGTAGGCTGGCAGGCCGCTGAGCTGGTGTGGTGGCAGGGTCTTCACGAAGATCTGCATGCCACCATGCAGGTGCTTGACTAGTCGGCTTAGGAGCCACGTACTGCCACATGGGTACTTGCTTAGATGGTGGGTCGGCTGGTGAGCTGGGGCGGTGACGGGGCGACAAGGCCTTGCCGCGGTCTTGCTGATATTCCCGGCAAGGGTCTTGCTGGGGCCTTGTGGGCGCCCTCGTCAAGAGTCTTGCCGGGGCCTCATGGGTATCTTCGGTAGGAGCCTTGCCAGGGCCTCGTGGGCATCCTCGGCAAGGAGCCTCGCTGTTGTCTTGTTTTCTGGTTCCTATCTAGGCCTCACAGGCCCTTTGTCTTCACAAAGATCTGCATGCCATTATGCAGGCGCCTCCCGAGGCTTGGTTCCAATGTCGTTGATGGTGTTGGAACCCTTAGGCTCAAGGGTGGCGGCCTCACTGGTGTTGGGCAAGTTGCCCCGGCAAGGCTCTTGTCGGGGAAAGCCCATCTTGTCCCTTTGCTCCTCGCGCCTCTGGCTTGGCGCTGCTCTGGTGGTCTTGTGACTTTGCTTCCTCTTCTGTCCCACCAAGCGTGGCTGCGGGTGCGTGGCTGCGATTGCTCACGCACAAGTAAAGGGTGCAAACAGGACCCCTACTTTTGTACACCAATAGTGGCGTACCACAAAACGGGACTCCACGGGCTACTGTTCATGCACCATCTACTGCCTCGCTCCAGCCTCCACAGGCTACTGTTCATCCATCATCGACTTCCTCCAGCCTCCACCTGCCACTATTCATCCACTATCGATTTCCTCCAGCCTCCACCAGCTACTGTTCATCCACGGGCTACTGTTCATCCAGCCTCCACCGGCTACTGTACAAACAGCCCTCCACGGGGTCCTATTCATCAAGCCTCCACCGGCTATTGTTCAACCAGCCCTCCACGGGGTCCTGTTCATCCACCCCCAACCGGCTCGGGTGTGTGGCGGCCTCCTCGATCGGGGTCCTGTTCATCCAGCGGCAACGACCTCTACTACCACGGGGTCCTATTCATCCAACCCCCACCGGGAACTGTTCATCCAACCCTAATCTGGAACTGTTCATCCAACCCCCAACAACGGTCACTGTTCATCAAGAGGCAGCAGGTTCGATCGGCTTCGGTTAGCAGGAGTAGCGAAGGAATCGCTCGGGTTCGGTTAATAGCCAAGGGATCGATCACTCGGGTGCAGTAACGTAGTTAGTGCAATCGCTCGGGTTCAGTAAGCGAACGCCTCGCTCAGGTTCAGTTAGAGCCCAATGCCTCGCACACACGTGTGTACGTGTACGAGAGAAACACGCAAACTTATGCGCCTTGAACTACGTCGGTATTTCCACAAAGAGGAAGGGATGATGCAGCACAGCTACGGTAGGTATTTCCCTCGGTGATGAGACCAAGATTATCGAATCAGTAGGAGAACCACGCAACACCACCTAAACAACTCCTGCACACAAAGAACAAATACTTGCAACTCAACGTAAGAGAGGGGTTGTCAATCCCACATGGGTAAAAAGATAGGTAAAATTGTAGTAGATTGGATAAATAGATCTCGCGGCAAGCGAGATAAAAAAATAAAAAAATTGCAGCAAGGTATTTTTGTATTTTTGGATTAGTAGATCTGAAAATAAAAGCAAATAAAAATAGATCGTGAAGGCAAATATAATAAAGAAGAGACCCGGGGGCCGTAGATTTCACTAGTGGCTTCTCTCGAGAAAAATAACATACGGTGGGTAAACAAATTACTGTTGGGCAATTCATAGAACTTCAAATAATCAGGTCGATATCCAGGCAATGATCATTATATAGGCATAACGTCCAAGGTTAGTAGACCGACTCCTGCCTGCATCTACTACTATTACTCCACACATCGACCGCTATCCAGCATTCATCTAGTCTATTAAGTTCATGGAGAAACGAATTAATGCAATAAGAATGATGACATGATGTAGACAAGATCTATTTATGTAGAAATAGACCCTATCTTGTTATCCTTAATAGCAACGATACATACGTGTTGGTTCCCCTTCTGTCACTGGGATCAAGCACCGTAAGATCAAACCCATCACAAAGCACCTCTTCCCATGGCAAGAAAAATCGATCTAGTTGGCCTAACTAAACCAAAGATTCAAAGAAGAAGTATGAGGCTATAAGTAATCATGCATATAAGAGATCAAAAGACTCAAATAACTTTCATGGATAAAAACATAGATCTGATCATAAACTCAAAGTTCATCGGATCCCAACAAACACACCGCAAAAAGAGTTACATCAAATAGATCTCCAAGAGACCATTTTATTGAGAATCAAAAGAGAGAGAGGAAGCCATCTAGGTACTAACTACGGACCCGTAGGTCTACAATGAACTATCATGCATCATCGGAGAGGCACCAATGAGGATAATGAACCCCTCAGTGATGGTGTCTGGTTTTGGAACTCGCGGCGGCTGGAATTGTTTTTCGTTAACTTCCCTAGGGTTTCTGGAATATTGGGGTATTTATAGAGCAAAGAGGCGGTGCGGGAGGCCACCAAGGTGGGCACAACCCACCTGGGCGCGCCTGGGCCCCCAGGCGTGCCCTGGTGGGTTGTGCTCCCTCGGAGCTCCCCTCAGGTACTTTCTTGGCCCAACATGTGTCTTGTGGTCCAGAAAAAATCAGCAAAAAGTTTTGCCACATTTGGACTCCGTTTGGTATTGATTTCCTGCAAAGTAAAAACAAGCAAAAAACAACAACTGGCACTAGGCACTATGTTAATAGTTTAGTCCCAAAAAATGATATAAAGTTGCTACAAAATGATTGTAAAACATCCAAGAATGATAATATAACAAAATGAAACAATAAAAAATTATAGATACGTTGGAGACGTATCAGCATCCCCAAGCTTAATTCATGTTCGTCCTCGAGTAGGTAAATGATAAAAACAGAATTTTGATGTGGAATGCTGCCTAACATGTTCATCGCACATTCTTTTCTTTGTAGCATGGACATTTGGACTTTTATATGGTTCAAAGCAATAGTCTAGTTTTGACATGAAGATTTCAATACTCAAGCATATCAACAAGCAAACATGTCTTTAATATCAACACTAAAGAAAGTTATCCCTAGCCCATTATGCTCAATCATTGATCCAATCATGAAACACACTTGCATATTAGCTACACCCAATGCTCAAGTATGATAGTGCCCCTTAGTTGGTGCTTTATAAGAGAAGATGGAGACTCAAATAAAAATAAAAATTGCATAAAGTAAATAGAAAGGCCCTTCCCTGAGGGAAGTAGAGATTTAATAGAGGTGCCATAGCTCAAAGCAAAAAAGTAGAGATAAAAACATTTTGGGTGGCATGCTTTTCCTATCAACGAAAACGATCGAGTAGTTCCCAATACATTCCATGCTAGATATATCATAGGCGGTTCCCAAACAGAAAATAAAGTTTATTCCTTTTTCAACCATACTTTCACTTTCCATGGCTAGCCGTATTCATGGGTGCCTTCCATACACACACTTTCCAAGGATTTTATTATTTGACAACATAAAGTAAATTCATTTTTCATTTCAGGACAGGGCATCCCTAGTACCTTTGTCTTACTCTCGTGCAATGACAAGTGAATAAACACTCATCTTGAGAATAACACATCTAGCATGGAAATATATCAGCCACCCCCTACCGTTTCATGAGCGGTATGAGCACACAAAAGAGAAATTTGAAAATTAGAGATGGCACATACAAATTTGCTTAGAACAGCAAAAGAATACTGCATATAGGTAGGTATAGTGGACTCATGTGGCAAAAACTGATTTAAAGGATTTTGGATGCACAAGTAGTGATCATACTTACTGCAAATTAAGGCTAGCTAAAGATTGAGAAGCATCCAACCAAGAAACGAAAAATCTCATAAGGGAGCATTAAGCATAACTAACACCAAATAATACACCACAAGTAGGATGTAATTTCATTGCATAACTATTGACTTTCGTTCTTGCATAGGAAATCACAAACCTTAACACCAATATTCTTATTAAAGCATAATTACTCATCAACATGACTCACATATCACTATCATCATATCTCAAAACTATTACAAAGAATCAAGTTTATTTTGTCCAATGATCTTCATGAAAGTTTTTATTATATCCTCCTTGGATATCTATCACTTTGGAACTAGTTTCATATGTTGCTTTTAATAAGCTCAACAAATATAAGTGAAGAACATGAGCATCATATTTCTTTCTCTCAAATTAATCTAAGTGAAGCATGAGAGAATTTCTTCAAAGATAACAAAGCACAGCGTGCTCAAAAAGATATAAGTGAAGCACTAGAGCAATTCCAAGGCTCTAAAAATCTATGTGAAGCATAGGAGCAATTCTAACAAGTCATATCATAATTTTGACTCTCTCAAATATTTGTGTCCAGTAAGGATTCATGACTAAAATAAAAAGCAAAACAAGCAAAGACTCATATCATATGAGACGCTCCAAGCAAAACTCATGATATGTGACGAATAAAAATATAGCTACAAGTGAATACCGATGGTCATTAGAATAAAGAGGGGATGCCACTCGGGCATCCCCAAGCTTACTTGCTTGATACTTCTTGAATATTATCTTGGGGTGCCTCGGGCATATCCAAGCTTAGCTTTTGGTAATCCTTATTCCTTCATCCATCACGATCTCACCCAAAACATGAAAACTCCAATCACTGTTGGGCAATTGATAAAACTTCAAATAATCATGACGATATCCAGGCAATGATCATTATATAGACCGACTCCTGCCTGCATCTACTACTATTACTCCACACATCGACCGCTATCCAACATTCATCTAATGTATTAAGTTCATGGAGAAATGAAGTAATGCAATAAGAACGATGACATGATGTAGACAAGATCTATTTATGTACAAATAGACCCCATCTTGTTATCCTTAATAGCAACGATACATACGTGTCGGTTCCCCTTCTGCCACTGGGATCAAGCACCGTAAGATCGAACCCATCACAAAGCACTTCTTCCCATGGCAAGAAAATCGATCTAGTTTTCCTAACTAAACCAAAGATTCGAAGAAGAAATACGAGGCTATAAGTAATCATGCATATAAGAGATCAAAAGACTCAAATAACATCATTGGATAAAAACATAGATCTGGTCATAAACTCAAAGTTCATCGGATACCAACAAACGCAC
This sequence comes from Aegilops bicornis, assembly GCA_021605145.1. Taxonomy (NCBI): domain Eukaryota; kingdom Viridiplantae; phylum Streptophyta; class Magnoliopsida; order Poales; family Poaceae; genus Aegilops; species Aegilops bicornis. The sequence continues at coordinate 381,008,223 of CM038675.1, read as the reverse complement.
CGCAAAAAGAGTTACATCAAATAGATCTCCAAGAGACCATTGTATTGAGAATCAAAAGAGAGAGAGAGAGAGGAAGCCATCTAGCTACTAACTACGGACCCGTAGGTCTACAATGAACGATCACGCATCACCGGAGAGGCACCAATGAGGATGATGAACCCCTCCGTGATGGTGTCTAGATTGGATCTGGTGGTTCTGGAACTTGCGGTGGCTGGAATTGATTTTCATCGACTCCCCTAGGGTTTCTGGAATATTGGGGTATTTATAAAGCAAAGAGGTGGTGCGGGGAGGCTACCGAGGTGGGCACAACACACCTGGGCGCACCTGGGCCCCCAGGCGCGCCCTGGTGGGTTGTGCTCCCCTCGGATCCCCCCTCAGTTACTTTCTTGGCCCAACAGGTGTCTTATGGTCCAGAAAAAATCACCAAAAAGTTTCGCTGTGTTTGGACTCCGTTTGGTATTGATTTCTTGCCATGGGATTGGGCACTATTGTCGGTGTCAAAACCGGCGGATCTCGTAGTAGGGGTCCTAAGCTAGGCGTCTTGGAGAGATGGTAACATGGACACATGATTTTAGCCAGTTTCTGGCTCCCTCAAGGAGATAATACCCTACATCCTTCTTTTGATTGTATTGATATGAGGATAGTACATAGTACAGGAATCTACCACAAGATTGTAGTAATGAATATGAGAGTGTCTATTGACTAGCCTGGCCTCAGTTTATATATGCTCCGTAGGCCTAGGGTTTAGAGGAGTCCTTGTCTTGTGCGCCAAGTCTTGTGGAATCCTCCTTGTATTTGGCGTGGGCTGCCCGAAGTGGCCCATTAGTGAATCATTGTCGGGGTCCTCGGCCCGACCTACTGGTCGGGAGACGACGTGGTGAGTACCCCCTGAAGGAAATATGCCCTAGAGGCAATAATAAAGTTATTATTGTATATTTCCTTATATCATGATAAATGCTTATTATTCATGCTAGAATTGTATTAACCGGAAACTTGATACATGTGTGGATACATAGACAAAACACCGTGTCCCTAGTAAGCCTCTACTAGACTAGCTCGTTAATCAAAGATGGTTAAGTTTCCTAACCATAGACATGTGTTGTCATTTGATGAATGGGATCACATCATGAGGAGAATGATGTGATGGACAAGACCCATCTGTTAGCTTAGCAAAATGATCGTTAAGTTTTATTGCTATTGCTTTCTTCATGTCATATACATATTCCTTTGACTATGAGATTATGCAACTCCCGGATACCAGAAGAATACCTTGTGTGCTATCAAATGTCACAATAACCGGGTGATTATAAAGATGCTCTACAGGTATCTCCAAAGGTGTTTGTTGGGTTGGCATAGATCAAGATTAGGATTTGTCACTCCGAGTATCGGAGAGGTATCTCTGGGCCCTCTCGGTAATGCACATCATAATAAGCCTTGCAAGCAATGTGACTAATGAGTTAGTTGTGGGATGATGTATTACAGAACGAGTAAAGAGACTTGCGGGTAACGAGACTGAACTAGGTACGAAGATACCAGCGATCGAATCTCGCGCAAGTAACATACCGATGACAAAGGGAATTCCGCATGTTGTCATTGCGGTACGACCGATAAAGATCTTCGTATAATATGTAGGAACCTATATGAGTATCCAGGTTCTGTTGTTGGTTATTGACCGGAGAGGTGTCTCGGTCATGTCTACATAGTTCTCGAAACCATAGGGTCCGCACGCTTAACATTCGATGACGATTTTGTATTATATGAGTTATGTGATTTGGTGACTGAATGTTATTCGGAGTCCCGGATGAGATCACATACATTATGAGGAGTCTCGAAATGGCCGAGAGGTAAAGATTCATATATAGGACGATAGTATCCGTACACCGGAAGTGTTCCGGGGGGTACCGGGTACGTATCGGGTCACCAGAAGAGGTTCCGGGCGTCCCCCCGGCAACTACATGGGCCTAATGGGCCAAGAAGGGGACAAATGTAGGTCGAAAAGGGCAAGGGAAGAGGAGAAGAGGGAAAGGAAGGGGCGATATTCGGCCTCCCCGTTCCTCCTCTCCTCCCTCCTCCTTCCTCCCCCCTCCGGATGAATATGGAAGGGGGGAGGCCGAATTGGGAGGCGCCCAAGTAGGATTCCTCCTATTTGGGGCGCCCCCTTGGCTGCCTATACTCCCCTACAACCTATATATATGAGGGTGACGGGGGCACCGTTAGAACACACAACATTGATTCCTAGCCGTGTGCGGCGCCTCCCTCCACAGTTTACGCCTCCGGTCATATTCACGTAGTGCTTAGGCGAAACCCTGCACGGATCACTTCACCATCACCGTCACCATGCCGTCGTGCTGACGGAACTCTCCCTCGACACTTTGCTTGATCAAGAGTTCGAGGGACATCATCGAGCTGAACGTGTGCAGAACTCGGAGGTGCCGTACGTTTGGTGCTTGATCGGTCGGAATGAGAAGAAGTTCGACTACATCAACCACATTGTCAAACGCTTCCGCTTTTGGTCTACGAGGGTACGTGGACACACTCTCCCCCTCTCGTTGCTATGCGTCTCCTAGATAGATCTTGTGTGAGCGTATGATTTTTTTTGAATTTGCATGTTACTTTTCCCAACAGTGGCATCCGAGCCAGGTCTATGCATAGATGATATGCACGAGTAGAACACAAAGAGTTGTGGGCGGTGATCGTCATACTGCTTACCACCAATGTCTTATTGTTATTTGGCGGTATTGTTGGATGAAGCGGCCCAGACCAACCTTACATGACCACGTTCATGAGACCGGTTCCACCGACAAACATGCAACTAGTTTTGCATAAAGGTGGCTGGCGGGTGTCTGTTTCTCCAACTTTAGTTGATTCGAATTTGACTGCGGCTGGTCCTTGTTGAAGGTTAAAATAGCAAACTTTATAAATCACCGTTGTGGTTTTGATGCGTAGGTAAGAATGGTTCTTGCTAGAAGCCCGTAGCAGCCACGTAAAACTTGCAACAACAAAGTAGAGGATGTCTAACTTGTTTTTGCAGGGCATGTTGTGATGTGATATGGTCAAGACATGATGTGATATATGTTGTTGTATGAGATGATCATGCTTTGTAATAGTTATCGGCAACCGGCAGGAGCCTTATGGTTCTCGTTTTATTGTATGAAATGCAAACGACATGTAATTGCTTTACTTTATCACTATGCGTTAGCGATAGTTGTAGAAGCAATAGTTGGCGAGACTACCACGACGCTACGATGGAGATCAAGGTGTCGAGCCGGTGACGATGGAGATCACGACGGTGCTTTGGAGATGGAGATGAAAGGCACAAGATGATGATGGCCATATCATGTCACATATTTTGATTTCATGTGATGTTTATCTTTTATGCATCTTATTTTGCTTAGTACGGCGTTAGCATTATAAGATGATCCCTTACTAAAATTTCAAGGTATAAGTGTTTTCCCTGAGTATGCACCGTTGCGACAGTTCGTCATGCTGAGACACCAAGTGATGATTGGGTGTGATAGGCTCTACGTTCACATACAACGGGTGCAAGACAGTTTTGCACATGCAGGATACTCGGGTTAAACTGGACGAGCCTAGCATGTACATACATGGCCTCAGAACACTGGAGACCAAAAGGTCGAACGTGAATCATATAGTAGATATGATCAACATAGAGATGTTCACCATTGAAGACTACTCCATCTCTTGTGATGATTGGACATGGTTTAGTTGATTTGGATCACGTGATCATTTAGATGACTCGAGGGATGTCTATCTAAGTGGGAGTTCTTAAGTAATATGATTAATTGAACTTAATTAATCATGAACTTAGTCCTGATAGTATTTGCATATCTATGTTGTAGATCAATAGCTCGCGTATAGCTCCCCTATTTTATTTTTAATATGTTCCTAGAGAAAACTAAGTTGAAAGATGATAGTAGCAATAATGCAGACTGAGTCTGTGATCTGAGGATTATCCTCATTGCTACACAGAAAAATTATGTCCTTGATGCACCGCTAGGTAGCGGACCTAATGCGAGGGAAGCGGAATCTGAGGCGTTATGAACGTTTGACAAGCTCGGTATGATGACTACTTGATAGTTTAGTGCACCATGTTTTACGGCTTAGAACTAGGAATTCAAAAATGTTTTGAACGCCATGGAGCATATGAGATGTTCAAAGAGCTGGAAATGATATTTCAAACTAATGCCCGTGTTAAGAGGTATGAGACCTCTGACAAGTACTTTGCCTACATGATGGAGGAGAATAGCTTAGCTAGTGACCATGTGCTCAGAATGTCTGAGTACTACAATCACTTCAATCAAGTGGGATTTAATATTCCAGATAAGATAGTGATTGACATAGTTCTCTAGTCAATATCACCAAGTTACTAGAACTTCGTGATGAACTATAATATGCAAGGGATGATGAAAATGATTCCCAAGCTCTTTGCGATGCTGAAATCGGCGAAGGTAGAAATCAAGAAATAGCATCAAGTGTTGATGGTTAACAAGACCACTAGTTTCAAGAAAATGGGCAAGGAAAAAAAGGGAACTTCAAGAAGAATGACAAGCAAGTTGCCACTCCCATGAAGAAGCCCAAAGCTAGACCTAAGCCTGAAACCAAGTGCTTCTACTACAAAGGGAATGGTCACTGGAAGCGGAACTACCCCAAATACTTGGCGGATAAGAAGGGTGGCAAAGTGAAAAAAAGTATATTTGATATAGATGTTATTGATGTGTAGTTTACTAGTGTTCATAGTAACCCCAGGGTATTTGATACCGGTTCAGTTGCTAAGATTAGTAACTCGAAACAGGAGTTGCAAAATGAACAGAGACTAGTTAAGGGCGAGGTGAGGATGTGTGTTGGAAGTGATTCCAAGGTTGATATGATCACCATCGCACACTCCTTCTACCTTCGGGATTAGTGTTGAACCTAAAAAAATGTTATTTTGGTGTTTGCATTGAGCATGAATATGATTAGTTCATGTTCATTGCAATACGTTTATTCATTTAAGTCAGAGAATAATTGTTGTTCTGTTTACATGAATAAAACCTTCCATGGTCATACACCGAATGTGAATGGTTTATTGAATCTCGATCGTAGTGATACACATATTCATAATATTGATGCCAAAAGATGCAAATTTAATAATGATAGTGCAACATACTTGTGGCACTACCGTTTAGGTCATATTGGTGTAAATCGCATGAAGAAACTCCATGCAGATGGGCTTTTGGAATCACTTGATACTTGCGAACCATGCCTCATGGGCAAGATGACTAAAACTCAGTTCTCCGGAACAATGGAGCGAGCCAATGACTTATTGGAAGTAATACATACTGATGTATGCGGTCCAATGAGTGTTGAGGCACGCGGTGGGTATCGTTATTTTCTGACCTTGACAGATGATTTGAGCAGATATGGGTATATCTACTTAATGAAACACAAGTCTGAAACATTTGAAAAGTTCAAAGAATTTCAGAGTGAAGTGGAGAATCATCGTAACAAGAAAATAAAGTTTCTACGATCTGATCGCGGGGGTGAATATTTGAGTTACGAGTTTGGCCTTCATTTAAAACAATGTGGAATAATTTCACAACTCACGCCACCTGGAACACCACAATGTAATGGTGTGTCCGAACGTCGTAGCCGTGCTTTATTAGATATGGTGCGATCTATGATGTCTCTTACCGATTTACCACTATCGTTTTGAGGTTATGTATTAGAGACAGCTGCATTCACATTAAATAGGGCACCATCTAAATCCGTTGAGACGACACCGTATGAACTATGGTTTGGCAAGAAACCTAAGCTGTCATTTCTTAAAGTTTGGGGTTGCGATGCTTATGTGAAAAAGCTTCAGCCTCATAAGCTCGAACCCAAATTGGAGAAGTGCGTCTTCATAGGATACCCAAAAGAAACTATTGGGTACACCTTCTATCATAGATTCGAAGGAAAGATCTTTGTTGCTAAGAATGGATCCTTTCTAGAGAAAGAGTTTCTCTCGAAAGAAGTGAGTGGGAGGAAAGTAGAACTTGATGAGGTAATTGTACCTTCTCTTGAATTGGAAAGTAGCTCACAGAAAACCGTTCCAGTGATGCCTACACCAACTAGAGAGGAAGCTAATGATAATGATCATGAAACTTCAGATCAAGTTACTACCGAACCTCGTAGGTCAACTAGAGCACGTTCCGCACCAGAGTGGTACGGTAATCCTATTCTGGAGGTTACGTTACTAGACCATGACGAACCTACGAACTATGAAGAAGCAATGACGACCCCAGATTCCGATAAATGGCTTGAGGCCATGAAATCTGAGTTAGGATCCATGTATGAGAGCAAAGTATGGACTTTGGTTGACTTGCCCGGTGATCGGCGAGCCACAGAGAATAAATGGATCTTCAAGAAGAAGACTGACGCTGATGGTAATGTTACTGTCTACAAAGCTCAACTAGTCACGTAAGGTTTTTGACAAGTTCAAGGAGTTGACTATGATGAGACCTTCTCACCCGTAGCGATGCTTAGGTCTGTCTGAATCATGTTAGCAATTGCCGCATTTTATGATTATGAAATCTGGCAAATGGACGTCAAAACTGCATTCCTTAATGGATTTCTTAAAAAAAAGAGCTATATATGATGCAACCAGAAGCCTGTATTTACAAGAAAGTGAGTGGGAGCTCTCTAGCATTTCTAATATTATATGTGGATGACATATTGTTGATTGGAAATGATATAGAATTTCTAGATAGCATAAAAGGATACTTGAATAAGACTTTTTCAATGAAAGACCTCGTTGAAGCTGCTTATATATTGGGCATCAAGATCTATAGTAATAGATCAAGACGCTTAATTGGACTTTCACAAAGCACATACATTGATAGGATTTTGGAGGAGTTCAAAATGGATCAGTCAAAGAAGGAGTTCTTGCATGTGTTGTAAGGTATGAAGTAGAGTAAGACTCAAAACCCGACCACAGCAGAAGATAGAGAGAGAATGAAAGTCATTCCCTATGCCTTAGCCATAGGTTCTATAAAGTATGCCATGCTGTATACCAGACCTATTGTGTACCTTGCCATGAGTTTAGCAAGGGGGTACAATAGTGATCCAGGAGTAGATCACTGGACAACGGTCAAAATTATCCTTGAGTACCTAAAGAGGACTAAGGAAATGTTTCTCGGGTATGGAGGTGATAAAGAGTTCGTCGTAAAGAGTTACGTCGATGCAAGCTTTGACACAAATCCACATGACTCTAAGTCTCAATCTGGATACATATTGAAAGTGGGAGCAATTAGCTAGAGTAGCTCCGTGCAGAGCATTGTAGACATAGAAAATTTGCAAAATACATACGACTCTGAATGTGGCAGACACGTTGACTAAAACTCTCTCACAAGCAAAACATGATAACTCTTTGGGTATTAATCACATGGCGATGTGAACTAGATTATTGATTCTTGTAAACTCTTTGGGTGTTATTCACATGGCGATGTGAACTACTGGTGTTAAATCACATGGCGATGTGAACTAGATTATAGACTCTAGTGCAAGTGGGAGACTGAAGGAAATATGCCCTAGAAGCAATAATAAAGTTGTTATTTTATATTTCCTTATATCATGATAAATGTTTATTATTCATGCTAGAATTGTATTAGCCGGAAACTTGATACATGTGTGGATACATAGACAAAATACCGTGTCCCTAGTAAGCCTCTACTAGACTAGCTCGTTAATCAAAGATGGTTAAGTTTCCTAACCATATACATGAGTTGTCATTTGATGAACGGGATCACATCATTAGGAGAATGATGTGATGGACACGACCCATCCATTAGCTTAGCATAATGATCATTAAGTTTTATTGCTATTGCTTTCTTCATGTCATATAAATATTCCTTCGACTATGAGATTATGCAACTCCTGGATATCGGAGGAATACCTTGTGTGCTATCAAATGTCACAACATAACTGGGTGATTATAAAGATGCTCTACAGGTATCTCCGAAGGTGTTTGTTTGGTTGGCATAGATCGAGATTAGGATTTGTCACACCGACTATCAGAGAGGTATCTCTGGGCCCTCTCGGTAATGCACATCATAATAAGCCTGGCAAGCAATGTGACTAATGAGTTAGTTGCGGGATGGTGTATTACGGAATGAGTAAAGAGACTTTCCGGTAACAAGATTGAACTAGGTATGAAGATATCGACGATCGAATCTCGGGCAAGTAACATACCGACGACAAAGGGAATTACGTATGTTGTCATTGCGGCACGACCGATAAAGATCTTTGTAGAATAAGTAGGAACCAATATGAGTATCCAGGTTCCACTTTTGGTTATTGACCAGAGACGTGTCTCAGTCATGTCTACATAGTTCTCGAACCCGTAGGGTCTGCACGCTTAACGTTCGATGACGATTTTGTACTATATGAGTTATGTGATTTGGTGACCGAATGTTGATCGGAGTCCCGGATGAGGTCACAAACATGACGAGGAGTCTCGAAATGGTTGAGAGGTAAAGATTCATATATAGGACGATAGTATTCGGAGACCGGAAGTGTTCCGGGGGTACTGGGTACGTATCAGGTCACTGGAAGGGGTTCCGGGCATCCCCCCAGCAACTACATGGGCCTAATGGGCCAAGAAGGGGACAAACCAGCCCCTAGGGGGCTGGTGCGCCCCATGTAGGCCGAAAAGGGGAAGTAAAGAGGATAAGAGGGAAAGGAAAGGGAGGGATTCGGCCTCCCCCTTCCTTCTCTCCTCCCTCCTCCTTCCTTCCCCCTCCGGATGAATATGTGAAAGCACAAGTGCTCCCTGGGTGATTTTGGTAATTAATGTCAACATATCTCTTGTTGGACTAATGCTTCTACCTAGTATGTTTCAGATAAGTTCAACAATGGAGTGACATGGACTAGAGGATGTGGAACCCCTTCAAAATCTTTGAAGACAAAGGATTGGCTCAAGCTCAAAGCTCGAGACTCTACATTTTCTATTTTAGTGGTCCAAGATCACATTGAGTCCATAGGAAAGCCAATACTATTAAGAGGGATGAGGTATTGCTTAATGGATTGCTTGCTCAAAGTCTTTGAGTGATATGCTCCAAAGCCCTCAACCACTTTCTCACATCCACATATGTCCTAAACCAAAAGCCAAACTCGGACCCACCGAAACTTTCTATCTGGCGCCACCGAGTTCAGTTGACATAGCCACTACGAGAAACCCTAACCAATTCGGTCTCACCGATGGGATCTCGGTCTCACCGAGATGGGCTTGCAAACTCTCTGTTGCCTATTGCAATAATTTCGGTCCCACCGAGATATGCAACCGGCCCAATGGGGTTTGCTTGGCCAACTCTCTGTTTCGCTTATTACCCAAATCGGTCCCACTGAGTTTGAGTAATCGGTCAAACCGAGATGAGGATTTACCCTAACCCTAGCACATCGGTCCCACCGAGTTGATCCATTCGGTCCCACCGAAATGCCTAACGGTCACATTATGAATCAAATCGGTCTGACCGAGTTCTCTGAATCGGTCCCACCGATTTGGTGATTTGTGTGTAACGGTTAGATTTTGTGTGGAGGCTATATATACCCCTCCACCCACTCTTCACTCATGGAGAGAACCATCAGAACATGCCTACACTTCCAACACATATTTTCTGAGAGAGAACCACCTACACTTGTGTTGAGGTTAAGATATCCCATTCCAACCACATAAATCTTGATCTCTAGCCTTCCCCAAGTTGCTTTCCGCTCAAATCTTCTTTCCACCAAATCCAAATCCTGTGAGAGAGAGTTGAGTGTTGGGGAGACTATCATTTGAAGCACAAGAGCAAGGAGTTCATCATCAACACACCATTTGTTACTTCTTGGAGAGTGGTGTCTCCTAGATTGGCTAGGTGTCACTTGGGAGCCTCCGTCAAGATTGTGGAGTTGAACCAAGGAGTTTGTAAGGGCAAGGAGATCGCCTACTTCGTGAAGATCTACCCGAGTGAGGCAAGTCCTTCGTGGGCGACGGCTATGGTGGGATAGACAAGGTTGCTTCTTCGTGGACCCTTCGTGGGTGGAGCCCTCCGTGGACTCGCGCAACCGTTACCCTTCATAGGTTGAAGTCTCCATCAATGTGGATGTACGATAGCACCACCTATCGGAACCACGGATAAAAAATCTCCGTGTCTCCAAATTGCATTTGCATACTCCAATCCCATCTCTTTACATTCTTGCAACCTGCATGCTTTACTTTCCGCTGCTCATATACTCTTGGCATGCTTGCTTGATCTGTATTGTGAATGTTTAAACTTGTGCCAAAACTCTACTTCAACCTAAAGAACTTAAAAACTGCAACTTTTCTTCTTAAAGTCTATTCACCCCCCCTCTAGACACCTCTTCTCGATCCTTTCAATTGGTATCAGAGCTTTGGTCTCCATTGCTTTGGTTTAAACACCATTGGAGGAAGATGGATGAGTCTACGTTGGGAGTCTTAGACGTAGAGTACCTATTATTGATGGAGATTATTTTCATGAGTGGAAAAATGAAATGCTTGAGATTTTCAATGAATATCATTTGAACAAGTACATTACTAGCCCTTGTTCACCTCTTGTTGATCCTTTGCATCCTACACCCGAAGAGGATCTTGACATGATTCGCAATCTTAGAACTATCAATCTTATCATTAGAGGATTGCCCAAAAATTTGATTGCTAGTCTACCTACTCTTGATTGTGCCTATACTATGTGGATATTTCTTGACGAACGATTTCTGAATTATTCCTTGAAAAATTTAGATGAAATTCTTCATAAGTCTATTGCCTTGAGTAAGATGAATTCTAGTGATCCTAGCTTTGGTGATTGTCTATTTGAGCTAACCAATCTCATGCATGACAAAGGAGATGTTGGAATCATTAGCAACATCATTTCCGAAGCTATTAGAATTCATAAAGATAACCATAGGAATGATCATTTATCTAATGAATTACCCTCTCTAGGAGTTGATCAATCACAAGATGATGTTGAACATGGATACTATGGTGAGGATGATGCGATGAGACACTTTGGTCTTATGGCTAATCTTCACGGCTACATGGCTGGAGGAAAGGAATGGGTCCTTGATAGTGGATGTACTGATCATATGACCGGAGACAAAGATATGTTTCATGAGCTTGCTGAAAATGACGACCCTCGAAAGTATGTCACCTTTAGTGATAACTCAAAGGGTAAGGTGGTTGGCCTCAGTAAGGTGGCCATCTCACATGATAGCTCCATACAAAATGTCATGCTCGTTGAATCTCTTGGGTACAATTTACTTTCAGTATCTAGACTTGCTGATTTCGGTTTCAATGTCCTATTTACTGAAGTAGATTGCCAAGTGTTTCGTAGAGACAATCATAAAATGGTCTTTACCGGTATACGTAGAGGTGATCTTTACATTGTTGATTTCACTAAAAAGGCTCAACCTAGAACTTGCTTAATTGCTAAATCATCTAAAGGCTGGTTGTGGCATAGAAGGCTAGGTCATGTGGGCATGCGAAATCTTGATAAGCTTATTAAAGGTGATCATATCCTTGGAGTAAAAGATGTTATATTTGATAAGGATAGACTTTGTAGTGCTTGTCAGGCAGGAAAACAAGTTGGAGGGAGTCACTCCGTGAAGAACATCATGACCATGAGAAGACCGCTCGAGCTAGTTCACATGGATCTCTTTGGTCCCAATGCCTACAAGAGTCTCGGTGGTAACTCATTTGGTCTAGTCATAGTTGATGATTTTTCAAGATTTACGTGGGTGTTCTTTCTTGATGACAAATCGCAGGTCCAAAAGATCTTCAAAAACTTTGCTTGGAAGGCCCAAAATCAATTTGAAGTGAAGATCAAGAAGGTTCGAGCGACAGCGAACGGAGTTCAAGAACGCAAATGTGGATACCTTTCTTGACGAAGAAGGGATTTCACACGAGTTCTCGGCTACGTACACGCCTCAACAAAATGGAGTTGTTGAGAGGAAGAACCGAACTCTTATTGAGATGGCAAGAATGATGCTTGATGAGTACAAGACTCCAAAACACTTTTGGGCGGAAGCGGTTGAGACAGCTTGTCGTGCAACAAATTGCTTGTATCTTCACAAGCTACTTGGGAAGACGGCATACGAGCTCCTCACCGTAACAAACCCCAAGTTGGATACTTTCGAGTATTCGGCTCAAAGTGCTACATTCTTGATAAGCATCGTCGTTCTAAATTTGCTCCTAAATCTCATGAAGGTTTCCTACTTGGTTATGGGTCAAACTCTCACACTTACCGTGTCTACAACAATTTCAGTCGAAAGGTTGAAGAGATGGTAGATGTGAAGTTTGATGAATCAAACGGCTCGCAAGTAGAGCAATTGCCAATTGATGTAGGAGACAAAGACCCTTCAGAAGCAATTCAAGACTTGTCTATTAGCAAGATTCATCCAACGGAGGTGAAGGAGAATACCTCGTCCGTCCAAGTGGAAGCTTCCACCTCACGACAAGGTGAACCAAGAGAAGATACGGAAGCATCAACAAGTGGGACACACCAATACGAAGAAAACGAGGAAGTACACCAAGATGAACATCAACAACCTCCTTCTCCACCACGACAAGAGAACGACAACGTCAACAATGAAGAAGGCCAAGAAGAAGGACAAGATGAAGAAGATGTTCCACCCCGATCAAAGCAAAAGCTTCCACGAGTTCGAGCAAGAGTTGCCAAAGACCATCCCGTCGAGCAAATCTACAATGATATCCAAACCGGGAGAATCACTCACTCTAAAACTCGTTTGGCTAACTTTTGTGAAGATTATTCATTCATCTCTAGCATTGAACCTATGAAGGTTGAAGAAGCATTGGAAGATCCGGATTGGATAAACGCTATGCACGAAGAGCTACACAACTTTGAGAGAAACCAAGTATGGACATTGGTCGAGAAGCCCGACAACAACCACAACATCATTGGTACCAAATGGGTGTTTCGCAACAAGCAAAAGGAAGATGGTCAAGTCGTCTGCAACAAAGCACATCTAGCTGCCCAAGGCTACACTCAAGTCGAAGGTATGGACTATGGTGAGACATATGCCCCTGTTGCTAGACTTGAGTCCATTCGCATCTTACTTGCTTATGCTAATCACCATGATATCACCTTGTACCAAATGGACATCAAAAGAGATTTTCTAAATGGTGAAATTGTGGAGGAAGTTTATGTTAAGCAACCTCCCGGCTTTGTCAATCCTAAGAAACCTAATCATGTTTACAAACTTCACAAAGCCCTTTATGGTCTTAAACAAGCTCCTAGAGCGCGGTATAAATGCTTGACCAAGTTCCTTATTCAAAAAGGCTTTGAAATTGGAAAAATAGATTCTACTCTTTTTACAAAAAGGGTTAATGGAGAACTATTTGTGTGCCAAATTTATGTTGATGATATTATATTTGGTTCGACTAACCCTCATTTTAGTGAGAAGTTTGGAAAGCTAATGTCGGAGAAGTTTGAGATGTCTATGATGAGTGAACTCAAATTCTTTCTCGGTTTGCAAATCAAGCAAACTAAGGAAGGTACCTTTGTCTCTCAAACAAAGTACACCAAGTACTTATTCAAGAAGTTCAGTATGCAAGAATGCAAAGGTATGACTACACCCATGCCTACTAGTGGACATCTTGATTTTACCAAAGATGGTAAACCGGTTGATCAAAAGGTTTATCGCTCCATGATTGGTTCATTGTTATATATATGTGCCTCCCGTCCCGATATTATGCTAAGTGTGTGCATGTGTGCACGATATCAAGCGGCCCCTAAGGAGTGTCATCTTAAGGCTGTGAAAAGGATAGTGAGATACTTAATACACACACCAAATTTTGGCATTTGGTATCCTAAGAGGTCTTCTTTCGATCTTGTTGGTTACTCCGATTCGGACTATGCCGGAGACAAGGTTGATAGAAAGTCCACTTCGGGTAATTGTCAATTTCTTGGTAGATCTCTTGTGTCTTGGTCCTCCAAGAAACAAAACTCGGTATCTTTATCCACCGCCGAAGCGGAATACATAGCAGCTGGTTCATGTTGTGCTCAATTACTTTGGATGACCCAAACTCTTAAAGATTATGGGATAGATGTGAAACATGTTCCATTGCTTTGTGACAATGAAAGTGCTATCAAGATTGCTCACAATCCCGTGCAACATTCTCAAACTAAGCATATTGAAGTTCGTCATCATTTCATTCGAGATCACGTTGCCAAAGGGGACATTGATCTTAAGCATGTTCGTACCGATAAGCAATTGGCGGATATATTCACCAAACCGCTTGATGAGAAAGTCTTTTGCCGTTTGAGAGGTGAATTGAGCATTATTGATGCTTCAAACTTGGAGTAGGAACTCTATTTGGATACATGCAAGGCATGAGTCTATGACTAATCCTTGATATTTCTCTTATGATGATATTAATATGTCTTGGATATATTAGCACCCTTGCATACTATCTAACCCTTGTAGGTACTTGGATGAATCTAAATCCATGAAATTGCAACTCCCTCATATCTTGAGCAATTTCTATATCACCAAGTCTCTACACAATGGTGGTTGAAGACAAGGAAGCACAAAACCCTTCAAACATATCCTTTGACAAATTCTATGTTAAATTTTATGATTGTCATTTTGGATACACAAGTGCTCTTCCTTGCAAAACAACCCATGTAGGTAGATGAACTCAAAATTCCTAGTGGTGCTCCCAACTCTTGATGAGCTACATCAACCTTGAGCAACCCACACAAGTTCAACTACATGATCAAGATGAACACCACCACCCAAGGTATGTTATTCCATCTTAGAGAAGCTTTACTCAAAGACATGAGTCAAAGCAACTCAACAAGATGTGAAGACATCAAGATGCTTAAACGAAAAATGGTAACCCCATTTTGAGCTTAAACGATGAGTATGACCTATGATCAAGTGCCCTCACTTGACTCCTAAGTCAATATACTCTAACATAGGTGGCTTTGTCGCCGCCCAATTCTAGATGAAGTTCTATTGTGTTTCTCCGTGCTCTTGAATTTGTCTCGTGCATATTTGTTCCCCTTCAAAAAAAACTTCATCTAGATTCTTTTTTTGTTTATTTTTTGTTCTGCATTCTCTGCATCAAATTCATTGCAAATCTTTCAGCTAATTCCTTGCAAATCCTTGAGAGATCTTAATTGCCTAGTGAGCTGAGGTGACAAGTGTTTTTCCCTGTGATGAATTCGGTCACACCGGTTTGTTTTCTTCGGCCCAACCAAATCCTTTCGGTGCCACCGAAGCACACAACTCGGTGCTACTGATTTCGCTGCAGAAAAGACAGCTTGCCATTTCTTCCTACATTCTTTATGCTCCAGCTCCACTCAATGATTCTTGTCCTCTACCAGCATCACATTCGACTTGCTACTTTGCTTTGTGACTCAAGGACCAAACCCTTTTGTAATAAAAATCCAGAAGAGCCCTTCTTGGAAATTGATGTCAAAGGGGGAGAGAGAGATCACACCAAAGCTTAATTAGTTCTATAGGTGGAGAGCACACTCAGGGGGAGAGTGTAAGAAACCCAAGATGCTTGGTGTTCAAGAGGAGAGAAGTCACATGTCTTTAAGAGGGGAAAGACATGTTCATATTTGATTGTTTGCATTAGCTCTGTTTCTTTTCTTTGCTCTGATTTTCTGTTCCCTATCTTCTCCCAATATCCTATGCAAGATTCAGGGGGAGCAAGACAACTAAGGGAAGGAAATCCTTGAATTCATTGCACATCTTTACCTTTGGGGACATGTCTATATCCAATAGAGTACTCAGTACTCACTCTCTACATGTCATCCCAGTCTTGGTACTCTTGTGGTTTCTTTTGGTTGCTTTGGCTAGTAGATGTATCTGTGTTATCTAACCTTGTTTACTCAGGTTCATTCTTTCCTAAGCCAACTCAAGACCACAAGGTAAGTATATGCATCACAGTCATCTGCATGAGAATCTCTTGCTGATGTACATACTTTTTGTAAGAAGGACTCATGAGCATGAAGGTACATTTCCTATATTCACATCATTTGCTCTGATGCATATAGCCAAGATACATGTAACACATGGCTTAATTTGTCATGCTTATGCATTCACATGCTCCTATATTCCATATTTATATGATTGCATACATGTAGGGGCAGCCTATGCATGTTATATGTCTTTCCAAAGCTTTACTTGTTATTCTCTATATCTTTATCTAAAGCTTTGATGTATGTTGTCATCAATTACCAAAAAGGGGGAGATTGAAAGCACAAGTGCTCCCTGGGTGATTTTGGTAATTAATGTCAACATATCTCTTGTTGGACTAATGCTTCTACCTAGTATGTTTCAGATAAGTTCAACAATGGAGTGGCATGGACTAGAGGATGTGGAACCCCTTCAAAATGCTGAAGACAAAGGATTGGCTCAAGCTCAAAGCTCAGGACTCTACATTTTCTATTTTAGTGGTCCAAGATCACATTGAGTCCATAGGAAAGCCAATACTATTAAGAGGGGATGAGGTGTTGCTTAATGGCTTGCTTGCTCAAAGTGCTTAGTGATATGCTCCAAAGCCCTCAACCACTTTCTCACATCCACATATGTCCTAAACCAAAAGCCAAACTCGGACCCACCGAAACTTTCTATCCGGCGCCACCGAGTTCAGTTGACATAGCCACTACGAGAAACCCTAACCAATTCGGTCTCACCGATGGGATCTCGGTCTCATCGAGATGGGCTTGCAAACTCTCTGTTGCCTATTGCAATAATTTCGGTCCCACCGAGATATGCAATCGGCCCCACCGAGTTTGCTTGGCCAACTCTCTGTTTCGCTTATTACCCAAATCGGTCCCACCAAGTTTGAGTAATCGGTCAAACCGAGATGAGGATTTACCCTAACCCTAGCACATCGGTCCCACCGAGTTGATCAAGTCGGTCCCACCGAAATGCCTAACGGTCACATTATGAACCAAGTCGGTCTGACCGAGTTCTCTGAATCGGTCCCACCGAGTTTGGTGATTTGTGTGTAACGGTTAGATTTTGTGTGGAGGCTATATATACCCCTCCACTCACTCTTCACTCGTGAAGAGAGCCATCAGAACATGCCTACACTTCCAACACATATTTTCTGAGAGAGAACCACCTACACTTGTGTTGAGGTCAAGATATCCCATTCCAACCACATAAATCTTGATCTCTAGCCTTCCCCAAGTTGCTTTCCACTCAAATCTTCTTTCCACTAAATCCAAATCCCGTGAGAGAGAGTTGAGTGTTGGGAGACTATCATTTGAAGCACAAGAGCAAGGAGTTCATCATCAACACACCATTTGTTACTTCTTGAGAGTGGTGTCTCCTAGATTGGCGAGGTGGCACTTGGGAGCCTCCCTCAGGATTG
The DNA here is from genome assembly GCA_021605145.1 of Aegilops bicornis. Lineage (NCBI taxonomy): Eukaryota > Viridiplantae > Streptophyta > Magnoliopsida > Poales > Poaceae > Aegilops > Aegilops bicornis. The sequence continues at coordinate 380,990,831 of CM038675.1, read as the reverse complement.
TGGAGTTGCACCAAGGAGTTTGTAAGGGCAAGGAGATCGCCTACTTCGTGAAGATCTACCCGAGTGAGGCAAGTCCTTCGTGGGCGACGGCTATGGTGGGATAGACAAGGTTGCTTATTCGTGGACCCTTCGTGGGTGGTGCCCTCCATGGACTCGCAAGAACTGCTACCCTTCGTGGGTTGAAGTCTCCATCAACGTGGATGTACGATAGCACCACCTATCAGAACCACAGATAAAAAATCTCCGTGTCTCCAAATTGCGTTTGCATACTCCGATCCCATCTCTTTACATTCTTGCAACTTGCATGCTTTACTTTCTGCTGCTCATATACTCTTGGCATGCTTGCTTGATGTGTATTGTGAATGTTTAAACTTGTGCCAAAACTCTACTTCAACCTAAAGAACTTAAAAACTGCAACTTTTCTTCTTAAAGTCTATTCACCCCCCCCCCCTCTAGACACCTCTTCTCGATCCTTTCAATATGGAAGGGGCAGGCCGAATTGGGAGGCGCCCAAGTAGGATTCCTCCTACTTGGGGCACCCCCTTGGATGCCTCTCCTCCCCTCCAACCTATATATATGAGGGGGGCACCGCTAGAACACACGACATTGATTCCTAGCCATGTGCGGCGCCCCCCTCCATAGTTTACGCTTACGGTCATATTCACGTAGTGCTTAGGCGAAGCCCTGCGTGGGTCACTTCACCATCACCGTCACCATGCCATCGTGCTGACGGAACTCTCCCTCGACACTTTGCTGGATCAAGAATTCGAGGGACGTCATCGAGATGAACGTGTGCAGAACTCGGATGTGCCGTACGTTCGGTGCCTGATCGGTCAGAATGAGAAGAAGTTCGACTACATCAACCGCGTTGTCTAACGCTTCCGCTTTTGGTCTACGAGGGTACATGGACACACTCTCCCCCTCTCGTTGCTATGCATCTCCTAGATAGATCTTGCGTGAGCGTAGGAATTGTTTTGAAATTGCATGCTATGTTTCCCAACACCCTCTAGTCCAGGACAACGTTAGTAGCCCCCTGAACCAGTCTTCAAGTTGAGGACGCTCCTCGGTTCTTCCGAATAATTATTCATCTTCAATCACCGGTCTTGAAACTGGTTCAACAAATCTTCCCATGTCTGATCTTGACGTTCACCGAGCTAAATCCGAAGAGTTTACATGTCGGGCATCCGAGGAGCCCCTTTAAGTTATCGGCCTTTATCAATGCCTTGTAAGTTTTTACGCCACACCTGGGGTTTGAAGTGTTTCCCGTGCAACGGCGTCCTCTTGCATCCGAGCTCTAATGCCGAACTAAATCTAAGGCGTCTTTTCACAGCCGAGCTCCAACACTATTTGGCATTCAAGGTATCCTCTTGCGTCCGAGCTCCAACGCCGAACTAAATCCGAGGCATTTTTTCACAGCCGAGCTCCGGCGATGGTCGGCATCTGAGCTATCATAGATTACCTTGGCCTCTGATAATTTGAATGAGTTCATCCGAGCTTAAATGCCGGAGTAGTCTTCTATGGAACGAGCCATTCGAATCCGAGGTTTATGCTGGACCGCTTCCGAGCTCCAACACTGGACTGCATCTGAGCTCTAACGATGGTCAGCGTCTGAGGTGTCATAAACTACCTCGGTCTTTAAAAGAATGAACGAATTCAGCCGAGCTTAATGCCAGAAATGCCCCCTATGGAGCCAGCCATTGGCGCTCGAGCTTTATGCCAGGCTGCTCCGAGGTGGTGCACCACCCCGACTGCAGGCTGATTTTTTGTGAATATTTTCGTTTGGTGCAATTTATTCTCTACCGAGATATATAGCCAGTAGCCCTCAAGGTCTGTGTCGGTCTAAAACCCGAGATGCACATGAAGGATGACATAAGACCGCTGATCCCAGTAGCCCCCGAGACTCAGGTTGATTCGCAAGATCGGCCTGAGGATCAACTCCTAGATCGGCATAATACTTTGGGACACAAAAAGCGGTGTGCACTGTCCTCGAGACTCAAGTTGGGTGCGGCCGACCAACCTGAGGAACATAATCTCCTCGGGAACTAGTTCAACTATCATGTATGTTTTGACAATACCGAGGTGGAGTTCAGCAGTAAAGATGCCGAACTGTAGTTTTAGGAAAGAGTTTCACGCCGAACACCTCAACCAAGAGAATGTCCCTCTTCCTGAAAGGAAAACATAAAATATGTGAAAGATGTTATAAGCTCAAAAGACAAAAAAACATGCGTAAAAAACTTTATGGTTAGATTGAATCAAGTAGTTTTGGTGCCAATACAAAATTGGTCTTAAAATTGTACTTCCGTCGTGCTTTGACATGACACATCCGATCTCTAGACTTCAAGTGGGCCAGCCTTTGGCTTCAACCTCCCTATCCCGAAGGCGAAGTGTTTCTCAGGCCAGTTTGGCGAACTAAACGCGAGCGGCTTTAGCGAGAAACCAGGCTACCCAACTATTGATCATATACCTGAGTCGACAAAGGAGTGGTAGAAAAAGACTTTACAACGACTACGAAGAAAACATCTATTATAAAACAACTCATATTAATTTAAGAGCCCCCAAGTGACTTGGGTAAAAGAAAGTTACGAATCCAGGGCAATCAACCACTATCTAAAAACCTTTATGTATAATGATTGTATGTACCGAAGTACTTATATAATATATGTGTTCGCCCAAACTTTGAACACGTCTTAACCGACCATCGGCTTCTCCCTCTTCGGCCAAGGGTCGAAAAGTGTTATCTACTCTGCCTACTGAGAATATCAGCGGTGTTTCGGATAACCAGGAAATCAGGCCATGAGGCTGTAACAGACAAAGCGCGCCAAGGGAACTTATACTATATTACTTGTAAGAAGCATCTTCAAAGAAAATAGTGCCCCCAACGGTACCTTTCTTTGGTCTCTCATGATTACTATGAGACTTGTGCAATAGATTTGTGTACACGTGAGTTCTGTCGTGTGCCAACCATAGTTGAAAACAATAAGAGCGCTAGCTTTCGGCTTCACCCGTCTATGGTACAAGTTCAGATGATCCGTTTGTAACAATTGTAGAGGTGCTCACTTTACTCCCTAGCCGAACAATCGGGAACGTAGGGGTAAGCACAGGAGCCAGACAACCCAGCTTTGCGGAACACTTAAGTCAACATGATGCATATTTTGGCATAATACACGAACAGGGAATGGTGTGATACATTAATCATCATATGCAAGAAGAATGGCTTCATAAAGGAAGCCCCCAAGTAAACGGGGTATTTGAATTTGTTTGTAACAAACAAGGTTTTGACAAAGAAAGTTTTTCGCAAATGACTTTTTGTCAAAAAAGAATAATGCTTGGTCGAACCGAACTAAATTTAAAACTGAAAGTTTTTGAGCATGAAAGCGACTTAGCTGGTTAATGTGCTCGGTGTGACGTGGGCCGAGCTTGTAGCGGCTCAAGGTCCCAACCCCAAGCCAGTCTTGACGTACCCGAGCGAAGAGCTCGGCTTGATGAAGTGATAGCACAACAGTGCTGAAGTGCCGAGGTGAAGCCCCCGGTCCAATTAACATGGCGAAGCTGTGATCGGCGGATGCCGAAGTCTCATGCAGGTCAGATGGTGACGCCGAAGTCTCACGCCAGCCGAGGTGTGGAAGCAGGTCGGCTGGTGACACCGAAGTCCCCGGAGTAGGTTGATGAAGGGATGCCAAAGCCCCGGTCCAGCCGAGGTGACGGAGCAGGCCGGCAGTATGACGCCGAAGTCCCCGACGTGGGTTTAATGAAGTGATGACGATGCCCTCGGTCCGGCCGAGGTGACAGCGCTGCCCAACCCAGATCATTTACCTGTGCACAAAAAATAGTGCAAGGCGGTGATAATAGTAAAATAATAAATTAAAAAAAGTTGCATGATTAATCATTTATGCAAAGTGAGTAATAAAAGAAATATGGCCAGTGTGCTGAACATTCAATGAGGTAGAGCTTTCTTAGTGATGCCGAAGTCCCCGAGGCAACCGAACATGTCGGTATGGCAATTCGTCCAACAAGGTGATCATGCGAGCCGATTTATGTTGATTGGGATGATGACGTCGGCTTGCCGAAGTGAACGCGTGATGCAGTCGAAGTCGATTACCTACACTTGTAAAATAGTGCAGTCCTGAAAATAATAATATAAATATATAAAAAATCCCCGCATAATTAATTTATGCAAAATATTTTTTTAAAGATATGTGGCCTGGCTCGAAGCCAATGTCGATGCGGGGCGTCGGTGTGACAAAGCCTAAATTCGCAAGGCGGTCTGAGTCCCAAATGTGGCGTCAAATAGGCCAAACAGTTGTCTGCATACACACAAGAGTGCAAACCAACAAAAAATATGATGGCACAAATAATTCATACTGTTCATTAGGAAGAATAGCACCTGATCCGGATGTAGCCATAGGAGTGAGAGAACTTCCCCAAAGTGACTACATAGTTTCACATGGGAGTCACTAGGTAGGCTAGCTCGTGGCTCATCTATAGTACTAGTACTTATTGCATCACAGGAAGTGCATGCAAGATAAACCATTAGAGAAAGTGTGGTGGACCTGCTTAATTAAATAATATAGAGGGAGAAAGGAAAAAAGAAGGTCAAATCTCCCCGTGGTTGTGCCGAGCCAAACTCTCTTCGGCCTCAATGGGCGTCGTTGCGCCAGGTAATGCACGGTGTAAGTCAATTGCGTGCACAGATAAAATAGTACAAGGACAGAGATGATAATATATATGTTTTTTATAAAAATGTCCTATACTTAATTATCTTAAGTAAAGTAGATAACTAAAGAAATATGGCCTGAACGCCAAGGTCGTCCCAATAGAATGGCCGCGGACATGCTGACATATAGGGACGCGCGCTGAGGTGACGCCGCAACTTGATCAATGTAGGCAGGATAACGACATCAGCCCACAGAGTTGACCGCGTGATGCAGTTGAAGTTGATTACTTGCACACATAGAATAGTGCACAAAGAAATAATAATAGTTGAAAAAAAATCTTTGCATAATTAAGTTTGCGCAAAGTAGATAAAAGAAACATAGCCTGGCGCCTAGGTCAATGAAGACGAAGGAGTGATGACGTATTTTTATAGGGCAGATCCGGTTACAGATACGGCATTCGTCAGACTGCGGACAAAAAATCCACATCCAGGCGATGATGAAACACTAGTGCAAGGCCAGTTTGCACTGCTTGTTAATTAGACCTTAAAAACCATGCTACAAAAACTAGCACTTTTGCATTAGTACTTTGGCCTATACACACGGTAGAGGAAACCACTACCAGTGGACGATAGCAACCAATTGTGCCGAACTAAAAAAGGAAGGAGCACAATGAATAGAATTAAAGAAAGGAAAGAGCATAAAGAAAAAGGAAAGAATCCCCTGTATGGCCGCTACCCCTGCCGGAGTGTCTTCGGCTCCGCATGCGTTTGTCCGACCCATGCATTTATTCCTCGGGACCCAGCGCGGCATACGTCGGGCAAGATCATCTGCTAGTCGACCTTTATGGATGCATCTAACTCCGGTTGAAGCTAGGAGAATAAAAAAAGCTGCCTCGAAGTGCTCTCGAGCTTCAGTGTGAGCGCTAGTCAGATTAGACAAGCACGCTTGCATCAAACAAACAACGATTGATGTGCCACAACTAGTAGTTCTAGTGGGATGCCCCATGATTAGATTGATCTGGCAATTAGTGCCAGGCCACTGCTTCTCCTGGAGCAGTGTTTTGATATGTCTTGATTTGACCTCCATGATGTACCACGTCTGCTTGATTTTCAGGGAGGCCGAGCGGCCGCTACATGGTGCATATTCCGATTGCCCGGCGGCGTCCGAGATCAAAACTGGTGTGTAAACAAACATAACGCAAGACCACAGAAAATAACTGAAAAATATATTTGATATACGCGGAATAGATTGAATTGAAATCATAACACCTAGTTTATGTCGTCGATCCGTGACGACACCTAGTAGGCTCTCAATGAAAGCACCAATGTCGGTGTCAAAACCGGCGGATCTCGTAGTAGGGCTCCTAAGCTAGGCATCTTGGAGCGATGGTAACATGGACACATGATTTTACCCAGGTTCGGGCTCTCTGAAGGAGATAATACCCTACGTCCTGCTTTTGATTGTATTGATATGAGGATAGTACATAGTACAAGTATCTACCACGAGATTGTTGTAATGAATATGAGATTTTCTATTGACTAGTCTGGCCTCAGTTTATATATGCACCATCGGCCTAGGGTTTAGAGGAGTCCTTGTCTTGTGCGCCAAGTCTTGTGGAATCCTCCTTGTATTCGGCATGGGCTGCCCGAAGTGGCCCATTAGTGAATCATCATGGGGGACCTCGGCCCGACCTACTGGTCGGGAGACAACATGGTGAGTACCCCCTAATCCAGGACATGGTCAACTATGTCAATAGGTTAGTCCCTAAAAGCTGATATAAAGTTGCTATAAAATGATTGTAAAACATCCAAGAATGATAATATAACAGCATGGAACAATAAAAGATTATAGATACGTTGGAGACGTATCACAAACCTGCGTGCTTCGCTCGGCCCCGACCACCCACCGTAATTGGTAACTCCCCGATATTTTCCTCGCCCTCGCTTCTAACACGATTTTTTCCATCATGGGCGGCCCAAAGAATGTCATGCAGGTGCGTCCCCGGCCCGCCTAGGACGAAAAGCCCATTTTTTTTCATAGAAGTAGGAGCCCACCACATATATGATGATACATTGTTTTGTCACAATTATCGTCACAGAAGTCTCATAAGCATGACAGAATAAAATTTCGTTCGGCTCATAATGTCAGGAATGTGTCTTTTTTTGGTAGTGCATTCTCGAGCTATCTAGTCCCTTGTCAAACTTTGCGATGAACATGTAAGTTGTCGTTATGATCACCATGTTATAGGTGACGATTGAGCAACCCCAAAGCCCGTCGTACGGTAAGAAGTGACTATGATACTCTCATGGTCCAAGGAGCAAAATCCCATGTTAACACTTCATGTAATTACAATTGATTACAGACGATATTACCCAATTCATAACAAACAAGTTTGGGTCGATTCAATATGATCGTTCTTCCAACGTCATAATCTCAATGTTGTTTTAGGACTATCGTTACACTCAATGATATCCTAAGATCCGGAAAACGTGATTACCAACAACACTTTAGCTAGTCTTAGAGGCGAGACTAGGAACCTTTATTTTATCCATTTATCATTTCACATGTGCATTTGAGTTTTCCACCGAATCGCATATTCTAGGATCATAGCAGTTATAGCATGAAATATAAACACTTAACCATGAATATGGAAATATAATAATACAATATTATTGCATCGAGGGAAAATTTCCACCAGTCTCCCACTTGCACTAGAGTCAATAATCTAGTTAGCATTTTTAACTTCTACACCAATCGCAATCCGGTGTAAGTCCATGCTTTGCATCTAGTATACACTTCGTCCTATTGAATCTGACAACTTCAGATCCGTGTGTATCTTTTGCATATGTATGCATCTGTCATGTTTTCACATGAATTCATAACTATGTGAAACAAACTTAGTATATATTGAATCACTGGAAATACCTTTGGTTCCTTATATTGAGCTATAGAACCACTAGTTGAAAACAGTGTTCGATTTGCACAATCATCTAGAAACCATACCAAGGTCATAAATGAACCTTTGATTCATCACCCTCTATTGTTGCTTCTAAAGCGACAATATACTCTGCCTTCTGTTATATAATTCACCACAATAAATTTATTCAACCTATTCCAACTTACTGTGCCACCATAAATCATTTATTTGAAATCAAAATTCGCTTGGAGCAACGATTGAAGATTTTTGTCGATGTACCACTTACATCAAGCATGTATTGATGTAACTCCTTACAAAGATGTCTTCATTTTATTCGTATGTGAGAAACATGTCATCCGTACTCAACGACATTTTCACTGTTTGTCGTATGATCAACAATTTGGCCATTCCAGTAACTTTACTCACAACTTACTTGGAGTACTGGACATATCTGGTTATTTACATACCATGGAATTAACATAAGTGTGATTGAAATCATGTATTTCACTCATCAATATTTCAAGATACCGATTCTTGCTAAGAAGTCCTTTGATGTGACTTTGACAAGAAACTCTTCTTGGCATTTTTCATACTAAACTTCTTTAGCATTTTGTCAATATGTATTCTGGCTAAGCCTGATTAGACACTACTACCTCCTTAGATTATTATGTCTACTAAAGGACTAAATTGCAAAAGGCTTTACTCAAAAACTATTTTCAGTAAAATCTTAAACCGTGTCAAGAAATTGATATAATTTCCCATCAACATTGTGTCATGCACACATAGTGTTTAGAAATATTACCATGCACATACTTTCTTGTAAAAACAAGCATCTTTGTTTCTATTGATGAAATAATATTACATGATCAATTCATCAAAACAAAGGTTCCAACTCCACTATGCTTGCTTCAGATCATTACTAGATCTCTTGAAGTTTGCACACTTACTAACATCCTCTGGACCGAGAAAATTACCTTGGACTGTATCAAATGTACAACCTTGGTACTATTTCCATCTCATGGGAATCATTTTGGCATCCATTTGTTATATCTCATAATGTAAATATTTAGTAATTGCTAGTATAATTTGAACTGAATTTAAGTATTATTATGATGAGACAATCTTGTCATAATTAACTCCTTGATCTTGTCATAAACTATTTGCAACAAGTCAAGCATTATAAAACAATTTTATCGTTGTCAATCTAGATCCATCACTACACTTTATACTTTAAGTCTTTCAGAGGGTCCATCAAACTCTAAACTTGAAATATGTGTATGCATACTATTTCAGATTATTTTGGCATACAGCCAATTCCGGAGTAAGGGTCCATCAACGCTTCTCTGTGTATTATAGGTTCATTGTTTGTGTCGGTGTACAAAAGTAGGGGCTCTCCTTTTGACCCCTTTACTTGTGCACGTGCAGTCAGAGCCGCGCACCGCGGTCACACTAAGCAGGGCAGAGGGGGGAAGCCGGAGAAGAGCCGAAGCACAAGACAACTGAGACAACGCCAAGACCAGAAACACAAGACAACAAGGGGGCAAGGTGGACTCCCCTGGCAAGACCCTTGCCGGGGCAGCCTCCGTGACCCCGGCAAGGGCCTTGCCGGGACAGCTTGCCCAACGCCAGCGGAGCGAGCCACCCTTGAGCCCAAGGGTTCCAAACGCCACCACCAACTACATTGGAACCAGGGCTCGGGAGGCACCTCCGTGGTGGCATGCAGATCTTTGTCAAGATCATAAACACACAAGATCAGATGAGGAACAGAAGACGGCGACCCTCGGCGGGATCCTAGACGAGGAGATCCACAAGACCCGCGGCAAGTGCCTTTCCGGGGACAACTGCGACGCCACGGCAAGACCCTTGCCGGGCCCCCGGCAAGTCCCTTGCCAAGGGCGCCAGCAGGGCCACTGCCATGCCCACACCAGCCAAGGCTCCGCCGCCGTTCGCATGCAGCTGCCAGCCCAACCAGCTGGGCAGGCACCTGCGTGGCAACACACGGCTTCTAGACCGACTCAGCAAGCACCTGCGTGGTGGCATGCAGATCTTCGTCAAGACCCTGCCACCGCGCCACCTCAGCAGCCTGCCTGCCTAACATCAGCCGTTGGAAGGTGTGGGATCTTGAGAAGAGGTGTCTAGAGGGGGGGTGATTAGACACTAAGTACCAAAGTTGCAGTTTTTACCCTTATTAAAGTTTAAGTGGAGTTTAGGCACAAGTTTAGCTTTTTCAATACATAACAAGCAAGCATGCAAAGAGTTTATAGGCAGCGGAAAATAAAACATGCAACTTGCAAGAAAGTAAAGGGAATGGTTTGGAGGATTCAAACGCAATTGGAGACACAGATGTTTTTGTCGTGGTTCCGATAGGTGGTGCTATCGTACTTCCACGTTGATGGAGACTTCAACCCACGAAGGGTAATGGTTGCGCGAGTCCACGGAGGGCTCCACCCACGAAGGGTCCACAAAGTAGCAACCTTGTATATCCCACCATGGCCGTCGCCCACGAAGGACTTGCCTCACTAGCGGTAGATCTTCACGAAGTAGGCGATCTCCTTGCCCTTACAAACTCCTTGGTTCAACTCCACAATCTTGTCGGAGGCTCCCAAGTGACACCTAACCAATCTAGGAGACACCACTCTCCAAGAAGTAACAAATGGTGCGTTGATGATGAACTCCTTGCTCTTGTGCTTCAAATGATAGTCTCCCCAACACTAAACTCTCTCTCATAGGATTTGGATCTGGTGGAAAGAGGGTTTGAGTGGAAAGCAACTTGGGGAAGGCTAGAGATCAAGATTCATATGGTAGGAATGGAATATCTTGGCCTCAACACATGAGTAGGTAGTTCTCTCTCGTAAATAGGATCTTTGGAAGTGTGGGTTCGGTCGATGGCTCTCTCCACGAATGAAGAGGAGGTGGAGGGTATATATAGCCTCCACACAAAATCTAACCGTTACACACAATTTACCAATCTCGGTGGGACCGAATCAACAAACTTCGGTCGACCGATTTTAGTAAACCTAGTGACCGTTAGGGTTTTCGTGGGATCGACTTGCATCTCGGTAGGACCGATATGGTTAGGGTTAGGGCATAACGTAATCTCGGTGAGACCGATTACACAAACTTCGGTGAGACTGATTTTGGTAATTAGCTAACGGAGAGTTGGTCGAGCAAACTCGGTTGGACCGATTACTCAAACTCGGTAGGACCGATTTTGATAATGAGTCAACCAGAAAGTTTGCATTGTAATCTCGGTAGTACCGATTGCTCAAACTCGGTGAGACCGATTTTGGTAATGGACATACACAGAGAGATTACAATCCCATCTCGGTGAGACCGAGATCCCTATCGGTGAGACCGATTTGCCCAGGGTTTGTGGCAGTGGCTAAGACGTCTAAACTTGGTGGCGCCGGATAGGAAGAATCAGTGGGGCCGAGTTTGACTTTAGGTTTAGGACATATGTGTGGAAGTGGGAAAGTAGTTGAGGGTATTGGAGCATATCACTAAGCACATGAAGCAAGAGGCTCATTAAGCAACACCTCATCCCTCCTTGATAGTATTGGCTTTTCCTATAGACTTAATGTGATCTTGGGTCACTAAAATGTAAAATGAAGAGTCTTGAGCTTGAAGCTTTAGCCAATCCTTTGTCCTTAGCATCTTGAAGGAGTTCCCACATCCTTTAGTCCATCCCACTCCATTGTTGAACTTATCTGAAACATACTAGATAAAGGTGTTAGTACAACAAGAGATATGTTGACATTAATTACCAAAACCACCTAGGGAGCACTTGTGCTTTCAGAAGGTCGCCGCGTGTTGCGCAACCCGAACAACAGGCAGGTGTAGCAGTATACCCCACACGGGGTCAGGAAGGCCGTCTTCTCGACATCTTCTACTACCATCTTGATCTGATGGTAGCCTGAGAACGCGTCCAGGAAGCACAACAGGTCGCACTCTGCAGTGGAGTCGATGATTTGATTGATGTGTGGAAGTGGGAACGGATCCTGGGGGCAGGCCTTGTTGAGGTTGGTGAAGTAAACACACATGCGCTCCTTTCCGCCTTTCTTGGGCACAATGACAGGATTTGCCAGGGTACCAGACCTCACGAATGACACCTGCTGCCTCCAGCTTGCGGGTTTCTTGGATGATGAAGGACCGCTTCTCTGTGGACTGCCGCCGCGCCCTCTGCTTCACATGGCATACATTGGGGCACACCTTCAGGTGATGCTCAATCACTCATCTTGGGACCCCTACAAGCTGATCGGGCTCCCAGGCAAATACTTCTCTGTTTGCGCGCAAGAACTTCACTAACGTCTCCTCCTGGTCGGGGTCGAGGTTGGCACCTATGGTGAAGGTGGCCCCCGAGGACCCATCTTCCTCGACCGGCACCTGCTTGGTTTCCGCCCGGTCTTGCGTGAACAACTGATTCTTCTTGGTTGGTGCGGCTTTTTTACACTCGGAGGTGCCTGCGTCAGCCGGTTGCGCTGCCACGGTGGTCTTGAGGGTAAGCTTGAGCACCGCCAGAGCCTCCTTAGTGTCTCCCTTGCTCCCAATTATCTCAATGAGGTTGTAGGCCGGATGGGTCGCCACCATGAACTGAGCCAGAGCTGGACACCCGAGAATGGTGTTGTACGAGAGGCTGATGCGGGCGATGTCGAAGTCGATCAGCTCAGTGCGGTAGTTGTCGCGGGTGTCGTTGGTCACAGGAAGACGGATCTGCCCCAGGGGGCTGGAGGAGCCGCCGCCGATGCCGGAGAAGGGCTTGCTGGGGCGGAGCCGCTCAAGTGGTACGTGGAGGAGGCCGATGGCCTCCACCGAGAGCATGTTGAGGTCGGCGCCACCATTGATGAGGGTCTTGGTGACAGCTACGTGGCAGATGGTGGGCGTGCAAAGCATTGGGAGCACGCCCGAGCCGACGGTGGTGATGGGGTAATCTCCCAAGTCGAAGGTCATGTCGGCCTTGGGCGCCACCCAACCCGGGGGAGCCCCCTGCTGCGCAGAAACAGCGCTAATCTGGAAAAGTAACGGCTTGACGTGGCGATCTGAGGGCGGTGCCAGCGAGCCGCCGTGGAGGGCCGCGACCGCGTGGGGCACAGGTGCCGTGAAGCACGCGGCGAAGAGGTCGTGCAACTCTTCCCAAGACGCCACCATGGATCCGGGGAGGTTGAGCAGCCAGGCGCGTGGCACGCCAGTGAGGGCCATGGGGAGCCAGTTGGCCATGACCTTGTCGTCGCCCCCGGCCTTGAGGAGGGCCTCCTCGTACGCCAGCAGTAAAGCCACCAGATCCGCCTCGCCGTCGTGGTGCGGCGGCATCTCCATCTTGAACTTGGGCGCCATTGCACCTGTCGTAAGGCGGGGGTCAAGGCTCGGAGCCCCTTGGCCCCGCCGCTGGCATCGGTCGTCAGAGCAGGAAACGCAGCGCTTGCCATGGGGGCGAAGCATGGTGGTGGCGAAGCATAGATTGACGGAAGGAGAGCTCCGGAGCACCCCTACCTGGCGTGCCAAATGTCGGATTTCGGGTTCCGGCAAAACCCTTGAGGTTTGAACATTGGGGTGCGTGCGAAGATCTCTCCCCACCTTATCATGCCCTCACCCTCACCGCGATCTCGAAGACTAGCTAGACGAACTCGAAACACAAGAGACACAAGATTTATACTGGTTCGGGCCACCGATGTGGTGTAATACCCTACTCCAGTGTGGTGGTGGTGGATTGCCTCTTGGGTTGATAATGAACAGTACAAGGGGAAGAACAGCCTCCTGAGGAGAGGTGTTCTTGTGCTCGGTGGGCTTGTGTGGGTGAGGATTGCTCAAGGTGAGTTGCCTCTTATAGTGGTGGCTAGTCCTACTTATAGAGGCCTTGGTCCTCTTCCCAAATATTGAGCGGGAAGGGATGCCACAATGACCAGTTTGAAGGGGGACAACTAGTACAAGCTATCCTGACAAAAGTAGTCTTGGCCTGCCAAAGGCTCTGATGGTGATGCCGTCTTGGGCTCCACGGTGACCTCCGTCCTGCTGGCCTTGGTCTCGTTGCACCGATATGGAAACCTTTGCCTGATGCCTCGGGACTCCTCGCCTGCGCTTGCCCCTTTAGCACTAAAGAGGAAGCGAGGACACTGCGCGCGCTGGCGCCTGCCTGGCCTTAGTCATCATGGCTCACGTCACTAGAACCTCACGAGGTTCGCCTTGCCTTGATCTCTCCGGCCCTCGCGAGACAGCCTGGTGAGGCTGCTCCCGAGGAGGTCTTGTGTCGTCCGCCTCGCGAGGCTTGGCCTCTCGCGAGGGTCTTGAGTGTTGGCTGGTGAAGATGGGCCATACGAGGCCGCTGGGTGAGCCACGCCGCGGGCCGCAGGCAGGCAAGTCTAGGGACCCCCGTTCCCAAAACGCCGACAGTAGCCCCCGGGCCCAAGGCGCGCTCGGACTTGGCTTCGAGGCGAAGCCAAAGGGCAAGTGCGGAGCGCCGCGGACCCCAACAGCCTGCGGCTTTGGTCGACGCGTGGCGATTGATTGGACGTGGGCGTCTCTGCTTCCCCACGCTGCCTCGGCAACTGCCCGACTTGACGAGTCCTTGCTGCATGCAAAAAGGGTTATCATTACCTGCGATCGTGGAGGTCGACGGTTGGCCTCCCTTGGGCTATAAATGAGGAGGGAGGCGGAACCCCCGTTGCTCATCTCTTCTTGCTCCGCCCGCTTATTCTTCCTTGCTCCATTGCTAGTAGCGGCACCAATGGTGCCTACGAAAAGGTTCTCGGCCACGAAGAAGGGGAAGGCTCGCCGAGAGGGGCCCGGCTCCCCGCCGCCCAAGCGTGGGCGCGGTCGTCCCCGCAAGCACGCCGCTACCCCCGCCGCGGCTCCCCGCTGCCACGGCGGTACCTCTTCTCTGGGTGAGGCTCGTCCAGATCGTGGCAGCCCCACTGGTGAGGGGAGGCGCGCCATGGTCGCACGGCCTCCTCGGCCACGCTTTCACTCGGCGGAGGGGCTGCCAGAGTTCGTCGTTTGGTCGGAGAATCCGGCCAGCACCTGGCTCCAGCTCCCGCGCTTCTTCGTTGGCAAGCTGCCGGCCGCAGGTCCGGGCGGGCTCTGGCTGCAGGCGGACGGCTGCTGCAGCAAGGTTTCATGGGTCGCGGTTGAGGTCTCCATTGCTGGCAACGTGGCCCTGGCCCACGGCTGGCAGACATTTTCCCGTGCGCGCGGCCTGGGCAGACGGTGCACCCTCCCCTTCAAGTACAACGGCGATGCGACCCTCTATGTGAGGGTGTTCGGAGAAGACGGCCGCCGCGTCGGGTGCTGCCCCAAGGACAACGACGGTGACAAGGTGCTTGGCCTTGGCGACGATCGAGATGAGGGCGAGGACGACCTCGCGCCCAGCTACGGCGACTCTCCCTCCGGCGACAGCTCCGGCAGCGGCGGCTACGATTAGCCGCCACGCCACCGGGCCCGCTTCAAAGGTGGCAGTGGGTCGTCTCACCGTCGCGCCTCAGTGAAGCGCGAGGAAGGGTCAGACTGAGCTCAGGAGAGCGCCACGGCTCCGACCTCGCGAACCGCTGCAGAGGCCTGCACCGCTTTTGCTTTGTTCTTCCTTTTCTTCCTGCATCAAGAGAGACGAGTATGGGGCCCCGCAGGGGCATGCAACAAACCGTGGTTTCCGAGTTGTTATTCTATGTTTATCGTTCCTTTGTTGCATTGCAATATCAATGTCTTATGTAGGCGCGTAGGAATAACTTAGCCTGACGTGCTTGGAATAGTTTCCGCCTCACGAGGCGCGCATTCCTCCGTATCTGGCGAGGCGTTTAGGGACTGCAAAAATTTGTTAGTCAGGGGATTCCGAGCCCTGGTCGCATGCCCGCCGGCCATGACCCAGCGCCTCGCATCGCGGTACCCGAGGGGCACAGATTGGGAGGGGAGCGCCAGCTTGCGGCTCGAACGAGAGTGCCTCGTGAAAAAATGGACAAGACGCCAAGACGCTCGCGAGGGCACCTGCCCAGCCCCCTCGCGAGGGACGCGAGAGAGAGTACAGGTCAAATAGAGAACCGAAGGCAAAAACAGAGGCAGAAGGCAATGGAGCAAGACCGGCAAGCGAACACCAGAAAGCAAATTTTGATTAAAGACGGGCAAGCCAACTATGGAAAGCAAATGAAAAGCCGCGTCCGGCACCTTGTCTAGTCTTCTTGTCTTCTCACCAGCGCGGAGCTAAGTGCTACCACTAGGACGTGGGAGGGAGTCCCAGAGGCCTGAGGGCAGCACTCCTGAGACTCCGGGGCGTGTACAACCCCACTCATTATTACGTGAGAGTGTCATGATCGGAGACCTTCACAGGCACTAGGCCTTCTTCACAGGCGCTGGGCCTTTCTTCATGGGTAGAACTTCCGGAGGTGCTGGATGTTCTAAGCGTTCTGGATGGGTACCCCGTCCTGCGTCTCCAGGCGCGCGGCGCCAGGCCTAGAGACATGGGCGACCCTAAACGGGCCCTCCCACATGGGTGAGAGCTTATGCAGCCCTTCCCTGGAGAGCACCCGCCTTAGGACGAGGTCACCCACCTCGAGCGTCCTGGAGCGGATGTTGCGGTAGTGGTACCATCGCAGCGCCTGCTGATATCTTGCCGCCCATAGCGTGGCTTCACGGTGGTGTTCCTCCCCCAGCACGAGGTCCATCCCTCGCATGGCGTCCTTCTGCGCCTCATCAAGCACCAGGACCCGCGCGGGGCGATGTTTGACCTCGTGAGGGAGAACCGCTTCTGCTCCGTAGACGAGGAAGAATGGGGTCTCGCCTGTTGGCTTGGTGGCAGTGGTGCGGATGGACCACGGCACGGACTAGAGCTCGTCGTGCCAGCCCCTGCCGCATGCCTCGAGCTTCTTCTTGAAGGTCCTGGTCTTGAGGCCTCTCAGGACCTCTGCATTCGCGCGTTCGGCCTGGCCATTTCTCCGAGGGTGCGCCACCGAAGCGTAGCAGATCTGCGTTCCAAGGTTAGCACAATATGTCTTGAAGAGATTGCTTGTGAACTGCGAGCCGTTATCGGTGATGATGTGGTTGGGGACCCCAAACCGGCTCACGAGACCCTTGATGAAATTGACCGCGGAGCCGGCCGGGATGGTGCGGACAACTTCTACTTCTGCCCACTTGGTGAACTTGTCGATGGCGACGTTGAGGTAGCG
Source organism: Aegilops bicornis (assembly GCA_021605145.1). Taxonomy (NCBI): domain Eukaryota; kingdom Viridiplantae; phylum Streptophyta; class Magnoliopsida; order Poales; family Poaceae; genus Aegilops; species Aegilops bicornis. Next base: position 380,974,116 of record CM038675.1, on the reverse strand, counting down.
GTAGCCCCCAGGCGCTCGAGGGAACGGGCCCAAGATATCCAGCCCCCAGACCGCGAACGGCCACGAGAGTGGGATGGTCTGGAAAACCTGAGCCGGTGATGAATCTGCTTGGCGTGGAATTGACAGCCTCGCAGACCTCACCAGCTCGATCGCATCGACTAGGTGATATCATGAACTCTTGGCACCGATTTTGCATGATTGGCCTCAACAACGAGCTCATACAACTACAAGCCACGAGTATATGTGATATATATGCGGACCCAGTCGTAAAATAAGCACAAGGAATAATGCCAAAAATATTGCTCTAGCCACATCCATGGTCGTACGAAGAATCAAGGACATATGTGGCCAAGCTATTTTAGTATGGTACCCTGACAAAGAAAATCATGACCGTCAAAGGGAGATTGACATGAAAGGTATGATGATTTTTGCACGACCATCGAGGTATGTATACCCAACTCAGTTGGAGGCCATAATTTCCATATGGATCTACAAAGGCATATCCTCAGAGGCCTACTCTGTTCTACAAGGATTTCATATCCTGCTGACCGCTTGAAACGGTTAGTGTGCAATATCCAAATCTGTTCTGTCAGATCCAAGATTCTTTTGCAACCTCAGCAGTTTGACTTCAGCGGTAGTGTAAAAGCATCTCACAGCCCATTACCACAAATGGGTATACCGACAACATGGGTAAATCGAAAGCCGAGCGAATTCGCATGGGCCAGGTATACTCAGTTGTGGAACCAAGTACACGGACAGCCTGTCATAAAAATTATCTTTCCGCCAACACCCTGTCAAGCCAGTCTCCAGATGTTAATATTTGAGGTATGACACAGATATAAATCCATACCCCGTTACATCGCTCACGACATAAGGCAGTCGAATCTTTGGTACATACCCCATACTCAAGTCAAAGGAATAAATCAAGATAAATCAGTACCACCTATGAGCAGTCATATTCCATTAGAAAATGGCCATTATTCTCAGCATTTATGGATCCCAGAAGATATGCATTTGTTTGAGCAAACCCCATGGCAGAAGTAAAAGGTTTTCATGACCAAAGGAAAATTTACGCTCAGATCCGTTGGATATCACCGCATATATGAGAGAATCAACGTCAGCTTAAGGATTTGGTATATGAGCAAACAACCTATCAGAATTTGGGAAAGGTGAAGCAAACCACCCCGGAGCAAGGTAAGAAAATCATATGAAATTCTTGAGGGAACAATATATAAAGGAAAAGGATACCCGAGTTGGAAACAGTGTCCTCAAGTTATACTTGTTCCCTGAGCAACCAAATCTCGAGGACGAGATTTCTTTAAGGGGGGAAGGTTTGTAAGAGCCTAGTTTTTGGCCCTTTTCTTTTTCTTTTGATTTATTTGGTTTTTGCTCTATTTTTCTTTTTGGAGTGGTCCTATGGACTTGCAACCTGGGAGATCATCATAATTTCTTCTCCCAAGTGGCTCATCATTCTATAATCTTTCCCAAGATCATGCCATGTCCATTCTAGCCAAACCCTAAAATTCTTTTCTAAGGAATATTCCTTTTTTCTATTAAAGGAATAACCCTATTTGCCCTAGGTTGTGAAGCAACCTATATTTCTGTCACTCCCAAATTTCCCAAATAATTCTCAAAATTTCTTTGGGTCATATGTTGATCAAATATGCCCAAACTTTCTTGTCCTGGCCCAAGAATAATACCCCAATAATTATTCTTCATTTCTGTCTGGTGTGGCTTTCTGTGAAGGAAGTGCCACCTATCCAATCTTGTTTGCTCCCAAACTTTTTGGGCATGATATATCATCCAAATAATTGCCTCATGCCAAAATTCAACTTTATTTGCCTAGCCAATCTTACTCAGCTATTTTTCAAAGTTTTTGTCAGACAGAAAGCATTGTGAAGGAAGTACTAGCTAGGGTTATCCAAATGAGTTGAAATTTTGCACACTCCTTCATGTGCTCATATTATCACACTCCTACAAATTTTAGCTCCATCCGATAAACTATGTGAACACATGACCAAATCTTTACTTCTGTCAATATTTGCAGGTTGTGAAGAAAGTATAATTTATATTGCTTAATTTTGGCTAAACATTTACCAGAGCGTTCTAATGACAATAAAACCTCTCTTCACCAATTTTGGGATCAATGCATCAAGCCAATATTCCTATAGAATTTTTCCAAGTTTCTGGACAAAGAGGATGTCTGTGAAGGAAGTACCATTTTGGTGAATCCAATTGGTATGAAATTATTACAACATCTTCATATGGCCAGATAACCCTGCCTTGTCAAATTCCAGCTCAAGTGGCTTGTTCATTTGAGTGCATCATCTTGATCTCTTTTCTGGACCATTTTGGTCAGTTGCAAATCAACTATATTAAGCCTTGGTCCATTTCTCCTTAAACTCCCCAGGATTGTAGTCCTTTCTTAGCTAATCACGACAGACAACAAATTTGGTTCCAATCAATTCTCCGTTGATCACCAGTGCACAGCCAAGTTTGCTACAGCAAACTTCATATCTTAGTTCCAACCTAACCACATCACCTCAGATCAAGCCATAGCCTCATTTATGATCTAAAGTGGAAGGACTATCAGGTAGACATCATTTTGGGTGCCATTGAGCATTGAATGCCCCGGTTCACGTGGTGACTACGATGATGGCAAGCCTGTGCACGCGCTCTGCTCGCTGTGGTGCATCCAGGACGCTGTCTATGCTTCGGCACCTCCCCCTCTCATCGTCTTCGTGCGCGTGAGCATGTCCAGTGGCTTCACCTCATCGTCGCCTTCTCTCTGGACCTTTCTCCCTCTCCAGAAACCTCCTCGTTGGCGCTCGCCGCCGCGCGCCCACGGGCGAACAAGGGTGACATGGCTTTAATGGCGCCCGTCGTCTTCCTCCCATGCTCCCTTGGTCTCCTCTGCCCCGTGAGACCCTCCACTGCTCCTACCTCGTCGTCTACCAGCGAGCTCGGGCGCGTGCACACGCGTCTATGGCTCCGGCCACGCGTCCGCGGCGACGCCAGCTCGGCCACCCATCCTCTCGGCTATTTAAGCCACTCCCGAGGCCTCCTAAGCTCACCATCAAACTCGCTTCGCTCCCCTAGTCCTCTCGAGCCCCTTCCCCCCACCTCTAGAGCTCTTCCTCCTCGCCATCACCGCCATGGCCGCCGCGGTCATCCGGCTTAATTCACTCGGGCCGAGCCTCCCCTCCCCCTCCTTTCTCCACTAGAGGCCCCCACCACCGTCCCAGACCTCGCCCCGGAGCTGTCCCCTCACCTACGTCACCAGAGCGAGGTGCCCAACTCCGGGCGAAGACCACCGTTCACTGGGGTCGAAGCCATCGTCGCCTCGGTCCATCCTGCCTACCGTGGATGGCACCGTTGGATGCGTAGCTCAAATCTGAGCTCGTCCACAGGCGGAGCATCGCCGGAGACCCCTTGTGGCGCCGGCAATCGCCTCCCAATGCCGGCAGTGCCCCAGGCGCGGGAGGTTGAAGACGAGGCCCTGTCCAAACCTACCAGTGGGCCCTCGGCCCCACCGGTCAGCGGCTCTAGGCGCTGACCTGTCCCACTGACGTGGCTAAGTGGAAACACGTTTCACTGGATACGTTTTCTTGAAGTGGAAGCATATTTTCTCTCTATTCTAGAGAAGAATACGTTTGCGCTGCAGTAAAGCGTATTCTGGGAAATGTGCTTTCCATTTTTCGGACGCCAGCGCTGAACTCTCTATATTGTGAAGGTTCTTAAGTTAAGAGCATAAATGAATAAGTTTTTATTTGTTTTCTGCCTAACGAATGAACGGTCGTAACTTTTTGCTCCCAACTCCGATTGAGGTGATTCCAAAGCCCACTTCTTCGTCTCGTCGATCCCTTTCTGTTGTTGTCATTTTCACCATGTGTTAACATTCTGAAAATGACCATTATGCCCTTTCCCTCAATCATCCCCCTCCGAGAGAGAACAATTTCTGGCGATTCTTTCCGCGAGCTTCTCGCACTTCTTCCCGATGAATCCTTCCATCCCAGGCAAGCCACACCCTGCATTTGCATGATTGCAATGCAATGCCATGGTTTGAACTTGTTTAAAATATTGCTTTAGCTACATGTGAATTGTTCATGGCACTTCTTGGAGTTGTTTCGATCTTGCTATTGCCATGGTATTGCTTGGAGTTCTGGGACTTATATGTTGAAGTTTATGAGGATGACATGTTGCCATTGGATTATTAGTGGCCCATGTTATGATTATTTTCATGTTGGTATCTAGTATATATTTTGGAGTATTACTTTGAATGTCATCTTTGCCTTTGGATTATTAGTGGCTAGAATTATTTTCATCATGATGCTAGTTGTTATTATGTTTTGGAGTATGATTTCAGAGATGATGCTTGTTCTTGCTATTGGAGTAGTAGTATTATCGTTCTCGGATTCATCATGATACTAAGATTATGCTATCCTCGGAGTATTTTGATATGGAGATATTATGCCTTGGATTAGTTTCTGGATATTGCTATGACTTGGATTAAAGGTTGATAGATGATATCGGAGTATTAGTTATCGCAGAGATACTTTGGGGATAAATTCCGTCATTTAGTTGGTCAGGTGCCACCGAACCGGGCTTTTCCAAAGGCAACCACATTTGCCTTTTATGGAAGGCCACGATGCGATGCTATTGTCGTGCCTCTCACGGTGCCTCCAATGAGGGAAGGTTATGGGCGCGCTCTACCCTGATCAGGTAGGCGGACATAAGCCTTGTGTGCTCGTAGTTGGATAGGGCCCTTTTTGACCCCGTTTGGGACCTTTTTGTTTTGCCATGATGGTGGCCGTTGTTGTCTTTGGTAGACACGGGGCTACCCATGACTTAGCCTAGAAGGGTGTTGGTCGGAGTGGCCGGGAGAGTGTCATGGTAGTAGATCAGTTTTGTTGGAATGCCGTTGGTCCACCCGAATGGGAATGCGAGGCTATGGGTTCTATGATGTGGGTACAGTGTGCTAACCTCTGCAGGGTGTGTGTTTAATCTATCGATAGCCGCGTCCTCGGTCATGGGCACCAGTTTGTACTAGGTCACACCGTTCGATCAATACTCACATGACAGAATGACTTATAGGTGATTTATATGTTGATATATTTGAGCAGTAACAATTTGGCAGAATGTTGATGATGATGTTGGAATGATCTCGAGGATGATTATTCAGTTTGTGATGTGGTCGCGAGGTGATCACGTGGAGGTATTGATCACGAGGTGATCGAGATGGTATATTACTTGGCCGGATAGCCATGGGTGAGATGGTTAATTGAGATTAAGATGTTGGTTTATCAGTATCGTAGTAGTTCATATCATGCTTAGTAGATGCTTTTGTATCATAGTAGTTGTTAATTACTTAATCTGTTAAATGCTATATTATTGTCTTGCCTTGATGTTTATGGTTATTGTGAGCTTGCAAGTACATTCAATGTACTGACCTGGCATATCATGCCTGATTGCAGGTGATGCCACGATTGATTGGTTGGTTGTCGAGGTTACCGTGCGTGCGAGCTAGATCGTGTCCCAGCCAGAGTCCCTGCGGAGTGGAGTTCACCACCTTCGTCGTTGTTCCACTGCTAGAAGTATTCCGCTGCTACGAGTTGTTCCGCTGCTAGCATAGAGCAAGTGTAGTATCGCAGGTGTAGTGTCGCCTTGCTGATGTGATCTTTTGTAACATCAGACTCATGTAGTTATTATCCTTTGTAATAAGAGCCAGTTTGTTCTATGTCGAGCAAAGGCCGTATTCCGTAAGACTTCTCCTCAATTTACGGCACCGAATACGGGCGTTCCCGGTTTCTCTGAGCCGGGGTGCCACAACCCATTGTTGATCACAAACGACGATTGAAACCTAAAATGAAAGAAGTGGTAAGAAATGAAAGACTAAAGCTTCTAGAAGCAGGTATAATCTATCCTATAGCTGATAGTAGATGGGTAAGTCATGTTCATTGTGTCCCTAAGAAAGGAGGTATTACTGTTGTTTCCAATGACAGAAATGAACTTATTCCACAAAGAATAGTGACTGGCTATAGAATGTAATTGATTTTAGAAAATTAAATGAAGCAACTAGAAAAGATCATTACCCTCTGCCTTTCATTGATCAAATGTTAGAAAGGTTGTCTAAGCACACACACTTTTGTTTCCTTGATTGATATTCTAGTTTCTCTCAAATACCTGTATCACAACCTGATCAAGAGAAAACCACTTTTACTTGCCCTTTTGAAACTTATACTGATAGATGTATGCCTTTTGGTTTATGTAACGCACCTACTACCTTTCAAAGATGTATGACTGCTATATTCTCTGATTTTTGTGAAAAGATTATTGAGGTTTTCATGAATGATTCTTCCATTTACAAAACTTCTTTTGATGATTGCTTAAGCAACCTTGATCAAGTTTTGCAGAGATGTGAACAAACTAGTCTTGTCTTGAATTGGGGGAAGTGCCAATTTATGGTTAATGAAGGCATTGTCTTGGGAGATAAAATTTCCGAATGGGGTATTGAGGTGGATAAAGCTAAAGTTGATGCAATTGAGAAAATGCCAAGTCCTAAAGATACTAAAGGTATTCGTAGTTTCCTCGGTCATGAGGGTTTCTATAGGAGGTTTATTAAAGAGTTCTCTAAAAAATTTAGGCCTCTTACCAATCTTTTACAAAAGGATGTTCCATTTATTTTTTATGATGATTGTTTAGAAGCCTTTGAAACACTTAAGAAAGCCTTAACTTCTGCACCTATTGTTCAACCACTTGATTGGAACTTGCCTTTTGAAATTATGTGTGATGCTAGTGATTATGTTGTTGGTGCTATTCTAGGACAAAGAGTTGATAAGAAATTAAATGCTATCCATTATGCTAGCAAAACTCTAGACAGTGCCCAAATAAGTTATGCTACGACTGAGAAAGAATTTTTAACAGTTGTGTTTGCTTGTGACAAATTTAGATCTTACATTGTTGATTCCAAAGTAATTGTGCACACCGGTCATGCTGCTATAAAATATCTTATGGAAAAGAAAGATGCTAAACCAAGACTCATTAGTTGGGTTCTCTTGCTACAAGAATTTGATTAGCATACTACTGGTAGGAAAGGAGCTGAGAACCCCATAGCGGATAACTTGTCTAGGTTAGAAAATATTCTTGATGACCCACTACCTATTGATGATAGCTTCCCTGATGAACAACTAGCTGACATAAATGATCCTCATAATACTCCTTGGTATCCTGACTATGCTAATTATATCATTGCTAAATTTATATCACCTAGTTTCACTTACCAACAAAAGAAAAAATTCTTCTATGACCTAAGACATTACTTTTGGGATGACCCACATCTTTATAAACATGGAGTAGATGCTATCATTAGATATTGTATACCTGAGCATGAACAGGAACAAATCCTATGGAAATGTCATTCCAAAGCTTACGGAGGACATCATGCGGGAGATAGAACTGCGCACAAGGTATTACAATCTGGTTTTTATTGGCCTACTCTTTTCAAAGATGCCCGTAAGTTTGTATTATCTTGTGATGAATGTCAAAGAATTGGTAATATTGGTAGGTGTCAGGAAATGCCTATGAATTATTCACTTGTTATTGAACCATTTGATGTTTGGGGCTTGGTTATATGGGACCTTTTCCTTCCTCTAATGGGTATACACATATTTTGGTTGTTGTTGATTATATCACAAGTGGGTAGAAGCTATTCCAACTACTCCCTCTGTTCCATATTAGTTGTCGCCAAAACTGATGTATCTAGACGTATTTCAGTGCTAGATACATCCATTTGAGCGACAACTAATATGGAACAGAGGGAGTAGTAGTGTTGAACATAACACCTCCATTCAAATGCTTAAAGAAGTTATTTTCCCAAGGTTTGGAGTCCCTAGATATTTAATGACTGCTCGCGGTTCACACTTTATTCATGGTGCTTTTCGTAAATTGCTTGCTAAATATGATGTTAACCATAGAATTGTATCATCCTATCCTCCTCAATCTAGTGGTCAAGTTGAACTTAGAAGTAGAGAAATAAAATTGATATTATAAAAAACTGTCAATAGGTCCCAAAAGAATTGGTCTAAGAAACTTGATGTTGCACTTTGGGCCTATAGAACAGCTTATAAAAATCCTATGGGTATGTCTCCATATAAAATGATTTATGGAAAAGCTTGTCATTTGCCTCTTGAGTTAGAACATAAAGCATATTGGGCAATTAAAGAACTCAATTAATGATTTCAAATTTGCTGGTGAAAAGAGGTTATCTGATATTAGCTCAATAGATGAATGGAGAACCCAAGCTTATGAAAATGCCAAACTATTTAAAGAAAAAGTAAAAAGGTGGCATGACAAAAGAATCCAAAAGCGGGAATTCAAAATTGGTGAATATGCTCTATTGTACAACTCTAATTTTAGATTCATTGCAGGAAAAATTCTTTCCAAATGGGCAGGACCATATATCATCGAAAAAGTTTATCGCTCTGGAGCTATCAAGATTAAGAATGCCAAAGGTACCAACCCGAAGGTGGTCAATGGACAAAGAATTAAGCACTGTATTTCAGGTATGCCTATTAATGTTGAAACAAACATTATCCAAACCATAACACCGGAGGAACACATAAAAGAAACCTTCCAGAACACTCCAGAAACCTGAAAAAGATGAGGTATGTGATACGTTAAGTAAACGGACTCCAAAAAATCCGAAAAAATATTTTTTGTCTGTTTTGGAACACTAGAAAAAATAGGAAAATAAGTGATGAGCCAAAAGTATAGTAGATCTATCATAGTCCTTTTGATAAGTAAGAGTGTCGAACCCAACGAGGAGCAGAAGGAAATGACAAGCGGTTTTCAGCAAGGTATTCTCTGTGAGCACTGAAATTATCAGTAACATATAGTTTTGTGATAAGATAATTCGTAACGGGTAACAAGTAACAAGTGAAACAAAGGTGTAGCAAGGTGGCCAAACCTTTTTATAGCAAAGGACAAGCCTGGACGAACTCTTATATAAAGCAAAGCACCCCCGAGGACACATGGGAATTATTGTCAAGCTAGTTTTCATCATGCTCATACGATTCGCGTTCGTTACTTTGATAATTTGATATGTGGATGGACCGGTGCTTGGGTGCTATCCTTACTTGGACAAGCCTCCCACTTATGATTAACCCCTCTCGCAAGCATCCACAACTATGAAAGAAGAATTAAGACAAATCTAACTATAGCATGAAACATATGGATCCAAATCAGCCCCTTGCGAAGCAACGCATAAACTAGGGTTTAAGCTTCTGCCACTCTAGCAACCCATAATCTCATTATTACTTCCCAATGGCTTCCCCTAGGCCCAAAAAATGGTGAAGTGTCATGTAGTCGACATTCACATAGCACCACTAGAGGAAAGACAACATACATCTCATCAAAATATCGAACGAATACCAAATTCACATGATTACTTATAACAAGACTTCTCCCATGTCCTCAAGAACAAACGTAACTACTCATAAAGCATATTCATGTTCATAATTAGAGGAGTAATCATTATCATTAAGGATCTGAACATATGATCTTCCATCTGATAAACCAACTAGCATCAACTACAAGGAGTAATCAACACTACTAGCAACCCACATGTACCAATCTGAGGTTTTGAGACAAAGATCAGATATAAGGGATGAACTAGGGTTTGAGAGGAGATGGTGCTAGTGAAGATGTTGATGGAGATTGACCCCCTCACGATGAGAGGATCGTTGATGATGACGATGGCTTCGATTTCCCCCTCCAGGAGGGATGTTTGCTCGATAGAACAGCTCTGCCGGAGCCCTAGATTGGTTCTGCCCAAGTTGCGCCTCGAGACGGTGGCGCTTCGTCCCAGAAGCTTCCTCTTGATTTTTTTAGGTCAAAACACATCATGGCCTTATTGCAATGATGATAACTTACTTGAAGGATCTTACTCAATCCATAGGTAGGTATGGTGGACTCTCATGGCAAAACTGGGTTAGCGGATGTTTGGATGCACAAGTAGTATCTCTACTTGGTGGAAAGGATTTTTCTAGCATAATATGGAAAGAAAGCTCAACATGTTGGAGGATCCATAATAATATAACTTCTATTCGGATATAAAGAAACATAACCCATTACGTTGTCTTCCTTGTCCAACATCAACCTTTTAGCATATAATATTTTAATGAGTGCTCACAATCACAAAAGATGTCCAAGATAGTATATTTTTATGTGAGACCTCTCTTTCTTTATTACTTCCTATTAATTGCAACAATGACCAAAACTATGTTTTTCAACTAACAACAAGTTCCATGCGACATACATCTTATATGTGAAGTCGTCACTTACCATAAGATCATTATATAATCTTTTATTTCTTTTATTATTTTTATTTTTCTCATGATCATAGAAAGAAAGCAAAGCCCTCATCTCAAAAGTAATCTTTATTATAAATCTCTCGGACTCGATTACATATAGGAAAGATAAAGCAAAACTCAAAGATAGATCATACTAAAACTTTATTCTACTAAACCGAGGTATAACCAAAAGGATCGAACTAAGAAAAATGATAAAGGTAAAGGTGTGATGGTGATACAATACCGGGACACCTCCCCCAAGCTTAGCACAAGCCAAGGGGAGTGCCCATAACCATGTATTTAGGTCTCTTTCTTCAGGGGTGGTGATGATCACTACAAAAAAATACACTTCCGTGATGATACGTGTTTGTCACAGTAGGTCACTTTTTCTGCCATGCATGTACATCCATGACGGTTTTATGACAAAATCAAGATAGTCATACCTGTGCTATCGTAGAAGTGTTCCATGACATTACCAAAGTTATCATCACGGAAGTGTCCACTTCCATGATGATAAATGGCGCGTCATGGAAGTGATTTCGTCAAGGGTAACCGACACGTGGCATCCATAGTAATAGGTCACCGTTAAGCTATCGGGTCCGATTTGGATCCGATAACCCGTTAACAGCCCGGACCAATGGGGATTTTCCACGTGTAAAATTCTCAATGGCGAGAGGAACCACGTGTCGGCTCACCAATGGGACTGATGCCATCCACTCATTGGACAGGAGGCGCCTATGTTACGTTGACATGTGGCACGGCCAAACAGAGGACCATTCCGGTGAAAAGGCCGACCCGTTTTACTTGGTCAAAAGGTAGCGGGCCGGCCCACGAAAAGGCTGTTAACTGCCTATTCGTATATAGCCCATTTACGGCCCGCTAACTCATGGCCCGTTACGGCCTATCCGAATTAAGCCCAGTAGCTTCATCTGGGCCATCCAATATGATTCCAAATTTCGTTGTAATCTCTCGCCCATGTATGGCCCATGACGTCTTTCGGCCCATATGAGGCCCTTTGTAACTCTTGGCCCATTAACGGCCTGTGGTGAAACTGGCCCGTAACGAACAATGTACCGCTTTATACCCATTAATGGCCCATTCTTCCATTCGGCCGTTTCCAACCTGTGTTATCTTTCGGCTTTCTCAGGGCCCATTTATTCTTGGGCTCATTTCCAGCTTCTTACGGCCCGTTACTGGCCTTTTCTGCTTGTGGGCCAAATTTAGCCCGTGGTTACATTCGACCCATTTGTGGCCCGCTAATCAGTTGGCCCATTTTCATAGCGTCATCAAATACGGCCGATTAACGATGGCCCGTTATGGTCGGCCCATGAACGGACGATTCCAACTCTAGCATGTCTACGGCCCACAAATGCGGTCTGTTATTGGCCCATGTTTGGACAATCGATCATACGGCCCGTAGAAGGCCCATTCATGCTACGGCCCATAGAAGGCCCATTGTTTCTACGGCCCGTAGGAGGCCCATGGTCACTAAAGAAAATATGTAGCCCATGGTTATTGTGGCCTAGTTTTAATAAATAGGTTATTGTGGCAACTAGCAAACCGCAGAAAGAGAACTGCACTGACTACAAGCAAACAAATAAACAAGACAACAAGTAAATAAATAAGCAAGCAACTTACGATAGGCAATCAGGCTATTACACATATTACATCCAATAGGCATCAAAGTTCGCCACCAGTGCAAATATAGGGAACAAAACAACATATCACATAGACTGGTTGTCAAAGTTGGCGACCAGTGCAAATAAACGCCGCAACAAAACAAGTCCAGAACTGAAACCACTTCAGAAGAGCTCAAGAAACAATATCCTGGGTACCCATAATGCTGGCAAGATGGTTAGAAAGCTTATTAACTTTCTCTTGTTTGGTGCTTAAATCCTCCAGCGCTTGCTGTTTCACCAGAAAGTATGCATCTGAATTCTGCAAGGACTTCCTCAGTCCTTTGGCTTCTTGTCGCAGCACATCTGATCGATGTCTTTCAACTTGAAGTTGAGACTCAAGAAGACGAACTAATTCAGGCAGCGAGTTCGAAGAGCTTGTGCCTGTCGGATTCGGGGCTCCGCAGACCCTGGATAGATACGAACTTTGGGGTGCATCCGAAGAACTCAACCTCCCTAGTCTGCCAACTTGTCGATCCCACGGCCTAGCTCGATGAACTGGAAGGAAATGGGACACAGCCGTTTACCCAGGTTCGGGCCACCTAGCGGTGTAACACCCTACTCCTGCTTTGTGGTGGATTGGCCTCGAGATGGGCTGAGGATGAACTAGTACAGTGGGAGAACAACCTCAGGAGGTGTGTTCTTGTGTTTGTGTGAGCTGGTGAGGGTGTGGGTGACTGAATGATCTGTCAGTCCCTTCTAAGGTGGTGGCTAGGCTCTATTTATAGAGGCCTTGGTCCTCTTCCCAAAATGAAGGCGGGAAAGGATCGCACAACGGCCAAATTCGAAGGGAGACAACTAGTACATCTTATCCTAACGAAAGGTGGTATGCACTTGCAAAGCTTCTGGTAGTGACGCCTGGTTGGCTCGGCGATGACCTCCGTCCTGCCTTCCTGGCGGTCTTGGTCTTGTAGCACGGAAATGGAAACCTTTGCTTGATTCCTCGGGACTCTGCGCCTGTGCTTGCCTCTTTAGCACCAAAGAGGAAACCTGCTGCACTGCGCCCGCTAGCGCCCTCCTGGCCTTGGTCGTCATGGCTCACGTCATCCAAACTTCATGAGGTGAGGGCTCACATAGAAATCTCCGCTCCTCAGGAGCCAGCCTGAGGAGGCCGCTCCTTCTAGAGGTCTTGGCATCGTCTGCCTCGCGAGGCTCAGCCCCTCACGAGGGTCTTGCTTTGTTGGTGCTGAAGATGGACCGTACTAGGCCGTCGATGGAGCCACGCCGTGGGCCGCAGGAAGGCAAGTCATGGTACCCCGGTTCCCAGAATGCCGATAGTAGCCCCCGGGCCCAATGCGCGCTTGGACATGGCTTCGAGGCGAAGCCAAAGGGTAAGAGTGGAGCATCGCGGGCCCCAACCGCATGCGACCTCGGTCGACACATGGCGCTTGATGGGACATGGGCATCTCCACTTCCCCACGCTGCATCGGCAACCGTTCGACTTGACTAGAGCCTGCTGAATGCAGAAAAACCATCATTACGAGGGATCGTGGAGGCCGGAAGGTGGCCTCCCTCTGGCTATAAATGGGGGGAGGGGTAGAGCCCCCCAGCTCGTCTCCATATTCTCGCTGCCCGCTCTTCCTTCTTCTTCTTTGTATCGCTGTCTTGCCGTATCATCCATGGCACCGATCAGGAGGTTTTCCACGGCAGAGAAGGGAAAAGTTCCTCGAGAGGAGCTGGGGCCACTTCCTCCGAAGAAGAGGCTTGGCCGCTCCCGCATGCCGACGAAGGGTACGAGGTGACGCGGCCTTGGTACAAATGACATTCGCCTGGCTTCCCGATCCCTATGTACGCCCGCACGCAGAGCCTTGGGTAGGGTGGCAGTGCCCAGCGCTGTACAGTCTGGGGTCGCAAAGGACAGGCCGAGGCTGCACGGCCAGCCGACCCGCGAACTCACGCCGAAGGCACATCACGCAAGTTCGTGGTGTGGGCGGCAATGTCGCCGCGCACGTGGATTCGGCTCCTGAGGTTCTTCACCGAGGAGATACCATCGAGGGGGGCCGCCGAGCTGTGGCTGCAGCATGCCGAGTGCTGCAGGCAAGCCATAGAGGCAGAGGTCAAGGTCGTCCCCTAGGGCGACGTCTTCTTGACCCTGCTGTCCGGAGGAGGCCCTCGCCATCCACTTCGAGTACGACGGAGCCTCCACGCTGTTCTTCAAGGTCTTCGACAAAGACGGCCGGTGCCTGGAGTGCTGCTCTGGAGGAGGCGATCCACGCGGCGCGGCCACGGATGATGAACTTGCCCTTGGCCTTGCAAGCAGCTTGTCACAATCCATCGATTCTCCGGAGTCCAGCGACGATGGTAACTACGAGCCGCCGAGCTCTCGCCGCGCCCGGAGCGCGGCAGCGGCGTCCGCCCAGCATCGTCGGTGACGCCTTGTGGCCGGGGTCCTTCCAGACCCTCTTCTTTTGTTTTCCCTGCGCGGAATTGTGACGAGCCCCGTGGGGGTGTGTAAAAATATATATAATGCTTTTGCCTTAACGTTATTATTCCTAGTTTGGTGTCGTGGTTACGTATCTCGCTTCGGCACGGTGCTCCTTTTCATTCTCGCGGTAGCTTAGTGCTCTACGCTGACAGGACCCAGTCCCCAGGAAGGCTTCGGCCATCGCTGGTATGCTAGATCGCGATGCCGTGGTCAAGACTAGGAGGTGAGCGGCCCAAGGTCTGGTAAGAGCCCCTGAGGCGCGATGCTCAGAAGGTCCCCTTTAGCATGAAAGCAGCTCCCTGAAGGCTGAAAAGGGAGGTGGCGATGCCCGAGCGAGATCGCGAGAGTCAAAATACTGAGTCGTGAGTTTCACACTGATATATAGGGGGTGACTTACCTTTACGGGCATGCGGCGACTCCCTTGCGCGACGCCTGACCGTGTCCTGGTGATGGCACTTCTAGGCGGAGCTCACGATGACCTCCCCATTTTCTTCCTCATCTGAATGCTCTACGTCCTCGGGTCCCGGTCCTCGAGCGAGGCTCGGCCGTAGCTGGTAGCAAGGTCGCGATGCCGTGGTTAAGGCCAGGGGGCGAGGGCTCGAGAGCCAGTAAGAGCCCCTGAGGCACGATGCTCAGGAGCCCCCCTTCAACGTGCAAGCGAATTGTGCAAAAAAGGAGTGGATGGCGAGGCCGCTCGTAGTCTGGCTCCGGAGGCTCCTGCGAGTTAGTCGGAGAAAGAGATGATAACACACGGACGCGCTTGATGTCCTGCCATTGATATTTCCGTGATAAGGTGAAGGCACTGAAGACCCGGTGAGGTGGCGTGTGCGGGACAGGCCACGAGTCAGAGCTTGATCTCTCAGGTTTATCAACGCTGTAGGGACGGACCCGAGCACAGGCCATGTGCCAGCAGCCCCCGTGGCGAGATGAGCAAACTGCAGGTTAGCAACGCGCGAAGGTCGCGCGGGGGGGGGGGGGGGTGCAGGGGCGGCGGAGCACCAGACAGACAGGTGATAATCATACGGCAGCTCATGGAAGGGGTAAAGCCAGTTCTGATAGATGCAAAGAATGATACATGCCACATGGACGAACCCACACGGCTTGGCGATAATGCAGCCCGAGGGGCGCCCCTAACTGAATAGACCAAAAAAGGTCACCTAGCACCATTGCTGAAAAAGTGTTGAAGTAGCTGAAGACGCGTGCTGCAGAAGTCGCTCCTCATGAGTCTTATGGGTTCTGAACCTTGCGAGGCTCTGGAGGCTCGGGGGGCTCGCGAGGATCCATCTCCGCCTCCGATAGGATCGCGTGGTGCCTAGCCTCACGAGCCTCATGGACGGCCCGCATGTGCCGCTGGAATGTTGCATCCGCGTTCGGCAAGCCGAAAGGCATGCGAACGTAGCTGTGAGGGGGCCCCTCGCATCGGCCAACGTGGGACAGCCGGAAGAGCTCCTGAGACGCGACTCTGTTGAACCCTGGGATGTTGACACAGACGCGCAGCTCGCTTCCCTCGTCAGGGGCTGCAGCTGCACTGGGGGGGTGGGCGATGGCACTCTCCACGCATGGCTTGCGCCTCCTGAAGCTCCTTGATTGCCTTGGTGATGAACTCCTGAGCACCTGGCGCCTCGCGTCCTGCGCTCTCCTCGCGGAAGCGCGCGTTGAAGCATGCCTCCACATGGTGCCCGAGCGCCTCCCTCGTGACGCTGGCCAGGTCAGAGGCCCTCTGGAGGAGAGTCCTCGAGCCCAGCCTGAGAGGGGCACCGGGCGCTCCTTGTTATGCGAGAGAGGAAGGCGCCCCGTCAGTGGGCGCAAGTCCTGAGGCAGGGCCACCGACCGCCCCATCCTCCTAAGGTCCTTGGTGGAGCGGCTGCTTCTTCTTTTTGGCGACGACCTCAGGAGGGTAGACAGTGCCCTCGTCATCTGGGTCCTCGACAGCCGCAGCCTGGTAGGCGTGCTTGAGAGAGCACACCGCGTCCTTCTCATCACAGGCGAGCGTGATGACGCCGCAGCTCCCTGGCATCTTGACGACATTGTACCCATGATGAGTCGCAGCCATGAACTTAGCCAGGGCCGGATACCCAAGGATGGCGTTGTACGGGAGGCGAATGTGGGCAACGTCCAAGTCGATGAGCTCAGTGCGGTAGTTGTCGCGCTTGCCGAAGGTGACAGGGAGGCAGATCTGCCCTATCGGGGTAGTGGAGCCGTCGGTCACTCCTGAGAAAAGCTTGGTAGGCTGAAGCTAGTCGTACGGCACCTGGACCTGTCAAACATCTCGACGGAGAGAACATTGAGCCCCGCGCCGCCATCAATGAGTGTCTTTGTGATGAGGACGTTGCTGATGGTAGGCGAGCAGAGCATCAGGAGGGCACCGGCAGTGGCCGCGCACTTGAGCTGGTCAGAAGAGTCGAAGGTGATGGCGTACTTGGACCACCTAAGCGGACGCGTCGCCTCGAGCTTGGGGAGGGCCGCTTTCACCTCGCGAGTGAACTGCTTGAAGATGTGATGGGAGGCAGGGGCCTGAGCGCCGCCTAGGATGCAGGCGATGGCCCGAGGCTACTGGAAGCCCCCAGCTCCATCTTCTTGGTGGTGATCATCATTCCTTCTTGGCGGTGGCGGCAGCGGAGGAAGGCCAGCGTTGTCCTGAGGACGGTCCTCATGAGGCTGATCCCTCTAGGGATCCTCGCGAGGCTGGCCCTGCCAGCGGTCCTCATGAGGCTGATCGCGCCAGTCCTAGCGGGGGTCGCGGCTGTCCCAGTGTCCTACGACTCGGCCTCCCCACGGCCGTAGCCTCGATCGTTGCACTCGGGGCATCGGCCAAGGCGCCCGTCATAGATGGCCCTGAGCTCTTGGCAGTCATTGGTGTTGTGGCTGTGCATGTTGTGGAAGACGCAGAACGGGCGTCTGCCCTTGGATGACTCCGGGTGGTCACAGTCGCGCTTCATCTCTGGTTCGGCCGCGAGCACAGCTGGCCCCTTGCGCTTCACATCCTTGGCCTTGGCTTTCTTGTCTTCCGGGTCAACCTCCGGAAGCTCTAGGAGGGAGAAGCGACCTTCCTCAGCTCTCGCGCATTTGGTTGCCATGTTGAACATCTCCAGAGCCCCGGTCCTCATGTATGGCGAGCTCTTCCTTCATCTTGGCATCCTGTACGCCATCAGTGAACACCGAAATGTTGGCCTCGTCCGACACCTTGGGAATCTTGAGGCGAACGCTGTTGAAGCGCTGGATGTATTTGTGCAAGGTCTCTCCTGGCTGCTGCTTGATGCGCCGCAGGTCACCCATAGCCGATGGGCGGCCGCAAGTTCCCTGGAAGTTGGCGACGAAGTGCTCTCGCATCTCATCCCAGGAGGAGATCGATCCCGCAGGGAGGTTCTGGAGCCACGAGCGCGCGCCATCCTTGAGGGCCATGGGAAACCAGTTCGTCATGACCTTCTCATCACCGTTGGCCGCCTCAATGCTTAACTCGTAGAGTTGCAGGAACTCGGCAGGGTCAGGGGTGTCGTCGTAGCATGGAGGCAGGCCGGGCTTGAACTTCCCTGGCCAGACGACGCAGTGTAGCTCCGGGGTGAACGCACGACATCCCACCGTGGTCACGGGAGCCCGCCGTGGAGGTGGAGCCTGATCTTGGCGCTCGCGCACCACTACCTCGCGAGGTACGTTGTCCTGTGGTGGCGTGCGCTGTCCTTGCAACCACTACACCACTTGGCAGCTTTCCTCGTCACGCGCCGGCACCCTGCGCGGCGGGTCGCGCCGTGGAGCCTCACTCCTTGGCTCGGGGACGACGTCTTGCCTGGGAGGTGGAGGAGGTGCATCGTGGGCCACGTCGCCCGCGAGGGGCGGAGGGGGAGGCAGCGAACGGGACAGTGTAGGGGCTTCTCCGACGATGCTAACGAGCTCGGCGATGCGGTCCAGCCAGCCCTCGTAGAGGTCGTCGATCGGGCACCTTGTGGTGTAATACCCTACTCCTGCTTTGTGGTGGATTGGCCTTGAGATGGGCTGAGGATGAACTAGTACAGTGGGAGAACAACCTCAGGAGGTGTGTTCTTGTGTTTGTGTGAGCTGGTGAGGGTGTGGGTGACTGAATGATCCGTCGTCCCTTCTACAGTGGTGGCTTGGCTCTATTTATAGTGGCCTTGGTCCTCTTCCCAAAATAAAGGCGGGAAGGGTCCCACAACGGCCAGACAACTAGTACATCTTATCCTGACGAAAGGTGGTCTGTGCCTGCAAAGCTTCTTGTCGTGGCGCCGTGGTGGGCTCGGCGATGACCTCCATCCTGCCGTCCTGGCGGTCTTGATCTTGTAGCACGTAAATGGAAACCTTTGGTTGATTCCCCAGGACTCCGCGCCTGCTCTTGCCTCTTTAGCACCAAAGAGGAAACCTGTTTTACTACGCCCGCCTAGCCTTGGTCATCATGGCTCGTGTCATCCGAACCTCACGAGGTGAGGGCTCGCATAGAAATCTCCGCTCCTTAGGAGCTAACCTGAGGAGGCCGCTCCTTCTGGAGGTCTTGGCGTCGTCCGCCTTGCGAGGCTCGGCCCCTCGCGAGGGTCTTGCTTTGTTGGTGCTGAAGATGGGTTGTACCAGGCCATCAATGGAGCCACGCCGCGGGCCGCAGGCAGGCATGTCTGGATACCCCGGTTCCTAGAACGGCCATAGTGCCAGCAGTAGTGGCCAGTAACTCGAACACTACATCAAGACATGACTTTTCGGTTGTCTCACTATCGTCAAGATAGTCTTCATCAACTTTCTTGGAGACCAACAGGGATGTCTCACTATCTTGAACCTTATCTGCATTACTTCCTTTACCATTGCATAACGGGGTACTCTTCTCCAATATTTTGTCTCAAGATTCTAAAAGAGAAACAAGCAGACACATCACAGGTTTACCATGTTGTATATGAAACTCATTTTGGTAAATCAGTTCAGTAGTAAAGTGGACATGATAACAGCATGAAATAAACATATATCTATGTACCATGGTCACTATATGGTCTATATCATTCTAGTTTATGTTGCCAAATCAAGATAGAGACACAGTTCAAATAATATCTGTTTAAGACAAAGCAGAATAGACAAAATTTAAGTGTGGGAAACTACAGAGCAATAACAACACTTGTAATGTGCATGACATGAGAACATAAATGTTTATTCAATTGAAACTGAAATCAACATAGAGCAAGTTACAACAGAAAACCAGTTAAAGAAACAGGTTTAAAACATACCTATTGCGCCATTGGAGTTTCAATTCCATCCTTTAAATTTGAAAATAGTTGGTATGAGTAAATACAGTGATGCGAGAGCAAAGGAGTATGAACCATAGCTACAGAACCTAAAACGAGAACAATTTTTCTTCTGCTTTAAGTGTTGAGTTGGGATTCAGAGTGGTGGTCCTCTGCTCTGGGCACTGCAGTTCCCTTACTAACTGCTCGTGTTTGGGTGCTCTGTGGTGGAGACAGTGATGTGTCAACTAGAACTGGGTTACTATCTGCTGGGGTTGGGGTTAAAAGGGGCGTAGCTAGTTCTCTGTCCAACTGGTAGGTTACAATCTGCGAGATTCTGGGTTATGTGTGGTGGGTCTGGTTCTTGGGCAAGTACAATCATGGTTCTATCTGCATCGATTGGTAGCACTATCTTTTCTAAAGACCGTGTTGTTACTCCCTTAGATACTGCCATCACCCTCTCCAATTCAAATGGCTGATAAACAAGAAAAGTAATTGAATGTACAGACATTGTATGATCGACAGGTGCAATGGATAGTGGGGAATAAAAGAGGGCATGAAATAATTCACATTTATGTTGTCTAACCAAACATGATAGCATGACATAGTTTCACATATACGATGGCTAACTAAATAGGATAGCATGAGACAATTTCACATATATGATGGCTAACTAAAAAGGATGGAAAGACATAGTTCAAAATATGACGACTATGTAAACATGATGACATGATATAACTATATAATGTATTTATTAAATAGGTTGGCATGCCATAATTCACATACATGCCACCTATGGGAACATGATAACATGATATAACTCATGGATAGAATGACATAATTCAAAATATGATGACTGTAAACACTAAACAACATGAGATGATATAACTATATGATGTCTTTATTAAATGGGTTGGCATGCCATAATTCAGATAGATGTTGTCTATGTAAACATGATGGCATGATATAATTCAAATATATGATTTATATATTAAGCAAGTAAGCAGATGGCAATCGCATATATGATGTATAAACTAAGCAATGCAGGACAACATGCATGACATGAGTAATATAACCCTGCCAAGTTTGAGCATAGACCCCAGGGGGAAATAGGACTGGTCATCTGTCTCTGAATCCTCCTCTGAGGAGCTATCCGTAACCAGCAAGATGTCTGCTTCATCAGGTAGCATTGTCTGCTCTGCATACCTTGTTTTCAGTCCAGATACTTCGATCACCGCTTCAAATGGCAGATGCATAGGAAGAGTAGTTGAATATACAAACGTTGTCGACAAATGGAACACGTAATACAAAAAAAAGGATAGCATGATATAATTCACATATATGATGATTGGCTAAACAACATGGCATTGCATAATTCACATATATAATGCCTTGCAACAAGATAGCATTGCATAATTCACATATATAATGTCTTGCAGCAAGAGGGCATTGCATAATTCACATATATGGTAATTAGACACTAAACAGGTGGCATTCACACAAAGCATGTCTAAATTAAGAAAATGACATAGCAATGCAAGACACCATACGCACGATATGAGCAACATAACCATGACAAGTTAGAGCATACACCTTGGGTGGGAAATATGACTGGTCATCTGTCTTTGAATCCTCCTCTGAGGAGCTATCCGTAACAAGAGAGATATGCGCTTCGTCAGATAGCATAGTCTGCTCTAAAGACCTTGTTTTCACTCCAGAATTTTCCATCACCGTGTCAAATGGCTGATGCACACGAAGAGTAGTTGAATGTACTAACATTGTTGACAAATGTAATACATAATGAGAAAAAAGGATGGCATGATATAATTCGCATATAAGATGACTGGCTAAGCAGGATGGCATTGCAAAATTCACATATACGATGCCTGGCTAAACAAGATGGTGTTGCATAATTCACATATCCAATAAAGAAACTAAACAGATGGCATTCACACAAAGCATGTCTAAACTAAGCAGATGACATATTTGACGTATAAAGTAAGCAATGCAAGGCATCATATGCATGATATTACCAACATCAGCATGCCAAGTTAGAGAGAATACCTCAGGGGGTAAATAGGAGTGGTCTTCTCCTTCTGAATCCCCCTCAAAACAATTATCTTCCTCTTGAGTACAATACGAAATGGGTGGAGGGGGCTGCCTTTGCGCCCACCATGGAGCGATGTTTGCATGAAATTTTATGGCCACGCAAGACTCGTCTCTTTTGCTCTACATGTTCAGTTCCATTGTGTACAATAACTGACATGCATAGGAGTAAAACAGAGATTATGTAAGGAGTGCATGCAGAAATCTAGAGTGATGGTAGCAACCTGTGGATAGATCCAAAACCAATGATAGCAAGCAGATAATGGCTTCAGTTAAAAAATACAGATAATGGCTTCTTTACTGTTTGTTTCCCACCCAACATGAAACTCATAGTAGACACGAGAGATTTACCAGATAGTAGATAGATACTATTGATTGCGGCCCCGATATGTACCCCACAACCATTTAAAAACTCAAGTTTGAGCATTAGTTTGGAGCTGACTCAGACTCTAATTGGTGATCAGGACGATAAAGTAGCATGTAATATTAAATGATGCATAATGTAAGCAGAACCGAAAGAGTGTGACCTCTCTTGCGGACCCGTGTAGTCCTCGAGGTCATCTGCTCGGTTGATGATGGTAATCTAGTTATCGTGGCTGCCGGCGGCGGGGAAGAAGATCTGAGGCGGCGAAAGACAGTCTAGAGGCCGGATCCCTGCTGTGGTGGACCTTTTAGTCGTTGGATTACCTGAGCTGGGGTGGACGACGGCGCAGCAGGAGCAGGACGAGCCACACAAGGTTTTCTTTGACAACTATCTGTAAGAGAAGTAATTCTGCAAGGGCTCGTTTGAATTGGAGGATTCTAACAACGCATGGGTAGGAAATACACAAGAATAGGATAGGAATGCACATGCAAAACAGAGAATTTAAAAACACATGATTTCTACCAATTTGGGTGTTTGGTTCACAAGAATTGGAACATCACAGGATGTAAAGAAGCATGATGAGATTAAGTCAAACCACAAGAAATTGTACGGCTATAATGCTATTATGCTACTATCTCTTAGTCTTGTGCTTCATGAATAGGAATTTGAAAAGGAGGACAAGTGGATATTAAAATTCGTACAATTTTTCTTTCAAGGAGACACTAAAGGAACAAATCCTACAGTTTTCCTTTGCTCCATTCCTTTGAACCAAATGCATGAATGGTAGTACCATAGGAAAATTTCCTCCTATGTTTTTCCTTCACTTCTCCTTTCAAGCAATGGTGATTCTAGTAGGCAGGCTTGAGCAGGGAAAAGCCTACACTCGAAAAATGTTTTTGTGCTACTTCTACTACTTTGGAACCCAGGCCACTGCCCTACTAGCTCAACTCCCAGGCCCATCTACAAATGCACAACTCAAACGCGGAGAGGGAAATAATGATGGCGTTCAAGAGAGTCTGTCACGGATAGCTAAGTTGCCTAGTACCTCACTGCTTGTCATATAGTAGGAGAAACTAATCGTATTTCATCTTACTATGTGTGCTCAGTGGACAATATATATAACATGTAGAGTAAAAAAGAGCTGCAACAAGTGTACAACCTCTTTGGCGAAGCCATGTCGATCTCAGTGTGATTGGGTTGGTCGGTGAGGATGCTCCGGCTGATTTGGCTGTCGGAGGAGGGGAAGAAGATCTTAGGCGTCTGGATGGAGCCTGGGGTACTACTCCGCTGTGATGGAGGGTTTTGTCATTGGAGCAGCTCTGGTGAGTTGTACGACGACGAGGTTGAAGCAGGACAAGAGAGACAACTTTAACCTGAGTGGAATTCTAATAGCATCTCCAATAGATGACATAAAATACATAACCACAAAGTGCTAGATGTAAAATACGTCAGCCGCTCATCTCTGAACTTAACTGTCGAAACTGAATTTAACTACTGAAATTGAATTTAACTGTCGAAACTAAATTTCGTTGTCGAAACTGAATTTTACAATCAAAACGGAATGCACTAGTAGCAGAAAAGCAATAGCAGCAGCAGCGCGTGCGAGAGCTGGGGCAACTGGTCATGTAGCAGCATCTCGGGTAGCAGATGGAGGGGCTCGAGGGAGAACAGGATCTGCTACTCGTGCAGCAGCAGCAGCGCGCAAGCAAGAGCAAGAGCGAGAGCAGCAGCAAGAGCAAGAGCAAGAGTGAGAGCAGCAGCGTGAGCAAGAGCAAGAGGAGACCAGGCAGGGGACCAAGATCAAGAGCATAGCAGCAGCGCGAGTGAGAGCCAAAGCAGCGGTAGCTCCTACTAATGTGGACGTCGCCGCCGAGGGAGCGACACCATGGAGGAAGTGGTCGACAACGCCGCTGTGGATGGACCCGCGCCATGTCGGCTCGTGACCGAGTGCCGGTAGCAGCATGAGATCGAATCAACAAGAAAATGCGGTGATTAGTGTAGAACAGCTTTGGTGGCGCCAATTAGGCCTCAGCTTCATCCGAGGAATCGGTGATGATGCTGCTCTTCTGGTGGTGCAGGTGAAGACGATGGAGTGGGAATGGAGGTGGCGCGAAAGACGAGGGGAACGTTGGGCAGCTACTTGGAGGTGGAGGACAGGGTGGCTGAACCGGCGGGACGATGAGATCGATGACGGATCCTCATTCGATGCAGTGGATGAGGGACGTCGAGGTGTTGCTGTGGACGACGTCATCGGGGAAGAGGCTCCGGCTGGGTGGCAGACGGAGGAGGGTGTGGGGCTTCGCGGGTTTTCGTGGCCTCTGTGTACGAATGGGTGGGCGGATGGGATGGGAGGGGGGAACCATGGCTTAGGGACACACTTGTCCGAAATGTGGGCTAAGTTACGAAAGTACCCCCACCGATTTGAGCTAGGCAGTTCTTTCGGTTCAGGGGTATCACGGGCATTTCGCGTGTCGGGATTTCGTAGGAGGTGGGATTTTTCGCGCGCGTTGTAATTTTGGGATAGCAAGGCGCGGGTTGAGATGGAGGGAGCGCGAGTTTTTGAAGCACAACGAGATAAATATATATCTTAAATATTTCGGGGTAACAAGGCGCGGGTTGAAATTTCCGGACAAGCCTAACGTGTAATATACCAAATCAATTCGCACTTCCCTCGATGAAAAAACAAAAAGAAATCAATTTGCACCACACAAGAGAGTCTAGTCCCGTTTACTATACCAAATCAATTCGCACTAAAAATGCCATTCAAAACTTTGAATTCATGTTATGTTCAATTAAAATATTTCGCTACGTGTATAATGCATGCAACCTGCTACTCAAATGAGCGTTTTAGTGCATTCCAAACGTATACACTAACACTTCAATATGAACTAAATTTGAATTCGTTTCTCTATTTGAATAAGATCTACAATCATGATTCCTGTCAAGTTAAACCATTTTAATTTGTTTCTCTATTTTGATAAGATCTACAATCATCATTATTGTCAAGTTAAACCATCATTTGTATATTATCTTCACAGCACACCACATGGTTACTGTCAAGTTGGATATGAACTATGTGTACTATATGAACTCGAAC
The DNA here is from genome assembly GCA_021605145.1 of Aegilops bicornis. Taxonomy (NCBI): domain Eukaryota; kingdom Viridiplantae; phylum Streptophyta; class Magnoliopsida; order Poales; family Poaceae; genus Aegilops; species Aegilops bicornis. The sequence goes on along the minus strand of CM038675.1, from coordinate 380,948,886 downwards.
TCGATTATTTGAATCCACTTTATGTTGATTTCAAATCACAGTACATTTCAAGCTCTAGCTAGATCTTCATAATCTAAACCATGTCTCATATGTATAATGTGTTTATCACATAATGTATGGTGCCCCGCCTCCTACGCCTACAAGTATTTAGATGTGAGTTGCAAACGCCACACATTGTCACAAATTCAAATAAAATGTGAGATTGTTTGATATATAGTATGGTTTAGATTGTTCAATATTTAGTTGTGAGCTGCAAACGCCACACATTATCACAAATTCAAATAAAATGTGAGATTGTTCGATGTATAGTATGGTTTAGATTGTTCGATGTTTAGCTGTGAGTTGCAAACGCCACACATTATCACATTAAGGTATAACACATCAAAAACCACACCACGCGTATCACTGCTGTATTCATGCATGCATATGTTTATAACACTATGATCTCCTATTCAAATATATGAATCCACTTTCATATCGAATTATGATCTCTGTTAATCTCTTACACCCACACAATCCTCTTACCTTTGTAGCTAGCACTAACTTTCTCTCGTGCGTGCACACGCCCTCCTCGCCCTCCCCCTCCCACAGCATTCTATCCATCACGCACATTCATTTTTTTCTTTAGGTCGTTCTTCCACGGTCTCCACAAATCCTTTCCGGCACACACCGAGCGATAAACCTATCCAATGATGTCTGCCTACCACATACACACGCACCTTCCATCTCATCCTTTCTGTGTCCATGCCTCATGTCTCTCATACGGTCCCGCATACGTGTAAACGGTCGCCCCTCTTTTCATCGATCTCACAATCGCACACTCCTCCCCCTATCTAGCTAGTAGGCCTGTCGCACCACCTCCTAGCTCCATTATCTCTGTCTATCCGTCTTGCTGGGCCTTATTTGCCTCTAACAAATGGATGTACACTGACGGATCTCCCTCTATACATATAGCTAGCTAGGTCGTTATAACTCGTTTTCCCCACGCGTCGATCAATCTACCTCATTAGTTATGTCTCTCCCTTCCTCCGACACACAACAATTGATCTACCGATCTAGTTAGGTATGTTTACCAAACACATGGCCCCCCTTCATCATCCATGCATGCCTCCCGACACATCTATTATGCACACGCACACACCGAAATACATCATTGATAAAATTGCAGTTCTAATCTCAGTTTGTCTTGTAGGCCTCTCCCACCATCTTCGAGAAGCAACTCCACCAGCCATCCAGCACTCTACCTCTCTCTCTCTCTCTCTCTCTCTCTCTCTCTCTCTCCCTGTCCCAACCTATTTCCCATCCTTCACTTATGTATGGATGTCGACCGATCTTCCTCAAGACATAGCTGGGTCTCTCCTTCTCAACACATATACGAGTCGATCTACCTCTCTAGTTAGATCTCTTCCTCCCCCCCCTCCCCCCCACACACCGATACATCGAGCGCTCTAGTCATGTCTCCCTGCCACACACAAACTTGCCATGTGCCATCTAACGTTCCGGTAGGTCAGTCTCCCTATATCTTTGAATTGCACACACACAATTTCGATGGCTCTCTTCATCGATATCGCACCCACCCACTTGATCCTCTCTTCGACTCTATCGATATCTATGACCCCTCCCTCTCTTCTCGTGGGTCGCCCCTCTATGTATGATATAGACAAGCCTCTATTTCACACACATTGCATGTGAAAATTTTTGTTTGAGATATCATCGACACATATTCCCACAAATACATTCACGAAATCACTCCCCAACAAAAAAAACTCACAAACGCACACGCCATCTGTCTAGGTTTGTATCTCTCACACACACCCACGTAGGTGGGGGACGTGCACGAAGAGAAGAGGTGCACGCACGGTGCACGTACTCCCGTCTCTTTCCCAACCACACCCGCATGGGTCCACGGTGGAGCTCATTTCTGTACGAAAAGGCAACCCACGTGGTAATTTGACACATGTACTAGTTGTCCACTTGATGGAGGATCATGTACCACGGGTGAACAAACAAATTGTGGCTTGACACATTATGTTAAAAAAAGAGGCAAACCAAGTGGGGCCAACCTTAGAGGCAAGGCTCTATACACTGGAGATGCTCTATACGTATTACTTTTGATATGTCTCGTCAACTCACAGAATGATGAGTAGCTTGCTTAATATGCCGTCTCCCCCTCTCACCGGCGCGGTGGCTCGCAGAGTCGCAGGACGAGGAGAAGCTTGCTTACTATGCCTACGCCCGCTCCCTCGCCCACGCGCGCGGTGGCTCGCAGGATGTGGAGAAAATTTTACTACTCCCTACGTTACTCCTCATCCCTACCTTGGTTAGAGAGATTATCATATTGTTTGAAATATATGTCTTTTACTAGTAGATTTCAATATGAACTACTAGTACATACTCCAAACACTGATGTATATAGACGTATTTTAGAGTGTAGATTCACTCATTTTACTCTGTATGTAGTCCATATTGAAACAGACATACAAGTACGCACTCTCCCTCGCCCCTCGCTCGACCCTCGCCCACGTGCTGGACGTGCAGCAATTCATTCGGTCTCGGATAGCCAGAACGATATACTGTAGTACCATTATTGTTGGACTTCCCGAAGAGGCGAAGATCCAAGCGCAAGGTTAATTTTTTTTAGATGCCAAGCGCAAGGTTTATAGGAGAACGGGTACTAGTAGTACTAGTAGTACGTACCAATGGTACGTACTGTATGAGGAAGAAGGCAACAAGATGTATGTTTTGCGTGACAGTCTCTTCTTACAGGACGTGTTAGACCTAGTGGACCTCATTGTTGCAATGGGAGTACTATCATAGATGGCACGATTCACAGTGGTGGGCAACGGGAATAATTCGGAGCTTCTTAGTCTTAAACCCCATGAAGAAGTCCCACCGAAAGGAATAGCCATCCTCTACACGTGCTCCTATGTAAAATGAGTAAATGAGACAAAATAGAAAGAGACAAAGTAAAAAAATAACCAGCCTTAGAGCCAGCCCTATTGTTTCAGTTAATGATATTTCTACGTCGTGATTGACATGCATGGCTATATTATTAACCATGCTACGGAGGTAGAAGCGGATTTTTATTTATTTTCGGAGCTAGCAGCAGATGGATATTCAACGAGGAGTGAAATGATGGATGCTTCCACAGTCAAACATAGAGAAAGGTGGGCCTCGTGATTTGACGGCTTATTAGTCATTATTACTGCCTATACTCTTTGCCCATATAATAACCGTGTGGTAGAGAGGTGCACGCACCCACGCACGTAGTACTAGTAGCACTCTTTGCGTCTTTTGCGTCTTCCCCAACCACACACGTGACACGGTATAGCTCAATTATGTACGATGATGCAGCCCACATGATAATTTGACGCGTCTAGTAGTAGTTACTCACTTATAAATAATGGAGGGTCGGGAACCATGCATGAACGGTGCCGTGTCATTTATAAATAAAGTTTTTTTCCTTCAGTGGCACGTACGCAATATAAATAGGTTCAAATGGAGAGAAAAAAAAAGAAATCGCTCCACTATACATAGCCAGGATGAGCCTCCATTGTTGCTCGCTGGGGTTGCTCTCTTCACACTCTCTCGCACAAAACGACTGTGGCCACATCTCTAACATCTGGGCGGATCACGTCTGCCGGGGGAAGGGGTGGATTCTTTGTGTAGATGCGGTCGCTGTTGCCGACGGCGAAAACCCACTGTCGGCACGTCCTGATCAGGGGTCCCTGTCATTCTATCTCACAAAGCCGGTGTGGTTGCCTTCGTCCCTTGCTCACTGTCGCGACGTGGGCAGTTGTCGCCTCCCACCGCACTCCTCTAAGTTGAGCTACGTCCCGACATCCCTTAGGTACAACTTCCTTTACAACCGGCTTGCACCACTGCCCCAGCTGCCCACATTGCTCCATGTGGATATTTCTCTACTTCTTTGCTCCATACGTGCACTCTCTTGGCTTTTACTATATTTGTTGATGAGTTTATGTCTCATCGACTAGTCCCAGTAATCTTATTCTAATCACGCTGCTTCAATTTCTTTGCCACAGGGATGGTCATCTCGATTTTAGTGAAACTGCATAAAATGATCCGATGGTCAAAGGGTTGCAAACTTCATTTTTCGGAAGGTTCAACATCGCCAGCAAATTAACCTAGTTAGGGTTTAGGGTTCAAGGGCTAGGGACTGCATGGATCGTTTTTTTTCTTTAGTTGTCTCTGTTCCAAAATAAGTGTCAACTTTAGTAGTAGTACAACTTTGTACTAAAGTTTGCATAAAGTTGAGACACTTATTTTGGAACGGAGGGAGTACATATTTGGCTATGATCTGTCAATCATTGAGATTCAATAGCATGCATGTTAGTCTCCTTTCTATTTGATGAAATGTTGCAATAGGGCAACCTTGGACGCAAGATATATGAAACAGAAGCTGGAAGCTTCATAGCATTGTACAAATTTATCTCGCTGAGAAGTTACAATACATACTATACTACTATGTAAAGAGTTAGGTGTCGCACGGTGCCTAGAAAATATGGTGATAGTGTGAGGTGGGCCATGTAATCACTGAGCTTGCGTGTTTTCACTGCTTTCGCACTCCTCTGCTGTAAGAATGGAGAAAATTGTAATATACCTCCTTTCACCAAAACGTGGGACATCCAGCAGTCGTACCACCTCAGTAATAATGATCAATGAGCCGTCAAATCACATAGACCCAACAAAGAAGTTGGACTGACGGGCAACCATCACTCTTGAATCCGCTTCTCCCTTCAACGCAGGTGCTAGTGAGAGGTCGCATCCGCTCTGCCCGAGCATGAATGCGGCATCGATTCTCTGTAGCGGCGCTGACCGTTTTGGGCGGGAAGCGCGCGCGAAAGATGGAGGGGCTTTGGGTGGGCCGGGCTGGTCAGGAGCGGGCGTGGCAGTTGTCCCAATCCGACGCCCAGAAACGAGAGGATGCACCAACTCTCGCGGCTAAATCATACACTACACACCATCTCTCTGTAGGAGTAGGTCGATGTGTCGCTCTCTCTAACACACACACACACACACACTGTTAAAACACACACACACACACATTGTTCATAGAATAGGAATATCGTGTGAGTGGGAAGCCACCGGAAGTGAGATAAATGGAGTACGTACAAGAAGAGAAGAGGTGAAGAATATTCCATCAAACCTGGACTGAGGAGTAGTACTCGCTCCGTCTAGGTGTTAAGTCATCTTACAAAAATCAGATATTCCCAAAATGTTTAGGCATCGTCCATTAACTTCGCATCTGAATCCCCTCCTAGCCTCGTTGCTAGCGAGCATTGTTACTTACTCTGCCTTGTTATCTCCCCCGGAAACCCAATGCATGGAGCGCAACTACGCGTTGATCAGTCAAGGAATCAAAGTCGGCTTGCATGTGAGTTAATACGTGGCCCTGCATGGTAGCTAGAACGACATCTCTTAATTATTGTGATTAATTGTTGCATTTAGAGACAGAAATCAGGGCTTTGATTTGAGGAAGGACCGGTCAAGTTTCTCCTTCTCCTTCAATCTGCTTGCACCTTGGTCCCGTTGCACCTTCTAACGTGACTTACACCTAGACGGAGGGAGTAGTACGAGATATAGTGGCACACTGACTTAGGTCAAATACAAGTGCCCAAAATTATTGGAAGAGAGCAAAGTGTACAAACTAAATAATTAAAATTGAATTTCTCATTTTTTCCGAAATGGAGGCAAAAGATTTGCCTCATCCACTAAATAAGAGGAGAATAGAGTTTCGCAGTTTGCAAGTGATCCTAAAAATAAACGACATGGTGATTACTCTCAATACGCCCTAGTTTCTTAGCACCCGTTGTAACCCTTAGTACATACGGTGGCACACTGACTTAGGCCGAATACAAGTGCCCAAAATATTTAAAATTGGAGGATGGTGCAGCCCACCTTTCTGATATTTTGACCGTGTGTGGTTCAGCTGTTGTTCACTTCGGAGGCTCGTGTACCACACATGAACGTTAATAAGCGCGACCGGGAGGCATGCAGCGTTAATTGCGAGTTGACTCCTTCGAGCGTTAAATTTTCTTCATGTACTAGCATTGCCCCTAGTATTTTTCTTCACAACGTTAAATAAAGAGTTCCCTTTCACGCACAATTTAAAACAATTTTGATGGAGAGAAAGAAAACCACTCCATCTATATACGCTGCAGCCTCCGCGCTTGTTTTCTAGGGTTTGCCCTTTTCACACACTCTCTCCACTATATATACACGCTGGAGCCTCAGCGCTTGTAGTTGCTCTCCTCACACTCTCTCACCCTCTCCAGATCTAAACAAGACTTTGTTTGCCTCTCTCTCTCCCCCCTCACTCCTGGTCAAAGAGCCCGCATGATCCGTCTGTCGAGAAGGGAAGGAGGCTTAACGCTGTCGCCGTTGGCGAGGGAGGGAATCCACTACCGGCGCAGCTATTCTCTTTCACTGAGCAGCGGCGCGGGAGGGCCTCCGACCCCTTCTTCCTTGCTGTCGTACATAGTGTGGGCTGATCGGCCTCCGGCCGCCCTCTGAGCCACACCCCGAGAACCTTAAGGTATAATTTACTTATTCCACATGCATTTCTCTAGCTGCATGTGGGCTTTTTCCGCTTCTGCACCCGAATCTAGGTGTTGGATCAAACAGGAAAGTAGTGGGGAAAGTTGTATAGCATGAATCTAGGATGTGGTTCAAAGAGGAAATGAAGGGGGAAAGTAGTACAGACTGGCTATCTAGCACCTACGTTGGTTGAAAAGGGAAAACAATGACAAACGCATTACACACATCTGTAACGAACCGATCTTTCTGTTTTGGGGCACAAGGCTGTAGAGTTTGAGCAGGACTAGATTTGCTGCCCTCACATAGGGAAAAGTGTCTAAAGATAACAAAACTGGGACCAGTACAAATATGCTCATTGGTTGGTTGTTCTTTGTTGCAACAGACTGTGCATCACCCCTTTATACATCGGTAGATGCACATGGTGCTGGTGCGTCCACTATCCCATACAACTCTTTAGATGTTGTTAATCTAAGGCCCTATTTGGTTAAAAAGTCCAGGACTTTTTTTAGTCCCAACTAAAAAGTCCCTAGTTCCTACCTGTTTGGTTCCAGGGACTAAACATGGACTAGAGGTTATCAAATGACATGCTAAAAGACCATGTTACCCCTAGTAATGAACTAATAGAGACAAGGTGCGGTTTGGGGCAGGGGCAATAGTTGGAAAAAGTCTCAAAAAGACTCTCCCTCAGGGTCTTCTTTCCTTAGTCCCAAATGCCCACTTTTAGTCCCTAAAAGTCCCTCCTGTTTGGTTTAGATGGGACTAAAAGGGGCCTTTTTAGTCCCTACACCAAAAAGTCCTTGTATACAAACAACCTCTAATAATGCCGCTGAAAAAATCGAAGCAATGCCACAGTTAAAATAAAATTACATGTTTAATGAACTTTATTGTTAATATAATCTCTCTATTAATATGAATCAATGCCACTATTTGAGAAATGCTACTGTCTTGCTTTCTTTCCCATTTAGATAAGTTAGATGCTTCTTTTTGTGGACTTCTGTGTCATCCACCGTTATTGGCCAGTAGTTGTTTCCTTTGCACCTCTCTGTAAACAGGGTTATCTACTTCACCTTGTTGCTATTGTGACCTTTTATTACCTTTGCACAAAACACTTTTGTTTTAAGAGTGTTTTGTGCAGTTCAACCAAAATGTCACACCGACAATGTTGCTTGATTGCTTGATTTTAGTGGACTGCACAAGAGGAGATCTGACTTCCTATCCGAGTCGGCAAATTTTTTTCAGATCTTCTTCTTGTGTGTTGTTTCAATTCCGTGTCATGAGAGGTCAATACTAGCCTTCTTTCACATGATTGTGCAGTGTACTATCATATGTTGTGCTACTTATACGGTAATGTTGCTTGATTTTAGTGAACTGCACAAATGGTGACAAGACTTCCAAACTGTATGTGCACCGTAATATCCCATTGAGGTAATATAATGATATTTCACAACTGTTGGCCTATATTTTGCTACTCTCATCAGAAAATTAATGTCGTTGTTTAGTGCTCTACTTGTGCTCCCTAATTGACATGCCAAATCTTAAATTGAAGGCGAAGCTTGTCTTTTATTGAACCAAGTGATGAAGGGGAAGAAAAAGCGGAAGAAAACAAAAATCAACTCCTGGTGCTATAATGAAGAACTGGAGCTGTGATGACATAAGTAATGATATAGTTTTGCATCTTAATTTATTTCTATAGATGGAACGAGCAATTTTTTAGCCACTGATTTGATGCACTCTTAATGTAATATGTAATTATCTCTACTTGTGCAAACAGGGATCTTCTTTGAAGATAACATATATTTTAGTGGAACTGCACAAGAAGATGTTGGAAACATTAAACTAATCGAGGAGTATATAGTAAGCATGGCAACCACAGTAGATAACAACAGATGGTTGTCGGTGTCAAAACCGGCAGATCTCGGGTAGGGGGTCCCGAACTGTGTGTCTGAGGATCAATGGTAACAAGGGATGATGGGGACACGATGTTTACCCAAGTTCGGGCCCTCTTAAAGGAGGTAAAACCCTACGTCCTGCTCGATTGTATTTGATGAGTATAGGGGTTACAAGAGTTGATCTACCTCGACATCATAATGGCTAAACCCTAGCTATCTAGCCTATGATTATTCGAATAGCCTCTATGGACTAAACCCTCTGGATTATATATACATCGGAGGGGCCTAGGGTTGTACAAAGCCGGTTTACAGAGAAAGGAAATAACATATCCGGATACCAATCTTGCCATCCACGCATATAGGAGTCCTATCCAGACACGGGGCATAGTCTTATGTTTTTATCTTCATGGCCCACCAGTCCGGCTCATATCGAATAGCCCGGACACCCGAGGACCCCCTAATCCAGGACTCCCTCACCCTGAACCAGTCTTTGATGATGATGTGTTCGACACGCGAATTATCTTCGGCATTGCAAAGCGGGTTCCTTCTCCTGAACATTTTGAGTTAGCTCCCTACATAGAGGAACTGTGTCCGGCTCTGCACCATCAATACAACCCTTAGCCATGAAGGTAACAAGTCCAAATTGGCACAATATCTTTTACTGACAGCTTTTTTGGCGAAGCGTCACACTTGACTCCTTAACATTTTCAACCGTTTTCACGCCTCCTGTTTCGTGTTTCGAGGCTTAGCCTCCATTGGCAAGTCTTGTCAATGCAGAGATCGTGCCCGCCCATTATGGGATTTTCATATATATGGTTTGGGTAACCCAACCGTGCCCTATGCACGATCTCGTTGGGAACAGGCGAGATTTATGGCTTGAGAGGGGGACTTTTGGTATTTTCACAGTCTATAATAGGATAAATATCCCTCCTTTTTCCCCATGCGTTCTTCTAACTCCTGCTTCCCAACCTCCAAGGTCCGGTGCTACCTCTTGAGCACTGCGTTGGTCTTCCCTTGAAGAGGAAAGAGTGATGCAGTAAAGCAGCGTAAGTATTTCCCTCTGTTTTTGAGAACCAAGGTATCAATCTAGTAGGAGGCCACGCACGAGTCCCTCGCACCTACACAAACAAATAAAATCCTCGCAACCAACGCAATAAAGGGGTTATCAATCCCTTCACGGTCACTTACGAAAGTGAGATCTGATAGATATGATAAGATAATATTTTTGGTATTTTTATGATAAAGATGCAAAGTAAAGAAAGTAAAATAAAAACGGTGCCAGAAATAGCTTGTTGTCAGGAGATTAAATATGATGGAAAATAGACCCGGGGGCCATAGGTTTCACTAGTGCTTCTCTCGAGAGCATAAGTATTACGGTGGGTTAACAAATTAATGTTGAGCTATTGACAGAATTGATCATAGTTATGAGAATATCTAGGTATGATCATGTATATAGGCATCACGTCCGCGACAAGTAGACCGACTCCTGCCTGCATCTACTACTATTACTCCACACATCGACCACTATCCAGCATGCATCTAGAGTATTAAGTTCAAAAGAACAGAGTAACGCTTTGAGTAAGATGACATGATGTAGAGGGGTAAACTCATGCAATATGATATAAACCCCATCTTGTTATACTCGATGGGAACAATACAATACGTGCCTTGCTGCCCCTACTGTCACTGGGAAAGGACACCGCAAGATTGAACCCAAAGCTAAGCACTTCTCCCATTGCAAGAAAGATCAATCTAGTAGGCCAAACCAAACTGATAATTCGAAGAGACTTGCAACGATAACCAGTCATACATAAAAGAATTCACAGAATATTCAAATATTGTTCATAGATAAACTTGATAATGAACCCACAATTCATCGGTCTCAACAAACACACCGCAAAAGAAGATTACATCGAATAGATCTCCACGAGAATCATGGAGAACTTTGTATTGAGACCCAAAGAGAGAGAAGAAGCCATCTAGCTAATAACTATGGACCCAAAAGTCTGAGGTAAACTACTCACACATCATCGGAGAGGCTATGGTGTTGATGTAGAAGCCCTCCGTGATTAATGCCCCCTCCGGCGGAGCTCCAGAAAAGGCCCCAAGATGGAATCTCACAGGTACAGAAGGTTGCGGCGGTGGAATTAGGTTTTTGGCTCCGTATCTGGTAGTTTGGGGGTACGTAGGTATATATAGGAGGAAGAAGTACGTCGGTGGAGCAACATGGGCCCCATGAGGGTGGAGGGCGCGCCCAGGGGGGTAGACGCGCCCCCTACCTCGTGCCTTCCTGGTATCTTTCTTGACGTAGGGTCCAAGTCCTCTGGATCACGTTCGTTCCAAAAATCACGTTCCCGAAGGTTTCATTCCGTTTGGACTCCGTTTGATATACTTTTTCTGCGAAACTCTGAAATAGGCAAAAAACAACAATTCTAGGTTGGGCCTCCAGTTAATAGGTTAGTCCCTAAAATAATATAAAAGTGTATAATAAAGCCCATTAATGTCCAAAACATAATATAATATAGCATGGAACAATAACAAATTATAGATACGTTGGAGATGTATCAAGCATCCCCAAGCTTAATTCCTGCTCGTCCTCGAGTAGGGAAATGATAAAAACAGAATTTTTGATGTGGAATGCTACTTGGAATAATTTCAATGTAATTCTCTTAATTGTGTTATGAATATTCACATCCGAAAGATTCAAGACAAAAGTTTAATATTGACATAAAAATAATAATACTTCAAGCGTACTAACTAAGCAATTATGTCTTCTCAAAATAACATGGCCAAAGAAAGTTATCCCTACAAAATCATATAGTCTGGCTATGCTCTATCTTCACCACACAAAGTATTTAAATCATGCACAACCCCGATGACAAGCCAAGCAATTGTTTCATACTTTTGGTGTTCTCAAACTTTTCAATCTTCACGCAATACATGAGCATGAGCCATGGACATAGCACTATATGTGGAATAGAATAGTGGTTGTGGAGAATACAAAAAAAAAAGGAGAAGATAGTCTCACATCAACTAGGCGTATCAACGGGCTATGGAGATGCCCATTAATAGATATCAATGTGAGTGAGTAGGGATTGCCATGCAACGGATGCACTAGAGCTATAAGTATATGAAAGCTCAACAAAAGAAACTAGGTGGGTGTGCATCCAACTCGCTTGCTCACGAAGACCTAGGGCATTTTGAGGAAGCCCATCATTGGAATATACAAGCCAAGTTCTATAATGAAAAATTTCCCACTAGTATATGAAAGTGATATCATAGGAGACTCTCTATCATGAAGATCATGGTGCTACTTTGAAGCACAAGTGTGGTAAAAGGATAGTAGCATTGTCCCTTCTCTCTTTTTCCCTCATTTTTTTTATTTGGGCCTTTTTTATGGCCTCTTTTTTTAGTCCGGAGTCTCATCCCGACTTGTGGAGGAATCATAGTCTCCATCATCCTTTCCTCACTTGGGACAATGCTCTGAAAAATGATGATCATCACACTTTTATTTACTTACAACTCAATACTTAGAACAAAATATGACTCTATGTGAATGCCTCCGGCGGTATACCGGGATATGCAATGATTCAAGAGTGACATGTATGGAAGAATTATGAACGGTGGCTTCGCCACAAATACAATGTCAACTACATGATCATGCAAAGCAATATGACAATGATGGAGCATGTCATAATAAACTGAACGGTGGTAAGTTGCATGGCAATATATCTCAGAATGGCTATGGAAATGCCATGGTAGGTAGGTATGGTGTCTGTTTTGAGGAAGGTATATGGTGGGTGTATGATACCGGCGAAAAGTGTGCGGTATTAGAGAGGCTAGCAATGGTGGAAGGAAGAAAGTGCGTATAATCCATGGACTCAACATTAGTCATAAAGAACTCATATACTTATTGCAAAAAATCTACAAGTTGTTGAAGCAAAGTATTACGCACATGCTCCTAGGGGGTTAGATTGGTAGGAACAGACCATCGCTCGTCCCCGACCGCCACTCATAAGGAAGAAATTCAATAAATAAATCATGCTCCTACTTCATCACATAACGGTTCACCACATGTGCATGCTACGGGAATCACAAACTTTAACACAAGTATTTCTCAAATTCAAAACTACTCAACTAGCATGACACTAATATCACCATCTCCATATCTCCAAACAATTATCAAGTATCAAACTTCTCAAAGTATTCAACACACTCATAAGAATTATTTTTACTAATCTTGAACGCCTATCATAATTAAAGCAAATTACCACGCTGTTTTGTAGGACTCTCAAAATAATATAAGTGAAGCATGAGAGAACAATAGTTTCTATAAAACAAAACCACCACCGTGCTCTAAAAGACATAAGTGAAGCCCTAGAGCAAAAACTATATAACTCAAAAGATATAAGTGAAGCACATAGAGTATTCTAACAATTTCCGAATCATGTGTGTCTCTCTCAAAAGGTGTGTACAACAAGAATTATTGTGGCAAACTAACAAATAAAGACTCAAATAATACAAGACGCTCCAAGCAAAACACATATCATCTGGTGAATAAAAATATAGCTCCAAGTAAAGTTACCGATGGAAGTAGACAAAAGAGGGGATGCCTTCCGGGGCATCCCCAAGCTTTGGCTTTTTGGTGTCCTTAGATTATCTTGTGGTGCCATGGGCATCCCCAAGATTAGGCTCTTTCCACTCCTTGTTCCATAATCCAACAAATCTTTCACCCAAAACTTGAAAACTTCACAACACAAAACTCAGCAGAAAATCTCGTGAGCTCCGTTAGCGAAAGAAAACAAAACACCACTTCAAGGTACTGTAATGAACTCATTATTTATTTATATTGGTGTTAAACCTACTGTATTCCAACTTCTCTATGGTTTATAAACTATTTTACTAGCCATAGATTCATCAAAATAAGCAAACAACACACGAAAAACAGAATCTGTCAAAAACAGAACAGTCTGTAGTAATCTGTAACTAACGCAAAGGTCTGAAACTCCGAAAATTCAGCCAAAATAGGAAGGCCTAGACAATTTATTTATTGATCATCAGAAATTGGAATCAATATTTTATCACGTTCTGCTGATTTTTAACAATTATTTTCGTAAACAGAAAGTTTCTGGAATTTTCAGCAAGATCAAATAACTATCATCCAAGAAGATCCTATAGGTTTAACTTGGCACAAACACTAATTAAAACATAAAAACACATCTAACCATAGGCTAGATCAAATATTTATTCCTAAACATAAGCAAAAAGCAAAAAAAACTAAAAATAAAATTGGGTTGCCTCTCAACAAGCGCTATCGTTTAACGCCCTTAGTTAGGCATAATAGCAAGGATAGATCTAGGTATTGCCATAATAATAGGATAGATCGTTAAAACTCATTTCATATTCTCTACGTTCAGCAGCAAGTTTTCTTTGAGGCAAGCAAAAGTAATCAAAAGAGCTAAATTTAATGGGACAAAAGTCCCCAAGATCAACTTTAGGAGGTATAGGTTCCTCCTTCGGCCCTTCGTATTGCACAACCAATTCATCATTATAAGCATTCTTTTGACAGAACTTTGTGAGCCTATACTCGAGAGAATATCCTAGCTCATTATTTTGAATAGCAAAATCAATCATTATTAAGTTCAGAAATTCTATCAACTAGAACATTGGTAGGAACCTTTTTTCTAAGGTTTTCATTAAAAGCAACATAGTCTAGAGATTGAAAACACATTATTTCCTCTTGATCAAATAAGATAGTTTCTATGGGAGGACGGCCAGCGTCCACCCTATAATGCGCAAATATTTCTTTGGCCTCTTTTATTATAAATCTGAACTCATGAGCCAAAAAGATAGTAGCGACATGCTTAACAGAAGAATGCTCAATATTAGAAAATTCTAAGAAAATCCTTTGTATGCAAGGGTGCATGTGCATAAATTGCCTTTCAAGTTCAACTACAAGCATGTCAATAGCGTCCGCAAGACTACTAGTTCTATGAAGAATAGAACTACCCATAGAAGGCAAAGCACCGGCACAAGTAAAGAAATCTTGAATAACCCCTTTTCCAATAATATTACCACTACCAATTAGGAATTTTTTTGTATGTAAGATAGGGGTTCTTCAAATAGAGCATCAGAATTTTCCATGTTATTACTATTGTCCATATCGACAATAGTTTCCCCAATTTCAGACATAACGGCAGAAAGTGCGAGGGGCAAAAAGAAAGAGGTAGGCGAACGGAAAAGAGAGAGGGCGAATAAAACGACAAGGGTGAAGTGGGGGAGAGGAAAACGAGAGGCAAATGGCAAATAATATAATGCGGGAGATAAGGGTTTGTGATGGGTACTTGGTATGTTGACTTTTGCATAGACTCCCCGGCAACGGCACCAGAAATCCTTCTTGCTACCTCTTGAGCACTGCGTTGGTTTTCCCTTGAAGAGGAAAGGGTGATGCAGTAAAGCAGCGTAAGTATTTCCCTCTGTTTTTTAGAACCAAGGTATCAATCCAGTAGGAGGCCACGCATGAGTTCCTCGCACCTACACAAACAAATAAAATCCTCGCAACCAACGCAATAAAGGGGTTGTCAATCCCTTCACGGTCACTTATGAAAGTGAGATATGATAGATATGATAAGATAATATTTTTGGTATTTTTATGATAAAGATGCAAAGTAAAGAAAGTAAAATAAAAACGGTGCCAGAAATAGCTTGTTGTCGGGAGATTAAATATGATGGAAAATAGACCCGGGGCCATAGGTTTCACTAGTGGCTTCTCTCGAGAGCATGAGTATTACGGTGGGTAAACAAATTACTGTTGAGCAATTGATGAATTGAGCATAGTTATGAGAATATCTAGGTATGATCATGTATATAGGCATCACGTCCGCGACAAGTAGACCGACTCCTACCTGCATCTACTACTATTACTCCACACATCAACCGCTATCCAGCATGCATCTAGAGTATTAAGTTCAAAGGAACAGAGTAACGCTTTAAGTAAGATGACATGATGTAGAGGGATAAACTCATGCAATATGATATAAACCCCATCTTGTTATCCTCGATGGCAACAATACAATACGTGCCTTGCTGCCCCTCATTCTTTGGGAAAGGACACCGCAAGATTGAACCCAAAGCTAAGCACTTCTCCCATTGCAAGAAAGATCAATCTAGTAGGCCAAACCAAACTGATAATTCAAGAGACTTGCAAAGATAACCAATCATACATAAAAGAATTCAGAGAAGATTCAAATATTGTTCATAGATAAACTTGATCATAAACCCACAATTCATCGGTCTCAACAAACACACCTCAAAAGAAGATTACATCGAATATATCTCCACGAGAATCTTGGAGAACTTTGTATTGAGACCAAAGAGAGAGAAGAAGCCATCTAGCTAATAACTATGGACCCGAAGGTCTGAGGTAAACTACTCACACATCATCGAAGAGGCTATGGTGTTGATGTAGAAGCCCTCCGTGATCAATGCCCCCTCCGGTGGAGCTCCAGAAAAGGCCCCAAGATGGGATCTCACGGGTACAGAAGGTTGCGGCGGTGGAATTAGGTTTTTGGCTCCGTATCTGGTAGTTTGGGGGTACGTAGGTATATATAGGAGGAAGAAGTATGTCGGTGGAGCAACATGGGCCCCACGAGGGTGGAGGGCGCGCCCCCTACCTCGTGCCTTCCTGGTAGCTTTCTTGACGTACGGTCCAAGTCCTCTTGATCACGTTCGTTCCAAAAATCACGTTCCCGAAGGTTTCATTCCATTTGGACTCCATTTGATATTCTTTTTCTGCGAAACTCTGAAATAGGCAAAAAACAACAATTCTGGGTTGGGCCTCCAGTTAATAGGTTAGTCCCAAAAATAATATAAAAGTGTATAATAAAGCCCATTAATGTCCAAAACAGAATATAATATAGCATGGAACAATAAAAAATTATAGATACGTTGGAGACGTATCATCCAGCGCCCACTACTTCGATCTCCTCCACCACCGCCACCTTCTCCAGCAATGGCCGAGTCCGGTTCCAAGGGCAAGTGGGAGGCATCTTCCGTCACCGAGAAGGACATCAAGGATCTCCAGAGCACGGGCTATGTGTCCGCGGACATTGCGCATAGGCTCCCTGACAAAGATTAGGTTATCCCTACTCCGGATCCTGGCGAGAGGGTTGTGTTCATCCCCCATTTCTCCGAGGGCTAGGGTTTCCCCTCCACCCCTTTGTTCAGGGCCTCGTGTTTTACTACGGGCTAGATTTCCCTGATCTAGCCCCAAATTCCTTCCTCCACATATCGGCGTTTATCGTCGTGTGTGAGGCTCTTCTCCACATCCCCCCACACTTCGGCCTATGGGTCAAGGTCTTCAATCTAAAGCTGAAGGTGGTCGACGGTCAAGATAAGTGGATCACAAGGCGGGGCCATGGTAAGCAAGCTCCCCAACCCCGTCAGGCCCAAAGAGGCATTTGTCGAGACTATCAAGGCGTGGCAGCAGGAGTGGTTCTACATCACCGAACCCCGCGACGCCAAGTGGGCGGCCATGCCTGACTTCAGATCTAGACCCCCACGAGACTCACCTCTTGGACCGCCAAGGGCCTTGATTGTGGGTCCCAACCAGAGGTGAAGATGCTGCAGAAGCGCATCTCCAATGTGTTGAGTAAAAACTCTGGTCTCACAAACGTGATTCAAGTGATGCTCTCCCGCCGTGTTCTTCCTTGCCAACTCCGAGCCTCCCCCATGTGGGAGTTCAATCCGGAGGAGCCGCGGACCTTGAAGCGCTTCTTCGGCACCACGCACGAAGATATATGGAAGCAGCTCTTCAAGGCCCAAAATTTTTGGCCGATGAAGACCGAGGACATCGGACTCGACATCGAGAACCCGACCTCAGCGGTAAGCATAGCCTTTCCACAGACCTATTCGGTTAATACTTCAAATATAGTAAAGATTATATCGCATGCCTTCCTTACATGGCTGGACGGCAAAGGCAGAGTGGGTCAACTGACCAGCGCCGCTGCCTGAGAATCAGGCCACACTGAGGGAGTCCTGGATTAAGGGGTCCTCGGGCGTTCGGGCTATGTGACATGGGCCGGACTGATGGGCCGTGAAGATACAAGTTAGAAGACCTTTCCCCATGTCCGGATGGAAATCTCCTTTGCGTGGATGGCAAGATTGGCGTCTGGATGTGCAGTTTCCCTCTTCTGTAAACTGACTCTGTGCAACCCTAGCCCCCTCCGATGTCTATATAAACTGGAGGGTTTAGTACATAGAGGCTATCAGAATTCATATAGGCTAGACATCTAGGGTTTAGCCATTACGATCTCGAGGTAGATCAACTCTTGTAACCCCTATACTCATCAAAGTCAATGAAGCAGGAAGTAGGGTATTACCTCCATTAAGAGGGCCGAACCTGGGTAAACATCGTGTCCCCCGCCTCCTGTTACCTTCGATCCTCGGATGCATAGTTCGGGACCCCCTACCCGAGATCGGCGGTTTTGACACCGACATTGGTGCTTTCATTGAGAGTTCCTTCGTGTCATCGACAGAGGGATCGATGGCTCGCCTTGTCATCAATGACAGAATTACCTCTGGAGGGTCCCTGGCTCTAGTGCAGATCCTCCAGCTCAGCGGTTTTACCATGGGCGCCCGCTCGACCGTTAAGCCAAAGGCAGCCCCTCAAATCGCCAAACATCATCTCCGCATCGGCCTCAAACACTCCGAAAAGATGGATCCGACAGATGTTTCGTCCTTGAACGAACTACTGGATCGCATCGTCGCCCTGGGGGTCACAACAGACTATGATCGGATTGGGCTTATTCCCGATCAGGGAAATCAAGTCCCCGCTGATCACCCATCTGGTGGTGGTTGTGGAGGAACAAGCCGAGAACACTTCTCCCCCTAAGCCGAGAACAAGCTATGTTCGGATTTTCGAGCCTGCGAGCCGGATACCCATCTTCGGGAAGAGACTCCATGTCCTCCGAACATAGAATCAGGTGTTGAGCCTGAAAGTCACCAGGACACTCCGGATACTGGGCCAGTGACCTCGAAAATTCTTCAAACTCCGGATGCAATAGTGGGCCAGGGTTCGGATTTTAGCCCACCCACCCACCACAAGCACTATTCCCCAAGCAATTCAGGTCCTCCAGACATATGCGACCTAATGTATGTGCGGCAGCAACCTCAAGAAACAGTCCATCACTTCTGGGCCAGATTCCTCCTTGTTAAAAAGAAGATTAAAAATTGATGCGATGACGACGCGGTGTTAGTTTTTTGCCGCAATTGTACGGACGAGGGAATCCTCAATGCCCTCAACCGCCACCGCATACTACACTTCACAGATTTGGCACACATAGTAAAGAAGTATTGCGCAATGGAAAGCGCCTGGAAAGCCCAGACAGCCCGGTGGGAACCGCCTGCCTTTAAGCCACCCATCGGACGGGCAAAAAGGATGCACCCTCACGGGGCACCTGATCATCATCCTATGGACAAAAAAAATAAAGCCCTTCACGAGACATAGACTGTCCTTGATGAATTGCTCGACAAGCCCTGTCAGATACACACAACGCCGAATACCGAACCAACACATAGACTTCGGGCATGTTGGGTACTCCGGCAGGTGGCTAAGAGCGGTGAGGCCATCCTCACGAACACTACCTCATAAAAGCACTCGTCGAAGGATGACGATCTCAATGTCTTTACGGTCTTTGAGACCTTTTCTTCAAATAATCAGCGCAAAGGGCGCTCAGCGACCTCGCCGAAGTCAACCAAGTAGCTGCAATAAATCCTTGGAACGATAGGGAAATAACTTTTACTGCCAATGACGAACTGATATGTCCATTTTGCATCATGCTTTTATATCGATATTTATTGCATTATGGACTGTTATTACACATTATGTCACAATAATTATGCCTTTTCTCTCTTATTTTACAAGGTTTACATGAAGAGGGAGAACGCCGGCAGCTGGAATTCTGGGCTGGAAAAGGAGCAAATATTAGTGACTTATTCTGCACAACTCCAAAAGTCCTGAAACTCCACGAAAGTCAGTTTTGGAA
The DNA here is from genome assembly GCA_021605145.1 of Aegilops bicornis. Taxonomy (NCBI): domain Eukaryota; kingdom Viridiplantae; phylum Streptophyta; class Magnoliopsida; order Poales; family Poaceae; genus Aegilops; species Aegilops bicornis. The sequence goes on along the minus strand of CM038675.1, from coordinate 380,929,394 downwards.
TATATTAAAAATATTGGGCGAAGAAAGCACCAGAGGGGGCCACTCCCTGTCCACGAGGGTGGAGGGCGCTCCCTACCCCCCTGGGCGCGTCCCCCTGCCTCGTGGGCCACCTGGAAGCCCCCCAATGCCCACCTTCTGGTATAAGGTGTCTTTCTCCCTGGAAAAAAATCATAAGGAAGCTTTCGGGACGAAGTGCCACCATCTCGAGGCGGAACCTGGGCAGAATCAATCTAGGGCTCCAGCGGAGCAGTTCTGCCGGGGAAACATCCCTCTGGGAGGGGGAAATCATCACCATCGTCATCACCATCGATCCTCTCACCGGGAGGGGGTCAATCTCCATCAACATCTTCACTAGCACCATCTCCTCTCAAATCCTAGTTCATCTCTTGTATCCGATCTTTGTCTCAAAACTTCAGATTGGTACCTGCGGGTTGCTAGTAGTGTTGATTACTCCTTGTAGTTGATGCTAGTTGGTTTATTTGGTGGAAGGTCATATGTTCAGATCCTTTATGCATATTAATACCCCTTTTATTATGAACATGAATATGATTTGTGAGTAGTTACGTATGTTCCTGAGGACATGGGAGAAGTCTTGTTATAAGTAGTCATGTGAATTTGGTATTCGTTCGATATTTTGATGAGATGTATGTTGTCTTTCCTCTAGTGGTGTTATGTGAATGTCGACTACATGACACTTCACCATTATTTGGGCCTAGGGGAAGGCATTGGGAAGTAATAAGTAGATGATGGGTTGTTAGAGTGACAGAAGCTTAAACCTTAGTTTATGCGGTGCCTCGTAAGGGGCTGACTTGGATCCACATGTTTCATGCTATGGTTAGGTTTACCTTAATTCTTCTTTCGTATTTGTGGATGCTTGCGAGAGGGGTTAATCATAAGTGGGATGCTTGTCCAAGGAAGGGCAGTACCCAAGCACCAGTCCACCAACATATCAAATTATCAAAGTAATGAACGCGAATCATATGAGCATGATGAAAACTAGCTTGACGATAATTCCCATGTGTCCTCGGGAGCGCTTTCCTTTATATAAGAGTTTGTCCAGGCTTGTCCTTTGCTACAAAAAGGATTGGGCCACCTTGCTGCACCTTGTTTACTCTTGTTACTTGTTACCTGTTATGAATTACCTTATCATAAAACTATCTGTTACCGATAATTTCAGTGCTTGCAGAGAATACCTTACTGAAAACCGCTTGACATTTCCTTCTGCTCCTCGTTGGGTTCGACACTCTTACTTATCGAAAGGACTACGATAGATCCCCTATACTTGTGGGTCATCACGAACCAAGGGCCCGATCAGTCCGAGCACCAACCGCTTTAGTCTTAAACCAAATCATGGATGGCTTTCGGCTCACCAAAGTACTCATGGACGGCGACAGCAGACTGAACCTCATCTACGAAGACACGCTCCATAAAATGCAAACGGACAAGAGCCGCATCGAGCAAAGCAGTACAACCTTTCGAGGCTTTATCCCCAGCCGAGAAGCGCGATGCACGAGGAAAATTAAACTTAATGTAGTATTCGGCACGCCGGAGAACTACAGGACCGAAGAGTTGCTCTTCCACGTGGCACCTTTCAACAGCGGATATCATGCCCTGTTGGGGCGAGACGCATTCACACGCTTTCAAGCCATACCCCATTACGGGTACATGAAGCTCAAAATGCCAGGGCCTAACGGAGTTATCAGTATCACCAGTGATCCGGATGTAGCACTTCGCGCCGAAAACAAAACCGCATCCTTAGCCCTCGAGGAACTATCCGGGGACCTTGCGGGCGAGGAGCAAACCACTCTGCATTGCAAGGTCGACAGAGATGAAGTAATCCTCGACAAGAGACCTATGTCCACTTCTTTCAAGCCAGCAGACGAAATAGTCAAATTTCAAGTTCACCCGACGGATCCGAACAAGACAACCTCCATTGGAGCACAGCTGGACTCAACAGTCAATGCCGCATTGCATGCGTTCCTGCGTGAGAATTGGGACATCTTTGCCTGGCATCCTTCGGATATGCCAGGAATCCCACGCAGACTGGCCGAACATAGCCTCAACATAATAAAGGGGTTCAAACCAGTCAAGCAAACGCTGTAGCGATTTTCTGAACCCAAACGACAAGCTATGGGGGAGTCTTGATAACCCACAAGTATAGGGGATCGCAACAGTTTTCGATAAGTAAGAGTGTCGAACCCAACGAGGAGCTAAAGGTAGAACAAATATTCCCTAAAGTTCTATCGACCACTGATACAACTCTATGCACGCTTGACGTTCGCTTTACCTAGAACAAGTATGAAACTAGAAGCACTTTGTAGGTGTTTTTGGGTAGGTTTGCAAGAAGATAAAGAGCACGTAAATAAAAGCTAGGGGCAGTTGTAAGTAAAGAAGCAATAAAGTAAATATAGCGAGTGTGGAAAAGTGGTGGTAGGAGTTGCGAAATTGTCCATTGAGCAATTGACTACTATACTAGACCGATAGCAAGTTTCATGTGGGAGAGGCCACTGCTAGCATGTCATCCCTTACTTGGAATTCTATGCACTTATGATTGGAACTATTAGCAATCATCCGCAACTACTAACGTTCATTAAGATAAAATCCAAACATAGCATTAAGATATATTGGTCCCCCTTCAATCCCGTATGCATCAATTTCTATGCTAGGTTGAAGCTTCTGTCACTCTTGCCCTCCAATACATAGTTCTATCAACATACAACTAACCCTAAGGTGTGATCCACGCGCGTGCTCATATGATGGGCACCAAAGGACAGCAACATAACCACAAGCAAATTAAATCAATCATAGCAATTCATCAACCACCGATAGGACAACGAAAATCTACTCAGAGATCATAGGATGGCAACACATCATTGGATAATAATATGAAGCATAAAGCACCATGTTCAAGTAGAGGGTACATCAGGTTGCGGGAGAGTGGACCACTGTAGATAGAGGGGGGAAGGTGATGGTGATGTTGGTGAAGATGGCGAAGGTGTTGGTGTAGATCGCGGTGATGATGATGGCCTCCGGCGGTGTTCCGGCGCCACCGGAAGCGAGGGGGAGAGAGCCCCCTCCTTCTTCTTCTTCCTTGACCTTCTCCCTAAATGGGAGAAGGGTTTCCCTCTGGTCCATGGTCTCCATGGCGTGCGAGGGGCGAGAGCCCTTCCGAGATTGGATCTATCTCTCTGTTTCTGCGTCCTCTCTGTCTCTCTCACCATTTCGGGTATATATATGGAGATCCGTAACTCCGATTGGACTGAAACCTTCGCCGTGATTTTTTCCCGAAAATTAGCTTTCTTGCGGCCGAAGAAGGGCGTCAACCGCCTTACAGGTGGGTCACGAGGGTCAAGGGCGCGCCCTAGGGGGGGCGCCCCCCTACCTCGTGCCCTCCTCGGACACTAGTTCGCGTTGATTTTTCTTCCAGATTCTCCAAATATTCCAAAAAATTCTCTGTCCGTTTTTATCCCGTTTGGACTCCATTTGATATGGATATTCTGTGAAATCAAAAACATGCAACAGACAGGAACTGGCATTGGGCACTGGGTCAATATGTTTGTCCAAAAAATAGTATAAAAAGTTGCCAAAAAGTATATGAAAGTTGAATAATATTGGCATGGAACAATCAAAAATTATAGATACGACTGAGATGTATCAACATCCCCAAGCTTAATTCCTCCTCGTCCTCGAGTAGGTAAATGATAAAAAAGATAATTTTTGATGTGGAACGCGACCTAGCATAATCTTGATCATATGTCTAATCATGGCATGAATATTAAGATACGAGTGATTCAAAGAAATAGTCTATCCTTTGACATAAAAACAATAATACTTCAAGCATACCAACCAAGCAATTATGTCTTATTGAAATAACATAGCCAAAGAAAGCTCATCCCTACAAAATCATATAGTCCGCCATGCTCCATCTTCACCACACGAAATATTCACATCATGCACAACCCGATGACAAGCCAAGCAATTGTTTCATACTTTTGATGTTTCTCAAACCTTTTCAACTTTCACGCAATACATGAGCGTGAGCCATGGACATAGCACTATAGGTGGAATAGAATATGATGATGGGGGTTATGTGGAGAAGACAAAAAAGTAGAAAGTCTCACATCAACTAGGTGTATCAACGGGCTATGGAGATGCCCATTAATGGATATCAATGTGAGGAGTAGGGATTGCCATGCAACGGATGCACTAAGAGCTATAAGTGTATGAAAGCTCAAACTAAAAATAAGTGGGTGTGCATCCAACTTGCTTGCTCATGAAGACCTCGGGCATTTGAGGAAGCCCATCGTCGGAATATACAAGCCAAGTTCTATAATCAAAATTCCCACTAGTATATGAAGGTGAAAGCATAGGATACTCTCTCTATGAAGAAAATGGTGCTACTCTGAAGCACAAGTGTGGTAAAAGGATAGTAACATTGCCCCTTCTCTCTTTTTCTCTCTTTTTTTTGTTTTTTTCTCTTTTTTTGGGCCTTCTCTTTTTTTGGCGTTTCTCTTTTTATATATATATATTTTTATATTTTTTTTCGTCCGGAGTCTCATCCCGACTTGTGGGGGAATCATAGTCTCCATCATACTTTCCTCACTGGGGCAATGCCCTAATAATGATGATCATCACACTTTTATTTACTTACAACTCAATATTACAACTCGATATCTAGAACAAACATATGACTCTATATGAATGCCTCCGGCGGTGTACCGGGATGTGCAATGATCTAGCGTAGCGATGACATCAAAAAACGGTCAAGCCATGAAAACATCATCTTATCTATCTTACGATCATGCAAAGCAATATGACGATAAATGCTCAAGTCATGTATATGATGATGATGGAAGTTGCATGGCAATAGATCTCGGAATGGCTATGGAAATGCCATAATAGGTAGGTTTGGTGGCTGTTTTGAGGAAGATATAATGAGGCTTATGTGTGACAGAGCGTATAGTAACACGGGGTTTGGATGCACCGGCGAAGTTTGCACCAACTCTCTAGGTGAGAAAGGCCAATGCGCGGTACCGAAGAGGCTAGCAATGATGGAAGGGTGAGAGTGTGTATAATCCATGGACTCAACATTAGTCATAAACAACTCACATACTTATCGCAAAAATCTATTAGTTATCGAAACAAAGTACTACATGCATGCTCCTAGGGGGGTAGATTGGTAGGAAAAGACCATCGCTCATCCCCGACCGCCACTCATAAGGAAGAAAATCAATAAATAAATCATGCTCCGACTTCATCACATAACGGTTCACCATAATGCATGCTACGGAATCACAAACTTCAACACAAGTATTTCTACAATCCAAAACTACCCACTAGCATGACTCTAATATCACCATCTTTATATTGCAAAACTATTGCAAGGAATCAAACATATCATATTCAGTGATCTACAAGTTTTATGTAGGATTTTATGAATAACCATGTGAATGACCAGTTCCTGTCATCTCTCTAAATAGATATAAGTGAAGCACGAGAGTTTAATTCTTTCTACAAAAGATATGCCCATGCTCTAACAAATATAAGTGAAGCAAAAGAGCATTCTACAAATGGCGGTTGTCTAAGTGAAGAGAAACAGACAATCCAAGCTTCAAATGATATAAGTGAAGCACATGAAGCAAAGCCATACTCAAAAGATATAAGTGAAGTGCAGAGAGCATTCTATAAATCAACGAAGGACCATCTCATACCAGCATGGTGCATAAAAGAAAATGAAAACTAAATGCAAAAGACGCTCCAAGATTTGCACATATCACATGAACGAAACGAATCTGAAAACATACCGATATTTGTTGAAGAAAGAGGGCATGCCTTCCAGGGCATCCCCAAGCTTAGACACTTGAGTCTCCTTGAATATTTAATTGGGGTGCCTCAGGCATCCCCAAGCTTGAGCTCTTGCCTCTCCTTCTTCTCCTCATCGAGACCTTCTCGATCATCGAACACTTCATCCACACAAAACTTCAACAGAAAACTCGGTAAGATCCGTTAGTATAATAAAGCAAATCACTACTCTAAGTACTGTTGCAAACCAATTCATATTTTGGTTTTGCATTGTGTCTACTGTAATATAACTTTTTTATGGATTAATCCACTGATATAAATTGATAGTATCATCAAAACAAGCAAACTATGCATCAAAAACAGAATCTGTCTAAAACAGAACAGTCTGTAACAATCTGAACATTCACCATACTTCTGATATTTGAAAAATTCTGCAAAAATTAGGAAACATAAACAATTTGTATATAAATACAGTTCAGAAAGAATCAGAACCATTTAACGTTCCAGTAAAAAACTAAAATTCACGCACTACAGCCAAAGTTTCTGTCCTGCACCGCACGAACCAACAAGTATTGTAAACATCCTAAAGGCAAACCTTGGCACATTATTTTTATAATACAATGGAATTGTACAAGGGGATAATTATTTTTATTGAAAAGTTTCTGTAATTAAGATTTACAAAGTTCCCATGGGCATGAACAAAGTTCAAGGACGTCCCCCACTTTCACAATGCTCGTCTTTCTCACTTTCACCTTTCTTTTTGAAAAGGTTTTGGGTTCCCCTCTTTATTTTTGTTGTATTTAAAATATATGAAAGCACTTAACAGAAATAAATGACTCTTTAAAACTTCTGGGTTGTCTCCCTGGCAGTGCTTTCTTTAAAGCCATTAAGCTAGGCATATAGTGCTCAAGTAGTGAATCTACCCGGATCCCAAGGTATATCAAAGCCAATTTTAATTAACAATGATTTGTAATTTAGTAGTGAGCACAAAGCAACATATATCAAGCAATGGTTAAGTCTAACTCTCTTCGTATCCATCGGCATGTCATAAAAGAACAATTCATGCACACAAAGTAAAGGCCAATGCATAGTATAAGCAGTTTCTTGCAAATTTTTCGTGTGGGAAACATAGAGAGGTGGAGATATAGTTCCTCTCTCATAATAATTGCAAGTAGGAGCAGCAAGCACATGCATATTATATCTATCAAAATCATCATGTGCAACGGTAAAAGGCAACCCATCAATATAATCCTTAATAAGTGCAAACTTCTCCGATATAGTGTAGTTGGGAGAATTCAAAAAGATAATAGGACTATCATGCGTGGGTGCAATAGCAACAATTTCATGTTTAACATAAGGAACCATAGCAAGTTCATCTCCATAGGCATAATTCATATTGGCATCTTGGCCACAAGCATAGCAAGCATCATCAAAAAGGGATATTTCAAAAGAATCATAGGGATCATAATAGTCATCATAGCAATCATCCTTTGGTAAGCACGAAGGGAAATTAAACAATGTATGAGTTGAAGAGTTACTCTCATTAGAAGGTGGGCACGGGTAGCTAATCCGCTCTTCCTCCTTTTGTTCTTCGCTCTCCTCATCATCTTTTTCATCCAATGAGCTCACAGTTTCATCAATTTCTTCTTCCATAGACTCCTGCAAAATATTAGTCTCTTCTTGGACAGCGGAGTATTCCTCAATATATGGTTTAACATAAGAATTAGAAGCATAATTATCATAGCAATATTTAAGTATGGCAAAAAAATTCAGAATTGTAAAGAGTAGCACCATACTTTTAAATCAAAGAAGCAATTTCGTAAGCACCCTTAAAAGCAACAAATTCTTCAATTTGTTGAACATCATAGTAATTATAAACACCCTTAGCATATGAAGATAAGATTCCATTATCAATAAACTCACATTGGTAGGGAAGGTGTTTCTTAGGGTTTTCAGAACAACAAGTAAAATCATATATATAACATAAATTCCAAGCATAGCATTGCAAACGATGAATTTGATCCAATAAACGTTTCCCTTTTTCAGATATACGGTGTCGCACATAACAAGCATGCTCATCTAAAGATTTTCCCTCAACTAAGCTAGTTGGGGTTTCAGCACGAGCACATAGGGATCGAAGATGATCCAAGTAATAAGCTTCAAAGAAGCAGTGATAGATTTTGAGTGGTTCTTCAACCATTGGTTCAAGAGGGTACAACTAAATTTTTTGGTATTTTATGCTTCCTACCCATAACTAAAGATAGAAAACAACTAAGAACAACAAATAAAAATTACTTAGTGATAAAGAAAACAAGCACACGAGAATATTCACCCCACGCTATTGCTCCCAAGAACGGGCGCCTAAAAAGGTCTTGATAACCCACAAGTATAGGGGATCACAACAGTTTTCGATAAGTAAGAGCGTCGAACCCAATGAGGAGATAAAGGTAGAACAAATATTCCCTAAAGTTCTATCGACCACCGATACAACTCTACGCACGCTTGACGTTCGCTTTACCTAGAACAAGTATGAAACTAGAAGCACTTTGTAGGTGTTTTTGGGTAGGTTTGCAAGAAGATAAAGAGCCGTAAATAAAAGCTAGGGACAGTTGTAAGTAAAGAAGCAATAAAGTAAATATAGCAAGCGTGGAAAAGTGGTGGTAGGAGTTGCGAAATTGTCCATTAAGCAATTGACTACTTTACTAGACCGATAGCAAGTTTCATGTGGGAGAGGCCGCTGCTAGCATGTCATCCCTTACTTGGAATTCTATGCACTTATGATTGGAACTATTAGCAAGCATCAGCAACTACTAATGTTGATTAAGGTAAAACCCAACCATAGCCAAGATATATTGGTCCCCCTTCAATCCCGTATGCATCAATTTCTATGCTAGGTTGAAGCTTCTGTCACTCTTGCCCTCCAATACATAGTCCTATCAACATACAACTAACCCTAAGGTGTGATCCACGCGCGCGCTCATATGATGGGCACCAAAGGACAACAACATAACCACAAGCAAATTAAATCAATCATAGCAATTCATCAACCACCGATAGGACAACGAAAATCTACTCAGAGATCATAGGATGGCAACACATCATTGGATAATAATATGAATCATAAAGCACCAAATTCAAGTAGAGGGTACAGCGGGTTGCGGGAGAGTGGACCGCTGTAGATAGAGGGGGGGGGGGGGAGGTTATGGTGATGTTGGTGAAGATGGCGGAGGTGTTGGTGTAGATCGCGGTGATGATGATGGCCTCCGGCGGCGTTCCGGCACCACCGGAAGCTAGGGGGAGAGAGCCCCCCTCCTTCTTCTTCTTCCTTGACCTTCTCCCTAGATGGGAGAAGGGTTTCCCCTCTGGTCCATGGTCTCCATGGCGTGGGAGGGGCGAGAGCCCCTCCGAGATTGGATCTATCTCTCTGTTTCTGCGTTCTCTCTATCTCTCTCACCGTTTCGGGTATATATGGAGATCCGTAACTCCGATTGGACTGAAACCTTCGCCGTGATTTTTTTCCAAAAACTAGCTTTCTTGCGGCCGAAGAAGGGCGTCAACCGCCTTACAGGTGGGTCACGAGGGTCAGGGGTGCGCCCCCCCCCTACCTCGTGCCCACCTCGGACACTGGTTCGCGTTGATTTTTCTTCCAGATTCACCAAATATTCCAAAAAAAATCCGTCCGTTTTTATCCCGTTTGGACTCCGTTTGATATGGATATTTTGCGAAACCAAAAACATGCAATGTATGTGAACTGCATCGGGCACTAGATCAATATGTTAGTCGCAAAAATAGTATAAAAAGTTGCCAAAAAGTATATGAAAGTTGAATAATATTGGCATGGAACAATCAAAAATTATAGATACGACGGAGACGTATCAGGGAGGAGCTAGCCAAACTACTTGAAGCCGGGTTCGTCAGAGAGATCAAACACCCGGACTGGCTAGCAAACCTGTTCATGGTACCGAAGGACAAATCCTGGCGCCCTTGTGTCGATTTCAAAGACCTCAATAAGGCCTGCCCTAAGGACCCCTTCCTGCTGCCCCGCATTGACCAAATCATTGACGCGACTGCAGAACACGATTCACTGTGTTTCCTCGACGCATACTCCGGATACCATCAAATTAAGAAGAAGGGATCCGGTCAGGCCGCAACGGCATTCATTATTCTGTATAGGCCTTTTTGCTTCAACACTATGCCTTTCAGATTCAAAAACGCCGGCGCCACTTACCAACGCATGGTTCAAACATGCCTGGAAAAGCAAATTGGCAAGATGGTGGACGCATACATAGATGATGTAGTCATCAAGACTAAACATGTCGAATCATTGGTCAATGACTTACGCCTCACATTCGACAATCTCCGAACATATGACATACGGCTCAATCTGGAAAAATGCGTTTTCGGCGTTCCGACCGGAAAACTGCTCGGGTTCATTGTTTCCAATAGAGGAATCGAGGCAAATCCGGCCAAAATCCGAGCCCTGTCACAATTGGCAATGCCAACAGACCTAAAGCAGGTCCAAAAACTAGCTGGGTGTGTGGCAGCTTTGAGCCACTTTATCTCCAGATTGGGAGAAAAAGCACTGCCACTTTATCACCTGCTCCGACGCACCGACCACTTTGAGTGGATGGATACGGCAACAGCCGGATTGGAAGAAATAAAAACTTTGTTAGCAAGAAATCCAATCCTTGCTGCACCAAATGTCGGCGAACCTATGTTGCTCTACATATCTGCAACTCACCAGGTGGTGAGCGTGGTGCTCGTCGTCGAACGAGAGGAAGAGGGACACAAATTCCCACTCCAAAAACCAGTATACTATGTATCGGCCGTCCTTACACCATGCAAATCCAATACCCACACTATCAAAAGATAGCGTATGCAGTCTTTATGGCATCCCGGAAGCTGCGGCACTACTTTCAAGAATGCTCGATCACGGTGGCTTCTGAAGTACCACTCAATGACATCATAAACAATCGGGACGCCACCGGCCGCATTGCCAAATGGGCTATCGAGCTCTTACCATTTGAAATAACTTACAAGCCACGCCGAGCTATTAAATCTCAGGTGTTGGCCGACTTTGTTGCCGAATGGACAAAAGCCGAACTCCCTAAAGAGTACAACACATACTCCAACTGGGTGATGTACTTCGACGGCTCTATAATGTTAGCCGGATTGGGGGCTGGTGTCATCCTAACATCCCCTAGAGGGGACACAGTCTTTTATGTATTACAAATCATGTATACGGACTCCAACAACGCAGCCGAATATGAGGCACTACTGCATAGTCTCCGGATGGCTGTTTCTATGGGCATACAATGCCTCGAGGTGCATGGGGATTCAGACCTTGCAATATCCCAAATAAATGGAGAATTTGATGCAAAAGATCCATGGCCCGGAGGAGGAGCGCGATGTTGCAAAAGACCGTTCCGCATTCTATCAACAACAGGCTCGGAGATACCAAAGTAGAGAAGTGTTGGCAAAGACTTATAACGTTGGTGAGCTCGTTTTATGCCTCCCAGAGAAGAAAAAGGACAAGCTCAAACCAAAATGGGAAGGTCCCTTCATTATAGATGAAGTTCTCACTGGAGGATCCTACCGCCTTCGCAATGAATCGGATAATTGCTTAGAGCCGAACCCATGGAACACTGCTCGGCTCCGAAGATTCTATGCATAAGTCCGGCCATACTTCTTTTTCGTTCCTTTTTATCCTTTTCAACTTTTCTTTTTCTTCTCGTTTTTACATGTTTTCCAGGATGTGTTCGGATAAGCTGAACACTTGAAGGGTACACATCCTTAAATGTACACACCCCACCATGACTAGGGGCTTCTTTAAGTAGAAGCTTATTATTATCCCGAGCCTAGAGCTCACAATATATGTGTCGTTTGCTGATATACATCCTTTTTGCCATTATATGCACCTCTATAACTTAAGTTTTTGCCAAGCTGGGTTGCCTTGCTCCTGTGCTTATGCCCTACGTTCCCGATTGTTCGGCTAGGGCGTAAAGGGAGCACCTCTGCGATTGTTACAACCGGGTTATCTGGACATGTACCTCAGACGGGTGAAGCCGAAAGCTAGCATTCTTAAGGGAATAATTGGTCGTCAAGCAAACAACAGATTTTTGCATTATTGTAACCACTTTAAACACTGCGAGACAGTTTTTTTCGTATTACGGATCACACACCCCGGCACGCGTAATTATAGTATGCCAACCCAAGGAAAGGAACCCTTAACAGAACTATTTTCCTTGGAAGATATTTCTTACATATGTAATATAACATACATCCTGAACTCAAATTTTTGTCTGTTCGAGCACAATGACTGGGTTGTCTAGTTTCTGAACATAGTTAATACTTCCTTTTCATTTCGAATAAGTATCCGGAAACACTCCACCATTTTGGTTTGGAGGTTAAAGCCGAAAGCCTGTGATGAAAAAACCTTTCACATGTTCGGATAAAGACACATATTGATCATAAATGTACATTAATACGTTAAATCAAAAACCTATTCCTTATCTATTCCATCTATAAGACTGTCTAACCTATAGTCTTCCTGTGAATATTTCACAGCTATCATTACTTGGTCATACACCAAATTCAACGGAATTTCTTTCCCATCTGGTCCATGTGGTCCCACTCGGGCCATATGATTTGGGTCAAGTTTAGTGAAGCGTGTCTTCACCATGGCCCATGCTTCTTGTGCGCCTTCACAGCAGGCGAATGTCTTCCATAGCTTGAACCGGCGCCGGGCACCTTTGAACAGGTTTGCCAGGCCCTCCATACTTTCTGGAGGGGTATCGGATGGCCATAAGGCCTTCACCATACTATTCATGGCTTTCCGGGCCCGAGCATGTATCACAGACAGCTCCTTTAGCACGTTGCCTTGAAATCTGTATACTTCCTCTTCCGGCAGACCAGTTAGCAGACCTGCAGCAACAGAGTCATGGTATTCCAAATTATGGACTAAACATGAGCACCTAGGGTGGTTCTAAATAAGAGAGGAAGACATACCGAACATGCCGCCTTTCAGTTTCTCATTCTCTTTCTGAGCGTCTGATAACTGAGCCCTCAAGCTCTCCATCTCTTTGGATTGTTTGTCGTTTTCCTCCTCGGGATTTTTCTCCTTGGACGCACCCGTTGCGATCTTTTTCATTTCCGCTAGTTCGGCGGTGACCGCATTCAGTTGCGTCTGGTTTCTTTTCAGCTCCTGGGCTAGCATAGTGTTCTTTTCTTTCAGAACATGCAAATATTATCGATCCTTAAATCGGTTTGCTTCACCACTTCAGGTCTCGGGGGCTACTGGAATATGACCATACAAATTGCATAAATTTTTACCTGTATGTACTTTGAGAACAACTGAGTGACTCCGGCAAGTCTATCTCGAGCCGCTCGGATGTATGCATCCACCGAACTAAGTGCGGTAAATTCTTGCTCAGAAAAGGCCGGAGCGCGCATGCCCTCCTTCAATCGACGATGATTCATCATGCTCTCTACTTTGGAGTTCGTGACAGATACGTCGTCTGAATCCTCATGAGGCGGCGGAACTGGCATTGCATCAGCTCCAGTCCCAGTTGATGAGTTCGGCACCGGATTGGCTAACATTCGGCTAGCAGGGCGCTTTCCCACCGTCTGCTACGTGTTTCTCCTGACATCAATAAGAAAGGAGACTTTGAACAATCCGGACTCGTACCAGGGCATTAATTAAAGCGGACATACCTCTTGGACGGCTTTGAAGTTTCTGCGGCACTCCCGGGCCCTTTTTTTCAAACGATTACTCCGTGTAGAAGCTGCCCTGGTGGAGTTACGGGCCACCGAGCGTCGATCCTATTAAAATTCGGATCAATATAATGGGCAAAAGTACAAATAGGGATTTCCTTTCAAGATCCCTCCGAATACTCACGATGCAGAAGGGATAGAGGCGGGGGTAGTCAGCGGTGATAGACACTTCTAAGCCGTCAAGGCTCGCTTGATTAAATACTCCATCATCGAACTCTATGTATATGTCTGGATCCTCGCAAAAGCCAGGGTCTCCATCGTGGTTATGATCCTCTGGCTGTGGAACGGGACAGTGGACGACCTCAGTCATCTTCCTCCATGACTATTTGAGACAACAAAAGGCAAGTTTGATTAGTATCTGTAACAGCAATAAAATAACACAAACGATCGAAATCTTACCCATTCGATGGGGTTGTACATGGAGTAGCCTTCACGACAGTTCAAGCGAAGGAAATCTTCTTTCTCACCCTTATATAGATCAGCCAAGATTGTGGCCATTTCGGCTGGGGTATCCGGACCCTTCCGTTTGTTAAGGGACGCGTCATCTTCTCCGTTGTAGCACCATAGCGGGGTTACTCTGGATTGGAGAGGCTGAACACACCTCTTTATTGCAATGGCCATGACCTCGACCATTGAGAGCTCAGTGTGGGCCAGCAACCCAACCTTGCTGACCAACCTGTTTATCTCCGCACTGTCTTCTTCCTTGGGACTTTGGGGACACCAGTTGAGGCGCTTCTTTAAAGGGGCATTAGAAAATTCAGGAAGGCCACGCCGAACTGGGTCCGGAAGTGGGACGTCATCCATGTAGAACCATTCCAAAGACCACTGTGCGTATACCTCTTTGGGAGTTCCGATGAGGTATCCGGATCTGGCTATGCGCCATACTTCGGCGCCGCCCACTTCAAATATGGAACCTCCTTGATGGCGGGGGATGAGGCAAAAGAACTTCCTCCATAGTTCAAATTGGGCCTCAATGCCTAAGAACAGTTTGCAGAGGGCAACGAAGCCTGAGATGTGCAGAATCGAACCTGGGGTAAGGTTGTGCAGTTGGATGCCATTAAATTCAAATAAGCCCCTGAGGAAGGGATGGACTGGAAATACTAGGCCCCGCAATAAGAATGGGATGAAGCACACCCTCTCCTCCTTGTTGGGTTTGGGGAAATTTTCAGCCATCACATCGTTGCCGATTGAGGCCAAACCCGCTCGAACGGAGACTAGATCTGCGAGGGGAAGGTAGCCCTCCATTTGGAGTTGACTCAACTGAAGATGAGGCATGGAGCAACTCTGCCAATAACCCTCCTGAGGGCCATGGGGGCGCGAAGAGGAGCCTGGAGCGCTGGCCATGTTGGAAGATTTTTGTTCGTAGCTAACCTTGGCAGTTTTTCCTCTACGCGATGTGAGATGGCATTTGGGGATCTAAGTCTCCTTATATAGATGCCGTCCGAGCATGGTGAGGGGCTTATTTGCAAAAAAAATCACGGACCATTTGTATTCATCCGGCGTGCGGAAATTGATGCGACCATAGGAAGGAATCATAAAGGCTGCACATCATGGTCAGAGCCAGACTATCGTCAATCTGAAGTATAATAAAGAACCCGCCTTGCAAAACCGAAGACATAATCCGGATACTACGTCGTCATTGAAGGCAAGTTCGGGGGCTACTGAAGGACTCCTGGATTAAGGGGTCCTCGGGCGTTCGGGCTATGTGACATGAGCCGGACTGATGGACCGTGAAGATACAAGTTAGAAGACCTTTCCCCGTGTCCGGATGGGACTCTCCTTTGCATGGATGGCAAGATTGGCGTCTGGATGTGTAGTTTCCCTCTTCTGTAAACCGACTGTGTGCAACCTAGCCCCCTCCGGTGTCTATATAAACAGGAAGGTTTAGTCCGTAGAGGCTATCAGAATTCATATAGGCTAGAGATCTAGGGTTTAGCCATTACGATCTCAAGGTAGATCAACTCTTGTAACCCCTATACTCATCAAAGTAAATCAAGCAGGAAGTAGGGTATTACCTCCATTAAGAGGGCCCGAACCTGGGTAAACATCGTGTCCCCCGCCTCCTGTTACCTTCGATCCTCAAACGCACAGTTCGGGACCCCCTACCCGAGATCGGCCGGTTTTGACACCGACAAGCGCCATATCAGGCGCCAGAGAAGAAGGCCAAGAAGACGAAGGGCAAGGAGGCCAAGGGTGGCCCCTGCCACAATGGTCCTTCGGACACAATGTCCGGAGAGATCGAAGCCCTCTCTTGCTGCGACGGAGACGAGGAAGAAGAGGAGGAGGAAGTGGAAAGAGACTCCCCTCATAAGGGGAGGAAGAAGAAGAGGGCGGCCTCCGAGGACCCGAAGGGAGAGGCGCCCAAAAGAGGGAAGATGACCCTCCCGGGCAGTTCGGACTCGGATTCCGAACTGGCCCCAAGAGACCTCCCAGGGCGAAGCCCCTAGCCGAATCATAAGTATTCATAAAGTTACTTGTTTACCTTTGGCCTTCCTGTTTCCATTATATAAGTTATTTTGTTATTTGCCTTTCAGCCCTCCCCTCGAGCTCCCACAAACTTCGTTATCGGAGGGGAACTCTCTGCCACTTGAAATCACAGAGCATGACACGCCGCCGCGAGCCCCCTCGCCTATCACCATGGAGGACACTGAAGTGTCATCCCGAAGGACCTCTCCTAGCCGAGGAGGGACGAGCGAGGCCGTGAAGAGGGCCCGAGGTCAATACCTCGGTCGCTAAAGACCTAGGGGAGACGATCCCTATGACAACCGATGGCAGGGAGCCCCAACAATCCGGGCCCCAGCCGAACACCATTCTGGAGACCAACGCGGCTCCGTGATTGGACAAGCAGCCCCCTCCGAAAGAGGGGGGAGGAGCATCACCTCCATCGGCGGCCTCCACCAATCCGGAGGTGCCTAACGCTCTTGAGGAAGCACTGTAACGAGTTTCCATCATAGTGGAGCAACGCACCCTGATGGGTGCGGTGATCGAGAAGGTTCAGTCTGCTAAGAGCGGATTGAACGAAGCCTTCACCAGCCTACTGACAGGCTTTGAGGTATGCGACGTAATGTTCTAAAACTTTTCATACAGAAGAATAAACTTGTATATAGACAATAGCCCCTGAGACTCTGTCCGGTTTAGAAAGAACCAGACAGAGGATCCACATAGTATCCAGGAGAGTGACATGATGTGCTGTTTTTTTAACATGATTCCATGTTGGCAGCAACTGCCCAGGCCCCCAAAGTTTCCGAACTTAATTGGAAGCAGGTGGCCGATGAGGAAATCAATCGCATTAATAAGCGGTTTGACGAGACACAAGGTATGTGTATGATGTTGAAAAAGGAATTTACTTACATATCAGAAGTGATATGTATATTGAGAGGTTAACTCCTGGAATGCTTTACAGCTGGCGCAGCCGAGGTCGAGACCCTCAAAGGCGCCCTTGCCCAAGCCAAGAAGGAGGCGGTGGCGAATAAGGCAGTCGCTTGTAAAGCGGCTGCTGAACTAGCGGCCGAACAAGTTTCGCGCCGCCAACATGAAGCTCGGGTGGCCGAAGTCGAGCAGGAGCTGAAGGATGCCATCAACAAGTGTGAGACTTTGGACCAGAAGACTACGACCCAATCATCCGAGCTTGCCAAGGCTCTCCGTGATGCCAAAGAGGCGCGGAGCGAGTCCCGGAGCGCTCGTGAAGAGATCCACCAAGCAAGGCAGAAGAGGCTGGTAAGGCCTTTCTTCTGCAAAGTATCTTTGGAGGTCAGAGGTACATTTTTCTCACACGAGTGTGGAGTTCTCCAGACGCGTTTGCGGATCTTCCAAAGAGTGTTGCCGATGCTGCACAGTTCTTCCGAGCTCAAGAGGGGAACTCGACCGAGAAGCTGTTCTGGTCGCAGTATCTTGCGCTGGAACACCCGGTGCTTCTGAACGACCAGGTGAAGCAGCTGACGGAGCTGCATAGGGTGGCAGGCCTTGCCATGAAGGACGTAATAGTCCAACTCTAGTCGGCCGAGCCAATTCCTAGCAACTACTTCGGTTTGGTGAAGCGGCTCGTCGATGCGCAACCGCGGATTGATGCTGTCAAGCGCTCGGCTTGCATAGAGGGTGCCTGGATGGCCTTCGCCTGTGCCAAGATGTAATGGGTGAAGATGAAGGCAACCGAAGTGGCGACCGCAGGCCCGCCTGAAGGCAAAGATCATCGGAAGCCGAAGAGGTACTTCAATGACGTCCTGAAGGGGCCCGAATAGTAGAGGGCCAATGTTCTAAGGATGTAATATTGATTAGATGTGTTCGGGTTGTAAAATCTATGTTATTAACCCATGCTGTGAGATATCTATGTTTGCGCCATTTGTTTCAAGCTATTTTTCCTCCTGTGCGGTCGTTTATTGTTATGTTTCTGAAAGTTGCCAGTCATCGGCTTCAGCCCCCATGTAGATGCTACAGGGGTGTTTGGCATGACGCGTGACCATGCTTTATCCAACGTCTTGGTCCATAAAGGAGGTGTCCGCGAGGTGAACCAGGCAATCGGAATTCTGCGGCTTTATTACTTTCACTTAGCCATAGGAGTTTGACTATGGAGATAGGTACTAGCCCCTGGTGTTGTGCGGCTATCTGGACTATGGTGCCTTTTTCACGTGGCTGGACGAAGACCACCCCTCGTATAACATGGGGTGAATCATTAATGATTTATGGTATAATACTAAGTCACTGAATTGCTGACCAGCTCTCACCTATCATGACAGTCAGTTTTCGGCTTTCTCTGCTGAGGTACTTTACCGGACGAACCAAAAATACAATCGCAGTAGTTATCCCTTTACTACCTTAGCCGAACGAGCAGAATGTAAGGTGGTAAGCACAGGAGCCGAGCAACCCAACTATAGACCAAAGACATGTTTCGGAGCCGATGCATATAATGCAATATCCGGGACGCCGAAGAGTTCCCTATAGGTGTTTGGACTTGAAATGTGCAGGGCCGAATACAACCCCTGGTGTTAAAGACGGATTAAAGCACGTGTGGCAGTCTGAAGTAGGGAGGAAATACAGATGACAATATAAGATAAATGAGTACCAAACGAAAGTGGTGATCACTGCTTCCTTTATATCCTGATTAATACGTCGAGGCGTGTTATTACAGATAATGCCATAAACACCGAGGCCATTTTACATGCCAAAAGTTTACACAAGGGAAAGGTTTACACATGGCCTAAAAGTAGTGGTTTGAAGAACCCGATGATACCCTGCCGCACGTCTGCGTCGTTTCTCCTTGGTGAGAGGTCCCTTGAGAGGATGAATCGTCGGTCGTCTACAAGAAAGGGGAACCTAGAAAAGAGCCCCTGCACAACCATAGAGTAGGTAGATTTTTAATGAACTTGCAATGGAAAAAATAGTTAAGGTCTGAATAGGGTCAAGCCGTACTATAGACCTTTTTCCGCAGTGTGCCTCCGGCGCTGCCCAAGGTATTTTAAGTGCGTAATTATGTACGTGCGGTACGTATACCACAACCTTATGGGGCGATCGGCGGAGGCTAAACTGCTATTCAAGCTCCGGATCCGCCGAGCTTTCGCGCTGTAATGCGGATCGGACTCGCTTAGCGGTGTCATGGGTCTTGATGCCCGATGAGCTGCTCGGCTTAATGAGGTCGCCCTGTACCTTGGCTATGAGGGCTGCGGTGTGCTCCTCAGTACAGAGGGAGCGCTCCATATTTCCATTTACTGTGATGACGCCACGCGGTGTGGGCATTTTGAGCTTCAGATAAGCATAGTGCGGGACTGCATTAAAACGGGCGAAAGTAGTTCGTCCAAGTAGTGCATGATAACCACTGCGGAAAGGGATGATGTCGAAGATCAGTGTTAAGGTACCCGTGCAGCGGGCCTCCACGTCGGGTATCACTCCTTTAAAGGTAGTGTTACTAGGCTTCATTCTTGATGGGTCGATACCCATCTTACGGACAGTATCTTGATAGATCAAATTGAGGCTGTTGCCGCCGTCCATGAGGACTCTAGTGAGATGGTATCCGTCGATGATGGGATCGAGCACCTGGGCCGCCGAACCTCCGTGAAAGATACTGGTTGGGTGGTCTCCGCGATCGAAGGTGATCAGACAAGCCGACCATGGGTTGAATTTTGGGGCGACAGGCTCTACGGCGTAGACGTCCGTTAATGCACGCTTGCGCTCCCTCTTGGGGATGTGGGTGACATATATCATGTTCACCATTTCCACCTCAGGGGGAAACTTCTTCTGTCCCCTAGTGTTCAGAGGGCGGGGCTCATCATCGTCCTCACTTTGAGGTCCTTTCCGCTTATGTTCCGTATTTAATTTACCGGCCTATTTAAAAATACAGCAGTTTCTGTTGGTGTGGTTGGCAGGCTTGTCAGGGGTGCCATGAATGTGGCAAGGCCTATCCAGTATTTCATCCAAATTGGATGGATAGTCCCTATTTCCTTTGAACGGCTTCTTCCGCTGACCGGGTTTAGAGCCGCTGAATCCGGCGTTTATCACCGTATCCTCGGTTTCTTCGTTGTTGTTCTGACGCTTGTTCTTGCTGCATCGTGGCCTTCCATTGCCATCCCTGGCCTCAGAGGTGCCGGGGTTGCTGGTACTATTGCTTCTACAAGCCAACCAGCTATCTTCGCCCGCACAGAAGCGGGTCATAAGTGCGGTAAGAGCTGCTATAGTCTTTGGCTTTTCCTGACCAAGGTGTTGGGAAAGCCATTCATCACGGATGCTGTGTTTAAATGCGGCTAAGGCTTCGGCATCTGGACAGTCGACGATTTGGTTCTTTTTAATTAAGAACCGAGTCCAAAGTTTGAGGGCTGACTCTCCGGGTTGCTGGACTATGTGACTCAAGTCATCAACATCCGGTGGCCGGACATAAGTGCCCTGAAAGTTGTCCCGAAAAGCGTCCTCTAATTATTCCCAACTTCCAATGGAGTTCTTTGGGAGGCTGTTCAACCAGTGTCGTGCTGGTCCCTTTAGCTTTAGAGGGAGGTATTTAATGGCATGGAGATCATCTCCGCGAGCCATGTGAATGTGGAGAAGAAAATCTTCAATCCATGCAGCGGGATTTGTCATTCCGTCATATGGATCGATGTTTACGAGTTTAAACCCTTCCGGAAATTGGTGCTGCATTACCTCATCGGTGAAGCACATGGGGTGCACGGCACCTCTATACCGGGCGACATCGCGACGGAGTTCGGATGACATCTGTGTTCGGGGCTGACCCCGGGTTTGGTTATATTTGTCGTGTCAGGTCTGATGGCCGTCATCTTGTGCTGGAGCACGTTCTCTTGATCCATAGATTGATCTGGTCTGGTTGGCTCTATTGGTCAGGTCCTGACGTAGGTCCTATGTTTAGCCCGGAGCCGCTGTCTACTTTTCTCTACGGTGAGGGAGCGCGGGCTGGTGTTTGACATAATGAGTCGTTTTATCCCGTCCACGTGGTGGTCGGACCGGTTGATCAGCATGGTTGTATTTTGACGGTATTGGATCAAAGGCCTCGTCGTCGAATTGTGGTAGCAGCCTGCGTTTGGTGTAACTTTTCGTTTGGCACTCAAAGCCATATCCTTCTTTGGCGGCCAAGACCTTGGTCCATCTATCGTTGAGTGTATCCTGTTCGGCTTGGAGCTGCTGCAGTTTCTTTTTCAGGCTCCGCACGGTGGCGATGAGCTGTTGCTTGAAGCGTTCTTGTTCAAGGGGTTCCTCTGGCATGATGAAATCTTTGTTATCGAGGCTAATATCCTCTTCGCAGGCCGGTAAATAGTTACTATCTTCCGAATCCTCATGATCGACAAGTTCGTCGGGGTTGACTTGTCCCTCTTACCTCTCATCTTGCTCGAATGCAGGTTCGACGGAGTGGTCGGAGTCTTTGGCATTGTCCGGAGTGTCATTATCTCCGGTGCCGATGTTGCTTTCCTCGCCCGACGCGGTCGAGAGCGGCGCCACTGGCGCCGGTGCTTTGGTGGTTCATCGACGGGCTTATCCTCATCTGAGTCTTGAGTGCCATCATCGTCCTTCTTCTCAGGCGTGTCCATGATGTATATGTCATAAGTAGAAGTGGCCTTCCAGCGCCCAGTGATAGGCGGGTTTTGACCTGGTTCAGCTCCGGCATCGTCGTCCAAGCCATCGATGTCTTCGGAGACGTAGTCTAGCATGTCGGTTAGGTCCTCGACAGTGGCTATTAAGTGGGTGGTGGGTGGGACGTAAAATTCCCTTCTCTCAGCCCCTAGTCCGAGCTGGGTGTAGTCCGGAGGTGACACTTCCGTGATGGCGAGAGATTGCATTAGTTCCAGTGTTTCGTTTAAGAGAGAAAGTTGGACGAATGCCTGAGGACCTGCGGAGCTAGGTTCGGTAATAACCACTTGATTGAGCCCGGTGGATGCAGACCTCGAGAGTTCGGAGTTGACGTCTATTGGCGAGTCCGGCTTCCCGATGATGGGGAGAGTCCCATTTGACTCCGGGTCCACCGACGACATGGTCGCACCTGGGTCTTCGGCTAGGGGCTATGTAATGGGAGAGAGCCTGGCGGGGTTTATCCTCCCGTCTTCAGACGAAGTGGTCCGCCTCGGGTCTAAGGCCGAGGCGGGCATGAGTGTCGACCCCTGAACGAAATCTGATGGTGAGGCCGAAGGGCCTCCTTCGTATGGGCGGGGAGCGGCAGCCGAGGCCGCGAACCCCTCGAAGATCAGATCTCCTCGGATATCAGCGATGTAGTTCAAACTGCCAAACCTGATCTGGTGACCAGGGGCGTAGCTGTCGACCTGCTCAAGGCGACCTATCGAGTTGGCGTGTAGCACGAAGCCGCAAAACACAAAGAGTTGACCAGGGAGAAAGGTCTCCCCGAAAACAGCGTCGTTGTTGATGACGAGGAGACCCATCGATCCTTCTATCGACAACACAATGGAACTATCAATGAAAGCACCAATGTCGGTGTCAAAACCGGCAGATCTCGGGTAGGGGGTCCCAAACTGTGTGTCTGAGGATCAATGGTAACAAGGGAGAATGGGGACATGGTGTTTACCCACGTTCGGGCCCTCTTAAATGAGGTAAAACCCTACGTCCTGCTCGATTGTATTTGATGCGTCTAGGGGTTACAAGAGTTGATCTACCTCGATATCATAATGGATAAACCCCAGCTGTCTAGCATATGATTATTCTGATAGCCTCTATGGACTAAACCCTCCGGTTTATATATACACCAGAGGGGCCTAGGGTTGTACAAAGTCGGTTTACAGAGAAAGGAAATAACATATCTGGATACTGGTACGTCTCCAACGTATCTATAATTTTTGATTGCTCCATGCTATATTATCTACTGTTTTAGGCAATATTGGGCTTTATTGTCCACTTTTATATTATTTTTGGGACTAACCTATTAACCGGAGGCCCAGCCCAGATTTGCTGTTTTATGCCTATTTCAGTGTTTCGAGGAAAAGGAATATCAAACGGAGTCGAAACGGAACGAAATCAACTGGAGAAGTTATTTTTGGAAGGAAACCCACCTGATAGACTTGGACTCTGCGTCAGAAGATACGGGAGCTGGCCACGCGGGTGGGGGGCGCGCCCACCCCCCTAGGGCGCGCCCCCATGCCTTGTGGGGCCCCCGAAGCTCCACCGACGTACCCCTTGCACCCATATATATCTAAGTATCGTAAAACTTCTAGAATGGAGATTAGATCGGGAGTTCCGCCGCTGCAAGCCTCTGTAGCCACCAAAAACCAATCGGGACCCTGTTCCGGCACCCTGCCGGAGGGGGGAACCCTCACCGGTGGCCTTCTTCATCATCCGGCGCTCTCCATGACGAGGAGGGAGTAGTTCACACTCGGGGCTGAGGGTATGTACCAGTAGCTATGTGTTTGATCTCTCTCTCTCGTGTTCTTGATTTGGCACAATCTTGATGTATCGCGAGCTTTGCTATTATAGTTGGATCTTATGTTTCTTCTCCCCCTCTTCTCTCTTGTAATGGATTGAGTTTTCCCCTTGAAGTAATCTTATCGGATTGAGTCCTTCAAGATTTGAGAACACTTGATGTATGTCTTGCCGTGCGTATCTGTGGTGACAATGGGATATCACGTGATTCATCTTGATGTATGTTTTGGTGATCAACTTGCGGGTTCCGCCCATGAACCTATGCATAGGGGTTGGCACACGTTTTCGTCGTGATTCACCGGTAGAA
The DNA here is from genome assembly GCA_021605145.1 of Aegilops bicornis. Taxonomy (NCBI): domain Eukaryota; kingdom Viridiplantae; phylum Streptophyta; class Magnoliopsida; order Poales; family Poaceae; genus Aegilops; species Aegilops bicornis. Next base: position 380,905,657 of record CM038675.1, on the reverse strand, counting down.
ACTTTGGGGCACTCTTTGAGGTTCTATGTGTTGGTTTGGATAGATGAATTGAGATTGTGTGATGCATATCGTATAATCATGCCCACAGATACTTGAGGTGACATTGGAGTATCTAGGTGACAATAGGGTTTTGGTTGATTTGTGTCTTAAGGTGTTATTCTAGTACGAACTCCAGGGCTGTTTGTGACACTTATAGGAATAGCCCAACAGATTGATTGGAAAGAATAACTTTGAGGTGGTTTCGTACCCTACCATAATCTCTTCGTTTGTTCTCCGCTATTAGTGACTTTGGAGTGACTCTTTGTTGCATGTTGAGGGATAGTTGTATGATCCAACTATGTTATTATTGTTGAGAGAACTTGCACTAGTGAAAGTATGAACCCTAGGCCTTGTTTCCTAGCATTGCAATACCGTTTACGCTCACTTTTACCATTAGTTACCTTGCTGTTTTTATATTTTCAGATTACAAAAACCTATATCTACCATCCATATTGCACTTGTATCACCATCTCTTCGCCGAACTAGTGCACCTATACAATTTTCCATTGTATTGGGTGTGTTGGGGACACAAGAGACTCTTTGTTATTTGGTTGCAGGGTTGCTTGAGAGAGACCATCTTCATCCTACGCCTCCCACAGATTGATAAACCTTAGGTCATCCACTTGAGGAAATTTGCTACTGTCGTACAAACCTCTGCACTTGGAGGCCCAACAACGTCTACAAGGAGAAGGTTGCGTAGTAGACATCAAGCTCTTTTTCTGGCGCCGCTGTTGCGGGAGGCTAGGTAAGTGATGGTATATCTTTAGATCTTGCAATCGAATCTTTTTGTTTCTTGTTTTAGCACTAGTTAGTTTATAAAAGAAAACTACAAAAAAATGGAATTGAGTTTGTCTCATACACTTCACCTTTTTAATATCTTTCGTTAGTATGATGGAAAGGAAAATTGTGCCAAAGTGTTAGAAGAAGAATGCATTAAATTGTTTGGCACTAAATCTTTGAATGATGAGCATGATTGCAATGTTGTTAGTATGAATTCTTTGAATATCCATGATGCTAATGATGATTGCACTAGTTATGATGAAAATGTCTCCTATAAACATGTCAATTTTTGTGGACTAGATTGGGTTTGTAAGTACACACCAAATAGGGAAGATAGATATTGCAAGAGGCATAAGTACTTAGAAACCAAATTATTGCAAGAAGAGCTAGATGAATGTGCTAAAAGATTCAATATTTTTCGCGCTCCTTGTGAACTTTGCAATGAACATGGTCATTTAAAGCTCCAATGCTATTTGTTTCATGACCAAGTCGTGTCCAAATATTGTGATAATTTGATTACCCTTGATCATCATAAAGAGCTTAGCCTTCTTTTGGGTTATGAAGAAATGAAACGTATAATTGAGGGTATTCCAAAATTTAATCTTGATAAAGTTCTTGATTTTGATCTAGAGAAGATTTATATGTATTGTGCGGTGAATTGCATTGAAAATCCTTATATTGCCAATTACATAAAGAAAATAAAACAAATAGAAGATGAAGACAATACTAATGAAAGGGAAGATACTTCCCAATATCCTCCTATTATTTCTTATGATGAATCAGGTAACGAGGAGGAGCCTTCAATTCAACCAATCTCATTAATAAGGAGCTCCAAAAAGAGGATTGAACCCACACTTGATGTGGTGAAGAAGAAGAAAATAAAAAGGAAGAGATGTAAAAAGGTATCTCTCCCAAATAAAGTTGCTCCTATTATTGCTGTGCCTCATGAAAATGAAGATGATGCACTTGATGATGATCTCGTTATGCCTATTGCTTGTTGTGATGATTATGATTGGGAAGATAATGATACTTCTTATGATCTTGAAAATCTTTTTGGCACTTGCTTGAAAGAATATAATAATTGCTATACTATTGGTGCTATCCATACTATTAATGATGAGAGTGATTATGCTTATGAGATGAAAAGGCCCAAGCTTGGGGAAGCTATGTTTGATGAGGATGAAATATTTGAGAATATATTTGCTACAATTAATGTTTGTCCCAAGCTTGGGGATGCTAAGTTTAATAATGAAGATATTTTTAGCCTCTCAAGTTTTGATATGCAAAGTTGTTATGATGATAGCATGCCTTCTACCTATGATGATTATATTGATGAAAGTGGGTTTGGAAGAGTGTCAACTTTAGGAAGTAGTGATCCCACAATATTGGAGGATGTTTAATCTTATAATATTTATGAAAGTGGATTTGGAGAGGTCATGACTTTACTTAGTAATGATTCCACTATCTTGGAAGAGGTTTCAATCGATTATGATGAGAACAAAGTTGCTACTTATGATGATTATTGTGATGAAACTTATGCTATAAAAAGTAGTGATGATTATATTTATAAAACTTGTCACGATTATGATTACCCTTTTTCTGAACTTTACTCTTTTAATGTGGAAACAATTTATAGTATTCAAGTCTCTTATGATACTCCCACTATTCCGAATGAAAAGAATTTTGCTTATGTGGAGAGTAATAAAATTTCTATGCAAGTAGATCATGAAAAGAATGCTTTAGGTTCTGGTTATATTGTTGAATTAATTCATGATGCTACTGAAAATTATTATGAGGGAGGAACATATGCTTGTAGGAATTGCAATAATATCAAGTTTCCTCTCTATGTGCTTAAAATTTTGAAGTTATGCTTGTTTTGCCTTCCTATGCTAGTTGATTATTGTTCCCATAAGTTGTTTTCTCACAAAATCCCTATGAATAGGAAGTGGGTTAGACTTAAATGTTCTAGTTATATTCTTCATGATGCTCTCTTTATGTTTCAATTCTTATCTTTTATGTGAGCATAATTGAAATCATAATGCCTAGCTAGGGGCGTTAAACGTTAGCGCTTGTTGGGAGGCAACCCAATTTTAGTTTCTTGATTTTTGGTTCTGTTTAGGAATAAATAATACATCTAGCTTCTGTTTAGATGTGTTTTTGTGTTTTAGTTAGTGTTTGTGCCAAGTAGAACCTTTGGGAAGACTTGGGTGAAGTCTTTATGATCATGCTGTAAAAAACAGAAACTTTAGCACTCACGAGATTAGCTAGAACTTTTTACTGGAGAGTGCTATTTAGTTGATTATTTTTTAATATGATTACTAGACAAATTCCTCAGGTCCACCAATTTATTTTAGAATTTTTGGAGTTCCAGAAGTTTGCGTTAGTTACAGATTACTACAGACTGTTCTGTTTTTGACAGATTCTGTTTTTCGTGTGTTGTTTGCTTATTTTGATGACTCTATGGCTAGTAAAATAGTTTATAAATCATAGAGAAGTTGGAATACATTAGGTTTAACACCAATATAAATAGACAATAAGTTCATTACAGTACCTTGAAGTGGTGTTTCATTTTCTTTCGCTAACGGAGCTTACGAGTTTTCTGTTAAGTTTTGTGTTGTGAAGTTTTCAAGTTTCGGGTAAAGATTCGATGGACAAGGGAATAAGGAGTGGCAAGAGCCTAAGCTTGGGGATGCCCAAGGCACCCCAAGGTAATATTCAAGGATAACCAAGCGTCTAAGCTTGGGGATGCCCCGGGTGGCATCCCCTCTTTCGTCTTCGTTCATCGGTAACTTTACTTGGAGCTATATTTTTATTCACCACATGATATGTGTTTTGCTTGGAGCGTCATTTTATTTTCTTTAGCTTTGCTTGCTGTTTGAATAAAGTACCAAGATCTGGAATTCTTAAATGGGGGAGTCTTCACATAGTTGCATAATTATCCGACTACTCATTGATCTTCACTTATATCTTTTGGAGTAGTTTTGTTATTGCTCTAGTACTTCACTTATATCTTTTAGAGCGCGATAGTGGTTTTATTTTGAAGAAATAGATGAACTCTCATGATTCACTTATATTATTTTGAGAGTCTTAAATATCATGGTAATGTGCTTAAAATCATAATATGCTAAGCATAAAATATTTGTAAGAATTCTTATGAGTGTGTTGAATACTAAGAGAAGTTTGATGATTGATGATTGTTTTGAGATATGGAGGTAGTGATATCAAAGTTGTGATAGTTGAGTAGTTGTGAATTTGAGAAATACTTGTGTTGAAGTTTGCAAGTCCCGTAGCATGCACGTATGGTAAACTTTATGTAACAAATTTGAAACATGAGGTGTTATTTGATTGTCTTCCTTATGAGTGGCGGTCAGGGACGAGCGATGATCTTTTCCTACCAATCTATCCCCCTAGGAGCATGCGCGTAGTGCTTTGGTTTTTGATGGCTTGTAGATTTTTGCAATAAGTATATGAGTTCTTTATGACTAATGTTGAGTCCATGGATTATACGCACTCTCACCCTTCCATCATTGCTAGCCTCTTGATGCGTGCATTGCCCTTTCTCACATTGAGAGTTGGTGCAAACTTCGTCGGTGCATCCAAACCCCGTGATATGATACGCTCTTTCACACACAAACCTCCTTATATCTTCCTCAAAACAGCCACCATACCAACCTATTATGGCATTTCCATAGCCATTCCGAGATATATTGCCATGCAACTTTCCACCATTCCGTTCTTCATGACATATCTATCATTGTCATATTGCTTAGCATGATCATGTAGTTGACATAGTATTTGTGGCAAAGCCACCGTTCATAATTCCTTCATACTTGTCACTCTTGATGCATTGCATATCCCAAGACATCACGGAGGCATTCATATAGAGTCATACTTTGTTCTAGTATCGAGTTGTAATCATTGAGTTGTAAATAAATAGAAGTGTGATGATCATCATTCAATAGAGCATTGTGCCCAAAAAAAGAAAGGCCAAAGAAAAAAAAGAAGGCCCAAAAAAAGAAAAAAAAGAAAATAAATAAAAAGGGGCAATGCTACTATCCTTTTTTCCACACTTGTGCTTCAAAGTAGCACCATGATATAGCAAGTCTCATATATTGTGCTTCAAAGTAGCACCATGTTCTTCATATAGAGAGTCTCATATGTTGTCACTTTCATATACAAGTGGGAACTTTTCATTATAGAACTTGGCTTGTATATTCCAACGATGGGCTTCCTCAAATGCCCTAGGTCTTCGTGAGCAAGCAAGTTGGATGCACACCCACTTAGTTTCTTTTGTTGAGCTTTCATATATTTATAGCTCTAGTGCATCCATTGCATGGCAATCCCTACTCCTTGCATCAACATCAATCGATGGGCATCTCCATAGCTCATTGATTAGCCTCGTTGGTGTGAGACTTTCTCTTTTTTTGTTTTCTCCACATAACCCCCATCATCATATTCTATTCCACCCATAGTGCTATATCCATGGCTCACGCTCATGTATTGCGTGAAGGTTTATGAGTTTGAGATTACTAAAAGTATGAAACAATTGCTTGGCTTGTCATCGGGGTTGTGCATGATGAGAGCATTCTTGTGTGACAAAGATGGAGCATGACTAAACTATATGATTTTGTAGGGATGAACTTTCTTTGGCCATGTTATTTTGAGAAGACATAATTGCTTAGTTAGTATGCTTGAAGTATTATTCTTTTTATGTCAATATAAACTTTTCTCTTGAATCTTATGGATCTCAATATTCATATCACAAGTAAGGAGAATTACATTGAAATTACGCCAATTAGAATTCCACATCAAAAATTATCTTTTTTATCATTTACCTACTCGAGGACGAGCATGAATTAAGCTTGGGGATGCTTGATACGTCTCCAACGTATCTATAATTTTTGATTGCTCCATGCTATATTATCTACTGTTTTAGGCAATATTGGGCTTTATTATTCACTTTTATATTATTTTTGGGACTAACCTATTAACCGGAGGCCCAACCCAGATTTGTTGTTTTATGCCTATTTCCGTGTTTCGAGGAAAAGGAATATCAAACGGAGTCGAAACGGAACGAAATCAACTGGAGAAGTTATTGTTGGAAGGAAACCCACCTGATAGACTTGGACTCTACGTCAGAAGATACGGTAGCTGGCCACGAGGGTGGGGGGGCGCCCACCCCCCTAGGGCGCGCCCCCTGCCTCGTGGGGCCCCCGAAGCTCCATCGACGTACCCCTTGCACCCATATATACCTACGTATCGTAAAACTTCCAGAACGGAGATTAGATCGGGAGTTCCGCCGCCGCAAGCCTCTCACAGCCACCAAAACCAATCGGGGCCCTGCTAAGACTGCCAGAGGGGGGAACCCTCACCGGTGGCCATCTTCATCATCCCGGCGCTCTCCATGACGAGGAGGGAGTAGTTCACCCTCGGGGCTGAGGGTATGTACCAGTAGCTATGTGCTTGATCTCTCTCTCTCTCTCTCTCTCGTGTTCTTGATTTGGCACGATCTTGATGTATCGCGAGCTTTGCTATTATAGTTGGATCTTATGTTTCTTCTCCCCCTCTTCTCTCTTGTAATGGATTGAGTTTTCCCCTTGAAGTAATCTTATCGGATTGAGTCTTTAAAGATTTGAGAACACTTGATGTATGTCTTGCCGTGCGTATCTGTGGTGACAATGGGATATCACGTGATTCATCTTGATGTATGTTTTGGTGATCAACTTGCGGGTTCCGTCCATGAACCTATGCATAGGGGTTGGCTACGTTTTTCGTCGTGATTCTCCGGTAGAAACTTTGGGGCACTCTTTGAGGTTCTATGTGTTGGTTTGGATAGATGAATTGAGATTGTGTGATGCATATCGTATAATCATGCCCACGGATACTTGAGGTGACATTGGAGTATCTAGGTGACATTAGGGTTTTGGTTGATTTGTGTCTTAAGGTGTTATTCTAGTATGCACTCTAGGGCTGTTTGTGACACTTATAGGAATAGCCCAACGGATTGATTGGAAAGAATAACTTTGAGGTGGTTTCGCACCTACCATAATCTCTTTGTTTGTTCTCCGCTATTAGTGACTTTGGAGTGACTCTTTGTTGCATGTTGAGGGATAGTTATATGATCCAACTATGTTATTATTGTTGAGAGAACTTGCACTAGTGAAAGTATGAACCCTAGGCCTTGTTTCCTAGCATTGCAATACCGTTTACGCTCACTTTTACCATTAGTTACCTTGCTGTTTTTATATTTTCAGATTACAAAATCTTATATCTACCATCCAGATTGCACTTGTATCATCATCTCTTCGCCGAACTAGTGCACCTATACAATTTACCATTGTATTGGGTGTGCTGGGGACACAAGAGACTCTTTATTATTTGGTTGCGGGGTTGCTTGAGAGAGACCATCTTCATCCTACGCCTCCCACGGATTGATAAACCTTAGGTCATCCACTTGAGGGAAATTTGCTACTGTCCTACAAACCTCTGCACTTGGAGGCCCAACAACGTCTACAAGGAGAAGGTTGCGTAGTAGACATCAGATACCAATCTTGCCGTCCACGCATATAGGAGTCCTATCTAGACATGGCGCATAGTCTTATGTTTTTATCTTCACGGCCCATCAGTCTGGCCCATATTGAATAGCCCGGACACCCAAGGACCCCCTAATCTAGGACTCCCTCAATGGTTCCGGAGAAGTGCTTCATCTGTATGCTCTACACAATAAGCCTCCTGACAAAGGTTGGTATTGGCCCGCGGATTTCATCCATATGATTGAGCTTTGTCATCTCTATTGGTATTGTGATACTGTTTAGATACTTGTCAGATTTCGGGTTCCGGCAGACCCTTGAGGTTCGAACACTGGGGTGCGCGCGGAGATCTCTCCCTCTACCTACCTGCACCCCGCCGCCTCGCTAGGATCTAAACTACGAAAGGAACAACACAAGAGACACAAGGTTTATACTAGTTCGGACCACCATTGTGGTGCAATACCCTAATCTAGTTTGTGGTGTGGTGGATTGCCTCTTGGGCTGAAGGTGATGAACAATACAAGGAAGAACAACCTCGCGAGGGTCTGTTCTTGGCCGGGGCGATGAACTGCTTGGAGGAGTTCAGTCGCTCTCTCTCTCTCTAGATTGCTTGGCCACTAGCTCTGTTCTGGATCCCGGATCGAGCTCCCTCTATCCTGTGGGAGGCTAGTCCTATTTATAGGCGAAGGCCCTAGGCCTCTTCCCCAAATATTGAGCGGGAAGGGCGCCAACAATTGACCATTTTGAAGGGGAACATCTGGTACACTTATCCTGACTAAAGTTGGTCCTCGCCTGTCAAAGGCTCTGGTGGTGACGCCGGCTTGGGCTCCACAATGACTTCCTTCCTGCCGTTGGGCTGGTCTTGGTCTTGTTGCACCGAAATGGACGCCTTTGCTTGATGCTCTCGCTGCGCTTGCTCCCTTTGCACCAAAGAGGAAAGGAGGACACTGCGGGCTGGGCGCCTTGGTCGTCATGGCTTGCGTCATGGGCACCTCGTGAGGTACCCCGCCTTGATCTCTCCGCCTCCTCGCGAGCCCGGCTGATGAGGCCGTGCTCGAGGAAGCTCCACGTCCGCCGCCCCACGAGGCTTGGCCCATCGTGAGGGTCTTGAGCTTGTGTTGATGAAGATGGTCCGTGATGGGCCCCCCTTTGAGCCACGCCGCAGCCCGCAGGCAGGCAAGTCTGGGGACCCCCGTTCCCAGAACGCCGACAGTAGCCCCTGGGCCCAAGCCGCGCCCGGGCTTGGCCGAGCAGAGAGGCAAAGGGGCAAGTGCAAAGCTCCGCGGGCCCTAACAGCCTGCGGCCTTGGGCGCCGCGTGGCGGTTGATTGGACGTGGGCATCTCCACTTCCCCACGACGCCTCGGCAACTGCACGAATTGACAAGTCCCTGCATGCAAAGCGGGTCATGATTACCTGCGATCGTGGAGGTCGGCGGTTGGCCTCCCCTGGCTTTAAGTACGGAGCGGTGAGCGCTCCTCTGGTTCGTTTCTTCTTGCTTCTCCTTCTTCCCGGTCCTTGCTCCGTCTTGCTGCAATGGCTCCGATCCGCTGGTTCTCCGCGGCAGAGAAGGGGAAGGCTCCCGGAGAGGGTCCTGACCCGCTCCCGCCGAAGAAACGGCTAGCCCTCTGCCATCAGAATGAGGGTGCCCACCAGGTGGTGTCGAGGCCCTGGTGCGAGTGGCCACCGCCAGGGTTCCCGCTTCCCTTGTACACCCACATCGAGGGCTCTGAAGGAGTTGATGCCGAACGCCATGGGCGACGCCGCCGTCGGCGCCGGCGGGTCACGAAGGTGCGTTTCGTTCCCCCTGGAGTCCACGCCAAGGGCTCCTCCCGAGAGTTCGTGCTCCACGCCGCCATGTCTCCTCGGTCTTGGATTCGCCTTCCTCCCTTCTTCGCCTCTGCAATTCCGCGGGAAGGATCCTCGAGCTCGCTGCAAAGACGCTGCGGCACCCTTGCGACTGGGGCAGAGGTTGCGGTCGTTGCCCCGGGCGAGGTCTTCATGACTCGAGGCTGGGGCGAGATCGCCCGGGTCTGCAGGACAAAGGGGCGCCCTCGCGATCCACCTAGAGTACGACGGCGCTTCGGTCATGCTCTTCAAGGTCTTCGATGCGGAAGGGTGCCGGCTGGAGTGCTACCCCGGGGGAAGTGATCGAGGCCCTGCTGCGGGGAGGGTTAGGCTCGCCGACCGCTCCCTCGGCAGCTCCTCAGGCGGTGGAGGCGTCGGAGGATCCAACGACTCCGCCGAGCTCTTCACGACACTGGAGAAGAGCGACGACAGCTACGAGCCCCCGAGCCTACGCCGCTCTCGGAGCAGGGCGGGCTCGGCGGGCCGTCGCCGCCTCTGATCTGGATGGGGTTGGCGCCGGTGCCCGGCGGCCCACTGTTGATGATGGCGTCTTTTGCAGGGGCGCGTGTAGTTAGCGTTTTTTAGGATCTGCTCACTGCGAGGAATCAAAAGCGCGCCCCGTGGGGGCTTGTAAGGTGCCTGTGGTCCTGTTTTTTAATATGATCCTTGTCGTGAAGCAGTGCGAGTTGCTCATTCCTTCTTAGCTCGGTTCTCCCTTTCGAACCTCGTGAGGGCTTGACGCTCTGCGCCGGCTGTGTCCAGCCCCAAGGCAGGCTTCACTGCCGCTGGTATGCCAGGTCGCGATGTCGTGGTCAAGGCCAGGAGGTGAGCGGCCCGAGGTCCGTAAGAGCCCTGAAGTCGCGATGCTCAAGAGGTCCCCCTTAGCGCTCAAGCAGACATCGTTCGGTGAGAAAGGAGAGCGACGTTTCTAACACGGGATTGCGTTGGGTGATGGGACGGTGCCGTGTTAGTTAGTGCTTCCGGGGGGTGACTTATCTCGAGAATCAGGAGCCGCTTGCTGGTGTGTTGCTGGGTCCGTGCATCGGCAGGCGAGGGGTCGCTTGGCGAGGTCCTCACGTGTCCCTCCCCTCTCGCCTTTGCTCCCCTTTTCGCTTCTCGCCCTCGTGTCCCGCCCTCGAGCGAAGTCTCACCTGCCGCTGGTATGCCAGGTCGCGATGCCGTGGTCAAGGCCAGAGGGTGAGGGCTGGAGAGCCAGTAGGAGCCCTGAGTCGCGATGCTCAGGCACCCCCCCCTTTAACGTGCAAGCGGTTCACGCGGATGAGAGTGAAGGAGACACCGTGGGGGCCTTGCCTGACGCTGCTCCTTGAAGAGATTCTGCAGGCTCCTCACAGAAAGAACGAAAGTTCGCCGTGACAACCGACAGTCAGCCGTTAGTTGCCCCGGAGGGGTGATGAGGCACTGAAGGCTTGACGAGGTGGCGCTATGCGGGGCTGCCGCGGCCAGAGCTCAGCCATTCAGGTTTGTCGGCGTTGCAGGGAAGGACCCATGCGCAAGCGTCGTGCCGTTAGGGAGCAGCTCCATCATTTGGTGTCAGTTGAGTGGGCAACTAGGTCAAGCATGTTAATCACGAAGGAGCAAGTCCATTTAGATAAGCGCAAAGAAGATTTAACATCGCTGGTCGGACCCGAGCGACTGGGATGATGCAGCCCGAGTGGCGCCCCCAACAAGATAAGCTAGGAACATGAAGTTAAAGGGATACACGCCGCAGGGACGGACCCACGCGGCCTGGGAATAATGCAGCCCTAGGGGGCGCTCCCAGCTGGAAATGAAACTTGAAAGATGTCACCTGATAGTGTTGAAGACGAAAGGGTGTTGGTGCAGCAGACTTGTGGGCTGCGGAGCCGATCCTCACGAGCCCCTGTGCTCGGGGGCCTCGGGAGGTTCCGGAGGCGCTGGTGGCTCCTCGTGGACCATCTCCATCTCTGCCAGGCTGCGGAACGCCTGGCCTCTTGAGCCTCGGGATGCTCCTCATGAGGCGCTGGCGGCGTGGCAGCCGTGTTCGGCAAGCCGTAAGGCATGCGAACGTAGTTGTGGGTGGACCTTCGCAGCGCCCCCACGCGAGAGGGCCAGAGGCGCCTCGAGAGGCGGCTCGGTTGAGCCCTGGTATGTCGATGCAGACGCGCACCCCACCATCCTCGCCTGGATGGGGAGCTAGGGCAGGTAAGCGGCGGCTGCCACTCATGACTCTTGACTCCTGCAGCTCCTGAATGATCTTGCTGACGAACTCCTGAGGGTTCGGCCCTCCTTGCCTTGCTCCTTCTTGAGGAAAACGTGCTTCGAAACACGCCTTCAAGTGGTGCCCAAGCGCCATCCTCGTGACCTTAGCAAGGTCGGTGGCCCTCCAAGGGGGAGCCCCCGAGCCCTGCCTGAGGAGGGCGCCGGGCGCGCTTTCCAATGCGATAGAAGGAGGTTCCCCTGAGCGACGCGGACCACGAGGGGCCTGCCTCCCGAGGGGCCGGGCCGGACGATGTCTTCTTCTTCTTGGGGCGGTCTCGAAGCCTCTGCCTGCGATCCGGGTCTTCCAGTGATGCAGCTGAAAGGCTCGCCTGTGGAGCACACCGCGTCTTTCTCTTCGCAGGGCACCGTGATGACTCCGCCACTTCCTGGCATCTTGAGGACGTTGTAGCCGTGGTGGGTTACGGCCATGAACTTGGCCAGCGCTGGGTACCCGAGGATGGCGTTGTATGGTAGGCGAATGTGGGTGACGTCGAAGTCGATGAGCTCGGTGCGGTAGTTGTCGCGCGCGCCGAAGGTGACAGGGAGGCGAACCTGCCCAATTGGGACCGTGGAGCTGTCGGTGACCCCAGAGAAAGGCTTGGTCGGCTGAAGCTGATTGTAAGGCACTTGGAGATTGTTGAACGTTTCCACAGACAGGACGTTGAGCCTTGCCCCGCCATCGATGAGGGTCTTGGCCGACTAGCACGCTGTCGATGATTGGGGAGCAAAGCATTGGGAGGACTCCGGCTGTGGCCGCACACTTGAGCTGATCCGCTGAGCTGAACGTGATGGCGCACGCCGACCACCTAAGGGGGCGTGTGGCTTCGAGCTTGGGGAGGACTGCATTCACTTCGCGGGCGGACTGCTTGAAAATACGTTGAGAGGCTGGGGCTTGAGCTCCGCGCAGGATGCAAAGCGATCGCTGCCCTCTGGAAGCCCCCAGCCCCTCGTCCTGATGATGGTCTTCATTTCTCCTTGGCTGCGGTGGCAGAGGAGGGAGGCCTGCGTTGCCTTGCGGGCGATCCTCGCGAGGGTGATCCCTCCAGCCTCCCTCGTGAGGCGGGTCCCGCCAGCGATCCTCGCGAGGTTGGTCGCGCCACCCTTGGCGAGGGCCGCGGTCTTCCCAGCGTCCTGCGTTCCTTCCTCCTCCTCGGTCGTAGCCCCGGTCGCTGCGGTCGGCACATCGGCCAATCCTCCCTTCTCGCACGGCTCGGAGCTCTTGACATTCGTTCGTGTTGTGGGTGTGGAGGTCGTGGTACACGCAGTACCGGCTGCCCTTGGAAGACTCAGGCTGATCTCTGCCCCGCTTGGTGTCCGGTTCTGCCGCGAGCACGACAGCCCCCTTGCGCTTCACGTCCTTGGCCTTGGGTTTCTTCTCTTTCTTCTCTTCTGGGTCTGCGGCAGGCAGCTCGAGGAGGGAGAGACGCCCTTCCTCGGCCCTGGCGCACTTGGTCGCCAAGTTGAACAGCTCCAAGGAGGTGCACAAGTCTTCATGCATCGCCAGCTCCTCCTTCATCTTGACGTCGCGCACACCGTCGGAGAAGGCGGAGTGATGGCCTCCTCGGTCACCTTGGGAATCTCGAGGCGTGCGTTTTTGAAGCGCTGGATGTATTTCTGCAGGGTCTCCCCTGGTTGTTGCTTGATGCGGTGCATGTTGCTCACGGCGGGTGGCCGGTCACGAGTACCTTGGAAGTTGGCGATGAAGCGGGTGCGCATCTCGTCCCAGGAGGAGATCGTGCCTGGAGGCAGGTTTAGGAGCCAGGTGCGGGCCCCGTCCTTGAGCGCCATGGGAAACCAGTTCTCCATGACCTTCTCGTCTCCGTTGGCGGCTTCGATGCCCAGCTCGTAGAGCTGGAGGAACTCCGCAGGGTCGGCCGTACCGTCATAGCGAGGAGGCAGGTCTGGCTTGAACTTGCCGGGCCACGCGACGCTGCGCAGCTCGATGGTGAAGGCACGGCAGCCTGCTATGGCCACGGGAGGCCTTGGGTGACGAAGAGCTTGGTCTTGCGGGTCCCCATGCACTGCAGCTGGGAGCAGCGCGGGGTCTTGACGTGCCGGAGCAGGAGCGTGGTCGCGACGAGCTGGAGCGGGGAGCACTCGGGCAGCTTCTTGCGGGCGAGGGACTTCCTGGCAGCTCTGCTCTTGCCGCTACCGGGCACCGGACGGAGCGGTTCCGCCAGGACCACGCGCCTTGGGGCCAGGGCGCCTTCTTGAGGGGGAGGCGGCCGAGGCGCCCCCGGAGCTTCGTCGCCCACGAGGGCGGGGTGCGGTGCAGCGGGACGGACGACGCGGGGGAGCCCCCTGTGGCGCGGACGAGCTCGGCGACGCGGTCGAGCCACTCTTCGTAGACGTCGTCGACTGGACGGTAGCGTAGGAGCTCGTTTGCCGCAATGAGCGCAGCTCGAGCCTCCATGGGCACGCGGAACGCGCGAGACGAAGAACCAGCGGGGGCGAGTGAGGGGGTAGCAGTGCGGTCGTCTTGCCTCACGAAGGGATGCTGGGACGATGCTTGCTGCTTGTTCCCCGCCGGGCCGGTGGCGGCGTTGACGGCAGGCGACGGGGAACGACGAGGGCGCCCACCGACGGGAGCCGTCTGGGCGACGCGGCAAGCGAGAGCGGCTCGGCGCCCGACACGGGCCCGGCGAGCGTCAGACATGGATGCGGTGGTTGATGGAGAACAGGGCGGCGGAAGACGAATTCCGGCGCAACCCTACCTGGCGCGCCAAATGTCGGATTTCGGGTTCCGGCAGACCCTCTAGGTTCGAACACTGGGGTGCGCCTGGAGATCTCGCCCTCTACCTACCTGCACCTCGCCACCATGCTAGGATCTAAGCTACGAAAGGAACAACACAAGAGACACAAGGTTTATACTAGTTCGGGCCACCATTGTGGTGTAATACCCTACTCTAGTTTGTGGTGTGGTGGATTGCCTCTTGGGCTGATGGTGATGAACAATACAAGGAAGAACAGCCTCATGAGGGTCTGTTCTTGGCCGGGCGATGAACTGCTTGGAGGAGTTCACGCTCTCTCTCTCTCTCTCTCTCTCTCTCTAGATTGCTTGGCCTCTAGCTCTGTTCTGGATCCCGGATCGAGCTCCCTCTATCCTGTGGGAGGCTAGTCCTATTTATAGGCGAAGGCCCTGGGCCTCTTCCCCAAATATTGAGCGGGAAGGGCGCCAACAATTTGCCATTTTGAAGGGGAACATCTGGTACACTTATCCTGACTAAAGTTGTTCCTCGCCTGTCAAAGGCTCTGGTGGTGACGCCGGCTTGGGCTCCACAATGACTTCCTTCCTGCCGTTGGGCTGGTCTTGGTCTTGTTGCACCAAAATGGACGCCCTTGCTTGATGCTCTCGTCTGCACTTGCTCCCTTTGCACCAAAGAGGAAAGGAGGACATCAGCTGGGTGGCGCCTCACCGCGCCCTTGGTCGTCATGGCTTGCGTCATGGGAACCTTGTGAGGTACCCCGCCTTGATCTCTCCGCCTCCTCGCGAGCCAGCCTAATGAGGCCGTGCCTGAGGAAGCTCCCTGTCGTCCGCCCCGCGAGGCTTGGCCCCTCGCGAGGGTCTTGAGCTTGTGTTGATGAAGATGGGCTGTGATGGGCCCCCCTTTGAGCCACGCCGCAGGCCGCAGGCAGGCAAGTCTGGGGACCCCCGTTCCCAGAACGCCGACAATACTGTCATGAGAAAGTGGCATTGTCCTCGAGAAGTGCTTCATCTATGATGTTTTAATTATTTCATTTCCTTTTTTTCAAGCAAACAAGGATGCAGCATTTAGTTGTTCTCTTGACTTTGCACAACAGGATCATCCTCTTCATAACAGAAGGAAGCAGTTGAAGGATGGTTACATTACTGCCCACAAGAAAACACTAACTTCAGCTCAAAAGGACTCAGGATCTCCATCTTTGTTGCTGTGACGGCCAATTGTTGTTTTAGGATTCTCTCCGATGAGTTCCATTTTTTAAATGTGTGCTCTGCATGGATCATGTAGGTTGCCCGTTTAAACTGTCAATGCATAGTACAGTTTTCTTTATACTAATCACTTCTTTTGTATTTATGCAAATAGGGGTGCTCAGCTTGATTTCAATGGGAACTGCACAAAATGTTCTCGAGTACATCGAATATTCTCGAATCATTCATTTCCACCACCAGAAAGGAGGTGCCAATATGTTCAAGGCGTTGCAACATATAAACAGCGAAATCATACAAGCTACGCGCGAATTTTGTTGATTTTGGTGGAACTGCATAAAAAGAACAGCTGGTTTATTTAGCACGAGGTGCCATGTCAATCTCCGAACTGATGGCAACCCTGCCCATTCCACAATCTTAGGCATTTGATATTTTGGAATGGGAAAATCTTGTCAAAGTTTGCTCATTGATGTACGCAAAACAACACACATTTGACCTTTTAGAATGGGACAACCTTATCAAATTTTGCTCATTGATGCTAGCAAGAAGACATCTGTTTGAAATTTTCGAATGGGACACACTTTGATGTCAACGGCATCGATCGATTTTTATTTATTATTTCATTGTGAAGTAAATATTGGCTCTGACATGTGAATCACTGAGATGCATAATCATCGATTGTTTTGAATGTTCTCTATGAATTGCGAGGCCTATGTGTTTAATTGTAATGTACAGGAATGCTAAAAAGCTGCTCAAACTTTTTGCATTCCCTATGTTCCTTTTTACTTCGCATATTAGATTTCTTTCAAGTCAGTTGATTTTACATTGTGAATGTTGATACTTTTTTCTATAAGATTGGTCAAAGTAGAGATACTTTGACTTCAGACAAAACTTATATGCAGACCAAAAAGGACCGGAGGGAGTACGTGTGAAACTGCTGCAAATGAGGTGATCACCCTGGGAATAATGCTAGTACGTATTCTTTTGCATGTTCGTCCAATGCCAGTGATACAAGAATTCGAACTAACCAAACTAAATTCATTCATACACGGCCGGATTTCTTATATACATGCCGGATTTCATTATATTTCATACATTCTTCAACTAAAAAGGGGTGCGTTGGAGGTATAATTAATTAACCTAAGCCACCCACCCGTGTCCAGCTCAGCCGAACAGAAGCTTCGGTGACTTAATTGCAGTTGCAGTTGGGTCACTGACATGTGGGCCAGATGCCTGTTGGGCCCACATGTCAGTGACTCAACTGCACTGCAGTTAAGTCACTCAAGCAGCGTCCTTCTCCAGCACAGCTCTAATTGGCCATCAATGGTCAACCAGCCAAGCTTGGCTTCAACGGGAGGGTAGCAGCGGTGGCCTTACTTGGACCCGAGTGGCGGCGACCTACCGTGTTCTACTCTTCCCCATTTTCTGTGTGGCGCGGCCTCGTTGGCAGCGGGGCGGGGCCTCGACGGAGCCGGCGATGTCCTCTGTGTCGTTGTCGGTGGGGCGGCGCCTCGGCGGACCCAGGGAAATCCTCCACCTCGTTGCCGGTAGGGCGGGGCCTCGGCGCAGCCGGCGAAGTCCTCCGCCTCGATGCCGGTGGGGCGGGGCCTCGTCGTAGCCGGCAGTGTCCTCTGCCTTGTTGTTGGCACGACGGGGCCTCGGCGGAGCAGGGCCTCGTCGACGCTAACGGAGCGGGGACTCGGCGGTTCCAGCATTGTCCTCCGCCTCATCGTCGGTCTCGCCAAACAGTGCCTCGCCCGCTTCATCGCCCTCTTTGTAGGCGGCCGCAACCTCCACCACCCACATGCGGTACTGCCAGCGCACGAGGCGGCTCTCACGGACGAAGCGGTACGAATCGAGTAGCGCATCTGCTCTGCCTGCGTCGCGGAGATCTGCTCCTCCGCCTGCAGGTGCTCCTGGAGGAGATGGTGGTTGCACGCGGAGTCGGCCTGTGCCTCCCGAAACTGCTCATGACGCTTCTCCCTCACCGTGTCCATGTATTGGGCACGAGCCTCGCTGTGCAATGCAGCGGCGAGGATGGCATGGAGGAGGGGGTTGGCGCCGGATGATCGACTACCATGTTCTCCATTGGGACGTTGTCATCCTCCGGCTGCCTGCTGGCCAGCCAGTCGGCAGCAATGGCTGCCATCTCCTTGTGGTCCGTCGTCCGCCCGTCCCGAAGAGCGCTGGAGCGCGAGGAAGCCATGGTGAGCAGTAGTGGTGTGGACAGGAGAAAGGGAACGGAGGCGGATGACTGCGGCTATGGCCGGCGTAGCAGTTTATATAGCAATGGTGGGCGGCGGAGGGACGGACGGGTGGCGCCGGAGTAGCCGCCTCGGCAACCACGTATTATTAATGTGGGCAGCCGATGGACAGACGGACGACACTTGTGTCGTTTGAACGCGGAGCAATCACCTGCACCGGGAAGCGGCGCGGGCGGCGCTGACCGTTTCAGGCATAAAGCGTGCGCGAGCGAGGGAGGCGGGCCAGGGCGGTCAGACTCGTGCTTGGCAGTGGGTCGGTCCAGCAGCCAAACATGCTGGCTCGCTAGCAAGCTCGCAGAGCTGAGCGACGACAATCAGACGATGGATGTAGCTTCCCACTAGGAGCCGGCGCCACCTTCCAAGCCGGTTCATGACGTGTTCACCATAGAGCAGGTGCGGCTGCACTTCAACGCCCTAATGGCGGAAGAGCTACCAGCACAGGAGTACCTGTGTTGCAACCTCCGTCTCCTCAACGAGCACCGGCGAACAAGAGAATGGCAATGCCATCGCGGACATGTGGCCCTATGATCCTGGCTTCCTGAATGAGCAGCGGGCGCTGTATCAGACCATCTGTAGGGCCCACGAGGCCCTCTTCATCATCCTTCGAGTTGTTGCGCTCGCCGTGGCGCCGCTGTCTCGCGTTGTGAACATGGTCAACGAACATGAGGAATGAGGAGATGAGTTTACTTGGAGAGGATGAAAGTGGGGACCCACCAGGGCCATAGCCGCACGTACGCAAGTGCCTCCTTATTATATACAACTATAATTTTTTTGCTTCCTCCTGGTTTCCTGACATCACGATCCCACACCATTATCAACCTATGTAGTCAATAAACGACAGAATTGCACAAGGAGCGGCCGACAGCTGGGACCAAGCAGCTCGAGCATGTAACGCCCAATATGCGACTATGCTCCACACGTGTCGAGGCACAACTTGGGGCATAAGCGCATATTGTATGGTTGCAAGAGTGGTTGTATCTTTTCTCATCTCATGTACTAAATATATAGAGTACGAGCTTTGGCTTACAATCGCCACAATGTCACACAAATAGCATCAAGATAATACAATCATGCAAGATGAACACAGAGTACGGCTACGGACAAAATCAAACGAATAAAAGACAACCACCCAAGCTAAGTCCCGACGACCCTACTGGGCACCACTACTGATCATCCGGAAAGGAAACATAGTAACGACCACGGTCTTTGTCGAAATCTCACTTGAGCTCAGCGGCATCACCTGCATCAGACTCATCGGTACCTTCAACTATGTTTGTAGTATTCTGTGAGCCACGGGGACTCAGCAATCATACAGCCACGGTATCAAGACTAACAAAGCTTAAAAATGGGTATGGCATGGTTAAGTGGTGGAGTTGCAGCAAGCACTAAGAATTTGTATGGTGGCTAACTTACGAATATCAGAACAAGGTGAGAAGCTACGCAAACGGTTGCAATCTAGTAATGATCAACAAGTGATCATGAACTACTTACGTTCAAACATAACCCCACCGTGTTCTCTTCCTGAACCTCGTCGAAAAGAGACCATCATGGTTACGCACGCGGTTGGTGTGTTTTAATGAGATTAGCTTCAAGTTCACTGCAACTGGGTATTAAAAACTCCCATCTTCCTCATAACTGCGGGCACGGCTCTCGAAACTTTAAACCCTGCAGGGGTGTCCCAACTTAGCCCATGACAAGCTCATGATCCGCGGAGACAATCCTCCATCGCAGGACCCTCCGACCAGACTCGGAATCCTGGTACACAAGACATTTCGACAATGGTAAAACAAAACCAGCAAGACCTCCCGACATGCCGACACCCTGATAGTAGCCACGTGTATCTCGTCTTAGGCCACGACGGATAAGCTAAGCGTACAGGTACCAAAATACCCCAAGTTGCCAAGGGGCGGTCCCGCACGGTGCTCTAGTTTGGACCAACACTCATGAGGAGCACTGGCCCGGGTTGTTGATTAAGAATCCCCGGGTTAATTACTCCCTATGAAAATTTTAGTTGTTATTAGGCAAATGGTAAAACCAAAGTTAGGCCTTGCTGGAAGAGTTTTATTCAAAGCAAACTATCAAGGGGGGGCCACAAACCCCCACCGTGTTAGAGACGCAAAATTCAAGGAACATAACACCGGTATGACGGAAACTAAGGCGGCAAGAGTGGAACAAAACACCGGGAAAAAGGCCAAGCCTTCCACCCTTTACCAAGTATATAGATTCATTAATTAAATAAGAGATATTGTGATATACCAACATATCCATGTCCCAATATGGAACAACCTGCACTGCACCTGCAACTAACAACGCTATAAGAGGGGCTGAGCAAAAGCGGTAACATAGCCAAACAACGGTTTGCTAGGAAGGTGGGTTAGATGATTTCATGGCAACAAGGGAGGCTATATGAACAAGTGGTAGGTAGCGCGACATAACGATAGAACGAACAACGAGCAAGCAAAGATAGAAGTGATATCAGGGGTAATGATCATCTTGCCTGCAATGTTCTCAGTGGTATCGAATCCTTGCTCCTCGTGAACGTACTCGGCAGGGTCCTTGGACACGAACTCGTCTCTCGGCTCTACCCAGAAGCAAGAACACAAACACCGGTACAACAATCAATCACGATGCAATGCGCAAGCAACATGATGCAAGACATGTCATGAAATGCAAGATATGATGTGCATATGCGGATGAGGTGTTTTAGAAGGGGTGCATTCGAGACGGAGGAGAAACAATGAACATTGCACCATCTTGGTAACCCAAGCATGCCACTAGATAGATTGGAAGATTTCAGTTGAAATCTATATAAAGATCACCGAAAACGGATGCACGGTTTGAAAATGACAAGCAAAACCATATACAATGCAAGCTGTTGAAAACAGCAACATGACAACTTGGATGCAAGGTTTAAATATGCTACAGCACAGCAACATCAAAATTAATGGCATGGCTTTGAAGTACAGGTCAAGCACTACAAAACATGATCACTGAGCTACTGCTAAAACTCGTTAGAACATGTTTAAAACAGCATGGAAAAAATGCAAAAGCTAACAGTTTTACATATTTAGCAGAATATACTGGACATGGCAGAAACAACATCAGGTTGCAAAGTTTAGAGCTAGTAAACTACATGTTACAGGAACCTATCATGGCAAACTTGAGCATGGCATGCTAGTACTAAATGCACTTAATAATACTCCCTTACTGAACTTGCTCCAAAGATCTACAGAAATGATGATAGCATCAACGCAAACATGGCAAGTGATATGAACTGACCCAGAATTAGGTAGAATTCCATGGCGTGGCAGAAACAGATTCATGATAGCATGTTTACAAGATTGTTTAACTCAACACAAGGCATATCATGGCATGCAATTAATTCTAGCAGCAAGTAGGCATGATCAAGAGCATGTCATGTGCAAAACTACCCCATAGCGTATTTGCATAATTATCTACCTAAATGACAAAACAGCAATGTGATGTAAAATGACATTTGTGCAAACTTGCTCAAATGCATAAATGGATGCCACAACTGGATTTCTGGGATTTTTCTACCCCAAAAACATATATAATATGTAGGGGTTACTATAGAAAAAATGCTCACAAATGCTATAAGGCAAACACTGCCTAAAATGGACATGTACAGAAATGGAATCTGCCAGATCTGGAATGTCCAGATTTGGACCTGCCCGATTTAGAAAGTGGACACTTTCCCTAAATGGAATTGCGCTGGGAGAATCAAAGAAAAGGGAAAAGGGGGTTGTGTGCGTGTGTGCATGAAAGTGGGGCGGGATCGTTAGTGGCACAAAGAAAACAATATGCCGAAGACAAAATAAATTATGGAGCCAGGGGTTCGAACCTGAGACCTCCTGCATGCATGCGTGCATGAGCAACTAGTGGGCTACGAGCCCGTTTTGTGAACATGAAGGGGCACGTCTCCCTTGAACAGAGAGAGACCCGGTCCTGGAAATCACCATGTACGCGCAGCAAAGTTCTGGCGTTGACGGCAAGCAAAGGAGGCGACATCTGCAGCTGTAGAGCACCAACGGGCGTGCAGGATTGCTCTGAGAGCGCAGGAGCGGTGGCTGCTGCTTGTGGTGTCACGCGTGCGTGTGTGCTCAGGTACGAGCGGAACAGAGGAGGTGCCGAGTGCAGCGAGTGGCAGAGGAGCTCGTAGGAGCTGCGGGAGGCTTGAAGGTTGCGTGTGAGACGCGAATGTGCGGCGCGAGCGAGCTGCAGGAGCGCGACAGAGGGGATCCAGAGCGAGGACACACAGGCATGCTACGGCAGTAACAGCAACTACAAAACAACAACAAGAAAAAATGCAGACTTTGCTGGAGCACCGAGAACACGACGAAGGCACGACCCTAGCAACTGAAAGGATCGAGATGGACCTAGAGGGGGGGGTGAATAGGTACAATTACAAATTTTAATTATTACAAAGCAATTTTAGGCAATAATGCGGAAAATGAAAGTGAGCCTAACAATTGCAAGTATGATACTAATGAGCTAAGCAAGATAATCAAGTGACACAAATATATGAGTAAGCAAGCACAAGATGAGATAAGTAAGTGCTAAGAGACAAGTAACCACAAGTAGAGAGTTAGGGTTAGGAATAACCGCAACTCTGAGAGACGAGGATGTATGCCGATGTTCACTTCCTTGGAGGGAAGCTACGTCACCGTTTAGAGAGGTGGATGTTACCACGAAGGCACACTAACGCCACGAAGGCTCACCCTATTCTCTCCTTGAGACAACACCATGAAGGCGTTTCTCAACCACTAGTGGTAGACCTTGGGGTGGTCTCCAAACCCTCACAAACTTTCCGGGGGAAATCACAATGGTTGATTCCTCGCCGGAGCACTCCTACCGCCTAGGAGTCTCCAACCTCCAAGAGTAACAAGAAGCACCACAAAAACAAGGGGGAATCAACTCTCACTTTGGTGAATGTGTAGATCAAGCACTTCTCCTTCGCTTCCCAAAAGATCAAGAGCTTTGGTTGGCTAGGAAGGGAGAACTCCAAGAAATCGAGGTCTGAAAATCGAGGTGAGAGAAATGGAGTCGTCAACCCCTTCGTGAGGAAGAAGAAGACTATTTATAGGTGGGGATGAAATCTGGCCGTTGGAGGCAGATTTCAGACAGCCCGAAGTTCCGGATACAGACGGAAGTTCCGGACACCGGAAGTTCCGGCCAAGTTCCGGACAGGTTCCGGGCTACACAGAGAGTTTGCACCACTCAGTAGTACCCCGGAAGCTGCTGAAACAGGGGACGGTAGTTCCGGTGCCCGGAAGTTCCGGCCGACGGAAGTTCCGGCCAGGGTCCGGCGAGGTTTCGGGCTACACAGAGAGGTTGCACAAAAGTGCAGTTTCTCTGGGTACCCCGGAAGCTTCCCGGACCCTTCCTTTATTCCGGTCCCGGAAGTTCCGGCCGTCCTAAGTTCCGCCTGAATGTAAACTTGGCACTAGGATTTTTAGATCAATGTGAGAAGGTAAGTTGATTCCCCGGATGTTTTTATGATGCACCCCCTCTTAATAGTGCGGATGCCCTAAGGACTCAAGAAATAAGAAAACTTTAAGGTACTCTACTTTTCTTGAGCGCACCGCTTTCCCTTTTTCCAATAAGAGAGGAAATAACCATCCATGCTTCACTTTTAGCTTAATCGGGGCTGTTAACACTTAGAGCATGTGGTTAGAAACACAAATGAAGTTGTCATCAATGTCAAAAACACTTTAGTGCAATATTGCACTTTCAATCTCCCCCTTTTTGACATAGATGACAACAATGCTTCAAAGGGTAAACTCATAAAGTGTATATAGACTTGAGCAACTTTAATGACAGGAGAGGTACTCCCCCACAACCCATGCCATATTTTAAGATTGCATTTGAAATGAAATGACATGGATAGAGAATCCTCCCCCTATCATTGTACATACCCACACAAGAATGATATATCGACATAGAACACTTTACTAACCTTTGTTCTTCATAGTGAGGGTACAGATATAGATATAATCTTAGCCTGATAGATATCTCTTACAATATGAGCAAATAGAATATGCCATGTAACCTCCTTGCCATAAGTTAAATAGAATATGCCATGTAACCTCCTTGACATAAGTTTCTCACACACGTATAGATTAATTAACGGCACATAAATAGGTTCAAATAGCAAGTTCAAATTCAAACTCAAATGAAGGCAAATAAAAACAAAGGTTCAAGGAACATCGGTAAATAGGCAGATAAACAAAGATAAAACGATAAGTCCTATCAAGCACCACAACATCTCCCCCTGTTGTCACCTAGATGGCAAAAAGGGAAGATGGAGGAATGCACAAACACCCCCTAGGAGAAGGACGCAGAAGGGTCCTCGGCGACTCTCCGTAAGAATATGAGCCATGAGAGCGGATAGAAGAGGCTTCATCGCCGGCTTCAACATCAAACCGAGCAAACTTGGACTGGTACTTCTCAAAAGGAGTCACATGAGACTCGGAGCCGTGAGTAATGTTCATACCAGATGCACGCATACCATCCTTAAGAGCCTTGATGCTCTCCTTCCTAGACTTGTGCTCCTCCCACTGCTTTTTATGCATATCTTGTTGAAGACAAAACATGTTCTTGAGAAGACGCCAAATTTTGTGGCTCTTCTTGGACCCGGAGTCACTGGGCTCCCCATGATGAAAAGTATGTGAGCGGGGGCGAAACTCAAAGTGGTGTGGGTTTCCAGCATGTAGCTCCTCTTCCTCCTCATCTTCACCCTCATGAGCAGTTGCCTTGCCCTTCTTAACAAGTAAGTTCACACTGAAGTGGCCAGTCAGACGCCGACCCGCAAGTGCCTCCGGAGCAATCTCAACAATCAAAGCAGTAATATACGGAGCATAGATAGGAACCTTGCGGTTCATTACCACACTATACATCTCATGCCACATGAAATCCATCACATCAATGGGGCCTTGCTCAGATTTATGACAGGTGAAGTGAAGAAGGTTGATGAGGTGGCCACGAATCTTGTTCTTGTCACCCACCTTGACCGCAAGGATCTCTCGAAAGATACGGTGCATGATGTCATAGAAAGGCAGAAGATCACCAACAGATCCAACCTTTCCGGACGGAGGATACAAATCAGCCAAGTGAATAGCTTGGAAGACCCCTTGGTCGTGAATCTTGTATCCACGGTCGCCAGTAATGTCAAGGTACTCATAGCCCGGAAGACCGGCCAAGACGGAGAACGGAGCGAAGAACTTCTCAAGACCACTCATCCAAGTAAGAGTGCGCTGTATATCAGTCCCAAAATGCACAAAGGGCATAGAATTGAGCCACAAGAGGCGGAGACACATCATGTTGAAAGCGCATGAGTGGAAGGAGGTTGAGCTTCACACACATGTTCTGGATCCCCTCAAAGTAAGCTGAGTTTGTTGGAGTCTTGTCAAAGTGAGCAATGTTGATACTCTTCTGGATGACACACTTGTTGACGAACTGAGAAAAAATCTCTTCATAGTTGCGTTGCTGGAAAAGTGTCCAAAACTTGGAATCAGCCACCTGATCACGGTCTTGACGATAGGGATTCACACGGCGCAGAGTAATCCACTCCGGTGCGGGCATTTCCTTCATGGTGACTGGCTCGGGAGGAGGAGGTTGTACATTTTGTGCTTTTGCCTTCTTGGAAGTGGTCTTCCGCTTCTTGGAGTGGGCGGGAGCAGGAGGAGGAGATGCACTGTCTCCAGCCTCAGCATCTTCCTCAGGATGGCAGTCAAAGATGTTCTCACGCCCCAAAACAATAGTTGTTGTCTTCTTAACCCTGGCTTTGGTTTTTCGTTCATATACCTTGGATGAGTGAGCACGCGAACCGGACCCTCCTACTACCAGAGA
Organism: Aegilops bicornis; assembly: GCA_021605145.1. Classification (NCBI taxonomy): domain Eukaryota; kingdom Viridiplantae; phylum Streptophyta; class Magnoliopsida; order Poales; family Poaceae; genus Aegilops; species Aegilops bicornis. The sequence goes on along the minus strand of CM038675.1, from coordinate 380,880,184 downwards.
TAGAGAATAGCATGGGGATAGAATAAGTGCACAAGCCTAAAAAAAATCAAAGAATCTCATTGGTCGAAAATTTTGACAGAACTCTTCTTAGGCCGGAAGTTCCGGGGAGGGACGGAAGTTCTGGCCAACGGAAGTACCGGCCCAGTCGGAACACGGAAACCCTAGCGAGGCCGGAAGGTCCGGCCTACCCGGAAGTTCCGGGCACCAGCATGGTCGCAAGTTTCCTTCCGAATCTAAGCAGGGGACGGGCATGGATCGACCAATCGAGAAATGAATGTCATGGAGCACTGCAGATCTAAAGTGGATGCAGGGCTTGAGAGTGTGAAGTTTGTGTTTATCCTAGAACCATAAGCGTAGCCTACAATCCCTAGGAAACTAGAGAGAGCAGAGAGATGCTTAGGTTACCTTCCTCCATGGAGATGGTGGAGATGACATATCCCCTCCAAGCACGAGGAAGGGGAAGAAGGGGCCGGAGGTTCCGGGGGCCGACAGCTTGCCCGGAAGTCGCCGATGGGTGAGCGGCGCCGCAGGGAGAGAGAGAGCAGTGGAACAGAGGATAAGGGGAAAAAAGAAACCCCTTGGTTATCTCCTGCCCATGACCCGTGACGCCCGGAAGTTCCGGGCAATGCCGGAAGTTCCGGCGGCCGGATGTTTCGGGCCCCACCCCAGAAGTTCCGGGTTATCCAGAGAGATTACAGTCTCTCTGAACTCCTGAGAACTAGAGGGAGGGGGTCCGAAAGCTCCCACGACACCACACACCACATCAACATTTATGTGGAGATGATTTGAAGCTTGTGCACTAGATAAAGATCAGATGGTTTTAAGATGAGAGAGGCTAGGGGCAAAACACAAGAGCAACAACGAGATCACTCAAATAGAGAGAAAACACCTGACAAACACACGTAAAAAGAAATGAAGATTTTCACCCAGCCTCTCTAGGAGAGGGCGGTGGACGAGTCCACCATGTTTGAGTATGTGTGACTTGGCACTGCGAAGATTTTAACCTTGAGCCCAACATCACAACTCCATCATTTAAAGTACTAGGTCACAAAGTGATAACATAGTAACTTTGAGAGTGTTTGGTTTATTTATGCATCATATAGGGTGAGATAACTCATGGGTTGAATGTCTCCCCATAAATACATGCCTACATCTAGACACGACATTTTGAAAATGCATGAATGGGTACTAGATTTCACATAATATTGTCAAGCTCCAAGATACCAAGTTCACGCCTAAGTCGACAAAACCTTGCTTCATCCAAGGGTTTAGTAAAATATCTGCCAGTTGCAAATCTGTACCAATGTGATCAATGTGAATATCACCCTTCTCAACATGATCTCTCAAGAAGTGATATCTAATATCAATGTGCTTGGTGCAGAGATGATCCTTGGGGTTCTCAGCAATGTTGATGGCACTTTCATTATCACATAGAAGAGGCACATGTCTGTAGGTGATACCGTAATCCTTCAAAGTTTGCCTCATCCATAATAACTGAGTTGCACAACTCGCCGCAGCAATGTATTCAGCTTCTACGGTAGAGAGAGCAATACAATTTTGTTTCTTCGAGGACCAACTTACCAAGGATCGTCCAAGAAACTGACATGCACCAGATGTGGACTTACGATCCACCTTGTCTCCAGCCCAATCCGCATCCGTATACCCGATGAGATCAAACTTAGCATCCTTGGGGTACCATAGACCCAACTTTGGGGTGTGAACAAGGTATCTAAGAATATGCTTAACCGCCTTTATGATGACTTTCCCTAGGGAAGCTTGAAATCTAGCACACATGCATACACTAAACATGATGTCTGGTCTAGATGCACAAAGATAAAGCAATGAACCAATCATAGAGCGGTATTTAGATGGGTCAAAAGGGATACCATTGGTGTCTTCAGTGAGTACAATTTTGGTTGGCATGGGTGTCTTACATGGACTAGCATCAGTCATGCCAAACTTTTCTAGGATATCCTTGAGGTATTTTGCTTGAGACAATAAAATTCCTTCTTGAAATTGTTGAATTTGAAATCCAAGGAATAACTTCAAATCCGTATTGAGTGACATTTCAAAGTTCTTGGTCATGGAGTCCACAAACTTCTTGCACAAATGAATGTTAGGAGAACCAAAAATTATATCATCTACATAGATTTGGCATAAGATCAAATCACCCTTGTCCCTCTTAGTAAAAGAGTGGGATCGATCACCCCTCTCACAAAGCCATCATCGAGTAAAAACTTCTTAAGATGATCATACCAAGCACGAGGTGCTTGTTTGAGGCCATACAGAGCCTTATGAAGTTTATACACATAGTCTTTGTGACCGGGATCAACGAACCCAGGTGGTTGTGACACATATACTTCTTCTTGTAGAGGACCGTTAAGGAAAGCACTCTTCACATCCATTTGACGCAATGTAAATCCATTGAAAGCAGCATAAGCAAGTAAGATGCGAATGGATTCAAGACGGCAACGGGGCAAAGGTCTCACCAAAGTCCAAACCTTCAACTTGTGAGTACCCTTAAGCCACTAACCTTGCCTTGTTGCGGATGATTATACCATTCTCATCTTGCTTGTTCTTGAAAATCCATTTTGTTCCAATGACATTGTGTTCCGTAGTTGGTCCCTTGACTAATGACCACACTTGGTTGCGTTCAAAACTATTCAAATCTTCTTGCATAGCAACGAGCCAATCGTTGTCCATCAATGCATCTTGTACCTTGAGAGGTTCAACACTAGATACAAACGAGAAGTGAGCACAAAAGTTAGTCAATTGTTTACAAGTGACTCTACCTTCCGATATGCCGGTGAGGATTTTATCAACATCAACACGACCGGCCACACGAGGCATGATGGAGGTTAATGTTTCGTGAGGTTCAACTTCATGTCCATCATCCACGTCCTCAACATACGGATCATTAATGTGTGGTGGAAGATCTTCTTGTACATGTTGCATTTGTTGAGGTTCATCATCAATGATTGGACTTTCTTGTTCTTGCCCTTGATGATGATCTTGTTCTTGAAGATTCTCATGAAGAGGAACTTGATCATCTTCTTGTACTTGGACTAAGGGCATCGGTTGAACAATAGGAGTTTGTGATGGTAGGGGTGTTGAAGTAGTTTGATGATGTGTGAGACTTCCCTCTTCTTCTTCATCATCATGAGGTTCTTGTTCCATTGGAAGAAGTGCACTAACACCCATGGTTAAAATATCTTGAGAGGAATCTTCTTCACCTACATCACTTAGATCAACTTGCTCCCCATGGGAGCCATTAAATTCATCAAACACCACGTCACAAGTTTCTACAACACATCCATTGGATTTGTTGTAGACTCTATATGCGTGAGAGTTTGATCCATAGCCAACGAATATGCCCTCAATGGTTTTGGATTGAAATTTTCCTAACTGCTCTGCTTTTGTTGAGGATGAAACATTTGCACCCAAATACACGAAAGTACTTGACATTTGGCTTGTTCCCAGTTAGGAGCTCATATGGAGTCTTTTTCCAATATAGTGCGGAGGAAGAGCCGGTTTGATGCATGGCATGCAAGGTTGACAGCTTCGGCCCAAAAACTATGTGGTGACTTGTATTCATCCAACATGGACCTTGCCATCTCCACAAGGGTACGGTTCTTCCTTTCGCTACACCATTTTGCTGAGGAGTATATGGAGCTGAATATTGATGCACAATCCCTTCATCACTAAGGAATTCTTCCAAGGTATAGTTCTTGAACTCAGATCCATTGTCACTTCTTATTGCCAAGATTTCTTTGTCAAACTTGCATTGTGCTTGCTTGGCAAAATCAATGAAGGTGAACTTCGTCTCGTCCTTGGACTTGAGAAAGAACACCCATGTATATCTTGAGTAATCATCAACAATGACAAGTCCATACTTTTTCCCACCAAGACTATCCCATGAAGGAGGCCCAAAGAGGTCCACATGAAAAGCTCCAGAGGCCTTGAAGTAGACATAATGTTCTTGGGTGGGTGCTTTGATTGATGTTGCTTCCCAGCTATGCATGCACTACACACACGATCTTTCTCAAAAGAGACATTTGTTAGTCCAAGGATGTGATTACCCTTTAAGAGATCTTGAAGATTTCTCATGCCGACATGGGCTAGCCGGCGATGCCATAGCCACCCCTTGTCAGCCTTGGCCATTAGATAAGTTGCATGGAATGTACTCTCCTTCGAGAAATCAACCGTGCAAAGGTTGCCATCCAACTCTCCAACAAAGGCCACTTCGAGAGTATCTCTCTTAAAGACTTTCACATCCGTTAGTCCAAATAGTGTATCATAACCAACAGAAGCCAATTGACGAACAGAAAGAAAATGATATTTAAGGGATTGGACAAGCATGACATTTGCAAGAGACATGTCATTTGTAATAGCCACCTTCCCCAACCCAAGTACCTGTCCTTTTGATCCTCCACCAAACATAATGCTCATAAATGGTTGAATAGCTTCCATGAAACCGTAGAGCAATTTGCTATCTCCGGTCATATGATTGGTACGTCCACTATCAATCACCCATTTTACTCCACCGGAGAAGGCAACCTACATACAATTTTTACTAGGTTAGAGGCACCCATTTTGCAATGGGACCTCTCAAGTTAGTCACAAGGGTCTTAGGGACCCAAATAGCATAAAACTGAAATGCATTTCGAGGACCAACAAACTTTGCATAAACTTCTCCATCCTTAGTCTTATGAAGTACATAGGATGGAGGCATGAACTCTTTTGGCTTGTTGAGAGTGGGCATGCCCCTTGTGGCCTTCCCACTTACAACCTTACCTTTCTCCTTATGCCCTTCTCGTACAAAAGTTTCTTTTAGAGGGGTGGTGCACTTTTGAGAGGACGTCTCCTTCTTGCTTGTGCTTGGGTCAAACCCAAGTCCCTCTTTGGCGAACACTTCATTGTGTTGGCTCAATACCTCATTAAGGTTCTTTTGCCCTTGAGCACATGTCATGAGCCCTTTCTCGATTTGAGCTTTGAGAAAACAATTCTCCTCAAGAATAGATGCTAGATCACTACTAGAGTTAGTAGAACAAGCATCAACATTGATAATAGGAGACGAGTAAGCCTTAGCTAGAGTTTCAAGATAAGTAAGTTTGAGCATCTCAAAACTCTGAGTAAGAAGGGTGAGCTCTTCTTCCTTAGTCTTGAGAGACATGGATAGAAGCTCACAATCCTTAGAGAGAGAATCATGAGACTTCTCAAGCTTACTTTTATCATTCATCAACTCTTCACAAGAGCCAATAGCCTTTTTCAAGGAGGCAAGATCTTTAGTATGAACATCAATATTTGCACCAAATTTTAAGCATAGTTCATCATTTCGTGCTTCCTCATATTGGACTTTCCGCTCAAGGATTTCACATTTTTCCTTTTCCTCAGTGACGAGGATTTCGAGTTCCTTAATGGTGATGGTGTGCTTACTCACCATCTCCATAAGCATACGAAACATAGTGAGCTTCTTTCCTTTGAGAGAGCACATGAACTTATTAAGTTTAGCAAGCATAGGATCATTTAGATCATCATCCTCATAACTATCCTCCGCATCAAGATACTCATCGCTAGGAGTAGAAGGAGTGAAAAGAGGAGGATTTGATCGTGGAGTTACCTTGACCTTGTCAGGAGAGCTTTGGTCCTCTCCATCTTCTACCACGGCCTTTGCCATTAGGCACTTGTGAGCGTTGCCCTTGTAGTCTTTCATGTAGTTGTAGGTGACCACATCACCACTCTTTTTACTAATCTCAAAGTGTTTTGAGAGTCTTGTGCAACTCCCAACGCCGCTTAACATCATCCGGATCGGATTCTTCTTGAGCAACCATTGCTTTTCCATCTCTCTTCTTGAGCTTGGAGTTCAAAGGATTTGGCAACTTCTTCTTGGGAAAGGTCTTGGGAAACCTTGGTTTATCTTCTCTCTTCTCATAAGGGCACTCGTTGGAGAAGTGATTGGTTTCTTCATAGTTGTAGCATTTTCTTACTTTCTTCTTTTGAAATCTTCCTTTGAATTTTCCCGCGCTAAACTTCTTGACAAAAAGAGCCATGTCTTCATATGAAGGACCCTCGTCGGATTCAATCTCATCACCATCTTCATGATCCTCTTCTTCTTCTTCTTCTTCTTCTTCTTCTTCTTCTTCACTTTGTTCATCTTCACATACATGCTTGGCCTTCAATGCAAGATTGATCTTTGATGATGAGGAACCATGCATGGCAAGATGTTCTGTGGCATTAGTCTTTGACTCTTCAAATAGTTGAAAGGTGGATATGATGTCATCTGTAGTCATTTCCTTGAAGGTATGGTGTTGTCTTATGTCCCACACCATTTTATGCTGAAATGGAGCAAGAGCATGAAGTAACTTATCCACAAGGAACCTCTTAGTCATGTTGAATCCACCTTGTGTCTTGTCACACTCACATGACTCAATATCGGCAGTGAGAGTCATGAGACGCTCATGGAGTTGATTGGGGTTTCACCTTTCTCCATACAAAGTTTTGCAATTGCCCTTGGCAATTTCATATTGAGCAATCCGGAGGGTAGAAGTGCCGCCTTGGATCGCATAACAGTTTCCCATAGTTCCTTCGCACTTGTGATGTGTATGAACGGTCTCCTTTGCTTTTCATTCATACCTCTCCTTATCCACATGATTGCAGTGTCATTGAGGTTCTTGTCATATATTTCTCTTGGTGTGGGGTTCTTTGGATCAACCACATGATAGCCATACTCAATGATCTCCAGCATTTCATAGTTTCCATGTCGAAGATGATCCTGCATAGCAACTCTCCACAAAGCAAAATCGGAAGTGGCACTAAGCAAGGGAGGTTTTCCTTGAGGATTATATCTTGGTTTCTCAACCTGAGGTCTTGCATAAAGCCAAGGAACACTGGCGTGTTCATTGCTAGGAGGTTGTTGACCAAGTGGTGGAGTAGGCACAGTTGGCCTTGAAGCAGCACCACCCGAGAGTGGTGCAAGCACCGTGGACAACGTGGCTAATCTCATTTGGACCAAGGCCTCAAGAGAAGCATCATGCTCCTCTTTGCTTAGCAAGGGTCCGTTCTAGATCCTCCGACGTAAAGGACTTGACTTCAGAGGAAGCCTCGTCTTTATCCTTAGGATCTACAACTGTGGAGTCCCATCCGGGTTCATCTCGCTCTAGGGTGGTTAAGCCACAAGAATAGAGCACGAGGCTCTGATACCAATTGAAAGGATCGAGATGGACCTAGAGGGGGGTGAATAGGTACAATTACAAATTTTAATTATTACTAAGCAATTTTAGGCAATAATGCGGAAAATGAAAGTGAGCCTAACAATTGCAAGTATGATACTAATGAGCTAAGCAAGATAATCAAGTGACACAAATATATGAGTAAGCAAGCACAAGATGAGATAAGTAAGTGCTAAGAGACAAGTAACCACAAGTAGAGAGTTAGGGTTAGGAATAACCGCAACTCCGAGAGACGAGGATGTATGCCGATGTTCACTTCCTTGGAGGGAAGCTACGTCACCGTTTAGAGAGGTGGATGTTACCACGAAGGCACACCAACGCCACGAAGGCTGACCCTGTTCTCTCCTTGAGACAACACCACGGCGTTTCTCAACCACTAGTGGTAGACCTTGGGGTGGTCTCCAAACCCTCACAAACTTTCCGGGAAATCACAATGGTCGATTCCTCACGGAGCACTCCTACCGCCTAGGAGTCTCCAACCTCCAAGAGTAATAAGAAGCACCACAAAAACAAAGGGGGAATCAACTTTCTCTTTGGTGAATGTGTAGATCGAGCACTTCTCCTTCGCTTCCCAAAAGATCAAGAGATTTGGTTGGCTAGGAAGGGAGAACTCCAAGAAGTCGAGGTCTGAAAATGGAGGTGAGAGAAATGGAGTCGTCAACCCCTTCGTGAGGAAGAAGAATACTATTTATAGGTGGGGATGAAATCTGGCCGTTGGAGGCAGATTTCTGCGTAGCCCGGAAGTTCCGGACACAGACGGAAGTTTCGGACACCGGAAGTCCCGGCCAAGTTCCGAACAGGTTCCGGGCTACACAGAGAGTTTGCACCACTCAGTAGTACCCCGGAAGCTGCTGAAACAGGGGACGGAAGTTCCGGTGCCCGAAAGTTCCGGCCTCCCAGGAAGTTCCGGCCGACAGAAGTTCCGGCCAGGGTCTGGCGAGGTTCCGGGCTACACAGAGAGGTTGCACAAAAGTGCAGTTTCTCTGGGTACCCCGGACCCTTCCCGGACATTCCGGTCCCCGGAAGTTCCGTCCGTCCCGGAAGTTCCGGCTGAGTAAACTTGGCACTAGGATTTTTAGATCAATGTGAGAAGGTAAGTTGATTCCCCGGATGTTTTTATGATGCACCCCCTCTTAATAGTGCGTATGCCCTAAGGACTCAAGAAATAAGAAAACTTTAAGGTACTCTACTTTTCTTGAGCGCACCGCTTCCCTTTTTCCAATAAGAGAGGAAATAACCATCCATGCTTCACTTTTAGCTTAATCGGGGTTGTTAACACTTAGAGCATGTGGTTAGAAACACAAATGAAGTTGTCATCAATGTCAAAAACACTTTAGTGCAATATTGCACTTTCAGCAACTCCTACGGGGATCGTTTGGCGACAAGAAAGAGCAGGGAGTGAGTTGGGTATACCTAGTATACCTATGGCAAGAAGATATGGCCGGGGATGCAGTAGATCAACGGCGGGGAGACGAAGAACTCCGGTGGACTTGTTGTCTGTGAAGAAGAGGAAGAAGATGGGTCGAGGAGGTCGATCCAGGGGTCGTGGCGTTGCGTACGTCGTGGTAGTCCCGTGCATGTTCCATGTCGTGTGCCACGAGGGGTCACAAACGTCATGAACAACATGACCGCGCACCTGTCACACACCCGCCGGAGATCGTTACTCCTGGCGGGATCTAGACTGGCCCCACAGATCAATACTAGTTTTTTTCTGTGCACTTTGTCCTCACTCGTGCGCACTCGGTAGCAACTTCTCGGTCGGTCACCCATCCTGAAACTACTCCAAACTGAGCACGCTTAACTTTGGAGTTCTTTCTGAATGGGCTCCCGGAAAAGAAGGAATTCGTTATTGATATGAGTAGTCTATCATCCCTAATAAGCCAGGCTATCACATACACCCCCACTCAGAGGAACCGACGTCCTCGTCGGGCCATAGGAATGTTCCCTCTTGGCACATACAACTGTGCATCCAGTCCGGTACATGTGTCATGCCGTGTGCCATGACGGGTCACAAGCGTCATGAACAACATGGCCGCGCACCTGTCCGCAAACATCCGTGTAACCGCAAGGGTCGGCTCTGATACCAACTTATAACGCGCCGGACACACCCGCTGGTGGTCGTTACTCCTGGTGGGATCTAGACTGGCCCCATAGATCAATACTAGTTTTTTCTACGCACTTTGTCCTCACTCGTGCGCACCCGGGAGCAACTTCCCGGTCGGTCACCCATCCTGAAATTACTCCAAGCTGAGCACGGTTAACTTTCAAGTTTTGTCCGAATGGGCTTCCGAAAAAGAAGGAATTCCTTATTGATATGAGTAGTCTATCATCCCTAATAAGCCAGGCTATCACAGAGCAGTATTTGTGTTTTTGAGGTGTGAGCAGAGTTTTTCTTGAGCGATGTTTTTGTTGTTGTTCAGAGGAGAGCGGAGTATCAACTTGGCGGGCTATGGCCCGTCTAGCCCAGGCCAGATATCCAGCCCAGATATTGATTTTTTTCAAGCTGAAAATGGCTAGCCTAGTTATACTTTTTTAGGGATACCCAGGCAAGGTCAACTTGTTATTCTCTGCCCCACTGGGCTGCAAAATCTTTCCTAGGAGGAATGCATTAGGCTTAACAAGAAAATGAGCTTTAAGAAATAATAAATGGGATGTAATTATAAAAAGTGGGCATTAACTATAAAAAATACACCAAACACGTAATTAATTTAAAAAAATATTATTATTGGATTTTGAAAATTTTAATTTCATTACTTGTTGCACGCGCAATATTTCGTTGGATTTTTACGTCAACTTAATGTCCTAGCAGAACTTATTGAGTTGTCTATCTGTTTTCTTTGCACAACATTCAAGATATTTCCCCGTCATTGATAAAGACGATGAACCGTTATGTACGAGTTCGTTGGTTTCAACATAGCCCTACCCGTAGCGATCCACTTCTTCCACCCTGATTGTGCCGCCCGCGTGAAATTTTTGTATGCAAGTTCAGTGTGCTATGATGTTCTATATGAGTTTGTCAACTATATAAGTTTTTACTGGGCATCAGCAATGCATATGGCTGAAAGATGTATTTACGAGCATCGACCGATGTCTCTCTCTCTTTCTCTCTCTCTCACACACACACACACAAGTGGGGCCCGTTGAATTATTTCTTCGCTCGTGACAGCTTTTAATTAGGTTCGACTGTACTCTAACTTTTTTCTTAAGTTATTAATTAAGCTAGGTGACTTCAAAATGTTGTACAAAAGCATGGGCCTTTTCGGCATCGCTGAATGTGGGCTGAGTAGCCATGTAAAGTTGTACTGCACTACACAGGCCATTTTTTGAACATCGGCAATGCAACTGGGCCGACAGTTGTACACAATATCCGGGTCAACTTGTTATTCTCCGCCCCACTGGGCTGCAAATCTTTCCTAGGAGGGATGCATTAGGCTTAACAAGAAAATGGGCATTAAGAAATAATTAATGGGATGTAATTATAAAAACTGGGCAGTAACTATAAAAAATGCACCAAACACGTAATTAGTTTAAAATATATTATTTTTGGATTTTGAAAATTTTAATTTCATTACTTGTTGCGCGCGCAATATTTCGTCAGATTTTTACGTAATACAAATTTATTTTCAAATTATAGTTAATCTCACTAGAAATTTCGGGATAAAAATATTTCAGATCCCATCAAAATGTGGGAAATTTTATTGAGTTATGTTGGTTGAAATTATTAACCGTTGTCCTAGCTAGAAAATGGGATGTGCTTTTAACAAACTGTAAATGGGTTGTAGTAATTCCATTAGAATTCAAAAATGGGTTGTACATTCTTACAAATTGCAAATGGACTATATGTTCTCTGCCACACACTTGTGGGCCTACTAAGTTGACGCGTATGCAAGGCTTTGTCAACTTATAGTCAACACACGGTTCTAGCAGCGGTGACCGTTGGATGTCCATCCAACGGATGTCGTGCTTCTTCTTCAATCTTGGATATTCTTGCTTCAGCAGCCCAAAAAATGATTCCTCCCCCTAACATCTGGTGCATATGTTTCAGAGGCTGCCCTGTGGGCCTACTAAATTGACGCGTATGAAGGGCTTTGTCAACTTAGTCAATATAAACGATTCTAGCTGTAGTGACCGTACAATGTCCATCCAACGGCCATGGTGCTTCTTCAACCTTTGGTCTTCTTTGTCCAGCCGCCCAAACCAGCGCCGGTCGTGCCGCCTGCTCCTGCCTCCCGTGTCCGGCTATGCTGCCACCACTGGCCATGCCATCCCTCTATACTCACCCACACCTCATGTTATTCTCCGGCGACGGCAACCTCACACCGCAGCCGAAGCAGTCAACCCACGTACTCCCCTCCGCGTGGGCATCCACTGTCGCGTCTTCCCCGTCTCCACGTCATTCCCTTCCTAGGCCTTACCGTCATCCACGGCCTTGGTGCTCTCGGTGCGGTGTGATCAACGTGGTCAACAAAGGACAACCATCGGAAGAGGACTTTAGGCGGTGAGGCTGATAGCTGGACCCACCAGCTACATCTTCGAACACAAGGAAGTGTCTCCTTATTACTCGCAAAATAAAAACGATTCCTCCCCTGATAGCTAGGACCGACCAGCTATATCTTCGCACGCAAGGAAGTGCGTCCTTATCCTCCCTGACTAATGGGACCCACCCGGTCAAAGCGTACGTAGCGTTGTCTGTCTGGTCGCGAACGTGTACGTACATACTGGTCGATCGGTCTCTCTGCAAGTATGAACCGTGGCCGAGTAAGTAGCGGCACGTGTCGTTGTAGAGCACCCGACATAGCAGTTCACGCAGTCCCGTCTAAGTCCTGTACACGTACGTACAGCCACAGGGCAAAAAATATGGCCACGTACGTACATACGGGTGGGGTCTCGAGCGCATACTCGCGCATATATATGGACGGCCAGGGCTTGTCTGCATGGAGAGGCAACGGACGGCAACAACGGCGTCCTGTTCATCGGGCCGCAAACCGGCTGGGTCGGAACAGAGAAACAGTGTCATGTTCATCGGGAGGCAATCGACTGGGTCGGAATGCGTCCTGTACAACGGGAGCCAATCGGCTTGGACTGAACAGCCGAAACAGGGTCTGGCGTACCATAGAATAGAGGAAACGGCCTTCTGTTCGACCGGCCACGGTCGAAACAGGATCCTGTTCATCAGGACGGGTCTGGCATACCGCAAAACGGAGGAAACGGACTTGTGTTCGAGTGCCTACCGTCGAAAAGGGGTCTTGTTGATTGGGAGGGGTGTGGCGTACCGCAAAACGGAGGAAACGGACTTGTGTTGGAGCACCTACGGTCAAAACGGGGTCCTGTTCATCCACCGTCTACTGCCTCGCTCCAGCCTCCACGGGCTATTGTTCACCCACCGTCGACCTCCTCCAGCCCCCATGGGCTACTGTTTATCCACGGCTTCTGTTCATCCAGCCTCCACCAGCTGCTGTTCATAGAGCCTCCACGGAGTCCTGTTCATCCACCCCCAACCGGCTGGGGTGCGGCGGCCTCCTCGGGATCCTGCTCATCCAGCGGCAACGGCCTACTACCACGGGGTCTTGTTCATCCAACCCCCATCAGGAACTGTTCATCCACAACCAACCAACCGGCTCGACTCACCACGTCTCGACTCGTTCTACGTACCACGCGCACGGTAGCAACGGTCACTATTCATCGAGAGACAACCCAACACTGGCTGGCTACGTCTCGCAGGGGGCTCAATCGGCTTCAGTAAGCAGCAACAGTGATCGATCGCTCGGGTTCAGTTAGCAGCAGCAGTGAAGGAATTTCTCGGGTTCAGTCAGCAATGAATGAATCGCTCGGGTTCCGTTAACAGCCAAGGGATCGATCGCTCGGGTTCAGTAACGTGCGATCGCTCAGGTTTAGTTAGCCAACGACTCGCACACATGCGCGTACACGAGAGAAACACGCAAACCACAGTGCATCGCTCGGCCCCGACCACCCACCGTAACTGGGAACTCCATGATATTTTCCTAGTCCTCGCTTCTACCATGATTTTTTTCCATCATGGACGGCCCAAAGAGTGTCATGCAGCTGCGTCTCCAGCCTGCCCAGGATGAAAAGCCCATTTTTTGTCATGATTTTTTGTCATAGAAGTAGGAGCCTGTAACATCCCAAATTTTCAATTTGGCATGTTATACATAGGTCATTCTTGCATATCATATTTTATTTGCATTCTCGTTTACCATCCTCGAAAATCCTAAGCAACTCAAGGACCCTCGGAGAGAGTTGGGGATTTTTCAATTCTCATATTTGAATTTTGTCAAATAATGAAAGACGAGGATATTGGATTTTAATTATTTTCTCTCCGGAAAATTATTTCAATTTAAATAAATAAATGAGGGGAGATAATATGACTTCTCCAAAATAATTGAAATAATGGAGGAAAAATGTTAAAATCATTTTTGGGATTTTATTTGATTTTATTTGGAATTTTATTCGCCCTAGAAAAAAAAATTGCAACTTTAAAAATTTGCATTTTAGGGGCCAAGAAAAGTTCATCTAGTTCTAAATATTCTATTTAGACGGAGAAAACATATTTTGGAATTTTTAGATTTTTATTTATTTTTCTAGGAATTTTTCTTTCGGCGGAATGTTTTAAAAAACGAACGGACCATACCGATCGGGCCAAGGGCCCAAAGCCAAAGCCCCACGAGCGCCGCCGCCGCCTCCCTCACAAGGCCGTCGAGGCACGGACGCCGAGGGAGTTCGAGCGGACTCCACCCCGGGCGACCCCTTCCCAAGTCGCCGCCCGCCCCTTCCCCAAGCCACCGCCGCCCGCCTTCAAATACCGCCACCACCCGCCACCACCACCCGCCACCACCACCCACCCGCCGAGCCCAGGCCGCCCGAGTCACCGGAGCCCACGTCGCCGCCGCCCTCGCCCGGACCTGCGAAGCCGCCCGCTCGCCGGACGCGCCTCGCCGGAGGTACCCGACCCCGCCGCCGCCGGTTTATTATGTTTTTTTAAAACCCTTCGGTTTTTTTTATAAAACCCTAGATCATTTTTCTATATAGATCGGTTTATTTTCGTCGGTTTATTTATTTAACGAACATCCGTTTATCCGTTCATTTTAACGAACGCGTTCACTGTTTAAGTTCTGTTAACGAACGTTCGTTCGTTTAACAGTTCATCGTTTTTCTTTTATTGGAATTATTCCGCGGTTATTCTGATCGCGATTTCTGATCCAATTTTCAAACCTGTTTATCTTTTCGCTCATTTATCGGAATCAGGCGATTCAAGCGCCTGGAGTTTCGTATCGAAACCCTTTTTCCGAATAATCAACTTAAACCAGTTTTTATCCCTGTAAAATTTGACCCTAGTTCAGATTAGTAAACGGACCTTGTTTTTCTCGCCGCTTGAGTTTCGTTGTTCCATTTGGTTTGATTCTTTTGCAAACCGGAGTTCTTAAGTTGAACTCTCCGGTCAACCTCTTCAGTTGAAGTTTCGTTTGTGCATCTTTGCTTGTTTACTTATGTATGCGTTGTTTGCTTGCGGTAGAATTCCCGGAGTGCGAAGCGTGTTACTACGAGTCTCTAGGATTCACGGATCGTCAGCAAGGCAAGTAACTCTTGATCATATCTTTTCCTACCCAGTTTTATGCATTAGTTTCAACCCTCAAACATTGCATGATTAGGATGTCATTAATTTGTGGGTTGGGAAGTAGATGATGAGGTAGGAACCTATTATACTGTTACTTTCAAACCCTTGGGAGTTACTTCTACGTTATGCTTATACTGCCATGCTATGCTCGTAGACGTGGTTTGGGTTTGAGAGATATTCACGACAGATGTGAGATTATTAATTAATGGTTTACTTTAAGGTGGCAACTTAAATACACATCTAGGTGGATTGAGGCACCTGGGGAACCCAGTGTTGTCTGTTTTCTTGGAAATCCCGGGGTATCCGTGTGATCTTCCTATGGACCGCCACCCAGGCTCAAAGGGAACTAAGATTATTCATGCTAGAAAGTTCCGTGTGCAACCACAAGCTATTATGGGCCCTAGCATAGTTGAGTAAGTTACGTGAAGCTCTCGAAGAGGTAGATCAGCAGGTAGTGGGTTTTATAGGTTTGGTATGATCTATCCGGAGTAGAGAGTTAATGTTGTGAAATATCAGGCCCCGGTCATCCGTCTCTCAAACACCATGCAGTGCGAGAAACCAACGGAGGCGATCGAGTCTTGTGGGGAAAAGTGCGCAAACCTCTACAGAGTGTACAAACTAATCATGGTTAGCCGTGTCCCCGGTTATGGACGATTTTGAGTATCTAGTACTTGAGTATTCACATGTATCTCAACACTCTTAACTAAATTTGCTGGGTTGTTAATTACCTTAATTGGGATCATCTCGAGTTGGGGGTACCTTCTCAATGATGTTTCAACCACCATGATAGTTAAATTAAATTTATTCCTTTGATGTAGGAAAAAATGGCTTTTCGCAAAACTGTAACCATAGAGCTTTCCACCAGCCATATATGCATGTAGTATAGCCTATTCTTTCATTACTCTATGTGTTACATTGCCAAAGATATTCCATGTGCTGACCCGTTCTCGGGCTGCAACGTATTATGTTGCGCACTTTTCGCACGAGGCGTAAGGATTGTAGGTCGTTGCCGTGCAGCTCGCTTATCTTTGTTGGAGTTGATGGACTCACTTTATCTTCCAAGCCTTCCTTTGTTATCGCATTAGATGGCCTTCACCATATTATTGTAATAAGTTCTCTTTGAGACATTCGATGTAATAAGTGTGTGATTGCTACTACGTTATAAATCCTTCGAGTAATCGTGTGTGTCAGCATTACCGATCCAGGGATGACACGGAAACACAGGGACTTGACCATCTGAGGTCGGGTCGCTACAAGATGGTATTAGAGCACACGCTGAGTGTAGGACACGACCACTAAGATAAACCATAGGTCACTCCTCTCTACTCATTTCTGACCTCTCTCCATTTTTCCACTCTTTAGGATGACGGAGATGAAGTACAAGTTTGCCCAACCGGATGAAGACACACCTTTCGGACGTCACCAAGGAAGTCACTAGGTACCTGAATATTGGAATACCAAGCTTCACCAGACGCATAACGCCACCTTACCGTAAGAAGAATGCTGGAAGATTCAAGCCCTAGTTCCGGAAGGACGTTTGCACCAAGCACGGAGCCCATAGTATGTGTTTTCAATGCACCAACATGGAGTTTGGGAAAGAGTATGGCAGCTCACATTACCATGGGACGATCGGAGAAGTCTACAACAAGGAACTTAAAGACACCATATACCAAATATGTGGGCGCCGAGACGAGCAATGGGAAGTAATTAGCACCAAGAAGGATAGATCCATTGCAGCTTACATCCAGAGCTCAACCACATTCGACGTCATGAGAACCGGATGTGCGCAGACATGCTGGATTTGAAGAAGGCGAAAACTAAGATCATCGAATTGGAGGAAGAACTCAAGTCTACACGCTGATGGATATGAGGAAGAAATCAAGATACTTTCGAGAAGAACGACGACCTAGTCAAGAAGATTGGAGTTTTCATGGGAGGACCAGCACCCAAGGAAGAAGAGCAAGAAGTGGAAGAAGATCCCGCTTGTCCGCACAACTACATCATCATCGGCATTTACACCGACTCAGATCCAAGTGATGACGACTATGAAGACGAAGTCGGAGCGTACATCATGGAGTCTTCCACCGATCAAAATTTCTAGATGACCACCAAATATTAGTAGTATTTCCCCCATGTAACTAGTAGTAGTTGAGCACGTATGCGATAGTCATAGATCGTTTGTATGCCCTTGCTTGCTTGATTGAATGAATGTGTGTTTTGCCTCATGTGCATATGGGTAGTGTTTTCTCACTAGACCTCTTTCTATTTCTAATCTCTCCCCTCTAAACCCTCAGATGCCTCCGAGACGTGACCCCGGTTTTGCTTTCCCACCGGAGCTCACTCAATTGATCCAACAGCAGACTGCCTTGATGCAATTGCTAGTTCAGAACCAGGCAATGCCAAAAACAACAACAACAACAACCCGCCACCAGTGGACAATTTAGCCCGTTTTCTGAGGTTACAACCGCCGGTGTTTTCCAGTAGCACCGAGCCAATAGTTGCTGATGATTGGCTACGCCGTATTGGAAGGGAGTTAACCACCGCAGGATGCACGGATGCTGAGAGAGTGCTCTTTTCCGCACATCAATTGGATGGACCAAGAAAGCATGGTGGGAGAATTACACGGCTACTTTTCCTATAGCCAATGTCACTTGGGACCAGTTCCAACAAGCTTTTCGCACGGCCCATGTTTAAAGAAGCGTGAGTTCCTCAACTTACGCCAGGGGAACCGTACTGTGGCCCAGTACGTGGATGAGTTTAGCAAGTTATCACGCTATGCCCCTGATGATGTGGCCACGGATGTCGCGAAGCAAGAGAAGTTTATGGAAGGATTGAATGATGAGATGAGTATGCAGCTGATGGTGGCAACTTTCAACAACTACCAGGAGTTGGTAGATAAGGCCCTAATGATTGAAGGAAAGCAAGAAGAAATTGAGAGTCGTAAGAGGAAGTATGGACAAGGGAAGTATAACTCAGAGCTCACCAAACCTCGCCTAACCCCGAACTCGGGAGGACTAGTTCATAACCATGGAGGACATAACCATATCGAGGAGGAACGCATAATGGTGCGAAGAATGGGAATGGAAATGCAGCCAACAATAATCGAATCGCTCTAACCCAGCTACACCCGCTAAGAGAGACCTGAGCCAAGTTATTTGCTTTAAGTGCGGGAAGACAGGGCACTATGCCAATGATCGCCTCAAGGAAAGAATGGAAACGGAAATGGGAGCGCTGGGAAGAGGCCCAATCCATTCAACAAAGGACAAGTGAACCACGTTAACGTGGAGGAAGTTGAAGAGCAGCCGGATGCGGTAATAGGTAAGTTTTGGTTCACCATTTACCGCTATTGTTCTTTTCGACATCTTGGTGCATCGCATTCATACATATCAAGGGGATTTGTGGATAAGTTTAAGTTACCAACCTGCACCCTTAGGACCCCTCTTTTAGTGAGCTCGCCTGGAGCAGAGTATATGGCTAGCAGATGGTGCACCCAGTTACCCCTAATCATTGGAACACATGTTTTTCCGTCTGACCTAATTATCTTGGAGTCGCAAGGATTGGATGTGATATTAGGTATGGATTGGATGTCGAAGTTTGGAGGAAGTATCGACTGTGCTAGCAAGTCAATCTATCTCAACACCCCTGCAGGGAAAAAGGATTAAGTATGTATCTAGGCATGTGCCTAGGAGGAGCCAAGTGAATACCCTCACGGAGTTGTACAAGAAGAAGTACCTGTAGTGAAGGATTATCCGGATGTTTTTCCTAAGAGTTACCAGGCATGCCACCGGATCGAGACATCGAGTTTTTGATAGAACTAATACCAAGTACAGGGCCAATAGCAAAGAGACCCTATCGGATGCCCACAAATGATCTGGAGGAAATTAAGAAGCAGATCAAGGAGCTGTTGGAGAAAGGTTACATTCGTAGAAGTACATCACCTTGGGGAGCTCCAAGATTTTGGTGGAGAAGAAGGATAAATCCCTAAGGATGGTTGTTGATTACCGAGCTCAATGAAGTAACGATAAAGAACAAGTATCCCTTACCGATGATTAATGATCTATTTGATCAGTTGCAAGGAGCTAAGGTGTTTTCTAAGATTGATCTACGATCAGGATACCATCGATTGAAGATCCGAGAGAAGGATATACCCAAGACAGCATTCACCACACGATATGGATTATACGAGTATACGGTCATGTCGTTTGGACTGACTAACGCCCCTGCCTATTTCATGAGTATGATGAACAAAGTGTTCATGGAATATCTGGACAAGTTTGTTGTGGTGTTTATCGATGATATTATGGTTTACTCGAAGAACGAAGAGGAGCACGCAGAACACCTACGTTTGGTTCTTGAGAAACTCAGGGAACACTAGTTATACGCCAAATTCAGCAAGTGCGAATTTTGGTTAAGGGAAGTTGGATTGCTTGGGCATGTTATATCAGGAGAAGGTATAGCAGTAGATCCCAAGAAATTCAGTCGATCCATCGAATGGTTGGCACCCACTTCACCACGAGATTCGCAGTTTCCTTGGACTGGCAGGATATTATCGGAGATTCATTGAGAATTTTTCCAAGATTGCTAAACCAATGACAGAATTGCTAAAGAAGGATACTAAGTTCAGATGGACAGAGGATTGTGATACAAGTTTCCAAGAGTTGAAGAAACGGTTGACTACAGCCCCAGTGCTGACATTGCCAAATATACATAAGGAGTTTCAAGTGTATTGTGATGCCTCTCGCTTGGGAATTGGATGTGTTCTTATGCAGGAGGGAAAAGTTGTCTCGTATGCCTCACGACAACTGAAGCCTCATGAGTTGAACTATGCCACACATGATTTGGAGTTAGCAGCCGTAGTACATGCGTTAAAAACCTGGAGACATTATCTCATGGGAAACCGTTGTGATGTGTACACGGATCATAAGAGTTTAAAGTACATTTTCACACAGAAGGAGTTAAACCTCAGACAGAGGAGATGGCTGGAACTTATAAAAGATTACGACATGAAGCTACACTATCATCCGGAAAAAGCCAACGTCAGAGCGAGACACTTTGAGTCGGAAGAGTTATGCCAATATCCTTGAAGGTAGAGGACTGCCAAAGGAGTTAGCAGAAGATGTTATGGAACTTCAGTTGGAGATTGTTCCAAGAGGTTTTCTTGCAACAATGGAGGTTCAGTCGACCTTGTTAGACAAGATTTGAGATGCTCAGAAGGAGGATAAAGAGATTGCCGAGATAAAAGAAAAGATGGGCAAAGGACAAGCCAAAGGTTTTCGCGAGGATGAGCACGATACCTTGTGGTTTGAGGATCGGATTTATGTGCCCAACAATTCGGAGATCAGGAAGTTAATACTTCAAGAGGCCCATGACTCACCATACTCGATTTACCCGGAAACACCAAGATGTACTTGGACTTGAAGGAACGCTTTCGTGGGCTGGTATGAAGAAGGATATTGCCGGGTATGTAGCCGTTTGCGATGTATGTCGAGAGTGAAGGCAGAGCATCAAAAGCCAGCGGGATCAATGTTGCAGGCTATGCCAATACCCGAATGGAAGTGGGACAAGCTTGGCATGGATTTTATCACAGGATTACCCAGAACCAAAGCAGGATATGATTCAATATGGGTAGTAGTGGATCGTTTGACCAAAGTAGCTCATTTCATCCTAGTGAAAACCACTTATACAAGTGCAAAGTTGGCCAAGATATATATGACTAGGATAGTATGTTTGCACGGAGTTCCGAGGAGTATCGTATCAGAGAGAGGAACACAGTTTACTTCAAAGTTTTGGCATCAACTACACCAGACTTTGGGTACCAGATTGGAGTTTAGTACCGCGTTCCACCCACAGACGGACGGACAGACAGAGAGAGTCAATCAGATTTTGGAGGACATGTTGAGAGCCTGTGCGCTAGATTATGGATCTAGTTGGGATGACAATTTTCCGTATGCAGAATTCTCATACAACAATAGCTACCAGGCCAGTTTGAAGATGGCACCATTCGAAGCTCTGTATGGACGCAGATGTAGAACACCATTGATGTGGGATGAGGTTGGAGACCGTCAGTTGTTTGGACCAGATTTGATCAAAGACTCGAGGAGAAGGTTAAACCGATCGAGATGTACTAAAGATTGCTCGGCCTAGATGTAAGAGTTACGCAGATTCTAAACGCAAGGAAGTAACCTATGAAATTGGAGATGAGTATATCTGCATGAGTATCACCCCGAGGGGAGTGAAACGTTTTGGAGTAAAGGGAAAGTTAGCCCCAAGATTTGTAGGACCGTCTGTATTTTGGAACGGATGGGAGAAGTTGCCTACAAGCTGGAGTTACACGAAGGATTGTCGAGAGTGCATGACGTGTTTCACGTGTCACAACCGAAGAAGTGCCACGCTGAGATGGCCGACATACCACTAAAGGATACAAGGTTCTCGGAGGCCATACAATTGGATAACAACCTGACTTATGAGGAGAAGCCAATAAAGATTCTCGAGTTTGATAGCAGAGTCACTCGCAACAAGGTGATCAAGTTTTGCAAAGTTCAATTGGAGCCACCACACCGAGGAAGAAGCCACCTGGGAGCGAGAAGAGGATATTCGCAAGGACCATCCGCACCTATTTTCTAGCCAACCCGAATCTCGAGGGCGAGATTCATCTTAAGGGGGTAGGTTTGTAACATCCCAAATTTTCAATTTGGCATGTTATACATAGGTCATTCTTGCATATCATATTTTATTTGCATTCTCGTTTACCATCCTCGAAAATCTTAAGCAACTCAAGGACCCTCAAGAGAGTTGGGGATTTTTCAATTCTCATATTTGAATTTTGTCAAATAATGAAAGACGAGGATATTGGATTTTAATTATTTTCTCTCCGGAAAATTATTTCAATTTAAATAAATAAATGAGGGGAGATAATATGACTACTCCAAAATAATTGAAATAACGGAGGAAAACTGTTAAAATCATTTTTGGGATTTTATTTGATTTTATTTGGAATTTTATTCGCCCTAGAAAAAAAATTGCACACTTTAAAAATTTGCATTTTAGGGGCCAAGAAAAGTTCATCTAGTTCTAAATATTCTATTTAGACGGAGAAAACTTATTTTGGAATTTTTACATTTTTTTTTATTTTTCTAGGAATTTTTCTTTCGTGGAATGTTTAAAAAAAAATGAACGGACTCACGCCGATCGGGCCAAGGGCCCAGCCAAAGCCGGGCCCACGAGCGCCACGGGCCTCCTCCCCGCCAGGCGAGGCATGGACGCCGAGGGGAGTCCGAGCCGGACTCCACCCCGGGCGACCCCTTCCCCAAGCCGCCCCGCCCCTTCCCCAAGCCACCGCCGCCCCCGCCCCCTTTAAATACCGCCGCCCCCACCCGCCACCACCACCCGCCACCACCACCCGCCTCAGGAGCCCGAGCCGCCGAGCCGCCCGAGTCTCACATTGCCGCCGCCTCCCCTCGCCGCCGCCATTGTCGCCGCCGCCGGACCATGAGCCGCCCGCTGGACGCCTCGCGGAGGTACCCACCCGCCAGCCGGTTTATTATGTTTTTAAACCCTTCGGTTTTTTTATAAAACCCTAGATTGTTTTTTCTATATAGATCGGTTTATTTTCGTCGGTTTATTTATTTAACGAACATCCGTTCATCCGTTCGTTTTAACGAACGCGTTCACTGTTTAAGTTCTGTTAACGAACGTTCGTTCGTTTAACAGTTCGTCGTTTTTCTTTTATTGGAATTATTCCGCGGTTATTCTGATCACAATTTCTGATCCAATTTTCAAACATGTTTATCTTTTCGCTCGTTTATCGGAATCAGGCGATTCAAGCTACCGAGTTTCAGATTGAAACCCTCTTTCCGAATAATCAACTTAAACCAGTTTTTATCACTGTAAAATTTGACCCTAGTTCAGATTAGTAAACGAACCTTGTTTTTCTCGCCGTTTGAGTTTCATTGTTCCATTTGGTTTGATTCTTTTTGCAAACCGGAGTTCTTAAGTTGAACTCTCCGGTCAACCTCTTCAGTTGAAGTTTCTTTTGTGCATCTTTCCTTGTTTACTTATGTATGCGTTGTTTGCTTGCGATAGAATTCCCGGAGTGCGAAGCGTGTTACTACGAGTCTCTAAGATTCACGGATCGTCAGCAAGGCAAGTAACACTTGATCATATCTTTTCCTATCCAGTTTTTATGCATTAGTTTCAACCCTCAAACATTGCATGATTAGGATGTCATTAATTTGTGGGTTGGGAAGTAGATGATGAGGTAGGAACCTATTGCCCTCACTTTCAAATCCTTGGGAGTTACTTCTACGTTATGCTTATACTGCCATTCTATGCTCGTAGACGTGGTTTGGGTTTGAGAGATATTCACGACAGATGTGAGATTATTAATTAATTGTTTACTTTAAGGTGGCAACTTAAATACACATCTGGGTGGATTGAGGCACCTGGGGAACCCAGTGTTGTCTGCATTTTCTTGGAAATCCTGGGTATCCGTGGTGATCTTCCTATGGACCGCCACCAGGCTCAAAGAGAACTGAGATTATTCATGCTAGAAACTTCCGTGTGCAGCCACAAGCTATTATGGGCTCTAGCATAGTTGAGTAAGTTACGTGAAGCTCTCGAAGAGGTAGATCAGCAGGTAGTGGGTTTTATAGGTTTGGTATGATCTATCCGGAGTAGAGAGTTAATGTTGCTGAAATACTGTGTCTCGGTCATCCGTCTCTCAAACACCATGCAGTGCGAGAAACCAACGGAGGCGGTCGAGTCTTGTGGGGAAAAGTGCGCAAACCTCTACAGAGTGTACAAACTAATCATGGTTAGCCGTGTCCCCGGTTATGGACGATTCTGAGTATCTAGTACTTGAGTATTCACATGTATCTCAACACTCTTAACTAGATTTGTTGGGTTGTTAATTACCTTAATTGGGATCATCTGAGTTGGGGGGTACCTTCTCAATGATGTTTCAACCACCATGATAGTTAAATTAAATTTATTCCTTTGATGTAGGGAAAATTGGTTTTTCGCAAAATCAGTAACCATAGAGCTTTCCACCAGCCATATATGCATGTAGTATAGCCTATTCTTTCATTACTCTGTGTGTTACATTGCCGGCATATTCCATGTGTTGACCGTTCTCGGGCTGCAACGTATTATGTTGCGTACTTTTCAGACGAGGAGTAAGGATTGTAGGTCGTTGCCGTGCAGCTCGCTTATGCCGTTGGAGTTGATGGACTCACTTTATCTTCCAAGCCTTCCGCTGTTATCGCATTAGATGGCCTTCAACCATATTATTGTAATAAGGTCTCTTTTGAGACATTCGATGTAATAAGTGTGTGATTGCTACTCTGATATAAATCCTTCGAGTACTGTGTGTGTCAGCATTACCGATCCAGGGATGACACAGAAACACAGAGACTTGACCATCTGAGGTCGGGTCGCTACAGAGCCCATCACATCAATGATGATACCGGGTTTTGTCACAATTATCGTCATAGAAGTGTCATAAGCATGACAGAAAAAATTTGTTCGGCTCAAAATGTCACGGATGTGTCTTTTTTTGTAGTGGACGGAGTTGTTGATGTTGTAGGCTTGTCCTTTCTCCTCAGCTTACGCTTGAGGATGGAATTTTCCTCCTTCGGGTCATCAATATCAAACATCAAAAGACCGTGCAGCCTAGAAAGATGTGGATGTATATTTTTTTTACGTCGGCCTGGAGTCTCTGGAAGGAGCGAAATAACCACCACTTTAGAAAAATCAAGCCTTCGGTCACATCCTGGAAACAGAGGTTTAAGTTGGACTTCTCCAATCTTAGACATAGAGTGAAACCTTCCAAAGAGCATATTGTTACTGCCATACTTGAATCCATACAATAGATACTTTGTAAACTAGGGTGCTTTCTTGTGGTGCCATCACCACCCATGTATGTAACACACACATGTAATTGTACCCTCTGAGGTTTTGGTAATATATATGCAGTAGGAACCTTTCCTACTGTCTTCACGGTCAAAAAAAAATATCCTGCTCTAGTATTAATATCTTTTTGCATAGTTCTTGCTTATTCTCCTGCAAAAGACGAAAAGGGATAAACTCGATCTTAGGTTTCTTTGCTTTATTAGGGAGACTTGACTTTTTGAACTCCACGTGCATGTCCCCAGGTTGGGGTAGTGGGACTTCCTCTTCATCTGAGCTTGTTTCTTCCTTTCTCTTAGGATCATAGTCCTATTCTTCCTCCGTGGTCCAAGCGCAATGCTCCACATCCACATAAACCCTTGGATTTGCGATATAATCAGCTACATAGCTCTCTCCCTCTGAATCTTGGGACGACATATTTTCATATCTGCTAGGCAAAACAGCATGAAACAAGAACATAGGATTATGTCATGGTGCGGTGGTCAAAACCTTCGGGAGATTATTGATACGTCTCCAACGTATCTATAATTTTTGATTGTTTCATGCTATTATATTATCTGTTTTGGATGTTTAATGGGCTTTAATATGCTCTTTTATATTATTTTTGGGACTAACCTATTAACCGAAGGCCCAGTGCGATTTACATTTTTTGCCTATTTTAGTGTTTTGCAGAAAAGGAATACCAAACGGAATGAAACCTTCGCGATGATCTTTCTTGGACCGAAAGCAAACCAGAAGACTTGGAGTTGAAGTCTGGAACTCCGCGAGGCGGCCACGAGGCAGGAGGGCGCGCCTAGGGGGTAGGAACGCCCCCACCCTCGTGGGCCCCATGGAGCTCCACCGACGTACTTCTTTCACCTATATATACTCTTATACCCTAAAAACATCAGGGGGAGCCATGAAACCACTTTTCCACCGCCGCAACCTTCTGTACCCGTGAGATCCCATATTGGGGCCTTTTTCGGCACTCCGCCGGAGGGGGAACCGATCACGGAGGGCTTCTACATCAACACCATAGCCTCTCCGATGATGCGTGAGTAGTTTACCACAGACCTTCGGGTCCATATTTATTAGGTAGATGGCTTCATCTCTCTCTTTGATTCTCAATATAAAGTTATCCTCGATGTTCTTGGAGATCTATTAGAAGTAATACTCTTTTGTGGTGCATTTGCCGAGATCCGATGAATTGTGGATTTATGAACAAGTTTATCTATGAGTATTATTTGATTCTTCTCTGAATTCTTATATGCATGATTTGATATCTTTGCAAGTCTCTTCGAATTATCGGTTTAGTTTGGCCTGCTAGATTGATCTTTCTTGCAATGGGAGAAGTGCTTAGCTTTGGGTTCACTCTTGCGGTGTCCTTTCCCAGTGATAGTAGGGGCAGCAAGGCACGTATTGTATTGTTTGATCTTGCTGAAAAAGACAGAAACTTTGTGCTCACGCAAACAATTGTTAAAAATCACCAGAGAGTGATAAAATACCAATTCCAACTACAGTAGATCAAAAAAGAAATTACCTAGTTCTTCCTATTTTTTCAGATTTTTTGGAGTTACAGAAGTATTCGTATGATACAGATTGCTACAAACTGTTCTGTTTTGACGCATTCTGTTTTTCGTGTGTTGTTTGCTTATTTTTATGAATATATGAGTAGTATCGGGGGTATGAACCATAGAGAAGTTGGAATAAAGTAGGTTTAACACAAATATAAATAAATAATGAGTTCATTACAGTACCTTAAAGGGGTGGTTTGTTTTCTTATACTAATGGAGCTCATGAGATTTTCTGTTAAGTTTTGTGTTGTGAAGTTTTCAAGTTTTTGGGTAAAGATTTGATGGATTTTGGAATAAGGAGTGGCAAGAGCCTAAGCTTGGGGATACCCAAGGCACCCCAAGGTAAAATTCAAGGACAACCAAAAGCCTAAGCTTGGGGATGCCCCGGAAGGCATAATCTCTTTCGTCTTCGTCTATCGGTAACTTTACTTAGGCTATATTTTTATTGACCACATGATATGTGCTTTGCTTGGAGTGTCTTGTATGATTTGAGTCTTTGCTTTTTAGTTTACCACAATCATCCTTGATGTACACACCTTTTGGGAGAGACACGCATGAATCAGAATTTATTAGAATACTCTATGTGCTTCACTTATATCTTTTGAGCTAGATAATTTTGCTCTTGTGCTTCACTTATATCTTTTTAGAGCACAGTGGTGGTTTTATTTTATAGAAACTATTGATCTCTCATGCTTCACTTATATTATTTTGAGAGTCTTCTCGAACAGCATGGTAATTTGCTATGGCTATAAAATTAGTCCTATTATGATAGGCATCCAAGATGGCTATAATAAAAACTTTCATATAAAGTGCATTGAATACTATGAGAAGTTTGATGCTTGATGATTGTTTTGAGATATGAAGATGGTGATATTAGAGTCATGCTAGTTGAGTAATTGTGAATTTGAGAAATACTTGTGTTGAGGTTTGCAAGTCCCGTAGCATGCACGTATGGTAACCGTTGTGTAACAAATTTCAAGCATGAGGTGTTTCTTTGATTGTCTTCCTTATGAGTGGCGGTCAGGGACGAGCGATGGTATTTTCCTACCAATCTATCCCCCTAGGAGCATGCGCGTAGTGCTTGGTTTTCATGACTTGTAGATTTTTGCAATAAGTATGTGAGTTCTTTATGACAAATGTTGAGTCCATGGATTATACGCACTCTCACCCTTCCACCATTGCTAGCCTCTCTAGTACCGCGCAACTTTCGCCGGTACCATAAACCCACCATTTACCTTCCTCAAAACAGCCACCATACCTACCTATTATGGCATTTCCGTATCCATTCTGAGATATATTGCCATGCAACTTCCACCATTTCGTTTATTATGACACGCTTCATCATTGTCATATTGCCTTGCATGATCATGTAGTTGACATCATATTTGTGGCAAAGCCACCATTCATAATTTCTCATACATGTCGCTCTTGATTCATTGCACATCCCCGCAAACCGCCGGAGGCATTCACATAGAGTCATATTTTGTTCTAAGTATCGAGTTGTAATACTTGAGTTGTAAATAAATAGAAGTGTGATGATCATCATTATTAGAGCATGTTCCCATGTGAGGAAATAAAAAAAGAGGCCAAAGAAGCCCATGAAAAAAGAGGCCAAACAAGCCAAACAAAAAAATGAGAGAAAAAGAGAGAAGGGACAATGCTACTATCCTTTTTCCACACTTGTGCTTCAAAGTAGCACGATGATCTTCATGATAGAGAGTCTCTTATTTTGTCACTTTCATATACTAGTGGGAATTTTCATTATAGAACTTGGCTTGTATATTCCAACAATGGGCTTCCTCAAATGCCCTAGGTCTTCATGAGCAAGCAAGTTGGATGCACACCCACTTAGTCTCTTTTGTTGAGCTTTCATACAATTATATCTCTAGTGCATCCGTTGCATGGCAATCCCTACTCACTCACATTGATATCTAGTGATGGGCATCTCCATAGCCCATTAATACGCCTAGTTGATGTGAGACCATCTTCCTCTTTTTTGTCTTCTCCACAACCACCATTCTATTCCACCTATAGTGCTATGTCCATGGCTCACGCTCATGTATTGCCTGAAAGTTGAAAAAGTTTGAGAATACTAAAGTATAAAACAATTTCTTGGCTTTTCATCGGGGTTGTGCATGATTTGAACATTTTGTGTGACGAAGATGGAGCATAGCCAAACTATATGATTTTTAGGGATGAACCGAGAATTATAGGAGCAATAGGATTTTCAGGCATATCTACTATCACAAGATCAATCATGACAGGGCTATCATTAATTTGAAGTATAACCTCATGATTAATGCCTACTGCCTGAGTAAAATAGAATTGGTCATATTCTGTATAATCTCAGTAGTTGCATAAGGACCTAGATTGAGACTATCATAAATAGTTTGGGGATAGTGGAAACACTAGCCCCTAGATCACATAAAGCACTGAATTTATTCAATCCAATCTCCATCCCTATAGTAGGTTCAAAAGCATCTTCCTGCTTAGCTGGTAACTTACTGCAAAGCTTCTTTCTCTCACCATCAAGTTCACGCACCTTGGCTGCAACTTGTTCAACAAAGACATTATATGCTTCATTATTAGTTATCTCAAGTAGTGGATATTTCATTGGAAACATCTTTACAAAATTAGTAACGGTATAATCATATTCTGGCACATGGCTTGTTTCCAGTTCTTCGGTCTTCCTTTCGTTGCTTCTCAAGAATTTAACATCTTCAACCGGGTTAGGTTCCGGTTTACCTGCCAACTTGGCTAGGATTAATGTTCGGCTTTCTACAATTTTACCCACTTGTGCTTCCATATTTCTTGGATCTTCCTTCAAGTATCTACACATCATTTGTTAGTCCAACAACCTTACTGGTCAACTAACCAAGTAAATTATCATGATTCTTCAAGATATTCTTGAAGTTTTTATTCTGCTCAGTTTGACTAGCAATACAACTTTGAAGAGTTTCTTCAAGGGTATTTATATTGCTCCTACTAGCTCCACTAAAATTATTCGATGCTCCTCCATTATTAGGATAAGGAATTCTAGGAGCATAACCATTATTTTTCCAATTAGGATTATAGCTATTACGAGCAATAAAATTCACATCACTAGTTTCTTCATTGGTGATGGCATTCACGTTTACCTCTTCTTTACCTTTTATCATGGAGATAAGTTCATCAAGTTTGGCTGTCAACTCTGTGCTACTTTCTTCAATGGCATTCACCCTCTTGGCGGTGGCTCTTTCAACATGCCATTGGGCATGGGTTTCTAGCATATCATGAATTAGTTTCTTTACATCGTCTATGGGCTTTCCCATGATTGTTCCTCTTGCAGCTATGTCAAGCATAGTTTTTGACATGTGATTTAAACCATTATAAAACATATGAAGGATAAACCATTCCTCCATTCCATGATTAGGACAGTCCCTTATAAATTCTTTCATTCTATCCCACGCAAGCACTAGTGGCTCACATTCTTTCTGCTTGAAACCTGTAATCTGATAACGTAATTGCATAGTTTTTGCACGTGGACAAAACTTGGATGAAAATTTGCTGCAACAATCAGGCCAAGAAGTAATACTGCCTCTAGGTAGGTCTAGAAGCCATTCTTTTGCTTTTCCTCTCAAAGAGAAAGGAAATAGACGCAAGTTCAAAGTGTAAAGGTCATAATCTCTAATGTGTGTTGTATTGAACAATTTAGTGAAATTATGCAAGTGCATATCAGCATCTTCAGACGTGGCATTGAAGGACGCAAAGGCCGCCGAGGAGCGCTGCTGTGCGGCGGAGGCCGAGCTGAAAGCCCTTCGCGGCGAGCAGGCCACCCACACCCGCCAGCTTTTGAGGAGCAGGAGGAGAAGCTGAAGGCCCAGGAGGCTACGATCGCCGACCGTGATGCCGAGCTGGAGCAGGCAGCCCGGAACAGGCCACGGAGCGCGGCCACCTAGAGAAGATGAAGGAGGAGGTGGAGACGTCCCATGCTAAGCTCGTCCCCAAGGACGAAGCTTGGCTGGAGGCCAGGGAGAAACTTCTCGCCGCCGCTGAAGAGGCGACCGCCGTGGGGTGCGATGCCTTAGTCTCCCTCGAGCAGAGGTCCCGCAAGGCACAGCAGGGCCTCTATGGGGAGGGGTACGAGAAGCCGTTGGCGACTCCAAAGCAGGGCCCCGTTGGCTGCTCCCCAAGCTTGCCTCAGCACTTGAGGGCATCATCGTTGGAGTGGGCCTGCTGGTGGAGGGAGAGGCTCGCCTGCTTTTTACCTCAGCCGCGATCCGCATCTTCAGCCACCTCATCTTCGGGACCCCAACTTCAATTTTGGCGCATTGATCGAGCTCGTGGATCCTGAGCTTCACGACGCTATTGCAAAGGCTGTGGAGAAAATGGTGGAGGCACTACTGCAGAAGTTCCTCGCCGTTGACCCCACGCCACGGCTGATGGCAAGGATAGCGGCGACGTCGTCGATGGTGGGCCTCCCCCGGTGGGTGACGGCGGTGCCCAGGGTTGACGAATAAGCTTGAAGGCGGCGCTTCCTCCCGTTTTATTCCTGCAACATTTATCGTGCCTCGCGGAGGCGTAAGAACTTTGGGCTTTTGGCTTTAAGAGACAATATGCTTTGTAATAATTTGCTAGGGTTTTGCGATTCCTTTCTGTTTGCTTTAACATTCTGCGTCGGCAGGGCCCAGCCCCGCGCATACCTCAACCGCCGTTGGGGCGTCCGGATCACCAGGACGAGACCAAGGGGTGAGGGGCTACGTGACCAGTTAGGCTCCTGAGTCGCGATGCTCAGGAGTCCCCCTTGACGTATGAACAACCCTCGGGAAGGAAACGCGGGAGTAGGTCTTATCATTCTTTGTCGGTAGGGCCCGACCCCACGCATACCTCAACCGCCGTTGGGGCGTCCGGATCACAAGGACGAGACCAAGGGGTGAGGGGCTACGTGACCAGTTAGGCTCCTGAGTCGCGATGCTCAGGAGTCCCCATTGATGTACGAACAAACCCCCATACCTTTCCTCGTCGAGCTCTCGCTCAGGAGGGGCGTGTGAAGACCAGGTCCGAGGGACCTGGCGAGGTGGCATACGCTAGGCCTGACCTGAGCGTAGCCCCCGTGCCCAGTCCCCTCGCGTGACTCTCCTGAGGGGAAAGCGGCGCAGTGAAGCTGGACATCGAGCCGGGTGGCCCGCCTGAGGTTACTGCAGCTGTGAGGCTACCCTCAGTTGTTTATCACCAGCGCAGAGCATGGCACTTCCACTCTTGCACGGGCATATATAGCCGCTCCTCGATCGTGTCGTCTGCCAGCGTGGAGCATGGTGCTTCCACTGGTACGTGGGTGGGAGATCCCTCTAACGGGAGACTCCGGGGCATGTACAGCCCCACCCTGACACGTGGCTTGCACGACAGGGCTTGTCGTGGAATTGTCACGGCAGATGTCCTAGTGTGAGGACTTAGTCGTGAGGCCAACGCATCTATGTGGTAGCTTGAGAGGGGTTGAGCAGAACCGAGAGACGCAACACAAGACAAGGGTTTAGACAGCTTCAGGCCCCGGGAAACATCATCCGGTAACAACCCTACATGTTGTTTGTGGCTAGGTCTCATTATCATCACGAGGGAGTCGCCGTAAACTGACTCTCCTAGTTATGTCTAGCCCTAAGATTCTTCCTCCTCCCCCTTGGGGTGCCCTGCCCCTCCTTATATAAGTTGAAGGGGCGGGTTACATGTAGAGTCCATCTCGGACTAAGACTTAAACTATTCTGACTTATTTTCATGGGCTTCTTAACGTCTTGGGCTTCATAACGTCTCAGGCTTATTAACCCCAGGCGACTCTGTCTGTTGGGTTATGACTGTCAACCGGGTTACGACTGTCTGCCGGGTTATGACTGTCTGCCAGGTTATGATTGTCTGTCGGGTTATGATTGTCTGCCGGGTTATGACTGTCTGTCGGGTTATGACTTCCTGCCGGTTTACCATCTATCTTAACTATCTGTCTTAACTGTCTGCCTTAACCATCTGTATTAACTCTTTGCCGGTTTACCAAGTCCCAGCCGGGTTATAACTCTGGCCGGGTCATACCGCGGGGTATATCCCCGACATTAGCCCCCAGTTTAATTTGGATTTATCCATGTTAAACTGATCCTGATCATCCTTAAGTCCTTGTTATTTCCTTCTTCTAGAAAATCCGGGTCAATAGGTCAGCTTCATAATCAATTTGCTGACATTAGTTTGTCCCAGAAAAATATTATGAAGAATAATTCATTTGACTCAGCTCCCAATGCTTAACAAAAATATTGGTCCTTGAAATACTCATCTGATCTTTAGCCGGTTTAAGGATGTAGAACTTGTCGGTTTATCATTGCCTAAATTGCCGGTTTATAAATATTGATGGCACCGGGTTATAATTGTAGTTAACACCAAGCTTGAAAATATACCTCTTATATGCCTATCACTTGTAGCCCCCAAGTCTTAAGAAGGTAGCGTAGCAACAGCTTAAGACTTGCTTCACAAGAGAATTGCTCCTTTGTATGACCGAACCCTCGGCTTTGTCTCATTCAAGCTAGAAAAGTAAGAAATAGCTGTCGCCGCCTTGAAGAAAACCAATTTGTTCATCTCAGTCATTAGTCATAACCTGAGTATTCCACATATGTAGCCCCCAAGTGTCGGGTTGTCATGCTTGCAGCAACCTGGGACTTGAAATTGCTTTATGCTCATAAAAACTTCAACCAGTGTAGCCCCCAAGGGCCAGGTCATTATGCAATAATGAACAGGGACTTTGTAAATATAATCATGTAGATTTGAGCAGTGATGTGTAGCCCCCAAGGGCCGGCTTAGTAAGATAATAGTGAGCTGGGACTTTATATATACTTTCATTGAAGTAACATAATATGATGTAACCCCCATCATGGGGCTTGAACCCACGTCCACAAGGCTAATAGCTTTGTGCTTTACCAACTGAGCAGTGGATCCTTCAATATAATGGATTAAAACTTGTGTACCTTAAATTTTTGACAGGAGCAATTGGTAGTCCCCAAGGGCTGGCTCATTATGATGTGATGAGTCGGGTCTTCAATAAGGCTAGTAAAAATGACTTTGCATTAGCCCCCAAGTGTCATGGTGCATGCTTGCAGCGACATGAGACTTGCATATTTGATGTAATCTCAACTTGAATAATGTAGCCCCCAAGTGCCGGGTCGTAAGTCTGCAGCGACTCGGGACTATTCCTTCCATTGTAGAATAAACCATATCCATCGGTAAAATAATATCCATTGCGCTAAAGCAACTTCTGAAAACCTCAATCATAATACTGGTTATTGATAACCATAATAAAAATCCAGCCATGTTGGCTATTAAAAATTTGAATAATATAATCCAATGATTTATAAATGCATGATTCCAATGGTGCAATCCAAATATATACTGGCGACTTATAGTCGAAAGCCAGGTCGGGTTAATAAATATCGGATATTATCTTATCTCATACTGGTGACTTATAGTCGAAAGCCAGGCCGGGTTAATAAACACCGGTTAATGTCATATATGACTCATAAGGCATTATGAGCCTTATTGGTTTTCAACCATGTATGACGATGTCATAAGAGAAAACGCAAAAAGACGTTCAAATCAAATCAACAGAAAAAATTCAAGGCTTTCATAGGCCGCCAAGCCAAAATTTTCTTCTTCAATGAAACTAGCATTAGCCACTGGAAGGTACGTGCTTTCTGTGAGCCGGCCCTCATTTACCCAATCGACATTTTAACCCGGATAAGTTCATTTCTTATTTAAAGATAGACTTATCAGGAGTACGCGGGGTTAGAGCAGCATCGTGCATCACAGGCCAATTTATCCAAGTTTCAAGGAAGGCGGCTTTATTAGCCTGAGCTTCTCCTTGCTATCCGTAAGTCGTGCCCTCACATGACAAACCGGCGTTTTAACCTTAACCATTTCAGGGTCTTGTTGAAAAGATTGACTGCTAAGAGTTCGTCGGGTCAATCAGGATTACCTGATGGAGAAGCATCTGGCATACAGGCAGGATAACCCGGGGTTTTAGGTGAATACACCTAGCTTCCAAGCCTGGCTTTTAAGCCTATCACAAGGGTTATAGCAACTCTTGTTATTTATAACAAGGAGCCCCCAAGCAATATTTTTGAGCTGTGCTCAGCGGGTACCTATGTTTGAGTTGTGCCTTTGCAACAGACTCTCTTTGGTCCCTTTAATTTTTCCTGAGAACTCGAACTTTTGTGAGAGAAAATATTCTTTTTGAGCCGGAATTTTAACCCGGATATTTGAGAGCTTCAGAGCTTTGTAGGAGACAAATTTCCCTTGAACCGGATTGTAAACCGGATATTTGAGAGCTTCAGTAAGACTAACGTCCCTTGTGCCAGATTTTAAACCGGATATTTGAGAGCTTCAACGCTTTATGGGAGAGAGATGTCTCTTGAACCGGGTTTTGAACCGGAATCCTTTCTGATGACCCGGAACTTCTTCATTGAGCCAGGATTTTGTAATTGTCATATACTTTTTAAGCCGGAAATTTTCGGACGGCCTTTAAATTTTCATCAATATAGCAGTAGCCTCCGGGACCGGGTTATCTTTCCCTCCATCGTCTTGGGGTTCTTAAATTTGCTGAAACTGGCAAGATTTGCTGAGTCATGTCATCGTAGCCCCCGAGTCTTAAGACAACTCGAGGAGTTGTCCTGAGATTCTCCGTATTTGACCATAGCAGAAGGTATATATCATTGGTGTTGATAATGCGATGTGAATCCACAGAAGGTTGAGGTGACTGCAGTGGGTTATAAATGATCCCGTATGAGCCGTGTTAGCAACTCGGCCAATGGTTCCTTCCAACTGGCTATTTGAAGTTAACCAAACTGTAGTGGCGGCGACTTGTGCGCATGTCCATTGAGCCATCCAGCGCAGACGGTGGCTGATGATAATTTGCCTCCAATTTGTTGGAAGAAAACTGGGCTACCCAAGCAGTGACTTGCTCATATTCAATAAACAGCTCATGCAGACAGGTGCGGCCCGGTGTGTTGATGTAGACCAGACCGCAAGGGCGGCGGCGTAAGCACTTCCGTTGAGCATGGCAGCACGGATAAATGTTAGTGCAAAATGACGATGCTATGCACTCCAAATCCGCGATATAACTCCACTTCGGCGGTGAATAACTGTCCTGATGCATTTGGATGACAGATGATCCTGTCGTCTATGCCATGATCATGGAACAAAAAATATTAAAAGGAAAATAGTTGTTCTCAGAGGAATTTTAAGGTACGTTGAAAAAATAAATAAGGCGGATAGCACCTGATATTTTCCTGGGATGTCGAGCCAGCCATGCACATCGTTGGTTTTCCAATTGATCTAATTTTTAGTGCTTCCACATTTTTTTCGCACCGCGTGTAAGATAATTATACTTGATGGCGGCTCAGAGGCACAGTTGCAACGGAGGGGAGCTGGCCATAAGCGGAGGCGAGGCGCGACAGAACTGCAACCCTTGCGGCCATATCCGTAGTAGTGGCGAAGCAAACCGGCTTGGAAGGAGACCAAACCATGGCAGAGGAAACGACCACACTCGGTGGGTCAACACCGGGCGGTTTGGGCAGCGCCGTAGCAGAGGCGGAGGCCGGCAACAGAGACACGGCACGGGGGCGGCAGAATGGTGATCTCAGGGCAGTGCCCCGGCGCGGACGGACAAGAGGCCGCAGAAGTGCGGTCCGGCTTGAAACCACGTCGAAAACGAGGCCGCAGTGGAGCAGTCCGGTTTGAGGCTGCTGCAGGGACGGCTTCAAGGCGCAGCCCGGAAGGCAGAGCAAGGCCGGGGCGGCTCAACGGTGTGAGGCCAGCTCGGCAGCTCATCAGTCAGGGGCGGCTCTCAGCTCCAGCAGCCGCAACATCTTCCACGTGAGCTCCAGCGGCTGTAGTATGGGACGTAGGCGGGCTAGCTCGGCGGCTCATCAGTCAGGGGCGTCTAGAGGCGATGACCGGGAGCGCACGGAGGAACGGCGGACCGGGAGCGCGTGGAGGAACGACAGACCCGGAGCAAAGACGGTTTAAAGCCTATAGAGGAAATCGCGATGGTCGCTCACATGCGTTGAGGCAGAGACGACCGGCGATTGATTTGGCCAATGGCGGTTTGTCGAGGCGACGGCAGCTTAAGGGCAGGCGAAGATAACAGAGGACCACGGTACGGGTCGCAACAACTGCTCACAGCTGAAGCGGAGCCAGGCGGCGCAATGGTCTGAGATGAATGGCGGTTCAAGCGACTCCAGCGACTCCCCGGTGGCAGATTCATGCGAAGTTGCGGCGGCACAGAATGAGGCGGCGGCTCGGCGAAGGCGACGACTCAAGGCCGCGCCAGTGAGGGCGACCACAGCGGAGGGCGAGGCCGGCCACAGCTGGGGCGCGGTCGGCGGAGACTGGTGGCTCGGCAACGCCGGATCGGGGCGGCTCCCAGGTGGGCTTTGGCCGCGTCCACGGTGAAGGCGAGAGGCGGGTCATGGTTGCACCGGCGACGCATCTGATGGCGGTTGAAGAAGAGGCACGAGGCGCACAAGCAACCAGCATGGGCGGCTCAGCTCCGTACCGGCGGTGGATCGAGGCGGCTCGTGGCGGACTTGGTGTCAGTCGTCCATGGCTGTAGCTGAAGTTGTGCGAGGTGGCAGCTCTCAGTGACCGAAGCAGAGGCGTAACCCAGTAGGGACCGGTGTGCGGCGTTGGTGCAACTGCGGGGATGGCCCCGACGGCGGAGGCGAGCCAGCAATAGCAGAGGTGAGCCAGCGACGGCGGCTAGGAGTGACTCGGAGCGCGGTGGCGATCTGCAGGCGGCCGGCGGCGGCCGGCCGCGATGTGCTTAATGACTCGGTGTCAAGAGGCGGCTCGCAATAGAGGTGGAACAAGGTCTCATCAAGGCGAGGCGGTTCACAAGATAACCTGGCCTTGCAAACTTATAGGCCAAGGTGCTCATGGATGA
Source organism: Aegilops bicornis (assembly GCA_021605145.1). Lineage (NCBI taxonomy): Eukaryota > Viridiplantae > Streptophyta > Magnoliopsida > Poales > Poaceae > Aegilops > Aegilops bicornis. The sequence continues at coordinate 380,842,918 of CM038675.1, read as the reverse complement.
GGAGGCCTCGAGGCCTGAGGCAGAAACAGGCGCGCCATGAAGGCAGCTGGTGGCTCGCGCGTGGGCTGCAGCTCAGACAACGGCAACCACGGCAATAGAGGCAATGATGGGCCTCGACAGCGGCTCGGGGCGGAGGTGGCGCGACCACGGCTCGGACGCGCCCAAGGACGAACCAGTCCAAAGCGACAGCGGTCGGGGCGGCTTGTAGTCCGGGTCGGAGTGCGTACGGCCGAGCGAATCCGAGGCAAAAAAGGCACATTGAGGCAGAGACGGTGGCTGCAGCGATAGCGAGATCCGGGTTGTGGCCGTTTGAGGCGTCCAGCCGAGGCAAGGCAGCAATTTGAGGAGGCCCGACGACGAGTTGACCAAGCGAAAGCTATGGCAAATGTGGCCCAAGGCGAAGAAGAGCCCGGTCCGGCGAGGGTGGTTCGAGGCAACGGCTGAGACGGCCAGGCCGGCCTGCGGCAGCCCGAGGTGGAGTTTAACCCGGAGCAGAGGAGCGGGTCGTCGCCGGCTGTGGTTGCACATCGGTCGAAGGTGAGTTTAACAAGTCCAGTTGACGGTCGATAATCCGTTCCCGGGTCGTGGCCGGCTTAAGGCGAATCCGTAGAAGTAACGACGGACGCTCGTGACTCGATGATGGCGGTTTATCGGATTCAGCAACTCCAGGAGGCGGGGCCAAATGGCGAGGTGAGGGCGAGTCAGCGCGAAGCTGGATGGTTCGGAGTAATAACTTGGCACAGCGGGGCCTGGCGACTTTCAACCAGGGAAAGCCGGATCGTGGGCGGCGGTTCGTGCGGTGAAACCCGGTGAAAACGGCGACTTAGAGGCCGGCCTGAAAACGCAACAATCCGAGCTGCTCAAGGCGGGTAGTAGCAGCTTGAAACAGGATGGCCAAGGCGGCTCAACCGCGGTGAAGACCAGGCGGCGACTCATTTGTAGAGTCGTCGGAGCACTCATCCATCTCCGCGTCGTGACTCTTCTTAAGTTGACCTCGTCTTCTCTGGTTTGGAGTTAAAATAGCAACAGTGCAAGCACACGTGATGGCAGCGATTAAGCGGACACATCCTTTTCTAAGAAGATCTGTTGATCTTGGCAACTCAAAATCCACCAAATAAGTCGCAAGATGGTGGCGTAACCCTAATTCCTCTTGATCTCAATTTTGCGTATGTCGATGCTGAAAACTTTTTTGATTTTGACTGATTGAACTCGCAGTTGATATAGATCCTTCAAAAACCGGTCTTTTCTTCATCCGGATGTGAACTTCTCAAACCCTAGATGAGATCCCTCCAAGACCTCAACACCACCGTTCTGCCGCCCCACGGTGGGTGCCAACTGTCATGGAATTGTCACCGCAGATGTCCTAGTGTGAGGACTTAGTCGTGAGGCCAATGCATCTATGTGGTAGCTTGAGAGGGGTTGAGCGGAATCGAGAGATGCAACACAAGGCAAGGGTTTAGACAGCTTTGGGCCCCGGGAAACATCATCCGGTAACAACCCTACATGTTGTTTGTGGCTAGGTCTCATTATCATCACGAGGGAGTCGCCGTAAACCGGCTCTCCTAGTTATGTCTAGCCCTAAGATTCTTCCTCCCCCTTGGGGTGCCCTGCCCCTCCTTATATAAGTTGAAGGGGCGGGTTACATGTAGAGTCCATCTCGGACTAAGACTTAAACTATTCTGACTTCTCTTCATTGGCTTCTTAACGTCTTGGGCTTCATAACGTCTCGGGCTTATTAACCCCAGGCGACTTTGTCTGTTGGGTTATGATTGTCAACCGGGTTACGACTGTCTGCCGGGTTATGGCTGTCTGCCGGGTTAGGATTCTCTGCCGGGTTATGATTGTCTGCCGGGTTATGACTGTCTGTCGGGTTATGATTGCCTGCCGGGTTATGACTTCCTGCCGGTTTACCATCTGTCTTAAGTATATGTCTTAACTATCTGCCTTAACCATCTGTCTTAACTCTCTGCCGGTTTACAAAGTCCCAGCCGGGTTATAACTCTGGTCGGGTCATACCGCGGGGTATATCCCCGATAGGGCTAGAGGAGGTGTGTATGGGCACTCGTGAGCCAGCGCGGGACTCACGAGGCCCTACCTCAAGGCGGGTTGCGCCTGAATTTGATTCGGAGCACTTGTGATAGTCCCGCGAGATGGTTAGGCGACCTGCACCGAGTGAATTTACTGAGGTTATCGCATGAGAAGGCCAAACACCAACGACCCCAGGAGGTGACGTGAACAGGGCCGGCCTGCCAGACAGAGCTCAGCCGTTGGGTTAGTCGATGTTGCGGGGACGGAGCTGAGCACACACACCGTGCCCAGTCTTCTCATGCGAAAGTCCTGAAGAAAGACAACCGGCGCGCGGCTCCCGTGGTGGCAAGGCACTGGGTCGCGCGCCCTAACTTATCTGCCCCCGATTAGCTCATGCAAGAACAAGGCACCAAGGACCATGGGAGGTGACGTGCACGGGAGCTAGCCTGCGAGCCAGAGCTCAGCCACTTGGGTTTAGTGACGCTGCAGGGACGGACCCGAGCACAGACGCCGTGTCGGTCCTTAATCATGAGGCGGTCGAGGGTGGGTTCACAAGGGCGTACGACGTTCATGGCATCGAATCACCGGACAAATAGGTGATAATCATAAAGCAACTCATGATCAAAGGGTAGAGCCAGTTCTGATAGATGCAAAACGATACATGCCGCAGGGACGGACCCACGCAGCTTGGAGATAGTGCAGCCCGAGGGGCGCCCCCAACTGAACGAACTAAAAAAGTGTCACCTCGCACCGTTGCTGAAGAGGTGTTTGAGTAGCCGAAGACGCGTGATGCAGAAGTCGTTCCTCACGAGTCACCCAGGCCCTGAACCTCACAAGGCTCTGGAGGCCCGGGGGGCTCGCGAGGGTTCGTCGCCACCTCCGACAGGATCGCCTGGTGCCTGGCCTCACAAGCCGCTAGGATGCCCCGCATGTGGCGCTGGTGCACGACAGCCCTGTTCAGCAAACTGAAAGGCATGCGAACGTAGTTGTGAGGGGGCCCTCGCACCGGCCAACGTGGGACGTGTCATGGATTTGTCACGGCATATGTCCTAGTGTGAGTACTTGTCATGGGGCCAATGCAACTAGGTAGTAGCCTGAACGGGGTTGATCGGAATCGAGAGACGCAAGGTGGGTTAACACACAAGACAAGGGTTTAGACAGCTTCGGGCCCTGGGAAACATCATCCGGTAATAGCCCTACATGCTGTTTGTGGCTAGTTCTCATTATGCTCATGAGGGAGTTGCTGTATAAGCCGGCTCCCCTTTTGTTGTATCTAGCCTTCGAGATTACTTCGCCCCTCTTGGGGTGCCCTGCCCCTCCTTATATAAGTTGGAGGGGCGGGTTACATGTGGAGTCCCAATAGGATTAGGACTAGTCTATCTTCTAATACAAGCCGGGTACAAGTCCAGATCTTGATTCCTTGTAAGGAAAATATCCCTCACGCCTTTCCTCTTAAGCGGGCCCACCATCACATGAACTGGCCTACTGGGCCTTGGGCCTTTATCGTCCGTCTGACTCGCCCGCCAGGTCATCAGTGAGTCGCAATGTTCAGGCGGGTTGCCCGTAAACCGCCAGGTCCGGGCGGGTCGCCAGTGAGCCGCCAAGCTCCAGCCGGGTCGCCAGTGAGTCGCCAAGCTCCAGCCGGGTCATACACCCGGTGGGTTACACTGCGGGGTATATCCCCGACATTAGCCCCCAGTTTAGCTTGGATTTATCCATGGTAAACTTATACTGCAAAATAAACACAAGAACAAATTTGACAGATTGTGCTTCGGGTTAAAAGTTTTCCTGAACCGGCACCTGATCATTCTTAAATCCTTGTCATTTCCTTCTTGATACGTGTCCATGACTTATAGCAAATCTCCTTTAGTAGATATGTTCAAACTTTGCCAATGCAAAAAATCCGGGCACTTCTTCTGAAAATTCTGGGTCAATAGGCCAGTTTCATAGTCACTTTGTTGACATTGGCTTCTTGCAGAAAAATATTGTGAAGAACAATTCAGTTGATTCAGCTCCCAATGCTTAACAAAAATATTGGTCTTGAAATACTCATCTGATTTCAGCCGACTTGAAGATGTAGAACTTGCCGGTTTGTAAATATTGATGGCACTGGGTCATATCAAGCTTGAAAATGTACCTCCCTTATATGCATGTCAGTAGCCCCCAAGTCTTAAGAAGGGAGCGTAGTAACAGCTTAAGACTTAAAGTCAAAAGCCAGGCCGGGTTATCAAACCTCGCATATTTATATAACCAGGAAAACATACCTATACAATTGGCTCATACTGCCGGCTTACATCGCCATATCCAATGAGGGAAATAATCCAATGATTTATAAGCGCGTGATTCCGATGGCGCAATCCAAAGTATACTAGCAACTTAAAGTCCATAGCCAGGGCGGTTTACCAAACCCAAAATAATCATGTCATTGTTGAAAGACATACCTGTAGATTAATACCATGGTGATGCCATGATAATTATAATCCGGGGCCAGTATCAACCTGGAGTCATGAAATATCATCATTTTGATTGCTCAAGGCAAAATATTCTGGCAGTTTAAAGTCTGCTTAACAGGGCGGGTTATCAAACCCAAAGATGCTCAATGAAGAGTCATATAATCAAGGCTACATGGCCTGTGAAATTGGTTCATACTGCCGGCTTACAGCTCCATATGTAGTAAGGGTAACAACCCAAAAATTTAGAGCACAATGCTTTGTTCAATTTATTCATACTGTCGGCTTACAGTGCCAGACGTAGCAAAGGGTAACATCCCAAAACCTAGAGTGCAGAACTCCAAGTGCATAATCATCACACACTAGCGACTTTAACGTCCAAAGCTAGTCCGGGTTAGCAAAACTCTGGATAGACTCAAATATGGATCATAAGGATCAAGGCGACATGGCCCTAACCAACATTCAACCATATATCAATATGGCACAAAGGATGAACCCAAACAATGTTCAAAGTCAATATAAATTAGAAAAAACCAAGGCATTCATAGGTTGCCAAGCCTCAGTGTCAAGTGTTATTCAAGGGTCGCACAACCACTGAGTTAGTACTTTATTCAAACCTGTAAGCCGGGCCTCACATGAGCAATCACCGTTTTAACTTTGACAAGTTCAGGGTCTTTATAAGATTGACTGTCAAGAGTACGGTGAGTCATTCCAGGATTACCTGGGTGGAGTAGCAGACATACAAAGGCAGGATAACCCAGATTTTTGGTGAATACACCTGGCGTCCAAGCCGATCAAAAGGGTGAATATAGCTATGTTCATTAAACAGGAAGCCCCCAAGTGACCTTTAACAAGCCATCAAGGCAGGTTACCTATGTTTGAACTTCACATTATAGCAAGTTCTCTTTGGTAACAATTCATCTTGGGCAGAAAACCCCCAAGTTTATTTGCAATCAAGGCGTACAAGCCGGATCAAAGGGTAGTCATAGCTATGCTCAGTGAGCAGGAAGCCCCCATGTTATTTGTAACAAGGCATATAAGCCGGATCAAATGGTAGTCATAGCTATGCTCAGTGAGCAGGAAGCCCCCATGTTATTTGTAACAAGGCGTATAAGCCAGATCAAAGGGTAGTCATAGATATGCTCAGTGAGCAGGAAGCCCCCAAGTGACCAATAAGATAAGCCCATAAGGCAGGATACCCATGTTTGAACCGCGCATCATGGCAACAAGTTCTCTTTGGCAACCTTTAATTTTTCCTGAGAACTCAACTTGCGAGATATAGATTATTTTTGAGCCGGAGTTTTAAACCGGATATTGAGAGCTTCAAAGCTTTGTGAGGTATAGATTTCCCTTGAGCCGGATTTTAAACCGGAATCCTTCATTTTAAGCCAGAAATTTTCCGACGGCCTTGAAATTCTCACCAATAGGGCAGTAGCCTCCGAGGCTGGGTTATTTTTCCCTCCAATGACCCGGAGTTCTTGAATTCACTAAAATCGGCCAATTTTGCCTAGTCATGTCATTGTAGCCCCCGAGTCTTAAGACGACCCGAGGAGTTGTCTTGAGATTCTCCATATTTGACCGTGATATAAACCGGTATGATCATTCAACAGCTAAGTGATATAACAATCCCTTTTGAAGTAGACAACTTGTCCCGCATTAGAGAACTTGCAAGCCAGAGTAATTGCTCTTTTAAAGAACGCAATATGTAATATAAAAATATACTGGATGGATTTCACCTGATATGTTAAGCCAGAAATTATCCACCATGTAGTTGATGATCACCACGGTGAAGCTGAAATCAATCACGTCCGAGTCGGCCACGGGAGCAGACAGATGAGCAGGCCGCGGCATTGTAAGCTAGCGCGGATGGGTGAGGCAATCGCAGGCGTGGTAAGCCGCGCGGACGGGTGAATCAACCATGTCATATTGATATAAATTGGGCCGTAAAACGGCGGTTTGCACATATATTCATCGAGCATCATGGCACGGTCAGATGCTAGCGCATGCTAATGGTGGCGCCAGCTATACATCCATGTCACGATCATCGCACTTGCAATGAACAATTGTCCTGCATAAACAATATTGCAGACCAAGGCAAAGATAAACTGTTCTTTGACAAAAACAATATGTGCTAATAAAACAAACTTGGATGGATATCACCTAATTTGTTCGGATGATCACGGATGTTGGTGTGGTAATGCTGGACGTGCTCGGAAAAAATAGCCGGACAGATGCACGTCTAATGTTGCACCCACATGGGTCTTCCTCTGTCTTTCCCCCCTTTTCTGAATAACAATTGGCTTTGAATGCCTTGAGATCCAAGTCAATGTGCTTGATGCACATCCAATGTTCATTAGTAATTGGTGCATGTGGACAGCGTCGCTACCACTGCTGCTGAATAATGGTTTTCTCGTAGTATATCAGACTGATCATCGGAGTCGCTTGTCCGGGCGTAGCAATTAAAAATAGACCCTGTCTCCTGTATCCCTTGGCCTATCCCGTGTTCACATGATAATGCACCGGAGAAGTACTCCCTCTATTCCAAAATAGATGACCCAACTTTGTACTCAAAGTAGTACAAAGTTGGGTCATCTATTTTGGAACGGAGGGAGTAGCCCACAGCGCGAGCGTCCGTCAAGCCAACTGCCACCACTTTTCCACACCTGCACCTCCGCGCGGGGCGAGCCCAGCGGCTCAGAGGCCACAGGCACGGCGGCTCAAGAACCCGGTAGTGGGCGACTTGGCGCGACATCAGATGCAGTACAACGGCTGAAGAGTTGCAGCGGCAGCGCGTTGAGATGGCGGAGGCAGGCGGGTCGGAGGCGTTTCAGAGGCGCGAAGGCTCCTGAGGCGGGCGGCGGCGGCTCACCCCTGCGGCAGTTGATGCGGCGCTTTGGAGTGGTGATTTGGAGGCGGCTCAGTGTGGAGGCTAGCTGTAGAGAGGTGGGCGCCCTGAGGCGAGGACACGGGTGCGGATGATGGACCAGTCCGGGTCGTGGACGACTCTGTCTCCGGGTCGTGGCCTCATGGGCTGTTTTCCCCTTTTTTTAATGCACTGCACCCGTCCAGGTCCAAGTTGTAGGCGGCAATGACGAGGTCGACCGAGCCCTCCTCTTGTCGATTTACTCCACGTACGTCCCCATCTCAAGTTGTTCCAAAAAGTTCTGGATATTACGTGGAGTAGCAATTGATTTGATGTCCTGCTTTGTCAAACTTCACGTGGGTGCTTGTTCCTGAAATTAAAAAACAGCCACCATCACTGAAGTATGCTGCTCCAATCATACAATAACGCAGCCAATTGGGTTATTCTTCGAGTAAACTGCCTCGGGACTTGATGTAGACTGCGTTGCTTTAGTGGATTCGGGCGCGTCTCCATCTTTCTATTGGGAATAGAGATAGCCCGTTATTTGGTTGTCACCGCAATCGGACAAATCCTGGATGTATTTGCACGCGCTTGAAAACCTTGTCTATCTTGGCTTCTGATGGCGGTGCTCTCCAAATTGATCTGGCTCCAGACCGACGGAAAACCAGGTCGCATGCGGCGGCTCGTGGGTCCAGCCCTAATTTTTCTTAAACTCAAATCTCATAGATTATAAATCTGAACCGATGAACTTGAAGTTGATGTAGATCTTTCAAAATCGGCTCTTCTTTATCTGGAAAATCACGAACTTCTCGACTCCTGGGACAGATCCCTCCAAGAACTCAACACCACCGTGCATACGCCCCACGGTGGGCGCCAAATGTCATGGATTCGTCACGGCATATGTCCTAGTGTGAGGACTTGTCGTGAGGCCAACGCAACTAGGTAGTAGCCTGAACAGGGTTGATCGGAATTGAGAGACGCGAGGCGGGTTAACACACAAGACAAGGGTTTAGACAGCTTCGGGCCCCGGGAAACATCATCCGGTAATAGCCCTACATGATGTTTGTGGCTAGGTCTCATTATGCTCATGAGGGAGTTGTTGTATAAGCCGGCTCCCCTTTTGTTGTATCTAGCCTTTGATATTACTTCGCCCCTCTTGGGATGCCCTGCCCCTCCTTATATAAGTTGAAGGGGCGGGTTACATGTGGAGTCCCAATAGGATTAGGACTAGTCTATCTTCTAATACAAGCCGGGTACAAGTCTGGATCTTGATTCCTTGTAAGGGAAATATCCCTCACGCCTTTCCTCTTAAGCCGGCCCACCGTCACGTGACCCGTCCTACTGTGCCTCTGGCCTTTATTGTCCGTCTGACCCGCCCGTCGGGTCACCAGTGAGTCGCAATGTTCAAGCGGGTTGCCTGTAAACCTCCAGGTCCGGGCGGGTCGCCTAGCTCCAGTCGGGTCATACATCCGGCGGGTTACACCGCGGGGTATAACCCCAACAGGATGGCCAGAAGAGCTCCTGCGACACGGCCCTGTTGAGCCCAGGGATGTTGATGTAGGCGCGCAACTCGCTGTCCTCGCCGGGGCAAGGAGCTGCGTCGAGCAGTGGGCGACGGTCGCCTCGCATAGCTCTTGCCTCCTGAAGCTCCTCAATTGCCGTGGTGATGAATTCCAGAGCACCTGGCGCCTCGCGCCTTGTACCCTCCTGGCGGAAGCGCGCGCTGAAGCACGCCTCCACATGGTGCCTGAGCGCCTCCCTCGTGACGCTGGCTAGGTCAGAGGCCCTCCAGAGGAGAGCCCCCGAACCCAGCCTGAGAGGGGCGCTGGGCGCGCCTTCCTATGTGAGAGAGGGAGGCGCCCCATCAGTGGGCGTAGGTCCTGAGGCGGGGCCACCGGCCTCCCCATCCTCCTGAGGTCCATGGTGGAGCAGTTGCTTATTCTTCTTCTTGGGGACAACCTCAGGGGGATAGATAGCGCCTTCATCATCTGGGTCCTCAACAGCCGCAGGCTGGTAGGCGCGCTCAAGAGAGCACACCACGTCCTTCTCCTCGCAGGCGACCGTGATGACGCCGGAGCTTCCTAGCATTTTGACGACGTTGTAACCATGGTGAGTCACCGCCATGAACTTGGCTAGGGCCGGATACCCAAGGATGGCGTTGTACGGGAGACGGATGTGGGCGACGTCGAAGTCGATGAGCTTAGTGTGGTAGTTGTCGCGCTTGCCAAAGGTGACAGGGAGGCAGATCTTCCCTATCGGGGTGGTGGAGCCGTCGGTCACCCCTGAGAAGGGCTCGGTAGGCTGCAGCTAGTCATAGGGCACCTGGAGTCGGTCGAATATCTCGACGGAAAGAACATTGAGCCCTACGCCGTCGTCGACGAGAGTCTTGGTGACAAGGACGTTGTTGATGGTAGGCAAGCAGAGCATCGGGAGGGCACCGACAGTTTCCGCACACTTGAGCTGGTCGGAAGAGTTGAAGGTGATGGTGTACTGGGACCACCTGAGCGGACGTGTTGCTCAAGCTTGGGGAGGGACGCATTCACCTCACGAGCGAACTGTTTGAAGATGTGATGGGAGGCAGGGGCCTAAGCGCCGCCTAGGATGCAAGCGATGGCACAAGGCTCTTGGAAGCCCCCAGCCCCCTCATCCTGGTGGTGGTCATCATTCCTTCTTGGTGGTGGCGGCAGCGGAGGAAGACCAGCATTGCCCTGAGGGCGGTTCTCACGAGGCTGGTCTCTCCAGGGGCCCTCGCGAGGCTGGCCCTGCCAGCGGTCCTCAAGGGGTTGATCGCGCCATTCCTGGTGGGGTCGCGGCCGTCCCAGCGTCCTCCACCTCAGCCACCTCCACGGCCGTAGACTCAGTCATTGCGCTCGGGGCGACGACCGATGCGCCCGTCGCGGATGGCCCTGAGCTCCTAGCAGTTGGTGGTGTTGTGGCTGTGCACGTTGTGGAAGACACAGAACGGGCGGCTGCCCTTGGATGACTCCGGGTGGTCGCATCGCTTCATCTCTGGTTCAGCTGTGAGCACGACCGGTCCCTTGCGCTTCACATCCTTGTCCTTGGCCTTCTTGTCTTCTGGGTCGGTGATACGTCTTCAACGTATCTATAATTTATGAAGTATTCATGCTATTATATTATCCTTCTAGGATGTTTTATATGCATTTATATGCTATTTTATATGATTTTTGGGACTACCTATTAACCTAGAGCCCAGTGCCAGTTTCTGTTTTTTCCTTGTTTTCGAGTATTGCAGAAAAGGAAAACCAAACGGAGTCCAATTGACCTGAAATTTGACGGAGATTATTTTTGGACCAGAAGAAGCCCACGGGGCATCGAAGATGGGCCAGAAGAGTCCCGAGGCACCCACGAGGGTGGGGGCATGCTCCCCTACCTCGTGGCCGCCTCGGAGACCCCCCTGACTTATTCCCGACGCCAAAACCTCTTATATATACAGAAACCCCCAGAACATAACCTAGATCGGGAGCTCCACCGCTGCAAGCCTCTGTAGCCACCGAAAACCAATCTAGACCCATTCCGGCACCCTGCCGGAGGGGTGATCCCTCACCGGTGGCCATCTTCATCATCCCGGCGCTCTCCTTGACCAGGAGGGAGTAGTTCACCCTCGGGGCTGAGGGTATGTACCAGTAGCTATGTGTTTGATCTCTCTCTCTCTCTCTCTCTCTCTCTCTCTCTCTCTCTCGTGTTCTTGATTTGGCACGGTCTTGATGTATTACAGCTTTGCTATTATAGTTGGATCTTATGATGTTTCTCCCCTCTACTCTCTTGTAATGGATTGAGTTTTCCTTTGAAGTTATCTTATCGGATTGAGTCTTTAAGGATTTGAGAACACTTGATGTATGTCTTGCATGTGCTTATCTATGGTGACAATGGGATATTCACATGATCTACTTGATGTATGTTTTGGTGATCAACTTGCGGGTTCCGTAACATTGTGAACTTATGCATAGGGGTTGGCACGTTTTCGTCTTGACTCTCTGGTAGAAACTTTGGGGCACTCTTTGAAGTACTTTGTGTTGATTGAATAGATGAATCTGAGATTATGTGATGCATATCGTATAACCATACCCACGGATACTTGAGGTGACAATGGAGTATCTAGGTGACATTAGGTTTTTGGTTGATTTGTATCTTAAGGTGTTATTCTAGTACAAACTCTTGAATAGATCGATCAGAAAGAATAACTTTGAGGTGGTTTCGTACCCTACAATAATCTCTTCGTTTGTTCTCCGCTATTAGTGACTTTGGAGCGAATCTTTGTTGTATGTTGAGGGATAGTTATATGATCCAATTATGTTATTATTGTTGAGATAACTCGCGCTAGTGAAAGTATGAACCCTAGGCCTTGTTTCCTAGCATTGCAATACCGTTTACACTGACTTTTATCGCTTGCTACCATGTTGTTCTTATATTTTCAGATTACAAATATCTACCATCCATATTGCACTTGTATCACCATATCTTCGCCGGACTAGTGCACCTATACAATTTAACATTGTATTGGTGTGTTGGGGACACAAGAGACTCTTTGTTATTTGGTTGCAGGGTTGCTTGAGAGAGACCATCTTCATCCTATGCCTCCCACGGATTGATAAACCTTAGGTCATCCACTTGAGGGAAATTTGCTACTGTCCTACAAACCTCTGCACTTGGAGGCCCAACAACGTCTACAAGAAGAAGGTTGCATAGTAGACATCAGTCGGTCCCCGGAAGTTCCAGGAGGGAGAGGCAACCTTCCTCGGCCCTCGCACACTTGGTTGCCATGTTGAACATATCCAGAGCCGTGCACATGTCCTCGTGTATGGCGAGTTCCTCCCTCATCTTGACGTCGCAGACGCCGTCAGTGAATGCCGAGATGATGACATCATCCGACACCTTGGGGATCTTGAGGCAAACACTGTTGAAGCGCTGGATGTACTTCTACAAGGTCTCTCCTGACTGCTGCTTGATGTGCCGCAGGTCACCCGCAGCTGGTGGGCGGTCACGAGTGCCCTCGAAGTTGGCGATGAAATGCTCTCGCATCTCGTCCCAGGAGGAGATCGATCTCGTGGGGAGGTCCAGGAGCCATGAGAGAGCGCCGTCTTTGAGGGCCATGGGAAACCAGTTCACCATAACCTTCTCGTTGTCGTTGGCCGCCTCGATGCTCAGCTCGTAGAGCTGCAGGAACTCGGCAGGGTTGGGGGTGCCATCGTAGCGTGGAGGCAGGTCGGGCTTGAACTTCCCTGGCCAGATGATGCCGCGTAGCTCCGGAGTGAATGCGCGGCATCCCACTGTGGTCACGGGAGCCCGCCGTAGAGGTGGAGTCTAATCTTGGCGCTCGCGCGCCACCACCGCAGGCGGCGCGCGGTCTTGACATGGCAGTGCTGGGAGCGCACACGCATCTCCTTGCGGCCGCTTCACCACCTGGTAGCTTTCCTCGTCGCGTGCCGGTGCCTTGTGCGGCGGATCACGCTGTTGAGCCTCGAGCCTTGGCTCGAGGGCGGCGTCTTTCCGGGGAGGTGGAGGAGGCACACCGTGGGCCACGTCCCACGCGGCAGGCGGTGGGTGAGGCAGCGAGCGGGATGGCGCGGGAGACTCCCCGGCAGCGCTGACGAGCTCGGTGATGTGGTCAAGCTAGTCCTTGTGACGCCCCCGATTCAATCGTACACTAATCATACACACAAACGTGTACGATCAAGATAAGGGACTCACGGGAAGATATCACAACACAACTCTAAAAATAAAGTAAGTCAGACAAGCATCATAATACAAGCCAGGGGCCTCAAGGGCTCGAATACAAGTGCTCGATCATAGACGAGCCAGTGGAAGCAACAATATCTGAGTACAGACATAAGTTAAACAAGTTGCCATAAGATGGCTAGCACAAACTGGGATACAGATCAAAAGAGGCGCAGGCCTCCTGCCTGGGATCCTCCTAAACTACTCCTGGTCGTCATCGGCAGCCTGCACGTAGAAGTAGGCACCCTCGGTGTAGTAGGGGTCGTCATCGACGGTGACGTCTGGCTCCTGGGCTCCAGCATCTGGTTGCGACAACCGAGAGGAAAGGAAAGGGGGAAAAGAGGGAGCAAAGCAACCGTGAGTACTCATCCAAAGTACTCGCAAGCAAGGATCTACACTACTTATGCATTGGTATCAATGAAATGGATAGTATCTGTGGACTAAACTGCAGAATGCCAGAATAAGAGGGGGATAGCTAGTCCTGTCAAAGACTACGCTTCTGGCAGCCTCCATCTTGCAGCATGTAGAAGAGAGTAGATGGTAAGTTCACCATGTATCATCGCATAGCATAATCCTACCCGACGATCCTCTCCTCGTCGTCCTTTGGGAGAGCGATCAACGGATTGTATCTAGCACTTGAAAGGGTATGTTTTATTAAGTAACCGGTTCTAATTGTCATAAGGTCGAGGTACAACTCCGGGTCGTCCTTTTACCAAGGATCACGGCTATTCGAATAGATAAACTTCCCTGCAGGGGTGCACCACATTACCCAACACGCTCGATCCCTCTGGCCGGACACACTTTCCTAGGTCATGCCTGAAGGAAATATGCCCTAGAGGCAATAATAAAGTTGTTATTTTATATTTCCTTATAACGTGATAAATGCTTATTATTCATGCTAGAATTATATGAACCGGAAACTTGATACATGTGTGGATACATAGACAAAACAAAGTGTCCCTAGTATGCCTCTACTTGACTAGCTCGTTAATCGAAGATGGTTAAGTTTCCTGACCATAGACATGTGTTGTCATTTGATGAATGGGATCACATCATTAGGAGAATGATGTGATGGACATGACCCATTTGTTAGCTTAGCATATGGATCATTAAGTTTTATTGTAATTGCTTTCTTCATGACTTATACATGTTCCTCTAACTATGAGATTATGCAACTCCCGAATAGTGGAGTAACACCTTGTGTGCTATCAAATGTCACAACGTAACTGGGTGACTATAAAGATGCTCTACAGGTGTCTCCGAAGGTGTTTGTTGAGCTGGCATAGATCGAGATTAACATTTGTCACTACATGTATCAGAGAGGTATCTCTGGGCCCTCTCGGCAATGCACATAACTATAAGCCTTGCAAGCATTGTGACTAATGAGTTAGTTCTTGAGGATGATGCATGATGTAATCAGTAAAGAGACTTGCCGGTAACGAGATTAACTAGGTATGATGATACCGACGATCGAATCTCGGGCAAGTAACATACCGATGACAAAGGGAACAACGTATGTTATTATGCAGTTTGACTAAGATCTTCATAGAATATGTAGGAGCCAATATGAGCATCCAGGTTCCACTATTGGTTATTGACCGGAGATGTGTCTCGGTCATGTCTACATAGTTCTTGAACCCGTAGGGTCCGCACGCTTAACGTTTGATGACGATTTGTATTATGAGTTATGTGATTTGATGTACTGAAGTTTGTTCGGAGTCCTGGATGAGATCATGGACATGACGAGGAGTCTCTAAATGGTCGAGACATAAAGATTGATATATTGGATGGTTGTGTTTGGACACCGGAATGGTTTCGGAAAGGTTCAGACATTTTCCGGAGTACCGGGGGTTACGGGAACCCCCCCCCCCGGGGAGTTAATGGGCCTTCATGGGCCCTAGTGGAGAGATGAGGCAGCGGCTAGGTGGAGGCGCCCCCCCCAAGCCCAAACCGAATTGGACTAGGGTTGGGGGGGGGGGGCTTTCCTTCTCTCCTCCTCCTCCTTCCCTCCTTCTCCTAGTGGGAATAGGAAAGGGGGCGAATCCTACTTGGACCGGGAGTCCAAGTAGGACTCCCCCCCTTGGGCCAGCCACCTCTCCTCCCCCCTTTATATACGTGGGAGGGGGCACCCCAAAGGCACACCAAGTCTTCTCTTAGCCGTGTGCGGTGCCCTCCTCCACAGTTACATACCTCGGTCATATCATCGTAGTGCTTAGGTGAAGCCCTGCGCTGGTAACTTCATCATCACCATCACCATGCTGTCGTGCTGACGGAACTCTCCCTCGGCCTCAACTGGATCAAGAGTACGAGGGACGTCATCGAGCTGAACGTGTACTAAACACGGAGGTGCCGTACGTTCGGTGCTTGGATCGGTTGGATCGCGAAGACGTTCAACTACATCAACCGCGTTACTAAACGCTTTCACTTTCGGTCTATGAGGGTATGTGGACACACTCTCCGCTTGTTGCTATCCTTCTCCTAGATAGATCTTGCGTGATCGTAGGAATTTTTTCGAAATACTACATTCCCCAATAGTGCTATCAGATCCAGGTCTATGCGTAGATGTTATATGCACAAATAGAACACAATGAGTTGTGGGCGATAATAGTCATACTGCTTACCAGCAACTGTTGGTGTCAAAACCGGCGGATCTCGGGTAGGGGGTCCCGAACTGTGCATCTAAGGTCGATGGTAAAAGGAGACAGGGGACACGATGTTTACCCAGGTTTGGGCCCTCTCGATGAAGGTAACACCCTACTTCCTGCTTGATTAATCTTGATGAATATGAGGATTACAAGAGTTGATCTACCACGAGATCGTAATGGCTAAACCCTAGAAGTCTAACCCGTATGATTGTCGTCGCCTCTACGGACTAAACCCTCTGGTTTATATAGACACCGGAGGGGACTAGGGTTGTACAAAGTCGTTGGAGAGAAAGGAATCTACATATCCGAATGCCAAGCTTGCCATCCACGCAAAGGAGAGTCCTATCTGGACACGGGAGAGAGTCTTCTGTCTTGTACCTTCACGGCCCATCAGTCCGGCCCATGTCACATAGGTCGGATGCCCGAGGACCCCTTATTCCAGGACTCCCTCAGTAGCCCCTGAACCAGGCTTCAATGACGATGTGTCTGGCGCGCAGATTGTCTTTGACATTGCAAGGCGTGTTCCTCCTCTGAATATTTCAAAACAGCCTTCGAACACAGAAAACGTGCCCGGCTCTGCAAAACAATTACAACCGCAGAGAGTATAATACTTCACGAGTCCAATCTGCTGATGACTTTTGTAGTGTGACATCATGTTCATACCTGGTCATTCTTTCGAACCGTTTTAGCCTCCCGCTCCATGTTTCAAGATGCGGTTTTACTGGCACGTCTTGTCGAAGCAGAGATCGTGTCCCCTTATTGAGGGATTTTCATCAATACGGGCATGGGTAATCCAACCTCACCGTTGGTATGATTCCTTGGTAATAGGCAAGTTTTAAGGCCCATGAGGAGGCGTTCGATATTCATCGCCTTTATAAAGGGACACAAACCCGTCTTTTTCCCCTATGCCTACCTCTTCCTCAACCTTTCCAACCTTGAGTTCCAGCACCCAGGTTTCAACTTTGATTGCTCCAAGCCTCCCAGTCATGTCAGGACCCAACCCTCAAGGCCGGTGGGTGGCCTCCTCTGTCACGGAGGAGGATATCGCGAAGCTCCGGGCGGCAAGGTACCTGACCGCGGAGATCCTCCACGGGCTCCCTGCCAAGGGGCAGGTTATTCCTACACCCAGATCCGGCGAGAGGGTCGTATTCATCTCCCACTTCCTCCGGGGGCTAGAATTCGCTCTCCTCCCCTTTGTCCGTGGCCTCATGTTCTATTACGGGCTAGATCTTCATGATCTAGCTCCGGACTCCTTTCTTCACATCTCGGTGTTCATTGTCATGTGTGAGGCCTTTCTCCGTATTCCCCCACACTTCGGCTTATGGCTCAAGACCTTTAATGTGAAGCCGAAGGTAGTCGACGGGGAACAAGCGGAATGTGGAGGTGCTATGGTGAGCAAGCTCACCAATACTCTTTGACCAAAACGCTCCTTCATAGAAACTTCCAACCTATGGCAGCGGGAGTGGTTTTACATCACTGAACCCTGCGGTACCAAGTCGGCAGCTACACCTACGTTCCGATCTGGCCCTCCATTATGATTTGCCTCATGGATTAATAAGGGGTTGGACTGGGGACCAATTGACGAAGTGCAGACGTTACAAAGCCGTATCCGGAGCCTCCTCGAAAAGGATACTGGTCTCATCAATGTAATCCAGGTAATGCTAGTCCGACGGGTCCTGCCGTGCCAGCGACGGCCCCTTCGCATGTGGGAGTTTGTTGGGGAACGTAGCAGAAATTCAAAATTTTCCTACGTGTCACCAAGATCTATCTATGGAGAAACCAGCAACGAGGGGAAGGAGAGTGCATCTACATACCCTTGTAGATCGTTAAGCGGAAGCATTCAAGAGAACGGGGTTGAAGGAGTCGTACTCATCGTGATCCAAATCACCGGAGATCCTAGTGCCGAACGGACGGCACCTCCGCGTTCAACACACGTACAGCCGGTGACGTCTCCCACGCCTTGATCCAGCAAGGAGAGAGGGAGAGGTTGAGGAAGACTCCGTCCAGCAGCAGCACAACGGTGTGGTGGTGATGGAGGAGCGTGGCAATCCAGCAGGGCTTCGCCAAGCACCACGGGAGAGGAGGAGGAGGAGAGGCAGGGTTGCGCCAATAGAGGGAGAAACTCATGTATTGGGCAGCCCCCAAGCCTCAAGTATTTATAGGGGAGAGGGAGGGGGCTGCGCCCCTCTAGGGTTCCACCCTAGGGCGGCGGCCAGCCCCAATCCCATCCTGGTGGCGGCCAGTGGAGGGGGAGAGGAGGCGCACTGTATGGGCCCTAAGGCCCATCTCCCTTAGGGTTTGCCTCTCCTCTCCTTAGGCGCCTTGGGCCCTTGTGGGGGCGCACCAGCCCACCCGGGGCTGGTTCCTCCCACACTTGGCCCATGCAGCCCTCCGGGTTAGTGGCCCCACTTGGTGGACCCCGAGACCCTCCCGGTGGTCCCAAAGACGTTACCGAAAAACCCAAACTTTTCCGGTGACCAAAACAGGACTTCCCATATATAAATCTTTACCTCCGGACCATTCCGGAACTCCTCGTGACGTCCGGGATCTCATCCGGACTCCAACAACATTCGGTAACCACATACAAACTTCCTTTATAACCCTAAGCGTCATCGAACCTTAAGTGTGTAGACCCTACGGGTTCGGGAGACATGTAGACATGACCAAGACGTTCTCCGGTCAATAACCAACAGCGGGATCTGGATACCCATGTTGGCTCCCACATGTTTCACGATGATCTCATCGGATGAACCACGATGTCAAGGACTCAACCGATCCCGTATACAATTCCCTTTGTCTAGCGGTATTGTACTTGCCCGAGATTCGATCGTCGGTATACGATACCTTGTTCAATCTCGTTACCGGCAAGTCTCTTTACTCGTTCCGTAACACATCATCCCGTGATCAACCCCTTGGTCACATTGTGCACATTATGATGATGTCCTACCGAGTGGGCCCAGAGATACCTCTCCGTTTACATCGGCGTGACAAATCCCAGCCTCGATTCGTACAACCCAATGTACACTTTCGGAGATACCGTAGTGCACCTTTATAGCCACCCGATTCGTTGTGACGCTTTGGTACACCCAAAGCATTCCTACGGCATCCGGAGTTGCACAATCTCATGGTCTAAGGAAATGATACTTGACATTAGAAAAGCTTTAGCATACGAACTACACGATCTACGTGCTAGGCTTAGGATTGGGTCTTGTCCATCACATCATTCTCCTAATGATGTGATCCCGTTATCAATGACATCCAATGTCCATGGTCGTGAAACCGTAACCATCTATTGATCAACGAGCTAGTCAACTAGAGGCTTACTAGGGACATGGTGTTGTCTATGTATCCACACATGTATCTGAGTTTCCTATCAATACAATTATAGCATGGATAATAAACGATTATCATGAACAAAGAAATATAATAATAACTTATTTATTATTGCCTCTAGGGCATATTTCCAACAGTCTCCCACTTCACTAGAGTCAATAATCTAGTTCACATCGTCATGTGATTAACACTTATAGGTCACATCGCCATGTGACCAACATCCAAAGAGTTTACTAGTGTCTTTTTTCTATTTAGCATCATCATGTGATTAAGACTCAATGAGTTCTGATGTTTGATCATGTTTTGCTTGTGAGAGAGGTTTTAGTCAACGGGCCTGAACCTTTCAGATCCGTGTGTGCTTTGCAAATTTCTAGGTCATATTGTAAACGCTGCTTCCACGCTCCACTTGGAGCTATTCCAAATGGTTGCTCCACTATACGTATCCGGTTTGCTACACAGAGTCACTCGGATAGGTGTTAAAGCTTGCACCGACGTAACCCTTTACGCCGAACTCTTTATCACCTCCATAATCGAGAAACATGTCCTTATTTACTCCAAGGACAATTTTGACCGCTATCCAATGATCCATTCCTGGATCATTCTTGTACCCCTTGACTGACTCATGGCAAGGCACACTTCCGGTGCGGTACACAACATAGCATACTGTAGAGCCTACATCTAAGGCATAGGGGACGACCTTCGTCCTTTCTCTCTGTTCTATCGTGGTCGAGCTTTAAGTCTTAACTTCATACCTTACATCTCAGGCAAGAACTCCTTCTTTGACTGATCCATCTTGAACACCTTCAAGATCATGTCAAGGTATATGCTCATTTGAAAGTACCATTAAGCGGTTTTCATCTATCCCTATAGATCTTGATGCTCAATGTTCAAGTAGCTTAATACAGGTTTTCACTTGAAAACACTTTTCAAATAACCCTATATGCTTTCCAGAATTCTACATCATTTCGATCATCAATATGTTAACGACACATACTCGTCAGAAATTCTATAGTGCTCCCACTCACTTCTTTGGAAATACAAGTTTCTCATAAACTGTATAAACCCAAAATCTTTGATCATCTCATCAAAGCACACATTCCAACTCCGAGATGCTTTCTCCAGTCCTTAGAAGGATCGCTGGAGCCAGCATACCTTTTATCATCCTTAGGATCGACAAAAACTTTCTGATTGTATCACATACAACCTTTCCTTACGAAGACTGGTAAGGAAACTCGTTTTGACATCCATCTGCCAGATTTCATAAATGTAGCTAATGCTAACATGATTCCGACGGACTTAAGCATCGCTACGGATGAGAATATCTCATCGTAGTCAACTCCTTGAACTTGTGAAAAACTCTTCGCCACAAGTCTAGCTTCATAGACGGTGACATCACCGTCCTTGTCCGTCTTCTTCTTAAAGATCCATTTATCTCAATGGCTTGTCGATCATCGGGCAAGTCCACCAAAGTCCATGCTTTGTTCTGATACATGGATCCTATCTCAGATTTTATAGCTTCTAACCATTTGTCGGAATTTGGGCCCACCATCGCTTCTCCATAGCTCGTAGGTTCATTGTTGTCTAGCAACATGACCTTCAAGACAGGATTACTATACCACCCTGAAGTAGTACGCGTCCTTGTCGTCCTACGACGTTCGGTAGTGACTTGATATGAAGCTTCATGATCACTATCATAAGCTTCTTCTTCAATTGGTGTAGGCGCCACCGGAACAACTTCCTGTGCCCTGCTGCACACTAGTTGAAGTGATGGTTCAATAACCTCATCAAGTCTCCACCATCCTCCCACTCAATTCTTTCGAGAGAAACTTTTCCTCGAGAAAGGACCCGTTCTAGAAACAATTACTTTTGCTTCGGATCTTGAGATAGGAGGTATACCCAACTGTTTTGGGTGTCCTATGAAGATGCATTTATCCGCTTTTGGGTTCGAGCTTATCACGATGAAACTTTTTCACATAAGCGTCGCAGCCCCAAACTTTTAAGAAACGACAACTTAGGTTTCTCCAAACCATAGTTCAAACAAAGGTCGCCTCAATGGAATTACGTGGTGCCCTATTAAAGTGAGTGCGGTTGTCTCTAATGCCTAACCCATGAACGATAGTGGTAATTCGATAAGAGACATCATGGTACGCACCATATCTAATAGGGTGCAACTATGATGTTCGGACACACCTGTCACGCCCAATATGCGACCCTATCCAAAAGGAACTCGACGGTCCCACCAAGGATAGACCCGCATATTGAAACGCTTTTGCAAGGTGGATATCATTACATCAACATTACATAATACATAGGGATACATACATAAGGCACAAATGCCACAAGAATACATCAACACAATACAAGATCAACATCCGACTACGGATGAAACATAAACAGAAGCTCAAACGACATCCACCCTACTAGCCCAGGCTGCCGACCTGGAACCTATCCCCTGATCGAAGAAGAAGCATAAGGAGAACTCCAATACAAGCAAACATCGCTCTCACGTCATGATCATCGCAAACCTGTACCTGCAACTGTTGGTGTAGTAAACTGTGAGCCACGAGGACTCAAAGAATCCCATTACCATGGGTATCAAGACTAGCAAAGCTTAATGGGTAAGGAAGAGGTAAAGGTGGTGAGGTTGCAGCAGCGGCTAAGCATATATGGTGGCTAACATACGCAAATGAGAGCGAGAAGGGAAACAAAGGAACGGTCGTCAACTAGTAATGATCAACTAGTAATGGTTGTGCTAGTCACTACAGAGATCACAAAAATACATGGCATACACCCCTGGAAATATGGCATGGCATATTACAAAACACATGTAGGACTCAAGTTCATAGGATGCACACAACAATCATGGCAAAAATGACAAAAGTGCATGTTCTGTTAAGAAACAGAAACTAACATCACATAGCACTCTTCCAACAGCATTTCGGGAACCAAGATGAGCTCAAATGAAAATGATGCAATGAGATGAAATGATCTAATCATCGGGACGAACATTTTGACATATTACACGCGCAAAACGAAGACACGGATGCAGAGTTATGGTATGATGAAAATGCAACAAAAATGCAACAATTTCGGGGACTTGGCAGTTTTTTTACCCTCCAAAAACGAGACGAGGAGGAACGGGATGGAGGGATCCGGGGCACAGGGAGGCGTTTGGTTGGCCGGGCGGGTGGATCTCATCCCACCCGCCGGATCTGGGATGACGTAGGCGGCCGGGCGACGCGGCCGGAGGGCGGGCGGCACCGAGGAGGCCGACGAGGGGCGGCGAGGTTTTCGGGCCTCCGGTCCGGGCGGGAGGGGCGGCGCGGCGAGGCCGGTGGGGATTGCCGAGGCGGCGCCATGGCGCGCTGGTGAGGGAGTTTGCCGGCGGCGGCGCGACGGGTCCGGCGCGCCGCGCGGCGAGGGGCGGCGAGGAGGAGGAGGCGGCGGCGCGAGGCGTCCCGGGCGGCGGGCGAGGCGCCGCGAGACGGCGCGGCGCTGGGCACGCGGCGGGCGCTGCCCAGATCGCCCGGGCGGGCTGCCTCGGGCCCCGACGGGCTGGCGGCGGCGCGGGAGAGCCAGGGCGACGGAGGGACACGTGGCAGCCCCCGGTTGGGCGCGGGCGGCGGCGGAGAAACGTCCGGCGGCGGCGGACATGTCCGTCGCGGAGAGGGGAAGATTTTTAGGGTTTGGACTGCGGGAATTCGGGGAGGAAGACATATTTATAGGTAGAGGGAGCTAGGAGAGTCCAAATGGAGCACGGTTTTCGGCCACGCGATCGTGATCGAACGACCAAGAGCATGGAGAGGAGTTAGGTGGGTTTTGGGCCACTTTGGAAGGGTGTTGGGCTGCAAAGAGAAAGAGGGTTCTGATTTACCGGTTAACCGTTGGAGTACCAAACGACCTCCAAATGGCACGAAACTTGACAGCGGTCTACGGTGGTATACCAAGGCCGCATGGCAAACCTCGGTCCATTCCGAGACCGTTTAACACCCGCACATGAAAAGAGGTAAAAGGGGGCGCCGGGAGACATAGGAGTGCCGGATTGCAAAACAGACAACGGGGAAAATGCTCGGATGCATGAGACGAACACGTATGCAAAATGAAATGCACATGATGACATGATATAAAATGTAGATGATGACATGGCAAAGTGCAACACGCAAGCACATGACATGGCAAGGACGGTGAATAGTTGAAGGACACCTGGCGCATCGAATCCGGGGCGTTACAACACTCCTCCACTAACAAGAGATCTCGTCCCGAGATCTTAGGACCGAGACGGAAGGGAAAAAGGATGAGGTGAAGTAAGAACTGAAGAGAAGAAGCAACGAATCGAGAGCACTTGAGAAGAAGAGAGGAACGACGAGAATGACGAGAATCAAAAACTCACGGAATCAGACAGACTATGAAACGACTCGTTCTAACCGGAGTGGTTAGAATGAGAAAAGAAACGGATAAGACTGAAAGGATTTAGGCAGCACACCGGTTAAAACATGGAGGAATAGAACACGAGCTAGAGAGGATGGAATGACACTTGACGACATAAGCAACGCAATGCCTCCAGAAGAATTGGAAAAATAGAATGAAAGGAACTTAGAAGGAAGGATTGACTGGAGTTATTGAGAAAATCAACAACGAAAGAATAAGCTTGTTGTGGACTTATGGAAAACATCTCAAAATTATAAGGTGATAACCGACCACAAGCGGAAAAGATTGAATAGCTGAGAAGAACGAAGAAATGCAAAACTCCACTTCAAAATAATATGGAGAATTAATTACACTTCAAGATCCTAGAAGAAAAGATACTTGAACTCCGCCAACAAAATCTTTATGAACTCTTGAAGAATGAATTAAATCATGAAGAACCACCATGAAGAACTCCGGTAACAAAAAAGGATGGTGAGATAGAATGAAGTAAGAAGGAATAAGATGAGCATTGCGATGATTTAGATGGAGGTTCCGACGAAATGGACGAGGGAAATTTAACTCCGGAAAAGAAAAGATGAAAGCATCTGGAACTAGAATTTATTCCTCAAGAACAAACTCCGAAGAAAAAGATTAATCACTTTGATGAAATAAGAATAAGATTTATTGTATGCTTATCCTTCATCAAATTAAATTGATGACAAGAAATGGATTCTGCAAACTACTTATTATTCTTGAAAAAGAATTGAGAAGTGACATGTCGCAAACTTGAGAAGGTCTTCGTGAACCACCGGTAGGATTGGAAAGAACGAATTAATTAATATGATAATCAAGGAAAAAGAATCTTGAACGAACCACCGTAAGAATTCAGAAATGACTGACGAAAGAGGATGAATCACCGGGAAGAATTAGAAGAACAAATAAACTAGATGGGATTTAGATACAAGAGAATAAAGAGATCATGAACTGATTAAAGAACACTTGAACGAAGCACCGGGATAAATAGAGAACGATAACTGGAATGATGGCCTCCGGTGAAAAGAAATGGAGAAACAACTCCTGAAATACTCCGGATGGGTGAGAAAAAGAATTTCCGACAAAGCAGAATAATTCGAGAGGGTAACAAGAAGCTAGAACCACGAATCTTCGGGAGAACGGACAAGATTTAGAGGAAAAATCTTCTTCGGTCTTCAAAGTTGAGAATGACGACGAGAAACACCACCAAAATTACTAAGATACTCCGGGAAAATGAAAAAGCAGAGAGGTTGAGCCAACAATGAAATGATTTGAAAGAGATCTTGGAGAAGGCATGTGACTGATGGAATCCATTCTTACATCAAACTCCGAAAAGAATTGAGAATAACTCCGGGGAAATTAGAAGAGTCAGGTAAGATCCTGGAAAAGACACGTGGGTTAGGGCCCATCAAGAGATAACACCGTTGAAAAGGGATGTTGAGCAGATAGATGATGCACCGGAAGAACTGAAATATTTGGTGAGGTGATAACCTCGAATTAATTCAAACATAGACGAATCTCCTGAGATGTGTTGAACACTCCGGAAGGATAAACTGGCGAGAGGCGAACGAGCAAGGAAAACACTTGATCCAAGAAAAAGAATGTGATCAACCGAAAACTTGAATTGAGTGCACCGGCAAAAGAAAGAGATGAAGAATGACGAAGGAGACGAGAATTCACCAGTTGAGATAAATGAGGGAAGACTGAAGAGGCTCCGTACGAATGAAATTGATGCTCGAAAGAGACTCGGGCTCCGGGAAGAAAATGGTGGGAGGGCGGGAAAAACAAAGGCAACTCGGGAGGGGAAACAACGAATATCTTGAAGAGAAAACACCGGTTGAAATCATCGAGGAAGGAAAGCAAAGACTTCGCAGAGTAGGATGGATACTCGATTACGGACTCCGGTTGCGAGAAGAAGAAGGGTGGGCGGGTGGGAAAAGAAAACAACTGAGGATTGAACTCAAAGATGAAGATGGTCGAGTCGACTTGACGAGAAATGCACCGGATAAAAGAAGATGGACAACTCACGAAACTAACCACGTGATCCTAAAGAAAAATTTGAGCAGGAAGAGGAGTAGTTCAAAACACCTACGTCAAGATTCCTTACGGAGGCGGCGAAGGCGGAGGAGTAAAAGAATTCCTACTCTCCGATATAACTAGACTCTGAAAACAGTTTTGTTCTAGACTCAACAACGGCCAAACTACACGATCAATCAAGGGGCTCCTAGGGTCGGTCGAGGCTCTGATACCAACTTGTCATGCCCAATATGCGACCCTATCCAAAAGGAACTCAATGGTCCCACCAAGGATAGACCCGCATATTGAAACGCTTTTGCAAGGTGGATATCATTACATCAACATTACATAATACATAGGGATACATACATAAGGCACAAATGCCACAAGAATACATCAACACAATACAAGATCAACATCCGACTACGGATGAAACATAAACAAAGCTCAAACGACATCCACCCTACTAGCCCAGCTGCCGACACAGAACCTATCCCCTGATCGAAGAAGAAGCAGAAGGAGAACTCTAATACAAGCAAACATCGCTCTCACGTCATGATCATCGCAAACCTGTACCTGCAACTGTTGGTGTAGTAAACTGTGAGCCACGAGGACTCAGCAATCCCATTACCATGGGTATCAAGACTAGCAAAGCTTAATGGGTAAGGAAGAGGTAAAGGTGGTGAGGTTGCAGCAGCGGCTAAGCATATATGGTGGCTAACATACGCAAATGAGAGCGAGAAGGGAAACAAAGGAACGGTCGTCAACTAGTAATGATCAAGAAGTGATCCTGAACTCCTACTTACGTCAAACATAACCCAGAAACCGTGTTCTCCTCTTGATCAACCCCGAAAAGAGACACTCACGGTTACACATACGGTTGGTGTATTTTAATTAAGATCAACTTCGGGTTTTCTACAACCGGACATTAACAAATTCCCATCTGCCACATAACCGCGGGCACGGCTCTCGAAAGTTTATACCTGCAGGGTGTCCCAACTTAGCCCATGATAAGCTCTCGCGATCAACGAAGGATATTCCTTCTCCCGGAAGACCCGATCAGTCTCGGAATCCCGGCTACAAGACATTTCGACAAAGAATAAAACAAGACCAGCAAAGCCGCCGGATGTGCCGACAAATCGATAGGAGTCGCACGTACCTCGGTCTCGTGGCACACCGGATAAGTCAAGCTACGAGTAAAACCAACCCTCGAGTTGCCCGTGGTGGCCCCTTGGTATGCTCGGTTCGGACCAACACTCGAAGGAGCACCGCCCGGGGCGAAAATAAAAATGACCCTTGGGCTACGGAAAACCAAGGGAAAAAGCGCATAGGTGTGGCAAATGGGAAAACCCAAGTTGGGCCTTCTTTGGAAAAGTCTTATTCAAAGTGAACTGTCAAGGGGGTCCCATAAATCACCCGACCGCGTTAGGGACGCAAAATCCGGGAACATAACACCGATATGATGGAAACTAGGGCAGCAAGAGTGGAACAAAACACCAGGCATAAGGCCGAGCCTTCCACCCTTTACCAAGTATATAGATGCATTAATAATGTAAGATATATTGTGATATCCCAACAAGTAAACATGTTCCAACACGGAACAACATCTCCATGTTCCAACAAGGAACAACCTTCATCTTCACCTGCAACTAACTACGCTATAAGAGGGGCTGAGCAAAGCGGTAACATAGCCAAACAACGGTTTGCTAGGAAGGGTGCAAAAGGTTAGAGGCTGACATGGCAATTGGGAGGCTTGAGCAGCAAGTGATAGGTAGCGCAGCATAGCGAAAGAACGAAGCAACTAGCATAACAATGATAGTAGTGAGATCCAGGGTAGCGGTCATCTTGCCTGAAATCCCGCAAGGAAGAAGAACGAGTCCATGAAGAAGATGAACAGATGAAGCCGAACCAAGCGTAGACGAACGAATCCTCACGATCGCAACGAAACAAGAACTAACAAGAAGAAGCACACAACATAGGTAAACACACCACACATGAACAAGACATGATTCACAATAAACATGATGCATGACAAATCTAGATGAGGCTACTCATGGCAAGGGATGATGCAAACAAGAGCAACACATCAAAGCAAGTTTAAATGAGGCCTAAACAACATAGAACAATTCCGGTAAGTCCTCATATGCAAATTTCGAAATTGGTCCAGATCTGAATAACTTTATGTTCAAGTTGGTAAACAGCAAGTTAAGATGCACCATGATGATCTACACGAAATTTTAGTCAAGTTACATATAAAGTTCATTAAATTCGGAGCTACGGCCTAGAAGATATGAGCAAAACAAGTTAAGCATGGCATTGGTGCAAAATGCACCCAAACATCAAGCAAACACCTCAAAACAAGGATGCAACATGATAATATGAAGCTACATGCAATTCTAAGCAAGTTTCATATAGAGCACACTCAAAACGGAGCAACGGTTCAACACATACACCCTATACAAGTCATGACAAAAATCTGTCCAAAACAGCAACTAGGCATATTGCAAGAATCAAAACAACATGCTACAGGACCTCAACAAGAAAACCAAAGGCATGGGCATGCTGCACAGGTAAAGCATTACAAAACATGAACACTTAGCTATCTCCAGAAATCAATAGAACATGCTCAAAATGACATGGCAAGATTGCAAATAATAACAGATTCAGACTTTAGCAGAAATAACATCAGGTTGCAATGTTTAGAGCTATCAAACAATATGTTACAGGAACTTATCATGGAAAACAAATGCATGGCGTGAATCTACTCAAAGCATAGAAAAAACGACCCTTACTGACCATAAGCCAAAAAGGATCAGAAAATATGATGGCACCCATGTAAACATAGCAAGTTATATTACAGATTCAAACATGGCAGGAACAACGATAAGTAGGCATGTTGGTGAGCTTGAACCACTCACCACAGAGCAATACACGGCATGGCAAGGCAACTAACAGTAAGAAGACATGTTTATGAAGCTAAGAATGGCAAGAAAAACATCATAGCTTGCAAGGATCAACTACAACAACCTTGGCAAAATTGAATAACATGTAAACAATCTGCCAGGAAACATTTTATAGCAAACGTAGAGCTCGATTGACTCAAGCTAGGGCACTCCATAACTGCAAAAAAGGGCATGGATGGATAGAGAAAGACATGTGTAACAAAACATCCTTACTGAAGTATTTCAAAATAAGCATGGATCTCTCTGTAGCATCAAGTTAACATGGCATGAAAATATCAGCAAACAGGGCTGAAATCAGCAACATCATGAAGCCTAGTTTGCATGCTTGTGCTAGTCACTACAGAGATCACAAAAATACATGGCATACATCCCTGGAAAGATGGCATGTCATATTACAAAACACATGTAGGACTCAAGTTCATAGGATGCACACAACAATCATGGCAAAAATGACAAAAGTGCATGTTCTGTTAAGAAACATAAAGTAACATCACATAGCACTCTTCCAACAGCATTTCAGGAACCAAGATGAGCTCAAATGAAAATGACTCAATGAGATGAAATGATCTACTCATCGGGTCGAACATTTTGACATATTACACGCGCAAAACGGAGCCACGTATGCAGATTTATGGCATGATGAAAATGCAACAAAAATGCAACAATTTCGGGGACTTGGCAGTTTATTTACCCTCCAAAAACGGGACGAGGAGGAACGGGATGGAGGGATCCGGGGCATAGGGAGGCGTTTGGTTGGCCGGGCGGGTGGATCTCATCCCACCCGCCGGATCCGGCGACGAGGGCCGGAGGGCGGGGCGGCACCGGAGGAGGCCGGCGAGGGGCGGCGAGGCTCGGGGCCTCCGGTCCGCTGGGGAGGGGCGGCGCGGGCGAGGCCGGGGACGGCCGAGGCGGGCGCCTTATGGCGCGCCGGGCGAGGGAGTCGGCCGGGGCGGCGCGACGGGTCCGGCGCCGGCGAGCGGCGAGGGGCGGCGAGGAGGAGGAGGCGGCGCGTGAAAGGCCCCGGCGGCGCTGGCGAGGGCGCAGCCGGGCGGCGGGCGGTGGTCGCCAAGCGCGGCGAGGCGCCGGGCGAGACGGCGGCGCTGGGCACGGGCGAGCCCGGGCGGCGGCGGAGGCGGGCCTCGCGGGCGGGCGCGGCCAGATCGGGCCCGGGCTGGCCGCTCGGCCCCCGACGGGCCGGTGGCGGCGCGAGAGCCAGGTGACGGAGGGACACGTGGCAGCCCCGTTGGGCGCGGGCGGCGGCGAGAACGTCCGTGGCGGCGGACATGTCCGTCATGAGAGAGGAAGATTTTAGGGTTTGACTGCGGGAATTGGGAGGAAGACATATTTATAGGTAGAGGGAGCTAGGAGAGTCCAAATGGAGCACGGTTTTCGCCACGCGATCGTGATCGAACGACCAAGAGCATGGAGAGGAGTTAGGTGGGTTTTGGGCCACTTTGGAAGGGTGTTGGGCTGCAAAGAGAAAGAGGGTTCTGATTTACCGGTTAACCGTTGGAGTACCAAACGACCTCCAAATGGCACGAAACTTGACAGGCGGTCTACCGGTGGTATACCAAGGCCGCATGGCAAACCCCGGTCCATTCCTAGACCGTTTAACACCCGCACATGAAAAGAGGTAAAAGGGGCGCCGGGAGACATAGGAGTGCCGGATTGCAAAACGGACAACGGGGAAAATGCTCGGATGCATGAGACGAACACGTATGCAAAATGAAATGCACATGATGACATGATATAAAATGCAGATGATGACATGAAAAAGTGCAACACGCAAGCACATGACATGGCAAGGACGGCGAATAGCTGAAGGACACCTGGCGCATCGAATCCGGGGCGTTACAACACCATCACACTATGGTGTTCCAGGCGGTATTAATTGTGAAACAATTTCCACAATGTCTTAATAGCATGCCAAAGCTCGTAACTCAGATATTCATCTCTATGATCATATCATAGACATTCTATCCTCTTGTCACGAAGATCTTAAACTTCACTCTGAAATTACCTGAACCATTCAATAATTCAGACTTGTGTTCCATCAAGTAAACATACTCAACATCTACTCGAATCATCTGTGAAGTAAGAACATAATGATATTCACTGCGTGCCTTAGCACTCATTGGACTGCACACATCAAAATGTATTACTTCCAACAAGTTGCTTTCTTGTTCCATCTCACTGAAACCGAGGCTTTTCAGTCATCTTGCCCATGTGGTATGATTTGCATATCTCAAGTGATTCAAAATCAAGTGAGTCCAAACGATCCATCTGTATGGAGTTTCTTCATGCGTATACACCAATAGACATGGTTCGCATGTCTCAAACTTTTCAAAAACAAGTGAGTCCAAAGATCCATCAACATGGAGCTTCTTCATGCGTTTATACCAATATGACTTACATGGCGATTGCCACAAGTAAGTGGTACTATCATTACTATCTTATATCTTTTGGCATGAAAATGTGTATCACTACGATCGAGATTCAATAAACCATTCCTTTAGGTGCAAGACCATTGAAGGCATTATTCAAATAAATAGAGTAACCATTATTCTCCTTAAATGAATAACCGCATTGCGATAGACATAATCCAATCATGTCTATGCTCAACGCATAAACACCAAATGACAATTATTCTGGTTTAATACTAATCTTGATGGTAGAGGGAGGCGTGCGATGTTTGATCACATCAAACTTGGAAACACTTCAACACATATCGTCGACTCACCTTTAGCTAGTCTCCGTTTATTCCGTAGCCTTTTATTTCGAGTTACTAACACTTAGCAACCGAACGGTATCTAATACCCTGGTGCTACTAGGAGTACTAGTAATATACACAATAACTTAATGTATATCCAATATACTTCTATCGACCTTGCCACCTTCTCATCTACCAAGTATCTAGGGTGGTTCCGCTTACGTGTCCGTTCCTCTCATTACGTAAGCACTTAGTCTCGGGTTTGGGTTCAACCTTGGGTTTCTTCACTAGAGCAGCAATTATTTTGCCGTTTCATGAAGTATCCCTTGTTGCCCTTGCCCTTCTTGAAACTAGTGGTTTTACCAACCATCAACAATTGATGCTCCTACTTGACTTCTACTTTCGTGGTGTCAAACATCGCGAACACTTCAAGGATCATCATATCTATCCCTGATATGTTATAGTTCATCACGAAGCTCTAGTAGCTTGGTGGCAATGTCTTTGGAGAAACATCACTATCTCATCTGGAAGATTAGCCCCCACTCGATTCAAGTGATTGTTGTACCCAGACAATCTGAATACAAGCTCAACGTTTGAGATCTTCTCCCTCAGTTTGTAGGCTAGAAAAACTCGTCGGAGGTCTCATACCTCTTGACGTGGGCACGAGCCTGAAATCCCAATTTCAGCCCTCGGAACATCTCATATGTTCCGCGACGTCAAAAACGTCTTTGGTGCCTCAATTCTAAGCCGTTTTAACATTACCGAACTATCACGTAGTCATCAAAACGTGTGTGTCAAATGTTCGCAACATCCACAGACCACGTTCGAGGTCCAAAGACACCGAGCAATGCATTGAGGACATAAGCTTTCTACAGACCGCATAATTGCTACTGTCAACTTTCAACTATATTTTCTCTAGGAACATATCTAAACAGTAGAACTAAAGCGCGAGCTATGACATAATTTGCAAAGATCTTTTGACTCTGTTCAGGATAATTAAGTTCATCTTATGAACTCCCACTCAGATAGACATCCCTCTAGTCATCTAAGTGATTACATGATCCGAGTCAACTAGGCCGTGTCCGATCATCACGTGAGACGGACTAGTCATCATCGGTGAACATCTTCATGTTGATCGTATCTACTATCGACTCATGCTCGACCTTTCGGTCTCGTGTTCGAGGCCATGTCTGTACATGCTAGGCTCGTCAAGTTAACCCTAAGTGTTTTGCGTGTGTAAATCTGTCTTACACCCGTTGTATGTGAACGTAAGAATCCATCACACCTGATCATCACGTGGTGCTTAGAAGCGACAAACTTTAGCAACGGTGCACAGTTAGGGAGAACACTTCTTGAAATTGTTGTAAGGGATCATCTTATTTACTACCGCTGCCGAGCAAATAAGATGCATAAACATGATAAACATCACATGCAATCAAATAGTGACATGATATGGCCAATATCATTTTGCTCCTTTTGATCTCCATCTTGAGGCTCCATGATCATCATCGTCACCGGCATGACACCATGATCTCCATCATCATGATCTCCATCATCGTGTCTTCATGAAGTTGTCTAGCCAACTATTACTTCTACTACTATGGCTACCGTTAGCAATAAAGTAAAGTAATTACATGGCGTTGTATAATGACACGCAGGTCATACAATAAATAAAGACAACTCCTATGGCTCCTGCCGGTTGTCTTACTCATCGACATGCAAGTCGTGATTCCTATTACAAGAACATGATCAATCTCATACATCACATATCATTCATCACATTCTTCTTGGCCATATCACATCACATAGCATACCCCTGCAAAAACAAGTTAGGCGTCCTCTAATTGTTGTTTGCATGTTTTCACGTGGATGCTATGGGTTTCTAACAAGAACGTTTCTTACCTACATAAAACCACAACGTGATATGTCAATTGCTATTTACCCTTCATAAGGACCCTTTTCATCGAATCCGTTCCGACTAAAGTGGGAGGCGGCACCCACTAGCCACCTTATGCACCAAGTGCATGTCGATTGATGAACACATCTCACGTGGAAATGCGTGTAAGGTCGGTCCGGGCGCTTCATCCCACAATACCGTCGAAACAAGATTGGACTAGTAGCAGTAAGCATATTGACCAACATCAACGCCCACAACTACTTTGTGTTCTACTCGTGCAAAGAATCTACGCAATAGACCTAGCTCATGATGCCCTTTGTTGGGGAGCGTGGCAGAAATTCAAAATTTTCCTACGTGTCACCAAGATCTATCTATGGAGAAACTAGCAACGAGGGAAGGAGAGTGCATCTACATACCCTTGTAGATCGTTAAGCGGAAGCGTTCAAGAGAACGGGGTTGAAGGAGTCGTACTCATCGTGATCCAAATCACCGGAGATCCTAGTGCGAGCAGACGACACCTCCGCGTTCAACACACGTACAACCGGTGGCGTCTCCCACGCCTTGATCCAGCAAGGAGAGAGGGAGAGGTTGAGGAAGACTCCGTCAGCAGCAGCACAACGGTGTGGTGGTGATGGAGGAGCGTGGCAATCCAGCAGGGCTTCGCCAAGCACCACGGGAGAGGAGGAGGAGGAGAGGCAGGGTTGCGCCAATAGAGGGAGAAACTCATGTATTGGGCAGCCCCCAAGCCTCAAGTATTTATAGGGGAGAGGGAGGGGGCTGCACCCCCTCTAGGGTTCCACCCTAGGGGTGGCGGCCAGCCCCAATCCCATCTGGGTGCGGCCAGGTGGAGGGGGAGAGGGAGGCGCACCAGGTATGGGCCCTAAGGCCCATCTGCCCTTAGGGTTTGCCCCCTCTCCTCTCCTTAGGCGCCTTGGGCCCCTTGTGGGGGGCGCACCAGCCAACACAGGGCTGGTTCCCTCCACACTTGGCCCATGCAGCCCTCCGGGTTAGTGGCCCCACTTGGTGGACCCGGGACCCTCCCGGTGGTCCCGATGCGTTCTGGGAAAAACCGAAACTTTTCCGGTGACCAAAACAGGACTTCCCATATATAAATCTTTACCTCCGGACCATTCCGAACTCCTCGTGATGTGCAGGATCTCATCGGGACTCCGAACAACATTAGGTAACCACATACAAACTTCCTTTATAACCCTAAGCGTCCAGAACCTTAAGTGTGTAGACCCTACGGGTTCGGGAGACATGTAGACATGACCGAGACGTTCTCCGGTCAATAACCAACATCGGGATTTGGATACCCATGTTGGCTCCCACATGTTCCACGATGATCTCATCAGATGAACCACGATGTCAAGGACTCAATCGACCCCGTATACAATTCCCTTTGTCTAGCGGTATTGTACTTGCCCGAGATTCGATCGTCGATATCCCGATACCTTGTTCAATCTCGTTACCGGCAAGTCTCTTTACTCGTTCCGTAGCACATCATCCCGTGATCAACCCCTTGGTCACATTGTGCATTATGATGATGTCCTACCGAGTGGGCCCGAAGATACCTCTCTGTTTACGAAGTGAAAAATCCCGATCTCGATTCGTGCCAACCCAACAGACACTTTCGGAGATACCTGTAGTGCACCTTTATAGCCACCCAGTTATGTTGTGACATTTGGTACACCCAAAGCATTCCTACGGTATCCGGAGTTGCACAATCTCATGGTCTAAGGAAATGATACTTGACATTAGAAAAGCTTTAGCATACGAACTACACGATCTACGTGCTGGGCTTAGGATTGGGTCTTGTCCATCACATCATTCTCCTAATGATGTGATCCCGTTATCAATGACATCCAATGTCCATGGTCGTGAAAACCGTAACCATCTATTGATCAACGAGCTAGTCAACTAGAGGCTTACTAGGGACATGGTGTTGTCTATGTATCCACACATGTATCTGAGTTTCCTATCAATACAATTATAGCATGGATAATAAACGATTATCATGAACAAAGAAATATAATAATAACTTATTTATTATTGCCTCTAGGGCATATTTCCAACAGAGTATAATCCGGAAGGACCATGGACCCTTCAGCACTTCTTCGACACGACGCACAGAGGAATGTGGAAGTTATTCTTTGGGACCCGAAAGCAGTGGCCGGATACAACCAAGGACATCGGCCTCGACTGCAACCATCCGGATACCTCGGTAAGCACTCGACTCCTGAACACAGCTTAGTTGATTATCTCGTAACAATATACTGAGAAACCTATCTTCGACCAGGGCTGGATAAAGAAGGCGGAACGAATTAGGTGTTCGGCCCCTCTTCCCGAAGACTCAGCTGATCCTGTATTAACAAGGATGTTGGCTCCGGCGCCGTACCAAGTGCCGGCGAAGGCAAAAGGCCAAAGGTCGCTTCCATTCTAGAGGTACACCGGACGCTATTTCCGGGGAGACTGGAACTCCCTCTTATGAAGACGAAGGGGAAGGAGAAGCTGACATCCCTTCTCCCCACGGGAACAAAAGGACCGCCTCCGAAGATTTGGAGGTGGAGGCTCCCAAGCGAGGGAAGATGTCCTCGTCAGGCGGTTCAGGTTCGGAAGACGACGTTGTCACGCAGTTCCTCCGCAAGGACAAGCCTTTGGCCGAATCGTAAGTGAACCAGGGTGTTCTAAACATATCCCGTTCTTTTCAGGTTATAAGGGTAACATCTGAAATATATGTTTGCAGTCCAGCCCGCAGTCTTCCTCAACAGTCCTCCTCCTCGGGGGATCTGCTTTCGGAGATGATGGAAAGCGAGACGCCTCCATAGGCCTCCTCGCCCAATAGGGCGGACGACTTCGAGGTGCCGTCCCGGAGGGTCTCTCCCGATCAACAAGTGGTGCGGGGGACAATGAAGACAACGCCCGAAGGTGATACTTTGGTCGTTCAGGGTCCAAGGTGTGCAGCCCCTATGGGGACCAACAATAAAGGCCCCGGGCTATCCGGCTTACAGCCGAAGACGACTCTAGGGTCGAGTAAACATATCCCTTTGAAGGGAGTTCGTACTCCATGGCCGCTTCAAGAATCCGGGCCTTGAATACGATGATGGACCTGTTGCAAAATGCGTCCGTCTCAGAGGAAGATCATACCTTAATGGGTACGGTAATTGAGAGGATTATGTCCATGAGAAGCGGATTGAATGAAGCTTTCACAGGCCTGCTAAGAGGTTTCGAGGTATGCAATGTAGTATCTTCAATTCCTCTCTACATGCAGAATGCACCTGTGTATAGATAGTAGCCCCTGAGACTCTGGTTGGCATCCAAAAGGAGGCGATCAGAGGATCAAAAAAAGATATGCTCAGGAAATAACCTGATTAATTTGAACACAGGCCGTTACGTCCATGGCTACTACCCAAGCTACAGAAGTTGCAGATCTGAAGCAGAAACTTGATGTGGCGGATGAGGACATCACTCTGATTAACAGGCGGCTTGACAAGGCGCAAGGTATGTTTTGGGGCTGTCGGCTTATGCACGTATAATAATATGAGCACCAGGCTGAGAATTATATACTGAGACATGCATAACTGCAGATAGTGTTGCCGTGGTTGAGGCCCTTCGGGCTGAACTTGCCCGGGCCAAGGAGCAAGCTAGAGTGAGTAATGCGGCTGCCAAGAAGGCAGCTGCTGAGTTAAAGGCCGAATAGGCTGCTCGGCGCCAGTGCAAGGAGAAAATATCTACCATGGCCCGAGAGCTAAAGGATGCCACTGGCCGATGCAAATCACTCGAGAAGGATAACAAAGCCAAAACGGTTGATCTCGACAAGGCCTTACAAGAGGCGCGAGAGGCACAGTCCGAGTCTAGAGCGGCTCGGGAGGAGACCGACAAAATTTGGGGAGATAGCGGCTGGTAAGCCCTTTCTTTTACAGATAAATTCGGTGATCCGAAGTATTCCCCGCTTAATCAAATGTGGAGTTCTCCAGACGCATTCTTGGACCTGCCGAAGAGTGTATCCGATGCGACGCAGTTTTTCCGAGCACAAGAAGGACATGCAACGGAGAAGCTTTTCTGGTCACAATTCAGCACGCCAAAGCGTCCACTATTGCTGAACAAACAGATGGCCCAGTGGGCCGAGCTCCACAAGATATCCAAAGCTGCCATGAAAGACGTCGTGGTCTAGCTGTGGCCAACTCAGCCAATTCTGAATAGTTATTTCGGTTTGGTGCAGCGACTTGTTGATGCGGTGCCATGTATTGGCGCTGTTAAGCGGTCGGCGTGTATTGAAGGTGCACGGATGGCCTTTGCCCACGTCAAGACGTACTGGGCAAAGATGAAGGCCACCGATGTTGCAACGAAGAGTCCACCAGGGGGCAAGGACCATCACAGGCCGGAGCATTATTTTGAGGATGTCCTAGAAGGCGCCCGCTTGATAGAGGGTCAGTGCTCGAAGGATATGATGTTCGAGTGAATGTATCGACATTGCGATAGCAATATTATAATATATTAAGAATGTGTTATATTTATGCCTTTTTCCTTAAAGGTATTTCCTCTGTCTTGGCCGTTTATATGTCCCGAAAGTTTGCCAGTCGTCGGCTTCAGCCCCCTCGCATATAATACGGGGGTGTTCAGAATAGCAACTCACTACACTTGACCTAACGTGTTGGTCCGTAAAGGAGGTGTCAGTGCGGCGAACTAGGCAATCGGACTATAGGGCTTTAACACCTTCACTTAGCCATAGGAGTTTGACGGTGGGTCTATGATATAGCCCCTTGTATGTACGCGTTTATCCGAATATAGTGCGTTACATAGGTGACCAGAAGAACGGTCCTTCGTGTAATACGAAACAAAT
Organism: Aegilops bicornis; assembly: GCA_021605145.1. NCBI lineage: Eukaryota > Viridiplantae > Streptophyta > Magnoliopsida > Poales > Poaceae > Aegilops > Aegilops bicornis. The sequence goes on along the minus strand of CM038675.1, from coordinate 380,804,994 downwards.
CGCGAAAGATTCTGATAAGTCATCGAGTGGTTGACCAGCTCTCGCCGCATCATGACAGTCGGTTTTTGGCTTTCTCTACCGAGGTGTTTGACCAGGTGAACCGGAAACACAATCGCAATAGTTCTCCCTTTACTACCCTAGCCGATAGGACGGAATGTAAGGTAGTAAGCACAGGAGTCGGGCAACCCAACTATTGACCAAAGACATGATTCGGAGCTAATGCATATAAGGCCAAACTCGTGATGCCGAAGTATGCTATAAATCTGTTCGGACTTTTCGGCAACGCATACGTTGCCGTATCGAGCCCCTGGCGATTTGAGCCGAGGTGCGTGTGTGAAACAACCGAAGAAGCAAAATTCAGTTCTGGAAAAAGCAAATACTGAATATGGATTATGTTCACTGGAATCTGATTTATATGTCAAACACAATTTTACAGATTACACCACCATTACCAAGGCTATTTGACATGCCAGGGGTCGAAGGCTGAGGAAAAAGGCACTTTACATGTGTGAAATAAAGTGTTCGGTCTACAAAAAATCATGTGGACCTCCTGTCGCACGTCTGCGCTGCCTTTGCCTCGGCGAAAAGATTCCTTAACAGGAATAGCCGTTGATTATTTATACAAAGCCGAACTCAGAAAAGAGTCCTTGTAAGCTCGTAGGATGAACAGGTTTTGATTCACCTGTAGTTAAAGATAAAAAGTTAGAAAAAAGAAGAAGACTATAGTGGTGCGAACCGCATTGTAAGTTTGTCCGTATTGTGCCTCCGCCGAAGACCAAGGTATTTTAAGTGCATAATGATGCATGCGTGATACAAACTTCATGAGTATATGAGGCGAACGACAGAGGCCGGATTGCTAATCCAGCTCTGAAATAGACCGGTCCTGTGTAGTAGAGGCCGGTGGCTTAATGGCCGATGAGATGCACGGCTTGATGGGGCCGCTTTGTACTTCGGCTGCAATAGCCGTAGTATGCTCCTCTGTACGGAGGGAGTGTTCCGTATTTCCGTCTATCATGATGACGCCTCGTCGACTGGGTATCTTGAGTTTTATATAGGCGTAGTGTGGGACCGCATTAAAACGAGCAAAGTCGGTCCGTCCTAGCAGTGCATGATAGCCACTGCGTAATGGGACAATATCGAAGATCAATTCTTCGCTTCGAAAGTTGTTCGGCGAACCAAAGACAAATTCTAATGTAATTGAGCCCGTGCAGTGGGCCTCTACGCCAGGTATTACTCCCTTGAAGGTAGTTGTGGTGGGCTTGATTCTCGAAGGATCAATGCCCATCTTGCGGACAGTGTCTTGATAGAATAGATTGAGGCTACTGCCGCCGTCCAGAAGGACTCTCGTAAGATGGAACCCGTCGATAATTGGGTCGAGGACCAGAGTTGCCGAACCTCCGTGACAGATACTGGTTGGGTGGTCCCTGTGATCAAAAGTGATCGGGCAGGCCGCCCATGGGTTAAATTTTGGGGCGACCGGCTCTATAGCATAGACGTCCCGTAGTGCGCACTTGCGCTCCCTTTTAGGGATGTGTGTCACATATATCATGTTTACTGTTTTTATTTCGGGGGGAAATTTCTTCTGTCCCCCGGTGTTCGGTTGGCGAGTCTCTTCGTCATCGATGTCACTGGGCGGCCCCTTCCCCTTGTGTGTGGCATTGAGCTTGACGGTCTGTTTAAAGACCCAACAACTTCTGTTGGTATGATTGGCTGGTTTGTCGGGGGTGCCATGGATCTGGCAGGGTCAGTCCAGTATCTTGTCTAGACTGGATGGTTCGTCTCTGTTTGCCTTGAATGGCTTCTTCTATTGACCGGATTTGGAGTCGCTGAATCCGACATTGACCACCATGTCTTGCGGTCCTTCACTATTGTTTCAACGCTTGTGTTTATTGCGTCGTGGCTTGCCGTTGCCATCCCGGGCTTCAGAAGTGCCCGGATCACTGGTGCTATTGCTTCTACGAGCCAGCCAGCTATCTTCTCCCGCACAAAAGCGGGTCATTAGCATGGTGAGGGATGCCATGGATTTCAGTTTTTCCTGGCCGAGATGGCGGGCGAGCCACTCATCTCGGACGCTATGCTTAAAGGCCGCGAGGGCTTCGGCGTCCGGACAATCGACAATTTGGTTCTTTTTAATTAAGAACCTAGTCCATAGCTTTCTGGCTGACTCTCCGGGCTGTTGTACTATGTGACTTAAGTCGTCAACATCCGGAGGTCGGACATATGTAGCTTGGAAGTTGTCGTGGAAGGCGTCTTCCAAGTCCTCCCAGCTTCCAATGGAGTTTTCGGGCAGGCTGTTCAACCAGTGCCGAGCTGGTCCCTTGAGTTTTAGCGGGGGGTATTTGATGGCATGAAGATCATCATCGTGGGCCATATGAATATGGAGAAGAAAATCCTCAATCCATACCGCGGGGTCAGTTGTCCCATCATATGATTCGATGTTCATGGGTTTAAACCCTTCTGGGAATTCATGCTCCATTACTTCATCATTGAAGCAAAGGGGGTGTGCGGTGCCTCTATATCGGGCCAAGTCGCGACGTAGCTCAGATGGAGTTCGTCTGCGGTTTTCGGCCCGGGCGTGATTATGCTTGTCATGTCCAGCTAGATAGCCGACGTTGCGTGTCGGGGCACGCCCCCGCAATCCGTAGATCGATCTGGTCTGACCTGCTCTATTGTCCAGGTCCTGTCGCAGGTCGTATGTATATCCTCGAGCTGTTATATCTCTGCCTTTACGGCGAGGTGGTGCAGGCTGGTGTTCGGCTTGAGTTTTTTTTGACTATGTACTGCAAGGCAACAGCCTCACAGTGCTTTATTAGAAAAATAATAGTTGTACATAATTACAGAGAACCAGAAAGCAAAGAAAAAGAAATACTTACAAGAGATCTATGAGAGAGAGGCTATCCAGGAGACTAAGCTATCCTTATATTTACATTTGATTCTACGAGCTAATAGGGAAATATCATGTATGAAGTTCCTCCTCCAAGAAATGAAGGTAGGTCTCCCATTTCTAAAGATTTTCCCATTCCTTTGAGTCCAGATGTTCCAAGTAGCAGTAAAAACCACCTCAGTGAAGAAAGGATAACCAAAATCCCTCCTAGCAGCAAGAGCCATTTCATATGTATTCTGGTTGCTTTGAGCATTCCAAGAAATCCCAAGGTAATTCCAAACCCTCTGGCTGAAGTTGCAAGCAAAGAAAAGATGTGCACGATCCTCATGTGTAGCAGAGGAAAAGAACACACGTATCATCTGGATGATCCAGTTCCTGCGTTGCATCATATCCCTAGTGTTTAAACGGTCCACTAAAAGAAGCCATCCAAACACTTTAAACTTTAGCGTGCAAGCACTCTTCCAAATCCATTTGAAGATGGGATCGACCACCAAATGGGAGAAGCAAGACTCATAATATATCTTTGATTTAAACTCCCCAGATTTGGATGGCCACTTCCATATGTCCTTACCCTCCTCATTCAAGTTGACTAAAGTAAGAAAGTCTGGAAGCTGAGTTAGCTCAGTATATGCTTCTTGCGACATAGGCAGATGGAAGTGCTCTGAGATCTCTGGAAGCTCCAAAAACTCTCTGACTGTGATTGTGTCATCAATGACAAAAGAGTGAAGCCTAGGGAATTGCTCGCACAAAAGGACCACGTTATTACCCAGCTGCCAGCGGTCAAGCCAAAATACGACCGTGTTGCCAGCATGCACTTGTGGGACGGATAACTTGTAGGTGTTCGGCTTGAGTTGCCGCTTTGTCCCGGCCACGTGGTGGTCGGTCGGCCGTGTTACGTGTTGATGGTACGGGCTCAAGTGCCTCGTCATTGAATTGAGGTAGCAATTTGCGCTTTGGGTAACTTTTGGTCGGGCGCTCGAGGCCATATTCCTCGGCTGTTAGGACATTAGTCCATCTATCATTGAGCAGATCTTGATCAGCTTGAAGCTGTTGCTGCTTCTTTTTTAGGCTCCTTGCAGTGGCAATTAGCCGGCGCCTAAAGCGCTCCTGCTCGAGAGGTTCCTCGGGCACGACAAAGTCTTCATCACCGAGGCTCACCTCGTCCTCGGAGAGTGGGAGATAATTGCTGTCCTCCGAGTCTTCGTTTATGGCCTGTTCATCAGGGCTAACTTGCCCATCTTCCCGATCGTCCTGTTCAGAAGTTGGCTCGACGGGGTCTTCTCTGTCTTCGGCATCGTCCGAAGTGTTGTTGCCTCTTGTGCCGGTATTGCTGTCTTTTCCGCGGCGTGATTTAGAGCGACATCGCTGACATCGGCGCTTTGGATGTATCTCAGGAGGTTTATCCTCGACTGGATCTTCTTTGTCATCGCTGTTATTTTCTTTGGGTGTATCCACCATGTACACGTCATACGAAGAGGTGGCTGTCCAGCGTCCGGTAAATGGCGGGTTTGGGTCCTGCTCTTCTCCGGCATCGTCGTCCATACTGTCGATGTCTTCAGAGCCATAATCGAGCATGTCAGTTAAGTCGTCGACAGTGGCTATAAAGTGGGTGGTGGGTGGGACATAAAGTTCCCTACTCTCAGCCCCTAGTCCGGGCTAGGCGTAGTTCCGATATTGCTCCTCTGTAATGACAAGATATCGCATTAAGTCTGGAGCCTCGCTTAAAGGCGAGGTTTGGCCAGGGAAAAGGGAGTCCGCGGAGTGCGACAAGGGGGAAACTCCTTGGCCGAACTCACACGATGCTGACCCCGTGGGTTCGGAGCCAGTGTCCAGAGAAGTTGCCAGGGACACTACTTCCTCCGGCTCCCCCGTAATGGGCCTAGTGGTTGCAGATAGTCCGGCGGGCGCACGCAGCCGTCTTCGGACCTGGCGATATGCTCCGGATCTAAGACCAGAGCGGAGGTTGGGGTCGCGAATCCTTGGAAGATCAAGTCTCCTCAGATATCAGCGACATAGTCCAGGTTTCCAAGACTAATCAGGTGACCTGGGGCGTAGCTGTCGATCTACTCTAGACGGCCAAGCGAGTTGGCACGCAGTGCGAAGCCGCCGAACACGAAGATCTGGCCAGGGAGAAAGACCTCCCTTAGGGCAGCATCGTTGTAGATGATTGACGGAGCCATCGAACCTTCTAGCGACGACACAGAGAAGCTCTCAATGAAAGCACCAATGTCGGTGTCAAAACCGGCAGGTCTCGGGTAGGGGGTCCCAAACTATGCGTCTAAGGTCGATGGTAACAGGAGACAGGGGACACAATGTTTACCCAGGTTCGGGCCGTCTCGATGGAGGTAACACCCTACTTCCTGCTTGATTGATCTTGATGAATATGAGGATTACAAGAGTTGATCTACCACAAGATTGTAATGGCTAAACCCTAGAGTCTAACCCGTATGATTGTCATCGCCTCTACAGACTAAACCCTCTGGTTTATATAGACACCGGAGGGGACTAGGGTTGTACAAAGTTGGTTACAGAGAAAGGAATCTACATATCCAAATGCCAAGCTTGCCATCCACGCAAAGGAGAGTCCTATCCGGACACGGGAGGGAGTCTTCTGTCTTGTATCTTCACAGCCCATCAGTCCGGCCCACGTCACATAGGCCGGATGCCCGAGGACCCCTTAATCCAGGACTCCCTCAGCAACGTCTTACTTTGATTCGGCAGTATTGTTGGATGAAGCGGCCCAGACCGACATTACATGACCGTGTTCATGAGACTGGTTCTACCAACGTGCTTCGCACACAGGTGGCTAGCGGGTGTCAGTTTCTCCAACTTTAGTTGAATCGAGTTTGACTATGCCCGATCCTTGTTGAAGGTTAAAACAACACACTTGATGAAAAATCGTTGTGGTTTTGATGCGTAGGTAAGAACGGTTCTTGCTAGAAGCCCGTAGCAGCCACGTAAAACTTGCAACAACAAAGTAGAGGACGTCTAACTTGTTTTTGCAGGGCTTGTTGTGATGTGATATGGTCAAAACGTGATGATATATAAATTGTTTCTTGAGATGATCATGTTTTGTAAAAGTTATCGGCAACTCGCAGGAGCCTTATGTTGTCGCTTTATTGTATGAAATGCAATCGCCATCTAATTGCTTTACTTTATCACTAAGCGGTAGCGATAGTCGTAGAAGAAATAGTTGGCGAGACGACAACGATGCTACGATGGAGATCAAGGTGTCAAACCAGTGACGATGGTGATCATGACGGTGCTTTGGAGATGGAGATCAAAGGCACAAGATGATGATGGCCATATCATATCACTTATTTTGATTGCATGTGATGTTTATCCTTTATGCATCCTATTTTGCTTAGTACGGCGGTAGCATTATAAGTGAAGGAAATATGCCCTAGAGGCAATAATAAAGTTATTATTTATTTCCTTATATCATGATAAATGTTTATTATTCATGCTAGAATTGTATTAACTGGAAACATAATACTTGTGTGAATACATAGACAAAGCAGTGTCACTAGTATGCCTCTACTTGACTAGCTCGTTGATCAAAGATGGTTATGTTTCCTAGCCATTGACATGAGTTGTCATTTGATTAACAGGATCACATCATTAGGAGAATGATGTGATTGACTTGGCCCATTCCGTTAGCTTAGCACTCGATCGTTTAGTATTCTGTTTGCTTTCTTCATGACTTATACATGTTCCTATGACTATGAGATTATGCAACTCCCATTTACCGGAGGAACACTTTGTGTGCTACCAAATGTCACAACGTAACTGGGTGATTATAAAGGTGCTCTGTGTGTCTCCAAAGGTACTTGTTGGGTTGGCGTATTTCGAGATTAGGATTTGTCACTCCGATTGTCGGAGAGGTATCTCTGGGCCCACTTTCGGTAATGCACATCACTTAAGCCTTGCAAGCATTGCAACTAATGAGTTATTTGCAGGATGATGTATTACGGAACGAGTAAAGAGACTTGCCGGTAACGAGATTGAACTAGGTATTGAGATACCGACGACCGAATCTCTGGCAAGTAACATATCGATGACAAAGGGAACAACGTATGTTGTTATGCGGTCTACCGATAAAGATCTTCGTAGAATATGTGGGAGCCAATATGAGCATCCAGGTTCCGCTATTGGTTATTGACCAGAGACGTGTCTCGGTCATGTACTCAGATAGCTCTCGAACCCGTAGGGTCCGCACGCTTAAAGTTTGATGACGGTTATATTATGAGTTTATGTGTTTTGATGTTCCGAATGTAGTTCGGAGTCCCGGATGTGATCACGGACATGACGAGGAGTCTCGAAATGGTCGAGACAAGAAAATTGATATATTGGACGACTATATTCGGACACTGGAATGGTTCCGGGGGTTATCGGATATATCTACCGATGCAAGGGGTTCTGGACCCCCGGGGGTTTAATGGGCCTACATGGGCCTTAGTGGAGAAGAGGAGGGGCGGCCAGGGCAGGCCGCGCGCCCCCTCCCCCTCTAGTCCGAATTGGACAAGGAGGGGGGGCGCCCCCTTTCCTTCTTCTCCTCCTCCTCCTTACCCCCTTCTCCTAATCCAACAAGGAAGGGAGGGAGTCCTACTCTCGGTGGGAGTAGGACTCCTCCTGGCAAGCCTCCTCCTGGCCGGCCGCCTCTCCCCCTTGCTCCTTTATATACGGGGGCAGGGGCACCCCATAGACACAACAATTGATCATTGATCTCTTAGCCATGTGCGGTGCCCCCTCCATCATAATCCACCTCGATAATATCGTAGCGGTACTTAGGCGAAGCCCTACATCGGTAGAACATCATCATCGTCACCACGCCGTCATGCTGACGGAACTCTCCCTCAAAGCTCGGCTGGATCAGAGTTCGAGGGACGTCATCGAGCTGAACGTGTCTTTGAACTTCGGAGGTGCCGTCGTTCGGCACTTGATCGGTCGGATCGTGAAGGCGTCTGACTACATCAAGCTGCGTTGTGCTAACGCTTCCGCTATCGGTCTCACGAGTGCGTGGACAACACTCTCCCCTCTCGTTGCTATGCATCACCATGATTTTGCGTGTGCGTAGGAATTTTTTTGAAATTACTACGTTTCCCAACAGTGGCATCCGAGCCTGGTTTTATGCATAGATGTTATATGCACGAGTAGAACACAAGTGAGTTGTGGGCGATACAAGTCATACCTCTTACCAGCATGTCATACTTTGGTTCGGCGGTATTGTTGGATGAAGTGGCCCAGACCTACATTACGCGTACGCTTACGCGAGACTGGTTCTACCGACGTGCTTAACACATAGGTGGCTGGCGGGTGTCAGTTTCTCCAACTTTAGTTGAAACGAGTGTGGCTACGCCCGGTCCTTGAGAAGGTTAAAACAGCACTAACTTGACGAACTATCGTTGTGGTTTTGATGCGTAGGTAAGAACGATTCTTGCTCAGCCCGTAGCAGCCACGTAAAACTTGCAACAACAAAGTAGAGGACGTCTAACTTGTTTTTGCAGGGCATGTTGTGATGTGATATGGTCAAGGCATGATGCTAAATTTTATTGTATGAGATGATCATGTTTTGTAACCGAGTTATCGGCAACCGACAGGAGCCATATGGTTGTCGCTTTATTGTATGCAATGCAATGCCTGTAATGCTTTACTTTATCACTAAGCGGTAGCGATAGTCGTAGAAGCATAAGTTGGTGAGACGACAACGATGCTATGATGGAGATCAAGGTGTCGCGCCGGTTACGATGGTGATCATGACGGTGCTTCGGAGATGAAGATCACAAGCACAAGATGATGATGGCCATATCATATCACTTATATTGATTGCATGTGATGTTTATCTTTTATGCATCTTATATTGGTTTGATTGACGGTAGCATTATAAGATGATCTCTCACTAAATTATCAAGGTATAAGTGTTCTCCCTGAGCATGCACCGTTGCGAAAGTTCCTCGTGCTGAGACACCACGTGATGATCGGGTGTGATAGGCTCTACGTTCAAATACAACGGGTGCAAAACAGTTGCACACGCGGAATACTCAGGTTAAACTTGACGAGCCGAGCATATAGCAGATATGGCCTCGGAACACTGAGACCGAAAGGTCGAGCATGAATCATATAGTAGATATGATCAACATAGTGATGTTCACCATTGAAACTACTCCATCTCACGTGATGATCGAACATGGTTTAGTTGATTTGGATCACGTGATCACTTAGAGGATTAGAGGGATGTCTATCTAAGTGGGAGTTCTTAAGTAATATGATTAATTGAACTTAAATTTATCATGAACTTAGTACCTGATAGTATTTTGCTTGTCTATGTTGATTGTACATAGATGGCCCATGTTGTTATTCCGTTGAATTTTAATGCGTTCCTTGAGAAAGCAAAGTTGAAAGATGATGGTAGCAGTTACACGGACTGGGTCTGCAACTTGAGGATTATCCTCATTGTTGCACAGAAGAATTACGTCCTGGAAGCACCGCTAGGTGCGGACACTGCTGCAGGAGCAACACCGAGATGTTATGAGCGTCTGGCGAGCAAAAGCGATGACTACTCGATAGTTCGATTATTGCCATGCTACGGCTTAGAACCGGGACTTCAACAACGTTTTGAGCGTCATGGAGCATGTGAAATGTTCCGTGAGTTGAAGTTAATATTTCAACAAATGCGGATTGAGAGATATGAAGTCTCCAATAAGTTCTACAGCTGTAAGATGGAGGAGAATAGTTACGTCGGTGAGCATATACTCGTAATGTCCGGGTATAACAATCACTTGATTCAAGCTGGGAGTTAATCTTCCGGATGATAAGCGTCATTGATGAAATTCTTCAATCATCGCCACCAAGCTACAAGAGCTTCGTGATGAACTATAACATGCAAGGGATGGATAAGGCGATTCCGGGCTCTTCGCAATGCTAAAAGCTGCGGAGGTAGAAATCAAAAAGGAGCATCAAGTGTTGATGGTCAACAAGACCACCAGTTTCAAGAAAAAGGGCAAAGGGAAGAAGAAGGGGAACTTCAAGAAGAACAACAAGCAAGTTGTTGCTCAGGAGAAGAAACCCAAGTCTGGACCTAAGCACGAGGCCCGAGTGCTTCTACCGCAAGCGGCCGACACCTTTGGAAGCGGAACTGCCCCCAAGTATGTGGCGGATAAGAAGGATGGCAAGGTGAACAAAGGTATATGTGATATACATGTTATTGATGTGTATCTTACTAATGCTCATGATAGCACACAGGTATTTGATACTGGTTTTGTTGCTAATATTTGCAACACGAAGCAGGGGACTACGGATTAGCGAAGATTGGCTAAGGGCGAGGTGACGATGCACGTGGAAATGATTCCAAAGTCGATGTGATCGCGGTCGGCATGCTACCTCTACATCTACCTTGAGATTAGTTTTAGACCTGAATAATTGTTATTTGGTGCCGCGTTGAGCATGAACATTATATTTGGATCTTGTTTGATGCGAGACGGTTATTCATTTAAATCGTAGAATAATGGTTGTTCTATTTATATGAGTAATATCTTTTATGGTCATGCACCCTTAAAGAGTGGTCTATTTTTGTTGAATCTCGATAATAGTGATACACATATTCATAATATTGAAGCGAAAAGATGCAGAGTTGATAATGATAGTGCAACTTATTTGTGGCACTGCCGTTTAGGTCATATCGATTGTAAAGCGCATGAAGAAACTCCATATTGATGGACTTTTGGAACCACTTGATTATGAATCACTTGGTACTTGCGAACCGTGCCTCATGGGCAAGATGACTAAAACGCCGTTCTCTGGAACTATGGAGCGAGCAACAGATTTGTTGGAAATCATACATACAGATGTATGTGGTCCGATGAATGTTGAGGCTCGCGATGGGTATCGTTATTTTCTCACCTTCACAGATGATTTAAGCAGATATGGGTATATCTACTTAATGAAACATAAGTCTGAAACATTTGAAAAGTTCAAAGAATTTCAGAGTGAAGTTGAAAATCATCGTAGCAAGAAAATAAAGTTTCTACGATCTGATCGTGGAGGAGAATATTTGAGTTGCGAGTTTGGTCTTCATTTGAAACAATGCAGAATAGTTTCGCAACTCACGCCACCTGGAACACCACAGCTTAATGGTGTGTCCGAACGTCGTAATCGTACTTTACTAGATATGGTGTGATCTATGATGTCTCTTACTGATTTACCGCTATTGTTTTGGGGTTATGCTCTAGAGACGGCCGCATTCACGTTAAATAGGGCACCATGGAAATCTGTTGAGACGGCGCCTTATGAACTGTGGTTTGGCAAACAAAGTTGTCGTTTCTTAAAGTTTGGGGCTGCGATACTTATGTGAAAAAGCTTCAACCTGATAAGCTCGAACCCAAATCGAAAAAATGTGTCTTCATAGGATACTCAAAAGAGACTATTGGGTACACCTTCTATCACAGATCCGAAGGCAAGACTTTTGTTGCTAAATTTGGAATCTTTCTAGAGAAGGAGTTTCTCTCGAAAGAAGTGAATGGGAGGAAAGTAGAACTTGATGAGGTAACTGTACCCGCTCCCTTATTGGAAAGTACTTCATCACAGAAACCGATTCCTGTGACACCTACACCAATTAGTGAGGAAGTTAATGATGATGATCATGAAACTTCAGATCAAGTTGTTACTGAACCTCGTAGGTCAACCAGAGTAAGATCCGCACCAGAGTGGTACGGTAATCCAGTTACGGAGGTTATGTTACTAGACCATGACGAACCTACGAACTATGAAGAAGCGATGGTGAGCCCAGATTCGCAAAATGGCTTGAGGCCATGAAATCTGAGACAGGATCCATGTATGAGAACAAAGTGTGGACTTTGGTTGACTTGCACGATGATCGGCAAGCCATCGAGAATAAATGGATCTTCAAGAAGAAGGCCCGACGACGGTAATGTTATCATCTATAAAGCTCGACTTGTTGCAAAAGGTTTTTGACAAGTTCAAGGGATTGACTATGATGAGACCTTCTCACCTGTAGCGATGCTTAAGTCTGTCCGAATCATGTTAGCAATTGCCGCATTTTATGATTATGAAATTTGGCAAATGGATGTAAAAACTGCATTCCAGAATGGATTTCTGGAAGAAGAGTTGTATATGATGCAACCGGAAGGTTTTGTCGATCCAAAAGGAGCTAACAAAGTGTGCAAGCTCCAGCGATCCATTTATGGACTGGTGCAAGCCTCCGGAGTTGGAATAAGTGCTTTGATAATGTGATCAAAGCATTTGGTTTTATACAGACTTTTGGAGAATCCTATATTTACAAGAAAGTGAGTGGGAGCTCTGTAGCATTTCTGATATTATATGTGGATGACATAGTGCTGATTGGAAATGATATAGAATTTCTAGATAGCATAAAGGGATACTTGAATAAGAGTTTTTCAATGAAGGACCTCGGTGAAGCTGCTTATATATTGGGCATCAAGATCTATAGAGATAGATCAAGGCGGCTTAATTGGACTTTCACAAAGCACATACCTTGAAAAAGTTTTGAAGAAGTTCAAAATGGATCAAGCAAAGAAAGGGTTCTTGCGTGTTACAAGGTGTGAAGTTGAGTAAGACTCAATGCCCGACCAACTGCGAGAAGATAGAGAGAAGATGAAAGATGTTCCCTATGCTTCAGCCATAGGCTCTATCATGTATGCAATGTTGTGTACCAGACCTGATGTGTGCCTTGCTATTAGTTTGGCAGGGAGGTACCAAAGTAATCTAGGAGGGGATCACTGGACAGCGGTCAAGAACATCCTGAAATACCTGAAAAGGACTAAGGATATGTTTCTCGTTTATTGAGGTGACAAAGAGCTCATCGTAAATGGTTACGTTGATGCAAGCTTTGACACTGATCCGGACGATTCTAAATCGCAAACCGGATACGTGTTTACATTGAACGATGGAGCTGTCAGTTGGTGCGGTTATAAACAAAGCGTCGTGGCGGGATCTACGTGTGAATCGGAGTACATAGCTGCTTCGGAAGCAGCAAATGAAGGAGTCTGGATGAAGGAGTTCATATCCGATCAAGGTGTCATACCTAGAGCATCGCGTCCAATGAAAATCTGTTGTGACAATACTGGTGCAATTGCCTTGGCAAAGGAATCCAGATTTCACAAGAGAACCAAGCACATCAAGAGACGCTTCAATTCCATCCGGGATCTAGTCCAGGTGGGAGACATAGAAATTTGCAAGATACATACGGATCTGAATGTTGCAGACACGTTGACTAAGCCTCTTCCACGAGCAAAACATGATCAGCACCAAGACTCCATGGGTGTTAGAATCATTATTGTGTAATCTAGATTATTGACTCTAGTGCAAGTGGGAGACTGAAGGAAATATGCCCTAGAGACAATAATAAAGTTATTATTTATTTCCTTATATCATGATAAATGTTTATTATTCATGCTAGAATTGTATTAACCAGAAACATAATACTTGTGTGAATACAAAGACAAACAGAGTGTCACTAGTATGCATCTACTTGACTAGCTCGTTGATCAAAGATGGTTATGTTTCCTAGCCATTGACATGCGTTGTCATTTGATTAACAGGATCACACCATTAGGAGAATGATGTGATTGACTTGACCCATTCCATTAGCTTAGCACTCGATCGTTTAGTATTCTGTTGTTGCTTTCTTCATGACTTATACATGTTCCTATGACTATGAGATTATGCAACTCCCGTTTACCGGAGGAACACTTTGTGTGCTACCAAACGTCACAACGTAACTGGGTGATTGTAACGGTGCTCTACAGGTGTCTCCAAAGGTACTTGTTGGGTTGGCGTATTTCGAGATCAGGATTTGTCACTCCGATTGTCAGAGAGGTATCTCTGGGTCCACTCAATAATGCACATCACTTAAGCCTTGCAAGCATTGCAACTAATGAGTTAGTTGCGGGATGATGTATTACGTAACGAGTAAAGAGACTTGCCGGTAACAAGATTAAACTAGGTATTGAGATACCGACGATCGAATCTCGGGCAAGTAACATACCGATGACAAAGGGAACAACGTGTTTTGTTATGCGGTCTGACCGATAAAGATCTTCGTAGAATATGTGGGAGCCAATATGAGCATCCAGGTTCCGCTATAGGTTATTGACCAGAGACGTGTCTCGATCATGTCTCCATAGTTCTCGAACCCGTAGGATCCGCACGCTTAAAGTTTGATGACGGTTATATTATGAGTTTATGTGTTTTGATGTACCGAAGGTAGTTTGGAGTCCCGGATGTGATCACGGACATGACGAGGAGTCTCGAAATGGTCGAGACATGAAGATTGATATATTGGACGACTATATTCGGACACGGAATGGTTTCGGGGTTATCGGATATATACTTAGGAGTACTGGGTTACCGGAACCCCGGGGTTTAATGGGCCTACATGGTCCTTAGTGGAGAAGAGGAGGGCGGCCGGGGAAGGCCGCACGACCCTCCCCTCTAGTCCGAATTGGACAAGGAGGCGGCGGCGCCTTTCCTTCTTCTCCTCCTCCTCCTCCTTCCCCCTTCTCCTAATCCAACAAGGAAGGGAGGGAGTCCTACTCCCGGTGGGAGTAGGACTCCTCCTGGCGCGCCTCCTCCTGGCCGGCCGCCTCTCCCCCTTGCTCCTTTATATACGGGGGCAGGGGGACACCCCATAGACACAACAATTGATCACTGTTCTCTCAGCCGTGTGCGGTGCCCCCCTCCACCATAATCCACCTCGATAATATCATAGCGGTGCTTAGGCGAAGCCCTGCGTCGGTAGAACATCATCATCGTCACCACGCTGTCATGCTGATGGAACTCTCCCTCAAAGCTCGGCTGGATCGGAGTTCGAGGGACGTCATCGAGCTGAGCGTGTGTGCTGAACTTCGGAGGTGCGTCGTTAAATCACTTGATCGGTCGGACCGTGGAGACATACGACTACATCAACCGGATTGTTCTAACGCTTCCGCTATCGGTCTACGAGGGTACGTGGACAACACTCTCCCCTCTCGGATCTATGCATCACCATGATCTTGCGTGTGCGTAGGAATTTTTTTGAAATTACTACGTTCCCCAACAATAAGATGATCCCTCACTAAATTTCAAGGTATAAGTGTTCTCCCTGAGTATGCACCGTTACTCTGATTTGTCGTCTTTGAGACAAAGACGTGATGATCGGGTGTGATAAGCTCTACGTTCACATACAACGGGCGCAAGCTAGTTTTGCACATGCAGAATACTCAGGTTAAACTTGACGAGCCTAGCATATGCAGATATGGCCTCGGAACACTGAGACCGAAAGGTCGAGCATGAGTCATATAGTAGATATGATCAACATAGTGGTGTTCACCGTTGAAAACTACTCCATCTCACGTGATGATCGGACATGGTTTAGTTGATATGGATTACATGATCATTTAGATGACTAGAGGGATGTCTATCTAAGTGGGAGTTCTTAAGTAATATGATTAGTTGAACTTTAACTTATCATGAACTTAGTCTTGATAGTATTTTCAAATTATGTTGTAGATCAATAGCTCGCGATGTAGCTCCCCATTTATTTTTCATATGTTCCTAGAGAAAAATAAGTTGAAAGATGATAGTAGCAATTATGCGAACATGGTCCGTGATCTGAGGATTATCCTCATTACTGCACAGAAGAATTATGTCCTTGATGCACCGCTAGGTGACAGACCTATTGCAGAAGCATATGCAGACGTTATGAACGTTTGACAAAGCTTGGTATGATGACTACTTGATAGTTTAGTGCACCATCCTTTACGGCTTAGAACCGGGACTTCAAAAATGTTTTGAACACCACGGATCATATGAGATGTTCCAAGAGATGAAATTGGTATTTTAGTCTCATTCCCTTGTCGAGAGGTATGAGACCTCTGACAAGTACTTTGCCTACAAGATGGAGGAGAATAGCTCAACCGGTGAGCATGTGCTCAGAATGTCTGAGTACTACAATCACTTGAATCAAGTGGGAGTTAATCTTCCAGATAAGATAGTGACTGACAGAGTTCTCTAGTCACTATCACCAAGTTACTAGAACTTCATGATGAACTATAATATGCAAGGGATAATGAAATGATTCCCAAGCTCTTCGCGATGCTGAAATCAGCGAAGGTAGAAATCAAGAAAAAACATCAAGTGTTGCTGGTTGACAAGACCACTAGTTTCAAGTAAAAGGGCAAGGGAAAGAAAGGGAACTACAAGAAGAATGGCAAGCAAAGTTGCCACTCCCATGAAGAAGCCCAAAGCTAGGCCTAAGCCTGAAGCTGAGTGCTTCTCTTTGCAAAGGGATGGTCCTTTGGGCGGAACTACCCCAAATACTTGGCGGATAAGAAGGATGGCAAAGTGAACAAAAGTATATTTGATATACATGTTATTGATGTGTACTTTACTAGTGTTCATAGTAACCCCAAGGTATTTGATACCGGTTCAGTTGCTAGGATTAGTAACTCAAAACAGGAGTTGCAAAATGAACAGAGACTAGTTAAAGGGCAAGGTGACGATGTGTGTTGGAAATGATTCCAAGGTTGATAAGATCACCATCGCACACTCCTTTTACCTTCGGGATTAGAGTTGAACCTAAAATAAATTTTATTTGGTGTTTGCATTGAGCATGAATATGATTGGATCATGTTTATTGCAATACGATTATTCATTTAAGTCAAAGAATCATTGTTGTTCTGTTTACATGAACAAAACCTTCTATGGTCATACACTTAATATAAATGGTTTATCGAATCTCGATCGTAGTGATACACATATTCATAATATTGATGCCAAAAGATGCAAAGTTGATAATGATAGTGCAACATACTTGTGGCACTGCCATTTATGTCATATTGGTGTAAAGCACATGAAGAAACTCCATGTGGATGGACTTTCGGAATCACTTGATTATGAATCATTTGATGCTTGTGAACCATGCCTCATGGGCAAGATGACTAAAACTCCGTTCCCCGAAACAATGGAACGAGCCACTGACTTACTGGAAATAATACATACCGACGCATGCAGTCCGATGAGTGTTGAGGCTCGCGACGGGTACCGTTATTTTCTAACCTTCACAGATGATTTGAGCAGATATGGGTATATCTACTTAATGAAACACAAGTCTGAAACATTTGAAAAAGTTCAAAGGATTTCAGAGTGAAGTGGAGAATCATTGTAACAAGAAAATAAAGTTTCTATGATCTGATTGCAGAGGCGAATATTTGAGATACGAGTTTGGCATTCATTTAAAACAATGTGGAATAGTCTCACAACTCACGCCACCTGGAACACCACAGCGTAATGGTGTGTCCGAACGTCGTAACCATATTTTATTAGATATGGTGCAATCTATGATGTTTCTTACCGATTTACCGCCATCATTTCGGGGTTACGCATTAGAGATAGCTGCATTCATGTTAAATAGGGCACCATCTAAATCCATTTGAGATGACACCGTATGAACTGTGGTTTGGCAAGAAACCTAAGTTGTCGTTTCTTAAAGTTTGGGGTTGCGATGCTTATGTGAAAAAGCATCAACCTGATAAGCTCGAACCCAAATCGGAGAAATGTGTCTTCATAAGATACCCAAAGGAGACTGTTGAGTACACCTTCTATCACAGATCCGAAGGCAAGATATTCGTTGCTAAGAATGGATCCTTTCTAGAGAAGGAGTTTCTCTCGAAAGAAGTGAGTGGGAGGAAAGTAGAACTTGATGAGGTAATTGTACCTTCTCCCGAATTGGAAAGTAGTTCACCACAGAAATCAGTTCCAGTGATTCCTACACCAATCAGTGAGGAAGCTAATGATGATGATTATGAAACTTCAGATCAAGTTACTACCGAACCTCGTAGGTCAACTAGAGTACAATCTGCACCAGAGTGGTACGGTAATCCTGTTCTGGAGGTCATGTTAGTTGACCATGACGAACCTACGAACTATGAGGAAGCGATGATGAGCCCAAATTCCGCGAAATGGCTTGAGGCCATGAAATCTGAGATGGGGTCCATGTATGAGAACAAAGTGTGGACTTTGGTTGACTTACCCGATGATCGGCAAGCCATAGATAATAAATGGATCTTCAAGAAGAAGACTGACACTGACGATAATGTTACTATCTACAAAGCTCGACTTGTTGCGAAAGGTTTTTGACAAGTTCAAGGACTTGACTACAATGAGACCTTCTCACCCGTAGCGATGCTTAAGTCTGTCCAAATCATGTTAGCAATTGCCGCATTTTATGAAATCTGGCAAATGGATGTCAAAAATGCATTCCTTAATGGATTTATTAAAGAAGAGTTGTATATGATGCAACTAGAAGGTTTTCTCAATCCTAAAGGTGCTAACAAAGTGTGCAAAGCTCCAGCGGTCCATCTATGGACTGGTGCAAGCATCTCGGAGTTGGAATATACGCTTTGATGAGTTGATCAAAGAATATAGTTTTATACAGACTTGTGGTAAAGCCTGTATTTACAAGAAAGTGAGTGGGAGCACTACAACCTTTCTGATAATTATATGTGAATGACATATTGTTGATCAGAAATGATGTAGAATTTTCTGGAAAGCATAAAGGAGTTTTTGAAAGGAGTTTTTCAAAGAAATACCTCGGTGAAGCTACTTACATATTGGGCATCAAGATCTATAGAGATAGATCAAGACGCTTGATAAGACTTTCGATAAGTACATACCTTGATAAGATTTTGAAGGAGTTCAAAATGGATTAGTCAAAGAAGGAGTTCTTGCCTGAGTTGTAAGGTATGAAGTTGAGTAAGACTCAAAACCCGACCACGGCAGAAGATAGAGAGAGAATGAAAGTCATTCCCTATTCGTCGGCCATAGGTTCTATAACGTATGCCATGTCAGTACTGCACCTATTGTATACCCTGCCCTGAGTTTGGCAAGGGAGTACAATAGTAATCTAGGAGTAGATCACTGGACATTTGTCAAAATTATCCTTAGAGGACTAAGGAAATATTTCTCGGTTATGGAGGTGATAAAGAGTTCGTCGTAAAGAGTTATGTCGATGCAAGCTTTGACACCCGATTTAGATGACTCTGAGTCTCGATCTGGATACACATTGAAAGTGGGAGCATTTAGCTAGAGTAGCCCCGTGCAGAGCATTGTAGACATAGAAATTTGCAAAATACATACGGATCTGAGTGTAGCAGACCCGTTGACTAAACTTCTCTCACAAGCAGAACATGATCACACCTTAGTACTCTTTGGGTGGTAATCACATGGCGATGTGAACTAGATTATTGACTCTAGTTGTAACATCCCAAATTTTCAATTTGGAATGTTATACATTAAGTCATCATGCATTACATATTTTCTTGCATTTTTCCGATCCTAGAAATTTCACGCAACTCAAGGACCCTCGGAGAGAGTTGGAGATTTCGTTATTTTCATATTTGAGTTTTCTCAAATTTTGAAAATAGGATCATTTGATTTTTATTTATTTTATCTTCAATTATTTCTACTATCAAAATATGAGAGAGGGAATAAAATGACTTTCCCAAAATAAAGAAATAATTAAGATTCAATAAAAAAATCAAATAAGATTTTTATTCCGGAGTTTTTCACTTTTTATTTGCCTTAGGAAAAAATGCGTGTTTTCAAAAATTGCATTTTAGGCCCCGTGTAAAAGTTCATTTTGTCCGACTCATTTTTAGGAGTCGGGAAAAATTTACTTTCTAAATTTTGGAGTTCGTTTAGATTTTATTTTATTCATTTTTCTGCATGCTATATATTTAAAAAAAATGCGCAGCGCCCCGCCTGGGCCAAAGTCCCAGCCGCCCTCCTCATGTGGCGCCCAGCGCCTTGGCCCGACTCAGGAGGACTCCTCCTCCTCCTCCTCTTGCTTGCCCCTCCCCAAGCCACCTCCCCCTTTAAATACCCAACACCCCCTCTCCTCCCAACCCGCAGCCGCCGCCGCCCCAGCGCGAGCCTGTACCGCAGCAGCCCGCCGCCCGCCGCCGCCACTTGCGCCGCCGCTTGCGCCACCGCCCGTGACGCTGCCGCCGCCGCTTAGCCGCCGCCTTAGCCGCCGCCGAGGAGCCCGCCTCGTCGAGGTAGCCGCGCCGCGCCACCCTCCCCTCGTTCGGTTTTTTTTTATAAAAACCGTTCCGGTTTTCTTTTTCCGTTGTTCGGTTTTTTTTTGAAACCCTAGATCGGTTTTTTTTTTCTTTTCGGTTTTGTTGTTTAGCGAGTATTCGCCGGACCGTTCATCTTAACGAACGTGATCACCGGTTATTCCCGGTTAATGAACGTCCGTTCGTTTAACCGTTCGTAGTTTCTCTTTTAATCGGATTTATTCCGCTATTTTTCTGATCACGATTTCAGATCCGATCTTCGTTCTAGTTTATCTTCCGCCGTTTATCGGAATCAGGTGATTCAAGCGCCTGGAGTTTCGTTTCGAAACCGTCGTTCCGACTAATCAACTTAAACAAGGTTTTGCTACCGTAAAATTTGACCTAGTTTCAACTTGCTAGAACCGAGCTGTTTTCTTCCGCCGGTTGTTTTCCGTTGTTTTGTTTGATTCGTTTTCTTTTGCAACCAGGGTTCTTAAGTTGAAATTTCTGGTCAGATCTTTTATTCGAGTTTTACTCGTGCATTAGATGAGTACTTATTGTATGCTTGTTGTTGTTTGCGATAGATCACCGGTCGCCGCTTGTTACTTGAATCTCTAGGTTTCATGGATCATCAGCAAGGCAAGTAACACTTGATCATACTTTTTCTACTACCCAGTTTTATGCATTAGATCTATTCCTCAAACACTTGCATGATTATGATCTAATTAAATTGTGGGATGGGAAGTAGATGAGGTAGTACCTATTACCTGTTTTATTATCAAACCTTTGGGAGTTACTTCTACGTTTGCTTATTATGCCATGCTATGCTAGTAGACGTGGATTGGGTGAGTGTATCCATGACAGATGTGAGGTTGTTATTTAATGGTTTATTTAAGGTGGCAACTTAAACACGCATATGGGTGGATTGAGGCACCTGGTTTCTATCAGGACTTGCCTGTATTTCTTCGGACCGCCACCCAGGCTCAAAGGGATCATAAGATCATTCATGCTAGTAACTTCAGTGTACAGCCACAAGCCATTATGGGCTCTGGCATAGTTGATTAAGTTGTGCGAACTCTTACGGGTAGACTAGCAGATGTAGGGGAAAGTAGGTGTACCGGTCTACCCTATGTAAGGTGCTAGCGCTTAGAAAGACTATGTCTCGGTCATCCGCTTCTCAAACATCATGTAGTGCGAGAAATCCAACGGAGGCGATCGAGTCTTGTGGAGAAAAGTGCATAAACCTCTGCAGAGTGTATAAACTAATCATGATTAGCCGTGTCCCCGGTTATGGACATCTTGAGTATCTAGTACTTGAATATCATGTGAATCTCAACATGTTACTCTAATTAATATTGTTGGGTTTTTAATGAGTACTTTTAATTGGGATTGAGGATGCCGTCAACCATTCTCAATGTTTAACAACCACCATGATAGTTAAACAAATTTATTCCTTTGCGATGAGGGAAAAAGCGGCTTTATGCAAAAGCTGTAATCAGAGAGCTTTTCCACCAGCCACATATGCATGTAGTACAGGCTTATCATTCATTATTCTCTATGTGTTACATTGCCGGCATATTCCATGTGTGACCCGTTTCAGCTGCAACTTTCATGTTGCGTAGACTTTTCGCATTTATTTGTAAGGTGCTTTAGGTCGTGGTTCTATACTCGGTGATGCCACCTGGAGTTGATGGACTCACTTATCTTCCAAGTCTTCCATTATTATCGTTATTAGATGGCCTTAAGCCATATTTATTGTAATAAGTCCTCTTTTGGGGCAACGATGTAATAAGTGTGTGATTGCTACTCGTTATAAATCCTTGAAATCTTGTGTGGTGTCGGCATTCTGATCCAGGATGACGCCTTTGAGCACGAGACTTGATCCATTCGGGTCGGGTCGCTACAGAGATGGTATCAGAGCACACGCTGATTGTAGGACACGACCACTAAGTTAAAGCCATAGATCACTACTCTCTCCACATTTTCTAACTCCTCATCTTTTCTACTCTTTTAGGATGAAGAACGCGAAGATCAAGTACGCCCAACCAGATGAAGGCACACCTTTTGGATTTCACTTGAAGGAAGTCACCAAGTACCTGAACATTGGACTACCAAGCTTCACCGGGACTTTCAACACCACTCTGCCTGAAGAAGAGCGCTGGAAGATTCAAGCTCACGTTCCGCGAAGGACATTCGTCCCAATCACCAAGCCTATAGATTGTGTTTTCAGTGCACCAACCTGGAGTTTGGGAAAGAGCATGGCAGCTCATATCACCATGGGATGCATTGGAGAAGTTTACCAAGAAGACCTCAAGGACACCATCTATCAGAGTTGCGGACGCCGAGATGAACAATGGGAGATAGTCAGCACCAAGAAGGATAGATCCATTGCAGCTTTCATCCAGGAGTTAAACCCGCACATTCGACGCCAGGAGAACCAGATGTGCAATGATATGATCGAATTGAAGGATGCGAAGGGAAGGATCATCAAACTTGAAGAAGAACTATAGTCTACACGTAAGGACTACATGGACGAGATCGTAGCTGTAGCAAGGCACAATAGCGATCTTAAGTATGAGATTGAAGAACTCAAGAATAAATTAGCACTCAAGAATGAAGACAAGTACGTCGGCTGTCCGAGCAACTACATCATCATCGACGACACCGATTCGGATCCAAGTGAACCCGACTTTGAAGACGGTCGGAGCGGACATCATGGAGTCTTCCACCGGTTCAAATTAATAGATGACCCCCACATATTAGTAGTATTCCCTCCATGTAACATTTTAGTTCAAGCACTTTTGCGATAGTTAGACCGTTGTAAGCCCTTTGTTTGAATTGAATGAAGTGATTTTGTGTGCATTTGCTCATATACATTTGGGTAGTGTTTCTCCTTAGACCTCACTCTATTCTTAATTTCTCGTCTTTTCTAAACCCATCGATGCCTCCAAGACGCGACCACAGGTTTGTTTTCCGCCAGAGATCACCCAGTTGATTCAGCGTAACACTTTGATCCAAACACTGGTACAGAACCAAGGCAACAACAACAACAACAACAACAACCCACCGCCACCACCACCTGCGGATCACTTGACTCGTTTCTTAAGGCTGAACCCGCCGGTGTTTTCCAGTAGCACCGAGCCGATAGTAGCAGATGATTGGCTCCGTAAGGTAGGGAGGAGTTGACCACTGCAGGATGTCTGAGATGGAGAGAAGGTGAAGTTTGCTGCACATCAGCTTGAAGGACCCGCAAAGACATGGTGGGAGAATTTTACAGCCACTTACCGTGTAGACACTGCCACATGGGATCGATTTGACAAAGCTTTCCGCCTTGCCCATGTCTCGGCAGGAGCTATGGCCATGAAGAAGCGTGAGTTTCGCAATTTACGCCAAGGAGGAAGGACTGTTGGCGAGATGTGGATGATTTTAGTAAGTTAGCACGTTATGCCCCGGATGACGTTACTACAGATGCAGCTAAGCGGTGAGAAGTTTAGGAAGGACTGAATGATGAGTTAAGCATGCGATTGATGGTAGCAAGTTTTAATAACTACCGAGAGTTGGTAGACCGTGCCCTCATGATTGAAGGAAAGCAACAAAGAAATTGAAAATCGCAAGAGGAAGTATGGGGGAAGTATAACTCGGGCCCAATGAAGCCCGTTATACCCCTAAACAGGAGTTCGGGCCAAAGATACCCATGGAGGAGGTAGTTCGCACAACCATAATGGCACCAAGAATGGGAACGGGAATGGAGGAAGCAACGGACAAAACCGCACTAACCCGTCAACACCATCCAAGGTAGACCTGAGCCACATAACTTGCTTTAAGTGCCGCAAGACTGGGCATTATGCAAACGAGTGTCCAGAAGGCCAAGGTGGAAGTGGAAGCTCTGGAAAGAAGCCAAACCCTTTCAACCGGGGACAGGTGAACCACATTGATGTGGAGGAGGTTGAAGATCAGCCCGATGCAAGATGTCGGTAAGTTTTTTGGTTAAGTCATTTACTGCACTAGTTCTTTTCGATACCGTGCAACGCATTCATACATATCAAGGGATTTGTAGAAAAGTATAGCCTGCCTACTCAGATTCTTAAAACCCCTATGCTAGTAAGCTCACCAGAGCGGAGTATATGGCCGCATAAGGATGTTTTCAAGTACCCTTAAGTATAGGAAGGCATGTGTTCCGACGGATTTGATCATTTTGGAATCCCAAGGATTGGAGGTGATTCTCGTATGGATTGGTGTCGATGTATGGGGAAACATCGATTGTGCTAGTAAGACGATTTTGCTCACAACACCGTAAGGAAGAAGGATTAGGTATGTATCGCGACATGGACCAAATAGGAATCAAGTAAATTCCTTATCGGGAGTTGTGCAGGAAGAGGTGCCAAGTGAAGGATTTCCTGATGTATTTCACGAGGAATTGCCAGAATGCCACCGGATAGAGACATTGAGTTTTGATTGAGCTTTTGCAGTGCACGGGCCCAATATCGAAGCGACCATACGGGATGCCCGCATGTGATTTGGCGGAAATCAAGAAGCAGATTAAGGAGCTATTGGATAAAGGTTATATACGCCCAAGTTCTTCACCTTGGGGATCACCCGTACTTTTAGTAGAGAAGAAGGACGGATCGTTAAGGATGGTTGTTGACTATCGTGGTTTAAATGAAGTAACAATCAAGAACAAGTACCCACTACCAATGATAAATGATCTGTTTGATCGCTTGCAAGGAGCTAAAGTGTTTTCCAAGATCGATTTGCGATCGTGGTACCATCGATTGAAGATTCGAGAGCGGGACATACCTAAGACAAGCATTTACCACGAGATATGGATTGTATGAATATACCGTTATGTCATTTGGACTGACTAACGCTTTTGCCTATTTCATGAACCCGATGAACAAAGTGTTTATGGAGTTTTTGGATAAGTTCGTGGTGTTCATAGATGATATTTTGGTTTTCTCGAAGAATGAAGAAGAACATAAGGAACATTTGCGATTGGTTTTGGAGAAACTAAGGGAACATCAGCTATATGCCAAGTTCAGCAAATGTGAGTTTTGGCTAAAGGAAATTGGATTTCTTGGACATGTTATATCCGGAGAAGGGATAGCAGTTGACCCCACAAAGGTTGAGACCGTAACCAAATGGGAAGCACCAACGACAGTTGGAGAGATCCGGAGTTTCCTTGGACTCGCAGGATACTACCGAAGATTCATTGAGAATTTCTCAAGGATTGCAAAGCCTATGACGGAATTGCTGAAAGAGGATACCAAGTTCATACGGACTGAGGATTGTGAGGCAAGTTTTCAGGAGTTGAAGAAAAGATTGGTTACCTCACCAGTGTTAATTTTGCTAAATCAGACCAAGGATTATGAGGTGTTTTGCGACGCTTCTCATCGAGGACTTGGAGCAGTGCTTATGGAGGAAGGAAGAGTTGTTTCGTATGCTTCACGACAGCTTAAGCCTCATGAGTTGAATTATGCCACCCATGATTTGGAGTTAGCAGCCGTTGTGCATGCATTGAAGACACGGAGACATTTTCTCATTGGAAATCATTGTGAGGTGTACACGGATCACAAGAGTTTGAAGTACATCTTCACGTAGAAGGAATTAAATCTCGCATGAGAGGAGATGGTTGGAGCTTATTAAGGATTATGATATGAGATTGCATTATCACCCGGGAAGGCTAACGTTGTAGCAGCGCATTGAGCCGTAAGAGCCACGCCAATACACTAATGATGGGAGGAATACCCAAGGAGTTAACCGAGGACCTTCGAGAGCTTTGTTTGGAAATAGTTACGAGAGGCTATGTAGCAGCATTGGAGATTCAGTCTCGTTGATGGACAAAATCGGAGAAGCTCAAAAGGCGGAATAAGGAAGTTGCCTCTATAAAGGAGAAAATGAGCGAAGGAAAAGCTAAGGGATTTCGTGAGGATGAACACGATACCACATAGTTTGAGGACCGTGTTTATGTGCCAAATGACCCGGAGATCGTGAAGTTGATTACGCAAGAGGCACATGATTCGCCCTACTCGATTCACCCAGGAAATACCAAGATGTATTTAGATTTGAAGGAAAGCGCTACGGTGGACCGGAATGAAGAAGGATATTGCGAGTATGTAGCGAGTTTGTGATGTATGTCAAAGGGTGAAGGCGAGAACATCGAAGCGGCCAGGATTGTTGCAACCATTGCCGATACCGAATGGAAGTGGGATAAACTAGGCATGGATTTCATCACAGGTTTGCCAAAGACTCGTTCGTGCTATGACTCGATTTGGGTTATAGTCGACCGGCTGACGAAGGTAGCTCATTTCATTCCAAATCAAGACTACCTATAGCGGTGCTAAGTTGGCAAAGATATACATGACCAGAATTGTGTGTTTACACAGAGTTCCGAGGAGTATCGTGTCGGATAGAGGAACCCAATTCACCTCAAAGTTTTGGAATCGGTTACGCGAAACATTGGGAACCAGGCTGGAATTGATCTGACTTTCCACCCACAGACCGATGGACAGACTGAGAGAGTCAATCAGATTTTGGAAGATATGCTCAGAGCTTGTGCACTAGATTATGGATCTAGTTGGGATGATAACTTGCCGTATGCAGAGTTTCCTTATAACAACAGTTACCAAACCAGCTTGAAGATGGCACCTTTCGAGGCTTTGTACGGAAGGAGGTGCAGACACCGTTATCATGGGGACGAAGTCGAGACCGTCGATTGTTTGGACCAGATTTGATTAAGGAGTCCGAGCAGAAGGTTAAGTTGATTCGCGATAGGCTCAAGGTAGCCCAGTCCGAACGAGAAAAGCTATGCGGATTCAAAATGCAAGGCGATAGAATATGAAGTTGGAGACAAAGTTTATCTTAGAGTATCCCCACTTCGAGGAGTTAAGCGTTTTGGAGTTAAAGGAAAATTGGCACCACGTTTCGTTGGACCGTATAGCATCTTGCAACGCATGGGAGAAGTTGCTTATAAGCTGGAATTGCCAGAGGGACTGTCAGGAGTTCATGATGTATTCCATGTTTCTCAGCTGAAGAAATGTCACTCCGAGATAGCAGAGATACCGTTAAGAGATACAAAGGCCACTTGAAGCGATTCGGTTGAAGGATGATTTGACATATGAGGAGAAACCAGTCAAGATTCTCGATTATACCAAAGCAGAGTTACTCGCGGCAAGGTTATCAAGTTTTGCAAGGTTCAATTGGAGCCACCACTGCGAGGATGAAGCCACCGGGAAAGAGAAGAAGATTTGCTCAAGGACCACCTCACCTATTTTCTAGCCAACCTGAATCTCGAGGGCTTAGATTCATCTTAAGGGGTAGGTTTGTAACATCCCAAATTTTCAATTTGGAATGTTATACATTAAGTCATCATGCATTTCATATTTTCTTGCATTTTTCCGATCCTAGAAATTTCACGCAACTCAAGGACCCTCGGAGAGTTGGAGATTTCGTTATTTTCATATTTGAGTTTTCTCAAATTTTGAAAATAGGATCATTTGATTTTTATTTATTTTATCTTCAATTATTTCTACTATCAAAATATGAGAGAGGGAATAAAATGACTTTCCCAAAATAAAGAAATAATGAAGATTCGATAAAAAAATCAAATAAGATTTTTATTTCGGAGTTTTTCACTTTTTATTTGCCTTAGGGAAAAATGCGTGTTTTCAAAAACTGCATTTTAGGCCCCGTGTAAAAGTTCATTTTGTCCGACTCATTTTTAGGAGTCGGGAAAAATTTTCTTTGTAAATTTTGGAGTTCGTTTAGATTTTATTTTATTCGTTTTCTGCACGCTATATATTTAAAAAATCATGGCGCCCACTTTGGGCCAAAGGCCCACCGCCTCCTGGCCAAAGACTGCCGCCGGCCGACTCCGAGGAGGACTCCTCCTCCTCCTCCTTGCTTGCCCCTCCCCAAGCCACCTCCCCCTTTAAATACCCAACCCCCCTCTCCTCCCAACCCGCATGCCGCCGCCCCAAGCGGCCGGCTGAACACATCACAGCCGCGCCGCCGCCACTTGCCGACGCCGCCTTGCGCCGCCACCGCCGCCCGTGGCCCGTCGACCTGCCGCCGCCTAGCCGCCGCCCCACCGGAGCCCCGCCTCGTCGAGGTAGCCGCGCCGCGCCACCCTCCCCTCGTTCGGTTTTTTTATAAAAACCGTTCCGGTTTTCTTTTTCCGTTGTTCGGTTTTTTTTGAAACCCTAGATCGGTTTTTTTTTCTTTTCGGTTTTGTTGTTTAGCGAGTATTCGCCGGACCGTTCATCTTAACGAACGTGATCACCGGTTATTCCCGGTTAATGAACGTCCGTTCGTTTAACCGTTCGTAGTTTCTCTTTTAATCGGATTTATTCCGCTATTTTTCTGATCACGATTTCAGATCCGATCTCTGTTCTAGTTTATCTTCCCGCTCGTTTATCGGAATCAGGTGATTCAAGCGCCTGGAGTTTCGTTTCGAAACCGTCGTTCCGACTAATCAACTTAAACAAGGTTTTGCTACCGTAAAATTTGACCTAGTTTCAACTTGCTAGAACCGAGCTGTTTTCTTCCGCCGGTTGTTTTCCGTTGTTTTGTTTGATTCGCTTCTTTTGCAACCAGGGTTCTTAAGTTGAAATTTCTGGTCAGATCTTTTATTCGAGTTTTACTCGTGCATTAGATGAGTACTTATTGTATGCTTGTTGTTGTCTGCGATAGATCACCCGGAGTGCGCCGCTTGTTACTTCGAATCTCTAGGTTTCGCGGATCATCGCCAAGGCAAGTAACACTTGATCATACTTTTCTACTACCCGGTTTATGCATTAGATCTATTCCTCAAACACTTGCATGATTATGATCTAATTAAATTGTGGGATGGGAAGTAGATGAGGTAGTACCTATTACCTGTTTTATTATCAAACCTTTGGGAGTTACTTCTCGTTTGCTTATTATGCCATGCTATGCTAGTAGACGTGGATTGGGTGAGTGTATCCATGATGTATGTGAGGTTGTTATTTAATGGTTTATTTAAGGTGGCAACTTAAACACACATATGGGTGGATTGAGGCACCTGGTTTCTATCAGGACTTGCCTGTATTTCTTCGGACCGCCACCCAGGCTCAAAGGGATCATAAGATCATTCATGCTAGTAACTTCCATGTACAGCCACAAGCCATTATGGGCTCTGGCATAGTTGATTAAGTTGTGCGAACTCTTACGGGTAGACTAGCAGATGTAGGGGAAAGTAGGTGTACCGGTCTACCCTATGTAAGGTGCTAAGCGCTTAGAAAGACTATGTCTCGGTCATCCGCTTCTCAAACATCATGTAGTGCGAGAAATCCAACGGAGGCGATCGAGTCTTGTGGGGAAAAGTCATAAACCTCTGCAGAGTGTATAAACTAATCATGATTAGCCGTGTCCCGGTTATGGACATCTTGAGTATCTAGTACTTGAATATCATGTGAATCTCAACATGTTACTCTAATTAATATTTTTGGGTTTTTAATGAGTACTTTTAATTGGGATTGAGGATGTCATCAACCATTCTCAATGTTTAACAACCACCATGATAGTTAAACAAATTTATTCCTTTGCGATGAGGAAAAACTGGCTTTATGCAAAACTGTAATCAGAGAGCTTTTCCACCAGCCACATATGCATGTAGTACATGCTTATCATTCATTATTCTCTATGTGTTACATTGCCGGCATATTCCATGTGTCTTGACCCGTTTTTTGCAACTTTCATGTTGCGAACTTTTCGCATTTACAGTAAGGTGCTTTAGGTCGTGGTTCTATACTCAGTGATGCCGCTGGAGTTGATGGACTCACTTATCTTCCAAGTCTTCCGCTGTTATCGTTATTAGATGGCCTTAAGCCATATTTATTGTAATAAGTCCTCTTTTGGGGCAACGATGTAATAAGTGTGTGATTGCTACTCTGTTATAAATCCTTCGAAGTACTGTGTGGTGTCAGCATTATTGATCCAGGGATGACGCCTGAGCACAGAGACTTGATCCATTCGGGTCGGGTCGCTACACTAGTAAACCCTTTGGGTATTGGTCACATGGCGATGTGAACCATAGAGTGTTAAATCACATGACAATGTGAACTATTGGTGTTAAATCACATGGCGATGTGAACTAGTTTATTGACTCTAGTGCAAGTGGGAGACTGAAGGAAATATGCCCTAGAGGCAATAATAAAGTTGTTATTTTATATTTCCTTATATCATGATAAATGTTTATTATTCATGCTAGAATTGTATTAACCAGAAACTTGATACATGTGTGAATACATAGACAAAACAAAGTGTCCCTAGTATACCTCTACTTGACTAGCTCGTTAATCGAAGATGGTTAAGTTTCCTGACCA
The DNA here is from genome assembly GCA_021605145.1 of Aegilops bicornis. Classification (NCBI taxonomy): domain Eukaryota; kingdom Viridiplantae; phylum Streptophyta; class Magnoliopsida; order Poales; family Poaceae; genus Aegilops; species Aegilops bicornis. The sequence goes on along the minus strand of CM038675.1, from coordinate 380,774,695 downwards.
TAGACATGTGTTGTCATTTGATGAACGGGATCACATCATTAGGAGAATGATGTGATGGACATGACCCATTCGTTAGCTTAGCATATTGATCATTAAGTTTTATTGCTATTGCTTTCTTCATGACTTATACATGTTCCTTTGACTGTGAGATTATGCAACTCCCGGATACCGGAGGAACACCTTGTGTGCTATCAAATGTCACAATGTAACTGGGTGACTATAAAGATGCTCTACAGGTGTCTTCGAAGGTGTTTGTTGAGTTGGCAAAGATCGAGATTAGGATTTGTCACTCCGTGTATCGGAGAGGTATCTCCAGGCCCTCTCGGTAATGCACATCACTATAAGCCTTGCAAGCATTGTGACTAATGAGTTAGTTGCGGGATGATGCATTACGGAACGAGTAAAGAGACTTGCTGGTAATGAGATTGAACTAGGTATGATGATTGATACGTCTCCGTCGTATCTATAATTTTTGATTGTTCCATGTCAATATTCTACAACTTTCATATACTTTTGGCAACTTTTTATACTATTTTTGGGACTAACATATTGATCCAAAGGCTCAAAGGCTGCCTCGCTTGTTGCATGTTTTTTGCTTGGCAGAAAATCCATATCAAACGGAGTCCAAACGGGATAAAAACTGACGGAGATTTTTTTTGGAATATTTGTGATTTTTTGGAAGAATCAACGCGATACGATGCCCGAGGGGGCCACAAGGCAGGGGGGCGTGCCCTGGACCCTCATGGCCACCCCTTAAGTCGGTTGGAGCCCTTCTTTCACCACAAGAAAGCTAATTTCCGGATAGAGATCGTGTCCAAAATTCAGCCCAATCGGAGTTACGGATCTCCGGTTATAAAAGAAACGGTGAAAGGGCAGAATCGAGAGCGCAGAAACATAGAGAGACAGAGAGACAAATCCAATCTCGTAGGGGCTCTCGCCTCTCCCACGCCATGGAGACCATGGACCAGAGGGGAAACCCTTCTCCCATCTAGGGATAAGGTCAAGGAAGAAGAAGGAGGAGGGGGGCTCTCTCCCCCTCTCTCCCGGTGGCGCCGGAACGCCGCCGGGGCCATCATCATCACCGCAATCTACACCAACACCTCCGCCATCTCCACCAACATCTCCATAACCTTCCCCCCTCTATTTACAGCGGTCCACTCTCCCGCAACCCGCTGTACCCTCTACTTGAACATGGTGATTTATGCTTCATATTATTATCCAATGATGTGTTGCCATCCTATGATGTCTGAGTAGATTTTTGTTGTCCTATCGGTAATTGATGAATTGCTATGATTTGTTTAATTTGCTTGTGGTTATGTTGCTGTCCTTTGGTGCCCATCATATGAGCGCGCGCATGGATCACACCATAGGGTTAGTTGTATGTTGATAGGACTATGTATTGGAGGTCAAGAGTGACAGAAGCTTCAACCTAGCATAGAAATTGATGCATACGGGATTGAAGGGGACCAATATATCTTGATGTTATGGTTGGGTTTTACCTTAATGAATGTTAGTAGTTGCGGATGCTTGCTAATAGTTCCAATCATAAGTGCATAGAATTCCAAGTCAGGGATGACATGCTAGCCGTGGCCTCTCCCACACAAAACTTGCTATCGGTCTAGTAAAGTAGTCAATTGCTTAGGGACAATTTCGCAACTCCTACCACCACTTTTCCACACTCGCTATACTAATTTTATTGCTTCTTTACCTAAACAGCCCCTACTTTTTATTTACGCGCTCTTTATTATCTTGCAAACCTATCCAACAACACCTACAAAGTACTTCTAGTTTCATACTTGTTCTAGGTAAAGCGAACGTTAAGCGTGCGTAGAGTTGTATCGGTGGTCGATAGAACTTGAGGGAATATTTGTTTTACCTTTAGCTCCTCGTTGGGTTCAACACTCTTACTTATCGAAAGAGGCTACAATTGATCCCATATACTTGTGGGTTATCAATGATATCGACGATCGAATCTCGGGCAAGTAACATACCGATGACAAAGGGAACAACGTATGTTGTTATGCGGTTTGACCGATAAAGATCTTCGTATAATATGTAGGAGCCAATATGAGCATCCAGGTTCCGCTATTGGTTATTGACCGGAGATGTGTCTCGGTCATGTCTACATAGTTCTCGAACCCGTAGGGTCGGCACGCTTAACGTTTGACGATAATTTATATTATGAGTTATGTGATTTGATGTACCGAAGTTTGTTCGGAGTCCCGGATGAGACCATGGACATGACGAGGAGTCTCGAAATGGTCGAGACATAAAGATTGATATATTGGAAGGTTGTGTTTGGACACCGGAATGGTTTCAGAAAGGTTCAGACATTTTCAGAGTACCGGGTTACGGACCCCCACAGGGGAGTTAATGGGCCTTAATGGGCCCTAGTGGAGAGAGGAGGCAGCGGCCAGGTGGAGGTGCGCCCCCCCCCCCAAGCCCAAACCGAATTGGACTAGGGTTGGGGGGGCTTTCCTTCTCTCCTCCTCCTCCTTCCCTCCTTCTCCTAGTGGGAATAGGAAAGGGGGGGGGGGGCGAATCCTACTTGGACCGGGAGTCCAAGTAGGACTCCCCCCCATGCCCCCCCTATGGCCGGCCACCTCTCCTCCCCCTTTATATACGTGGGAGGGGGCACCCCAAAGGCACACCAAGTCTTCTCTTAGCCGTGTGCGGTGCCCCTCCTCCACAGTTACACACCTCGGTCATATCGTCATAGTGCTTAGGCGAAGCCCTGCGTCGGTAACTTCATCATCACCGTCGCCACGCCGACGTGCTGAAGAAACTCTCCCTCGGCCTCAACTGGATCAAGAGTACGAGGGACGTCATCGAGCTGAACGTGTGCTGAACACAGAGGTGCCGTACGTTCGGTGCTTGGATCGGTTGGATCGCGAAGACGTTCGACTACATCAACCGCATTACTAAATGCTTTCGCTTTCGGTCTACGAGGATACGTGGACACACTCTCCCCGCTCGTTTCTATGCTTCTCCTAGATAGATCTTGCGTGATCGTAGGATTTTTTTTTTGAAATACTACGTTCCCCAACAATGCCCGGCCTCGGAAGATCAACACGCCGCAGCCCCACCTAGGCTGTGAGAGAGGTCGACACGCCGGTCTAAATCCTATGCACGCAGGGTGCAGGCCCATCGCCCATTGCACACGCGTGCCACGTTGCGTCTGTGGCCGGAAGTAGACCTAGCCCCTTAATACAAGCGCAGCTTACGGCCCAATCTGCGCTGCCGCTTAGTCGCCGACGTCAAGAAGGCTTCGGGATACCACGGCGTCGAGTGCCCATAACTGTTCCCAGCGTAGTTGGTTAGTGCGTATAGGCGGTGGCGGAACTACGATCAAATGCCAAGATCTCGTTAAGCGTGTCAATTGAAGTATCCATGACGCCGACCAGGCAGGCCCACCTCTCACCTAGGTGGTCTCAACCTGCCCTGTCGCTCCGCCACAAAGTAACAATCGGGGGCCGTCGGGAACCCAGGCCCACCTCTACCGGGATGGAGCCACCTGTCCTTTCAGCCCCCACATGGGAATCACTTGCGGGTACTCTACGAGCCGACCCGACTTTAGTCACCACGTGTATCATATAATGTATACAAGTATATACCCGTGATCACCTCCCGAGTGATCACGGCCCGGTAGTATAGCATGGCAGACGAACAAGAATGTAGGGCCACTGATGGAATACTAGCATCCTATACTAAGCATTTAGGATTGCAGGTAAGGGTAACAACTATAGCAACAATGAAAGGCTATGCAGCAGAATAGGATTAACCGAAAGCAGTAACATGCTACACTACTCTAATGCAAGCAGTAGAGAGAAGGAATAGGCGATATCTAGTGATCAAGGGGGGCTTGCCTGGAAGCTCAGCCGAGAAGGAGGGGTCGTCAACACCGTAATCGTACTGGGTAGCAGCGGCGTCGGTCTCGGTGTCTAATGAGAGAAGAGGGAAGAAACAATAAATATAATGCAAACATATGCATGACGATTAACATATTTAGAAAGGATTTAATCATTTTCCAGAATTAACATATTTAATTTAAATCAAAAATAGGTTTACTGCATCAGCATGACGTCAGCAGTCAACAAAGGTGTTGACTGGGTCGCTAAGTGTGGGGTCCGCTTGTCATTGACTGTTTAACTAACTAACAGTTAATTAGGTTAATTAATCATAATTAATTAAGTTAATTAATTTACTTAACTAATTAACAAATTAATTAATTAAATTTTATTATTATTATTTAATCTCTTTTTTTGTAAACGTTCCAGGTGCGTGGGCCCCCATGCCAGTGGCCCAGAGGGGCCTTAGTGGGTTCGGAGGCGCGGCATAGCCGAGCAGGCATCATGGGCGCGCTCGACCGTGTGAGGCGAGGCGCGTGCGAGGCGTCGCCGGAGGTGGCCGCAAGCACGACGGAGCGAGGCAGCAGCGAGGTTGGGCCGGTGGAGCCGCGACGAGGCAGCGAGCTAGAGCAGGGGAAGCGACAGCGGCGTGGCTGCGGTGGGAAGCGCGAGTGGGGCACGCGTGAGGTGAGCACCGGCAGCCAGCGGCGTCGTGCGCGAGTGGAGGGGTTGCGAGTACGCGGAACGGCAAGGCCACAGCAGTACCGACGAGGAGGGGCAGCACAGACAGGTGTCGGGGCAGGGTTGCATGGTACGATAGTGGAACAACGGCAACGAAAGCAGAGGCGGCGGCGGACGGCCAATGTGAGGGGTCGGCGTGGGCGAAGCACAAGCACAAATAGGGAAGCGGGCGGCAGGATCGACGAGCTGTGAGCACGCCGAGCGGGCGGGATGGGGCGCAGGGAGGCAACCCAACATGGAAAGCTCGCGGCAACGGGCGGGCTGGCAATGGAGCCGACGGAGGCGCACGGCGGGCAAGTATGCGAGCGTGAGAGGGAGCGGCTATGGCGGGGCTTCGCCCGAGGGAGAGGGGAGGAAGCGGGGCTCACATCGAGCCTGTAGGGTACGGGGCAGTGGTGCTCGTGGTGGGGCACGGGGACGACGCGACGCAGGGGGTGGACGACGGCGATGGCGTCTAGCGAGGAGGAGTGGTCGAGGCGGCGAGGGGCGTCGGGTTCGTTCCCCTTCCCGATCCAGATCGGGATCAAGAGGTGGGGGAAGCAGACGAGGGGCAGACGGGGGAGCGAGGTCCGGCGAGGTGGTCCTCTAGGGGGTGGTGATGCGGCGTCGACGAGGTGGTCATGACAACATGGCGACGGGTCGGGTCGCCTGATCCCGATCGATCGAGAGAGAGGAGGAGTGAGTGGGGGTCGTGGGGGTTAGGGTTTCGGTGCCCGGGGGATAAGGGAGTGCGAGAGGGGCGGCTGGGCCTTTGCCCAGTTGGGCTGGCCAGCTGGGCCGCGGTTGGCCCAGTGGGTTCTTTGTTTTTCTTTTCTTTTGTTTTATTTCTTTCCTTTTATTTTATTTCTTTCCTTTTATTTATTTTCTTTTCTGTTTTATTTTAGTTACACTTTATTTTTAGTTTAGTAAAGTATAACAATAGCTCCAAAAATAGTGTTTCAAAATAACCCACCACCCTAAAAAGTTTGATCTCAAAATAAAATAGTTTATCATTTTATAAAATATCAAACACACTTATTTAATCGTTTCAACTACTGTTTTAATCATTTTAGAGTATTAAAACATTTTATAAAAGTGGGGTTTTTTCACCACAATTAACTTTGCATTACTTGGCACAACCCGGACATTTTAGTTTTAAAGTTTGAATTTTTTTGTTGTTTGCCTTTAATTCAATTTTAAATTTGAATCGGTTTTGAACTAACCCGAGATTAACTACAGTGACAGGGGTGACGTGGCATCATTAACAGGGAATTATTGTAGTCTAATTATCCGGGCGTCACAATCCTCGTAGAGGTCGTCGATAGGGCGATAACGCAAGAGCTCGCGTGCCATGAGCAACGCAGCCTGCGCGTTCTTGCCGACTTTCTGAGCATGAGACGGCAAGCGCCGAAATTCGGTGACGGAGTGGTGGTGCGCCCATCCCGCCGAGCAGGCTGCATCAACGAAACTTTGCTCGTGGGCAGCAGGGCGGCTGGCGGCGTTACATGAGCGGCGAGAACGGCGAGGAGCACCATCGCCTGCGGGCGCCGTCTGGGCGACGCGGGCGGCGAGGACGGCTCGGCGCTCATCACGAACTCGACGAGCATCAGCCATGAAGACGGCGAAACGGTGGCGAATCGACCGAAGGAAGAGAGGCTCCGACGCACCCCTACCTGGCGCGCCAAATGTCGGATTTCGGGCTCCGCAGACCCTTGATAGATTCGAACTCTGGGGTGCGTGCGAAGAACTCAACCTCCCGAATCTGCCTACTCGCCAATATCATGGCCTAGCTCAATGAACAGGAAAAAAAATAGGACACAACAATTTGCCCAGGTTCAGGGCACCTTGCGGTGTAAAACCCTACACCTGCTTTGTGGTGGATTAGCCTCGAGGGGCTGAGGATGAACTAGTACAATCGAAGAACAATCTCAGGAGGTGTGTTCTTGAGCTGGTGGGGGAGAGGATGATCTGAATGATCCATCCGCTTCTACAGTGGTGGCTAGGTCCTATTTATAGTGGCCTTGGTCCTCTTCCCCAAAAGGGAGGCGAGAAGTGATCCCACAACGACCAAATTCAAAAGGAAACAACTAGTACATCTTATCCTGACAAAAATAGTATTCGCCTGCAAAGCATGTGGTCGTGACACCGTGGGGGCTCGGCGATGACCTTCGTCCTGCCGTCCTGGCGGTCTTGGTCTTGTTGCATGGGAATGGAAACCTTTGGCTAATTCCTCGGGACTCCGCGCCTGCGCTTATCTCCTTAGCACCAAAGAGGAAACGGTTGTCCTACGCCCGCTGGCGCCCGCCTGGCCTTGGTCGTCATGGCTCACGTCATCCGAACCTCGCGAGGTGAGTCTTGCATAAAAATCTCCGCTCCTCGAGAGCCAACGTAGGGAGGCCGCTCCTGCCGGAGGCCTTGGTGTCATCCACTCGCGAGGCTTGCCCCCTCGTGAGGGTTTTGAGTCGGTGATGCTGAATGTGGCCGTATCAGGCTATTGATAGAGCCACGTCGTGGGCGCAGACAGGCAAGTCTGGATACCCCTTCCCAGAACGTCGACACGGCTGAAGAAGTTCCAACCCGTAAAATCAATTTAGCACGTACAACAAACTAGATCTAAGGATTTGAATTTTAGTGGATCTCCATGTCACCCTGCCACAACCTTGTCGTTGCCGTCCTAAAAAAACAGAAAAACTTGTCGTTGCTTTTGTCTCCACGGGAAGGGCAAACAAGTAACTTGCTAACATTAACTCTCAACTAAGGCAACGCAACAAGACGGAATAGACCCGCAACCGCTGCGCCCTCTTCCGGTCGATTCACGTTCACTGCGAGGGGGAGGAGGAGGAGGACGGCCAACCCCTGCGCGAGACGAGCCTCTACAAGGTACTCCCCTACCCCGCCTCGAAGCTCCCTGTCCGCCTCCACTTCGAGTTTGATCCCCCACCCCGAGATTTGATCCGATTCATATTTTGGTTTGATTGAAATCCTGTGTTAGTATTCCCCATCAATCTGGGTCAATCGAGGTTAGTTTCTGGGTGCCACGCGGTACCAAATTATACGATTCCTGTTTCGTGCCAATCTTTGTGCTGATTAGTGCTGTTGGGAATTAGGGCTTCTGCGGTGGCTAATTTCGGGAGGTAGAAGAGGGAGGAGGAGCCATGAACGGTGGTAGCAAGCAAACGCTGATATACAGCTTCGTGGCCAAGGGCTCCGTGGTGCTGGCCGAGCACACGGCCTTCTCCGGCAACTTCAGCACCATCGCCGTGCAGTGCCTCCAGAAGCTGCCCTCCAACAGCACCAGGTCCACCTACTCCTGCGATGGCCACACCTTCAACTTCCTCGTCGATAGTGGTTTCGGTATGCTCACGATTCCCTCTTTTGTTCGCTGCATCTGCAAGCCTGCTCGTGAAAAGCATATGCAGTGTCAGTGTCGCTCGAACCTGTTGAGTTGACTTCGGATGTGTGCAGTGTTTCTTGTGGTGGCTGAGGAGGCACTGGGAAGGAGCGTGCCGTTTGTGTTCCTAGAGAGGGTTAGGGAAGACTTCATGCAGCGGTATGGGTCCAGTATCGATGAGGAGGGACAACACCCGCTTGCTGATGACGCGGATGAGGATGATTTCCTGTTTGAAGACCGGTTTAGCATCGCCTACAATCTTGACCGGGAATTCGGGTATGGAATTGTTTGCTTGTTGGGTTATATATACTTTGGTGTTCTCGTTACCATGCAAGTGCTGCTTATCATTTTCTCTCTGTCCTGAGTTCAGGCCAAGGTTGAAGGATCACATGCAGTATTGTATTAATCATCCAGAGGAAATTAGCAAGCTCTCTAAGGTGAAATCACATCTTTCAGAGGTTAAAGGGATCATGATGGACAACATCGAGAAGGTATGCATTTAAACTAACATGTTCTATCCGGAGTGATGGTCTGTTGCACACACTTCCCTGTTGGGAAATTTAGTCTCAGTTATCTCAATTTCTAAATCTATTACACTATACACTGGAATTTTAATCTGTACTGTTTAAGTGGAATATAAAGCTAACTAGGGACTATCACATGTTCTTTTATGTACAGTTTGCTCTACAAGGGTGTGATATAAACGTGCTGTTTCTATATTTTAGCATTTTTAAGTACATTTTAGCATTTTTAAGTACATGGGTCTCATAAAAGTAGCATGCGCTTTTGTGCAGAAACTATGTCTTCTTACAGTAATACTTCCTTCGTTCCTAAATATTTGTCTTTTTAGTGATTTTAAATGGACTATCACATACGGATGTATATAGACATATTTTAGAGTGTAGATTCATTCATTTTGCTCCGTATGTAGTCACTTGTTGAAATCACCAGAAAGACAAATATTTAGGAACGGAGGGAGTACTTCATTAATATTACTGTGAGCTGGAGTTGATGCACTTTCAAATGAAAATAAGTACTCTTAAAATAGCAGTGATAGGTGGTGATGAGATTTAGCACAATATGAACAGTAATTATTGGATCTTGTCCTCTATTTTATTTGAAGATATACCGTTTCCTGGCAAGTATTATATACAATAGATGTTCCTCTGACAAAGTTACGCTGTGTTCTTTAATCTATCCATTGATTTTATGCCTTTCTTTGAGGTTTCTTAATATTTATTTCATATATATCTTCACTCTGGCCGTAAGGCAAGCAAACTGCAATGTCCTGGGGCATATATTATTATGTGTGGATGTGCAAAGATCCAAGTCTAGTGCCCTGTTCAGTCACCGTTTTGCAAGAGATCAAGCAATGCAAAGCGGAAAATAGCCACAACTTCATATCATTTAACTGAAATCATCAATTCAACAGTTCTTTTTCATGCTTCATATTTTCATGTCATTGACTTTACTTTGACTGTGCTGGACATTCCTTAGATATTAGATCGTGGCGAGAAGATTGAACTTTTGGTGGGCAAGACCGAAACCTTACAGTCGCAGGTATGGATATAACAAGCCTTGTGTACATGTATCCTCTTGTTTAAAATCCTATATGTGTAAGCAACTTTGACTGAGGATTGCATTGTTAAATTTACTTCAGGCCGACAGCTTCCATAGGCATGGCAGAGAGCTCAGGCGCAAGATGTGGCTTCAGAACCTGAGGTTTAAGCTGATGGTCGGTGGTGGCATCGCGTTTTTTATCCTCATCCTCTGGCTAATGGTTTGCAGGGGCTTCAAGTGCTAGAGAGTTCAGAGTCTTCATTCGCCCTTTTTTCCTTGTCATTTGATGTTCTGTTTACCGTGTCATGTGCATATAATGACCACCAAATTATGCTTTCGCTATGTTCCGAACACAGTTATGTGGTGTGAGACCCTTAATTCCTCATAGACCATCCTTATGTTCCATAAGACCATAGGGATCTGGAGTACTTGTGTAAGCTTTATGAGAGAGGGGGACGTCACTTGATTATCTGTACATTCTGAAATGCAAGCTTATTGCCTGGACCTTGTTTTGCTCAGATCCTCTCGACGATGATCCATGTTGAACCTAGCGCGAAAGATATATCACGGTGGTGTATTTGGGATTTCATATCTATATTATGAATTTAACTTGGAGAAGTCGAGCGCCTATCAGCAATTTTCTGCAGGATACCTCCAGTCATATGCATGCCTCTAGGAATACTAATGGCATTGCCCATAATTGTGCTCATCAGGTTCTCAATTCAAGAACAGAACCTGTTTTCTACTGTACTTATTCTACTCACGGCAACAGTTCTTGCCCCTTTCTGCAATCTCTTCTTCCCTTTCAGCTGCAGGACTTTGTAATTCATGTTGTATTCTGCTTATGAGTTGAATGAAACTTTGGCGCTTGATGGTGCCTTCCTTGTGTTCATTTTTTTTATGAGTATGCATCGCGGTAGCGAGGGAGCTGACCCTTACTATCAAAAAGAAAGTAAACAGAGGGGGGACTCCACCGTGTCTTATTCTTATATAGGGGATGAGAGACTCGAACCCTCGCTGGTGACATCAACCGTTGTGAAGATCACCGAGTCCAGGACTTTGGGCAGTGAGTGCACCCGCGTTGCTAGCCACCCGAGCGACTGTCAGTTCTCATCGGACACCCAATTGGTTGTAGGATGGTTGTACGATCTAGTTCACGCGTCTACGCTCTGTCCGTCATGTGATCACGTGAACATTTTATCTTTCTTCCCTTATTCCACAATGTTATTTATTAAGTGTTGGTTGGATTAGTTTATTTGACGAAGAGGTCGTCATCGATGTGAGATACCTACAGGAGGGGGAGATGGTGGTGATCGACTTCACGCAATCACGCGTCACCGGGTGGAGATTGGAGCTTGCATTTGTCGATTCGAGTGAAGTATTAGGAGTTCGGTTGTTGGGCGACCACTGGTTGCATCCTTCGTGGGGCCTACTCCAGTTTTTGAATGATGACGTCGTGGCTAGCAACAGAGCATTTCCGCAAGGGATCGGAGAGGAGGGGGGGGGGGTAACGTTGACATATTTTTCCGCTGATCCATGACAATAATCGTTCCTTCAATCATATTTTGATATTGATGACAATATACTTATAGGGGACTAGAAACATTTGTGTTAGTAAATTTAAGCCGTCGAGACTAGTAACTTGTGTGGATCATAGGCCGATCGATGACAACAACCATGCCTTTTATCATATTTTGATACTGATGAGAATATACTCATAGGACAATAATAACGTATACTGAGTAAACGTACACCGTTGAGACCCCCCCCCCCCAGCCCCCACCCCCTCCAAAAAAAATTGATTATGACTCAAGACATGCAACATCATAGAGATGCATGTTTTTTCTTGAGTTATAGTGATCTCGCAGTATTAAGAGGGGATCAAAGGGGGCTGCGTTGGATTTGCTCAACTCATTATCACCACAACATTCTATTCCTACCTAAAAGTGCAATGCCAGAAAAGCCTAACCAAGTCCCATCTTCAAAAGATCCAAAACAAACAAAGTCAATTACTTCCGAGCAACACAACCTTAATGTTTAGCTAGACGAAACGCCAAACAAATATTCAGAGAAGAAATTTGTCCGGCCAAATTGCCGGACTGTCCGGCAAACTGCATTGAAACTAGGGATGGCACCGCCTGGTATGGGTGGAGCTACCTCCCTTATCCATCCTCCTTAATCTTACCCATCACCCGTACACACATCCGTCAACAGGTACAAAATTTCCCCATACCCATCACACGATAGGGTAAATGGGTATCCACGGGTAAAAGTACCTACATGTGCACACATCGACTTGAGCAACAAATAGTCATAAACGACAACATATCATCATAATTTGTAATCAGCAACACATCATAACAACATCATATGCTTATAAACAACAACAGTCATAAGAAGCCACACATTCTTATAAACAGCAGCACTTGTCGACAGCAACACATCGTACTTCATAAACAGTAACATATTCCCATATAGCATCACTTACGCATAGACAACAACACATAAAAACATCAACACACTCATAAACAACAATGCATAGTCATTTATTTTAAGTTCACAAACTCACGACAAAGTATGGAGGTAATTTAACCATACATAAGGCCACAAATTAAGCATCACAATAAAGTTTCGACATTGTAATAAGTTCAAAACTCGATCAATCCAGTAGCGCAATAAGTCTTCAGTCTTGAGTATAACTCGACGAGACCATGTCTCTACGTCTCAAAGGGCCAAGTCCTAAACATGAATATAGTCAATGTTTAGGATTTTTCTTGTAGAAAGTACAGTCAAATACTCAATTGGCAAAGGAAATGTGTTGGTGAGTACTAACCTGCATCCCCTCTTGAATGTCTTGAAGGCAAGTCCAAAAGCTAACATCTCCTTTCTAAGCATCCAGAACAAACAATTTGTACACATGACGAGATAGTGATTAGCAATAGTTAAATAAATTGTAAAATTGAACAAAGTACATTATTTGCTCACCTTTTTGTTTGTTTCTAAGCCAATCTTGGGAGCACATCAAAACTTCCACCATATTAGGAGTTAGGTGGCTCCTATGCTCACTAAGTATTCCGCCACTTGTACTAAAGGCCGACTCTGAAGCAACTGTTGTCACGGGAATAGCAAAAATATCTCTGGCGACCTTCATTAATATTGGATATCTTGTTCCAACTACTTTCCACCAATCCAGCACACTAAATACTTCTGTGTATGGCACTAGGCCATCTGTCAAGTACATATCTATTTCACCTTGTAGCCGAGCTGCTGCAGGACTTTGCTTGGCAACAATGCCATTTAAGATGTTCATGATGGCTGGAGCTTTCTCTGAAGAAATCAGTTCACATGGTTTATATTCATATGCTTCCACTTCATACTCCTCTATGAATGAATGCAGTCTAGCAACTAATACATCAACCAATTCCACACACTCATAAGAAGATGGATCAATTCCATGCAGCATGGCAAAGCAAGCTGTCAACATATGCCTCTTGTAACAAGGATCAAGGAGTGTAGCCATCCCCCATTAGATCTTGAATGTCCTCCAATACTTATCAAATTTAGCAGTCATTTCCTTTTTTTGTAACTGGATTGCTAGAAGTGGCCCACTGTCTCATTTTCATTTTAATCTCACAGATTTTAGGGAAGTAAATATTAGACTTCACATAATCAGTTCCCGAGAACAACTTAGTTATCTCGTACAATAATCCAAGTCTCTCCACCATCTCTGCAGTAAAGTCCCATTCTTTTTGCACTAGGTAAATGCTCATATTGTTTCTCAACTTTATTTGCACGGTTGAAAACAACTCTGTATGGTCAAGCTGCTTGTAGCATCATGAAAGTGGAGTTCCACCTAGTTTTGCAATCAAGAATCAACTTTCTTGTTATTTTAACTTTTTTGAACTTAGCCATCTCCTCAAACTTATCGAAAGTTAAGGAGGCCAATCTCGAGGAAAAGGGCATGTCTGCAACAACATCTGCAAAAATTTAATAAGAATGAGACACTGAGTTGTATGGAGTAATATGCAAGAACAAAGTTAAAGATGATGCACCAGTGGTGCTTTTGTCCCGTAGCGAGAACATGGCCCCAAACTATGGGAAGCACGGTGGACAAATTGTTGATGCTATCATGTGCGCCGACATCCTAACCTTGGTCCTAGAATTTAGTGTGATGACAAACTCCATGTCTAGATACAAGAAATGTCCATCTGGTATTTCCGTGGGGTTGAACCCGACGCGAATAAAGTCATATGTCATGCCGGTTTGAAGCATGGTGTTGAAGCGAAATGCTTGGTTGTTGTATGCGATCGCTTCCATTTTTGTTTCCTAATATTTTTAATGAATCATAACAATAATTAGAAAACAAAATTGTTTATCAAATGTGTATATTAAAAAAACATGTTGTAAGTGGTGATGAGTAATATCTTACATCCTGATCCAGTAGTATACACTGAAGGTAAACATTCCTCATTGCATTCTCCTTCATTTGGGCCTTCCACAAGACCCTAGCATGAATGGTCCAACAATTCTGATAGATATGCTCCATCTAGACGCTCTGAAAAGCCCAGTTCCTGTGCATAGAATAGAATGAATGGATGAGGTAAATCATTGAGTGGTGATGGCAAACTACCGTACAGCAGGCTGATTCATCTATCTTGCCCGTTCATTAGAGGGATTATAGGTCGAGGGATGATAGGAACCGGCGGCGATGCCCTCACCCTCTTAGAGATCATCAATCTGTATGAGACTACCATGGCCGTGGAGGAGATGACCGAGCCTATGTAGAAAGATGGAGACATATATGGCGGTGCAAGGCATTTTTATAAGCATCGTAGGTGGCGGTATAACCAAATAACATTCGAAAATTGGTTTGGCGGTCTAGGCGCCCGTGGGTGAAAAATCTCTCTCATACGACCCCCACTCGTCGAGCGATCGCAGTAGTCATTTGATCAATCTTTGACGACCTAATAAACATTGTTTAGTAACCATGCTCGTCGAGGGATACTGACTTTGATTACAGGGAGATTCCAATATTTGTTTGGTTACTAAAAAATAAACAAAGTTTATTAGGTTGCCAAAGATTGATCAAATGACTAGTGCGATCGCTCAACGAGTGGGGGTCATACGAGAGAGATTTTTCACCCATGGGCACCTAGACCGCCAAAACCAAAATTTGAAAGTTATTTGGTTTTCCCGCGTCCACTATGCTTATAGAAATGTCCCACACCACCATATATGTCTTCATCTTTCTACATAGGCTCAGTCATCTCCTCCACGGCCATGGTGATCTCATACAGATTGACGACCTCTAAGAGGGTGATGGCATCGCCGCCGATTCCTGTCATCCCTCGACCTATAATCCCTCTGATGAACATGCAAGATAGATGAATCAACCTGCTGTACGGCAGTTTGCCATCACCGCTAAATGATTTACCTCATCCATTCATTATATTCTATACACAGGAACTTGGCTTTTCAGAGCGTCTAGATGGAGCATATCTATCAGAATTGTTGGACCATTCATGCTAGGGTCTTGTGGAAGGCCCAGATGAAGGAGAATGCAATGAGGAACGTTTACCTTCAGTGTATAATACTGGATCAGGATGTAAGGTATTACTTATCACACTTACAACATGTTTTTAATATACACTACACATTTGATAAACAATTTTGTTTTTTGATTATTGTTATGATTCATAAAAAATATTAGGAAACAAAAAGGAAGCGATCACACACAACAACCAAGCATTTTGCTTCAACACCATGCTACAAACCGGCATGACATGTGACTTTACTCGCATCGGGTTCAACCCCACGAAAATACCAGATGAACATTTCTCGCATCTATCCATGGAGTTTGTAATCACACTAAATTCTAGGACCGAGGTTAGGATGTCGGCGCACAGGATAGCATCGACAATTTGTCCACCGTGCTGCCCACAGTTTGGGGCCATATTCTCGCTATGGGATAAAAGCATCACTGGTGGATCATCTTTCACTTTGTTGTTGCATATTACTCCATACAACTCAGTGTCTCATTCTGATTAAATTTTTGCAGATGTTGCTATTTTTGCCTACATTGGTAAGATACAACATCAGTGGAATTCAATATATAGACGCCACGTCCCTTTACTCGAGATTGGCCTCATGAACTTTCGGTAAGTGCCATTTAGAATTTGAGATTTTCATATGCTTCTTTTAATTTTATTTTCACATGTTTCTCTACTCCTAGTTGGGGAGTTGGTAGGTGGTATTGTCGCTTCGTATCTCCCATCGTTCTGTTGATTAATGCATGTTTTCTCCATGTTTTCATTAAGTAAGGCGCAGGGTGGGATTCAGAGCCCGTTCCCAATCTGAACTTGCCACCTCCTCCTTCCACGCCTCCTACTTTATTATAGCATACGAATTAACTTCAATATCTTAATTTTCTTTTCATGGGTTTGGCCATAGTTAGAAACCGAGCATTATACATGGATTAGTTCGATACGACATAACATGAGGGCTACAACGCGCATGGCCTGGATCTGATTTTAGGGATAGTACAGGAACCTATTTTAGGCAATTGGCAATCATCAGGTAAACGTTATGGCAAGTGGCAGTCGTATAAAAAATATATGGCAATAGGCAATGTGCAGCTGATCCTCTACCAAAGCTCTCACACGACATGAATTGGCAACAATCACCATTATCGACCACAAAAGCAGGCTGCCACACTGCCTTCGTAGGATGTGCGTGCACTCCAACATCGCGAGGCACCACACCCCTGCCCAAGGTGTGTCGCACTCGAGGAGAGGGCCTGAGGAGCCATGTCGCAGCTCGCCGGGTATTCGGGGATGAGGTCGATGTGTCTACCTGCCACCGTTTAGACCTTGCTGGCATGGCCAATCTACCGCAACAGACCAAGGTAGTCACCAAAAGGAACCCGTCGTCCACGTCGTCGCCGGATCATGGGCACACTGGGATCTGGCGTCGTCCGCTTCCCATCCCTGCCATATTGGAAGCCATCCGTGGTGCACCATCGTCTCAGGTACTCCCGCGCTGCATGGAAGCCTTGGCGCCGAACACGTCTTACAGGAATCACGCCAGCAGCGGTGCCACGAGAACGACGCCATCAGCAGCTCCTTCCGAGGGATTTGGTTGGGAGAAGTCGTTGTCACCCAACATCGCGATGGTGGAGGATGTTGTTGGATGCGCACTTGGCCCTTTAATTTGGTAGTGTGCTTGTGGAACTTTGTGAGAACTTGAATATTACGAGTATACCAGTTTTGTAGGTAATATTTTTCCAACAGTCTAACAGTCTCTAAAGACCATCAGGAACCTTAATGTAGAGAATGAAAATTGTAAGATCAACATCTTACCTATTTTGATATTCTTTGAGAAACATCGTTAAAGAATACCAGATATACTTATTGTTAGTTCTTCGTTGACACCTATTGTTCTTAATGATCCTTGCTTAATGTTAACAATATGTCGTACCATAGGATCAATGGAAAGAAGGTTCGGTTGTCCAGTTGATGCTACTAATGTTGGCTCTACCAAAGTATCTCTTCTGCATGATATCTTCTTAACTATGGCCCGTCATTTCATGAAAGTCAGTATCTTGAGAGCAAGCAGATAACTTAGCCAACAGTGCAGGACGATCCAGTGCTTTTGGAATCAAATTATGGCTTGGTACTGTATATTCCGAATTCGTTTGTAAACAAATGTGAGGAGTGGGAGAGGATCTGCATATATAAAATTTACTTAGGTTGAGGTTCCATTCTCAAGATCCTATTGTTATTTATTCTTTTTTGTTGTAATAATTTACTAATTATAATATATATTTTTCTTATGGATATAATATACTATTTTTGGATTCACGGGAACAAGATGGAAGAGCTAACGGTTGTTATTCAAGTGGGCTGAGGCCCTTGTGGCTATCTTAGATGTTGGACCAACAATGATACGGGGATGAATGGGGTGATCTTAAAGGAGAAACTACATTATTTTTCTATAAAAAAATCACCATTTGTTGATGAAAATGTTAAAATTTGGATATTGTAAGTCCATGATATTAAGTTTGTGTATGAGTCAAGTATTATTGGGTGGATGGATCTTCTTATGTAGGCGACCAATGGAGACTGCAGGCATGTCTCGGTATACTTTCATCATCACCTAATCTCCAAAAAAGTTTGGTGTGGAAGCCATCAAATTTTGTACTAATCTTACGATGTGCGGAGATCATTGTTGTTACTCTCAAAAGTTCCATTGAATTTATCTATGTTATCTATTCCTTTGTTTTATTCATTTGATTACATTGTTTCTCTTTAATATATTTAGCTTCTAGATATACTGTAGTCGGCGAATGTTAACACCGAGCAAAAATTAAGTTGTACCAAATTAAATTTGAGTCTTGAGAGGAAGAGGGGGGAGAGTCAGTGCATGTGTGTGTGCATATGTGTGTGAGAGAGGTGGGTGGGAGAGAAGGGGAGGTAGAGGGAGTGCGGGAGCAAGAGACTGGTATCAATTGTATTCATAGGTGCAATAGAAAAAGTAAATTAAAAGCTATACAGCAGCACATAGTAGTACCTCATGATAACGCTTCGAAGCTTCCAAGAATCGTCAATGAAATGATCTGTAATAGCCATATAGCCCTTCTTTTGGTGGTCAACAGTCCACATATCTGTAGTGATAGCAACCCTAGATTGGTTCATAGTCATGTAATCAATTGCCTTCTTTCTTTCTTGCTTGTAATTTTCCACAATATCTTGCCTAAAAGACAAAACAAGAGGATACCATATGTTACCTCTTCTTTGGATAGAAAAAGATAAATAGAAATAAATCAAGTAAAATCATAGCAAGGTATACCTAATAGTATTTCTGGTATGTAGCTTGAATACTGGCTGAAGTGCACAAACAAATTTTCCTAAAACCAGCATGGTCCACTATAGATAGTGGATACTCATGCAACACCAACATGTTACCAAACCCTCTTCTAGCAACCTCTTGATCAAAAGTATAGGTCTCTAAAGAAATGTTACCATCCTCCTTAGCATTCATCATCAATGATGGCTGACACAATGTTTTGCCTCCCTTCGTCTTCAACATCTTGAGAGTGCAAATCTTTAGATGTTCAGCAAGATGCTTCGTGCCTGCTCTGGGTCCTGAAGTAAGTTCCTTGTGACAATAGTTACACCTTGCCTTCCATTGCCCGTTGATCCTAATCTTTTTCATTTCCAACCAAACTTTAGAAGTTAGCTTCTGTTTGCCTGCTTCATTGACCTCTTTCACCTCCTTCTCCTGTCCATCTTCATCATCGGAAAGAATAACATGATCTCCATCTTCAGCCATTGGCATATTCACAAGGAACTTGTACTTGGCTGCTAGAGCTCGTGCCACTGCAAAACGATCAGAAATAACAAAATAGACATCAAATTCATAATAGTCTGCTGAATGTAATACCTGATTCTTAATGAGCACTGAAATTACAATGCTCGTATATACATCATACACTACATACTGGAATCTCCTACTTATATAAGATCTATATATGTAGAAAAATTGTATACATCACATAAACTATATACAGAAAAATGTATGTACATCATACACCGCGTACTGGAATCTCCTACATATCATCTAAAATCTATATACTAAAAAATTGTATATATCACAACAACTATATACTGTATACATCATGTATAAGAAGAAATCAATGCTTATAGTTATATACACGGATGCATCACATCATGCATATAAAAAAGTACAAGATCAATGCTCATATTCATAAAATCATACACAAAACTGAAACTCACCAAGCCAAATAGCCTTGGTCTTGTTCTTGTTTTTTTGGCAGTAGAGGATCGACTAAGCGGGCTAGGGCGAGGCGACCGGCTTAGGGGCGGAGCCAGAAAATTTAGCCAATGGGTTCACCCATGGACTCATCGTGAGGATTTTATTATGAACTAAGTCTAGTTTTAGACCCTAGCACATAAAAAAACACTCCCTTCATAAAGAAATATAAGATCATTTAGATCAGTAATATAGTGATCTAAACAATCTTATATATATTTTTACAAAGGGAGTAACAGCCAGGAATATAATACTCCTTTCGTCCCAAAATAAGCATCAATGATTTAGTACGACACTATTTTGGGACGGAGGGAGTATCACTTATGGAATATAGCTGTACACTAACAATGAAACTTGCAAGTTATACAAGTTGTATAAAATTGTAAATATAGTAGTGCCAAAACAATTCATAGCTTTTGGTAAACTTCTCATCTTTTTGAAACATTTAAGTTTTTGCGAAAAATGACAAGTTAGTTTAACAAGTTTAATGTACGTACCATGAAGTGAAAGAAGCATGTAAAGTCACTCACATTTCAGAGCATCATTTCTTGATCTTTTAGCCTTTAAAAAAATCAAACACAACATCATTAATAATATAATGACAGAAAACATGATTTTATCCACATAACAAATTGGACACTCTATAATCTTGCATATTAGGGTTTTCTTGTAACCTTTTAAGTTCATTTATGATCAACCAAATCATAAGACAACTCATCAAAATTAGTTTCTTTAAATATATGGCTTTAGAGACTAGTTGCAATGATATTTGGTGCACTTTGCGAACATCTACAGGTGACCTTGATGTGTCTGTATCATTATCTGAATCGGGTAATTGATTTCTCTTTGAAAAATATAGTAGGAGAAATGGAAGTTTGGGCTTTAGAAGGATTTGGTGTTGCTTTCCATATCTTAGATCAATTGAAGTCAATGGGTTTCTATTGGAAAATTAGGGCAAAGAAGTATTACTGTACAAAGCTATGAGGTTAGATAGAACATGCACACGAGTGAAAAGATGGGTGCTGTGATTTCTACCTCACATTAGGACTAGAATTGTTGGCTTGCCGTTGCCGATCTGCAGTTGCATGTTTGCCGCTGCCGTCCGTTGACCAAGCGATGCGTGAAGAGAGAACGATAGAGCCGACTAGGGTCGGCGGCTGCCGTGTATATGTCGTACGAGAGAGGAATCAGGTCACGCATAGATCTGGGCAATAGACACGGAGGCAGTTTGTTGGTTGTTCTATTTACGTCGCATTGGGGGGTAACTCGATGGGGTCAGCCTTAACTTTTTATTGGGTTCATGTCACAAAAAAATGAGAGCTCCTATAGGACGCACATTGCGTCGAACGAAGCAAGCGCCGCACAGGGAATCCACGACTTGGGCCACGCGCCCCGCGCAGGGGGTCCACTACTGGGCCGGCCCACTGGAACCAAATCTAGTTGAACGCAAAACAGTATGACGCAATTTTTTTTCGAAGAAATAGTGCACAGGCAGGACTCGAACACACGATTGGATGAAATGTTTCTTACCTCACGTAGCCAGCCACTTGCCATGACCACGCTTGTTGACCAATGTGTTTCGCGCTAACCTTTAACAACAGAAGCGGCGGCAGGTTTGAAAACATTTACTGAAACTTTAAAATACTTCTTGGAAATAATGAACAAATTTCACTTCCACTTCTTCTTCTTCCACTTCTTCTTCTTCTCCTTCTTCTTCTTCTTCTTCTTCTTCTTCTTCTTCTTCTTCTTCTTCTTCTTCTTCTTCTTCTTCTTCTTCTTCTTCTTCTTCTTCTTCTTCTTCTTCTTCTTCTTCTTCTTCTTCTTCCTCTCTTTTTGAAATTTTAAGTATTTTTTTGAACGTATGTTTTATTTAAAAATGCACACAAATTTTATGAAGACGATTTTTTTTGAATTTCCCAAACATTTTTCAAAAACATGAACAATTTTTTAAAGCACGAACAATTTTTGAATCTTGAGAACAAATTTGGAAGCGCGAACAATTTTTTAAAGCATGAACATTTTTTGAAAATCCTGAGAACAAATTTGGAAACGGAGAAGAATTTTGAAAAATCCCAAACAAATTTAAGAGTGAACAATTTTTGAAATGACGAACATTTTTTGAATTGTGAATTTTTTTCTAAAACATGAATAAATTTCAAATTCTTGAACAAAACTATAAAACGGCGAACATTTTTCAAATCTGCGAACAAATTTTGAAACTGCGAACATTTTTCAAATTGTGAAGAAATTTTGAAACATGAACAAATTTCAAAATTCATGAAGAAAATTATAATGTTGTGAACACTTTTCGAATTCTGAAAAATATTTTGACACCGCAATTTTTTTTTCTAATTGTGAACAAATTTGAAAACATGAATAAATTTCAAATTCGTGAACAAAATTATTAAATTGTGAACATTTTTTGAATCTGCAAATAAATTTTGAAAAGCGTGAACTTTTTTTAATTGTGAACAAATTTTGGAACACAAACAAATTTCAAATTCATGAACAAAAAAGTAAAATTATGAACATTTTTCGTTAAACCGTGAACATTATGAAAATAGAAACAAACAAAAAAAACAGAAAAATTGATAGAAAAAGAAAAGAAAATAGAAAAAACAGAATAAAGAAAAAACCATCAAGGAACCTTCTAGAAGTTTCTCAAAACCAGAAAAAACCAGCTGGGAACCAGAAGGTTCCCAAAACCGGGAGCGTTGGAACGGTTAAACGGGCCGGTCCGTTATGTCGCTGCTCGGTCGCTCGCCTGTGCGAAGTGCCGGTAGTTTGACGCAGCTAGCGGCAAATAGGATTTTCCACAAAAAATAGATATACGTAGCTGGGAAAACTCGTTCGGTTCACCTGAGGAAAAACCTATTTGACGCTCTCCGCGTCAAAGAGTGCGGCAATCGCACAGGCGCGCGATAACTTGGGCCAGCCCATCAACTACTGTTTGCACCGCTTGTAGTTCCGATTTTGTGAAACTTCTAGAAGGTTCCCAGCTGTTTTTTCTGATTTTGGGAAACGTCTAGAAGGTTCCTCATACGGTTTTTTTTTGCTTTTTTGTTTCCTTTTCTGTTTCTTTTTCTCCTTTTTTCTTTTTAATTTTTTTCTTTTTTCTCCTTTTTTCGTTTTTCTCTTTTCCAAAAAACGTTGGGATTTACAAAAATCGTCACAAATCCAAAAGAAAATTCGAAAGTAAGAAAATGTTTGCATTTTAAAACAGTTTTTCCATAAAATCCAAAAAATTGATACCGAATATAAAAAAAATAATCTTGTTTCAAAAATTTGTTCACAAATCCCATTTTTTTCTGAATTTCGAAAAATGTTCACATTTCGAAAAATTGTTCACGAATTCAAAAAATGTTCGGGTATTTAAAATAGTGTTCCAATTTTTCAAAGATTGTTCGTGTTTAAGTTCTTTTCTCATTTTTAAAAACTGTTCATAGTTTCAAAAAAATAGTGTATTAACAAAACATTTCTTGCATTTCAAAAAGATTCATATTTTTTTCAGGTTTCCAAAAATTATTCAGAGTTTCAAAAAATATCAAATTTCAATTGTATGGAATTACAAAATTTGTACACGTTTTCAAATTTTTTTGGTGTTTTCCAAAACTGTTATGAATGTTAATTCTTTATCTCATTTTTCATAATTTGTTTTGAATTTCAAAATGTGTTCTAATTTTTCAAAGATTTTTAGTGTTTTCAATAAAAAAATTCCCATTATGAAGAAGTTGTTCATAGATCAAAAGATGTTCACGGATTCAAAAGATAGCCACGTATTAAAAACACTAAAAATTTGATAAAGCCCAAAAAAATTCTGAACTTCAAAAAATGTTCCCATTTAGAAAATTTGTTCACAAATTCAAAAAATGTTAGGCTATTTCAAAAAGTATTCCAATCTTCAAAGTTTGTTCTTGTTTAAAATATGTTCTCATTTTTCAAAAATTGTTCACAGATTCAAAAAAAATTAGTCCATTAACAAAATGTTTCTTGCATTTAAAAAAGATTCTTTTTTTTCAGGTTTTCAAAAAAAAATCAGATTTTCAAAAAAAATCCAATTTCAATAAATGTATGGAATTACAAAATTTCGTTCACGTTTTCAAAAATTGTTGGTGTTTACAAAAAATGTTCTGAATGTTAATTCTTTATCTCATTTTTCATAATTTGTTTATAATTTCAAAATGTGTTCTAATTTTTCAAAGATTTTTAGTGTTTTCAATAAAAGTTCTCATTATTAAGAAATTGTTCATAGATCAAAAGATGTACACAGATTCAAAAGATAGCTGTGTATTAAAAAATGTTCACGGATTTCAAAATATGTTCTGTCCTCTAATTTTGTTTGGTTTTCTCCAAAAATTTGTTCAGTCATTCCAAAAATGTTCGCTTCTAAAAGAGGTACACCTATGTTCACTACGCTCGCTAATTCGGGTCTGGTTCTGTTTCGCTACAGTAGCCCAGCCCCTTGTTGTTCTTTAATTTATAGGCCGCTTTTACAGGTAGCAGTGCTAGCGTAGTGGGATGGCAATACTCTCTATATGTACTAATCGACATTGAAAAAACATCAGAAAGGAACATCGTTTCAGGATGGTCAGGTTGGAATGGAAACCACTATCAACAAGCTAAAAGAAAGTAATGTTCTCAAGTCGGGTTCAGTGCAGTCATTGCTAACAAAACTATTGCAATTAGTACCGTGTTAAACTTCAGAAAATCTTTCAATTGTAAGTGTGCACGTACAACGCACGTCATGTGATGGCGTAAGTGCTTCCTTTTTTCTGGAGCAAGTGCTTCTGATGTCAAGGACAGTATACACGACCAAGTTAGCCCTGATGTATTTATGGTTTCATAGAGATATGCCAATACACTTGTTTTTGTCATTACTAGCAAGATGCCCGTCGGAACATCAAGATGCATTTTTTTATAAAACACTTGTTGTGATTGACCCATGCAAGAGTAATCTCATGTGTAAAACTAATGACATCTCGATAATTTTATCGGAAAAATGGTATCTCGAGAATTTCATCGAAAAAATGAAAGATGAGAGATATGGTGAGGAGGAGTGGAGCGTGGTGGTGACTGGTGGTCGGATTGGGCGGAGGCATGGGGATGGACGGTGCCGACAGGTGGAAGGGCCACCATGCTAGATTGTTCCAGAGACTTCCTTTTTTAATTGCTCAGCAATGAGGTTATGGGAGATAAGGATGAACGAGGCAAGGCCTTATCTGTAAATGTGAAGAGAGATGGGGGTATCTTTTATAAAATTGTCATAGTTTGCTTTCTATCCGTCAGATATAGATCAGACGGTCTATATTACAAGATGGCAGGCCCACCATCATTACCAACTCAGTTTTTTATAAGAGTAGAGAAACACATCACAGCTACACAAGGTAGCAATGGAAATTACAGAAAGAAGTTGATGCATCTTTTAATTTGGTGTTTAACAAAAAAATCAAACATTCTTAAGCCAACCAGCTATGAACAAAAAATGGTTCCGAGACAAATTAACAAAATTTTGTCTCTCCACGGAAAACAGAATTGTAAAATTATGGCACGAAATAAGATGGTGAACCAACAAACTGGTACTTACAGGTGTCTGCTGTGTACAAAGGCATGGATCACAATTCACATCTCCATAATAGCATTTTGGCACATCGTTGACTTTTTTATTTACTACAAATTCTCATGTACAATATTTGCCTTCTCAAATATGAACTTCCATTCCTTGTACTTCTGTGATTCCTCGTAGCCCCTCTTGCACTTCCACAGCCTCACGATAATGAAGGTATTGGATATCGGCGACCATGTGAAGCCCCTCATGAGCTGGATGTTCTCCTTCACCCCAAAGATGGCGACATTCATGGTGTGAGGGATAGCCAAAAGATCAAAGGAGATAGTATTAGTATTTATCCTCCAGACACAATGAAAATTGAGATGTAAGTAACAAGTTCTTCATCTGAAGGACAACTCATAGCATATCGAGTTATCGACGACTTGTGTGACAGCGCCAAACATGCTGGCATATACCACAATAACTCCGCTATGTCGGTATCTTCAAATTCATTGAAACAAATGCTAATATCAACTACGTAAACATAAATGCATGGTTACTATAATTTTTCTATAGAAAATGGCTGCGATGCGTACTCTGACGAAGATGCTTGATGGTGCAATGATCTTAAGAGATGAACTGGTATTGAATTACTTTAAACAATGATTCACAGAGCAACCTTTTTGTTTTTTTGAGTTGGCACACATTCATATCATGCTTCTGCATTGTATCTTCTACATAAATTGTAGCCAACCAAAGGTTATGCCAGAATCTGTATCACATTTATAATAATTGTAGAAAACGAACCCTTCTCATTATGTACAACTTGTGACTGAAGTACAGAGTCCATTTCCCACATCACTTACCATAAATATAGTCTTTATTTTTTTATGTAACCGAAAGACTCTTAACTTTCCTTTACCGCCTTTACCACGATTTGGGCATTTGCGAAAACCAGTTTCCTACCTGAATCGTTTGACCAAACGCTGCTCTCAGTTCTTCATCCATATTATCCTCAAAGAAAGCAAATCGCATTGGACGCTTTCGATGTATCGAAAATAAAGAATGCCATAGCAATTAGTAATCAACGGTCATGCTACTGAAAACTACACTTTGTCATGCACGCAAGTGAACACAACAAAAAGGTCCATATATAGAACAAATAATCGGCGCCTCTACCTCAAGCACAACAGAACTGAAATGTTAAAAAATGCACACAACCAAAATGATAAAATTAAACCAATGTGATCGAAATCCAGTATGGGCTTTCAAAGTTGGCAACGAAGTTTCATAGTGTACTTGTGTTTAACGAACCAAACTAACCAGTGCCAAATGAATATTGAAGGCCCACTCAATAAATTTTAAGTGGGTGTATGAGTACACGGGTATGGGTCCCATACCCGTACCCACTCTACCCGATGGGTTTAATATTTTTCCTATTTATATACCCATGGGTAATCTTTTATCTCATGCCTTTCCCCTAATAGAGTTTTTACCCGCCGGGTACGCGGGTAATGGGTACCCATTGCCATCTCTAGTTGAAACTGTTGGGGAACGTTGCATGGAAAACAAAAAATTTCCTACGTTCACCAAGACTAATCTAGGAGATGAACATCTACGAGAGGAGAGATTGAATCTACATACCCTTGTAGATCACTAAGCGGAAGCGTTAAGAAACACGGTTGATGTAGTCGAATGTCTTCATGATCCAATCACGACCCGTCCCACGAACTCCTGATCAAGTGTCGAACAGACGGCACCTCCGCATTCAGCACATGTGCGGCGTGATGACATCTCCTCCTTCTTGATCCAGCAAGAGAGGGAGAAGAAGTAGATGGGATCTCGACCAACACGACGGCGTGGTGGAGATGGGGTTTGATTATGTTTTTCTTGTGAGAGAGGTTTTAGTCAACGGGTCTGCAACATTCAGATCCGCGTGCACTTCGCAAATCTCTGTGTCATATTGTAGATGGTGCTACCACGCTCCACTTGGAGCTATTCGAAATGGCTGCTCCACTATACGTATACGGTTTGCTACTTAGAGTCATCCGGATTGGTGCCAAAGCTTGCATCGACATAACCCTTTACGTCGAACTCTTTATCACCTCCACAACCAAGAAATATTTCCTTATTCCTCTAAGAATAATTTTGACCGTTGTCCAGTGATCCACTCCCGGATCACTTTTGTACCCCCTTGCCAGACACATGGCAAAGCACACTTCAAGCGCGGCACACATCATGGCATACTCTATAGAGCCTATGGCTAAGGCATAGGGGACGACCTTCATTCTTTCTCTTTCTTATGCCATGGTCGAGCTTTGAGTCTTACTCAACTTCACACCTTACAACTCAGGCAAGAACTCCTTATTTGACTGATCCATTTTGAACTCCTTCAAAATCATGTCAAGGTATGTGCTCTGTGAAAGTCTTATTAGGCGTCTTGATCTATCTCTATAGGTCTTGATGCCCAATATGTAAGCAACTTTACCCGGTCTTCCTTTGAAAGACTCCTTTCGGACAACCCTTTATGCTTTGCGAAATTCTACATCATTTCTGATCAACAATATGTCATCCACATATACTTATTAGCAATACTATAGTACTCCCACTCACTTTCTTGTAAATACAAGTTTCTTGCAAACTTTGTATAAACCAAAAAGCTTTGTTCACCTCATCAAAGTGTTATTCCAACTCTGAGATGCTTGCTCTAGTCCATAGAAGGATCGCTGGAGCTTGCACACTTTGTCAGCATTCTCTGGATCGACAAAACCTTCCGCTTGCATCATATACAGCTCTTCCTTAAGGAAACCGTTAAGGAACGCTGTTTTGACATCCATCTGCCAGATTTCATAATCGAAAAATGCAGCTATTGCCAACATGATTCTGACGGACTTAAGCATCGCTACGAGTGACAAAGTTTCATCGTAGTCAACTCCTTGAACTTGTGAAAACCCCTTTGCGACAAGTCAAGCTTTATAGATGGTGGAATTACCATCCACGTCTGTCTTCTTCTTGAAGATCCATTTATTCTGAATGGCCTTTCGCCCTTCAAGTAATACTTCTAAAGTCCATACTTTGTTTTCATACATGGATCCCATCTCGGATTTCATGCCCTCTAACCATTCGTCAGAATCCGGGCCCACCATCGCTTCTCCATAGCTCGTAGGTTCATTGTTGTCCAACAACATGACCTCTAAGAAAGGGTTACCGTACCACTCAGGAGCAGTACGTATCCTTGTTGACCTATGAGGTTTGATAGTAACTTGATCTGAAACCTCATGATCACTATCATTAGCTTCCTCTTCAACTAACATAGGTGCCACAGAAACATCTTTCTGCGTTGCACTACTCTCTGGTTGAAGTAAAGGTTCAACAACCTCATCAAGTTCTATCTTCCTCCCACTCAATTCTTTCGAGAGAAACTCCTTCTCGAAAAAGGACCCGTTCTTAGTGACAAACACTTTGCCCTCGGATCTGAGATAGAAGGTATACCCAACCTTCTCCTTTGGGTATCCTATGAAGACCCATTTGTCCGCTTTGGGTTCGAGCCTATCAGGCTGAAGCCTTTTCACATAAGCGTGGCATCCCCAAACCTTACGAAATGACAACTTAGGTTTCTTGCCAAACGGTGTCATCTCAACGGATTTAGTTGTCTCTAATGCATAATCCCAAAACGGTAGTGGCAGATCGGCAAGAGACATCATAGAACACACCATATCCAATAAGACATGATTACGACATTCGGACACACCATTACACTGTGGTGTTCCAGGTGGCGTCAACTGTGAAACAATTTCACATTGTCTTAAGTGATTGCGAAACTCATAACTCAAATATTCTCCCCTTCGATCGAATCGTAGGAATTTAATCTTCTTGTTACGATGATTCTCAACTTCACTTTGAAATTGTTTAAACTTTTCAAACGTTTCAGGTTTATGCTTCATTAAGTAAATATACCCATATCTACTCAAGTAATCGGTGAAGTGAGAAAGTAACGATATCCGGTAGCAGCGTCAATACTCATCGGACCGCACACATCAGTATGTATGATTTCCAACAAGTCACTTGCCCATAAGGCATGATTCGCATGTGTCAAGTGATGCCAAATCAAGTGACTCCAAAAGTCCATCAGCATGGAGTTTCTTCATGCGCTTTACACCGATATGACCTAAGCAACAATGCCACAAGAAAGTGGTACTATCATTATCAACTCTGCATCTTTTGGCATCAATATTATGAACATGTGTATCACTACGATCGAGATTCAATAAACCATTCACATTGGGTGCATGAGCATAGAAGGTATTATTAATGTAAATATAATAACCATTATTCTCTAACTTAAATGAATAACTTTATTGCAATAAACACGATCTAATCATGTTCATGCTCAATGCAGACACTAAATAACATTTATCTAGGTTCGACACTAATCCTGAAGGTAGAGGGAGCGTGCGATGGTGATCACATCAACCTTGGAAACACTTCCAACACACATCGTCACCTCGCCCTTAGCTAGTCTCCGTTTATTCCGCAACTTTTGTTTCGAGTTACCAATATTAGCAACTGAACCAGTATCTAATACCCAGGTGCTACTAGGAGTACTAGTAAGGTACACATTAATAACACGTATATCAGATATACTTTTGTTGAAGTTGTCAGCCTTCTTTCTCTACCAAGTATTTGGGGTAGTTCCGTTACCAGTGACTATTCCCCTTACAATAGAAGCACTTAGTCTCGGGTTTGGGTTCAACCTTAGGTTTCTTCACTTGAGCAGCAACTGTCTTGCCATTCATGAAGTTTCCCTTCTTACCCTGCCCTCCTTGAAACCAGCGGTCTTGTTAACCATCAACACTTGATGCTCCTTCTTGATTTCTAGCTTTCGCGGCCTTAAGCATAACGGACAGCTCCGGGATCATCTCCATCCCTTGCATGTTATAGTTCATCATGAAGCTCTCATAGCTTGGTGATGGTGACTGGAGAAATCTGGCAATCACTATCTTATCTGAAAGATTAACTCCCACTTCATTCAAGCGATTGTAGTACCCAGACATTCTGAGCACATGTTCACTGGTTGAGCTATTCTCCTCCATCTCGTAGGCAAAGAACTTGTCAGAGGTCTCATACCTCTCAACACGGGCATGAGCCTGAAATACCAATTCCAGCTCTTGGAACATCTCACATGTTCCATGGCGTTCAAAACGTCTTTGGAGTCCCGATTCTAAGCCGTAAAGCATGGCGCACTAAACTTATCAAGTAGTCATTAGAACTTGTCTGCCAGATGTTCACAACATCCATAGATGATGCTAGAGGGGTTGGCACACCAAGCGGTGCATCAAGGACATAAGCCTTATGTGCGGCAGTGAGGACAATCCTCATACTACAGACCTAGTCCGCATAATTGCTTACAATATCTTTCAACTTAGTCTTTCTCTAGGAACA
This sequence comes from Aegilops bicornis, assembly GCA_021605145.1. Lineage (NCBI taxonomy): Eukaryota > Viridiplantae > Streptophyta > Magnoliopsida > Poales > Poaceae > Aegilops > Aegilops bicornis. The sequence continues at coordinate 380,744,358 of CM038675.1, read as the reverse complement.
TATTAAAACATGGAGCTATAGCGTGAGCTATTGATCTACAACAAAATTTGCAAAGACAACTTAGACTATTGTTCATGATAATGATTTTAATTAATCATATTACCTAAGAACTCCCACTCAAATCAATATCCCTCCGGTTGTCTGAGTGTAACATGGTCCAAATTCACCAACCCAAGTCCGATCGTCACGTGAGATGAGGTGGTTTCAATGGTGAACATCTCCATGTTGATCATATCTGTTGGAAATATGCCCTAGAGGCAATAATAAAATGATTATTATATTTCCTTGTTCATGATAATTGTCTATTATTCCTGCTATAATTGTGTTATCCGGAAATCGTAATACATGTGTGAATACATAGACCACAACGTGTCCCTAGTGATCCTCTAGTTGACTAGCTCGTTGATCAACAGATAGTCATGGTTTCCTGACTATGGACATTGGATCTCATTGATAACGGGATCACATCCTTAGGAGAATGATGTGATGGACAAGATCCAAACCTAAGCATAGCACAAAGATCGTGTAGTTCGTTTGCTAGAGCTTTTCCAATGTCAAGTATCATTTCCTTAGACCATGAGATTGTGCAACTCCCGGACACCGTAGGAATGCTTTGGTGTGCCAAATGTCACAACGTAACTGGGTGACTATAAAGGTGCACTACGGGTATCTTCGAAAGTGCACATTGGGTTGGCACGAATCGAGACTGGGATTTGTCACTCCGTATGACGGAGAGGTATCTCTGGGCCCACTCGGTAATGCATCATCATAATGAGCTCAATGTGACCAAGTGTCTGGTCACGGGATCATGCATTATGGTACGAGTAAAGTGACTTGCCGGTAACGAGATTGAACGAGGTATTGGGATACCGACGATCGAGTCTCGGGCAAGTAACGTACCGATTGACAAAGGGAATTGTATACGGGATTGATTGAATCCTCGACATCGTGGTTCATCCGATGAGATCATCATGGGGCATGTGGGAGCCAACATGGGTATCCAGATCCCGTTGTTGGTTACTGACCGGAGAGGTGTCTCGGTCATGTCTGCGTGTCTCCCGAACCCGTAAGGTCTACACACTTAAGGTTCAGTGACGCTAGGGTTGTAGAGATATTAGTATGTAGTAACCCGAAAGTTGTTCGGAGTCCCGGATGAGATCTCAGATGTCACGAGGAGTTCCGGAATGGTCTGGAGGTAAATATTTATATATAGGAAGTCCAGTTTCGGCCATCGGGAAGGTTTCGGGGGTCACCGGTATTGTACCGGGATCACCGGAAGGGTCCCGGGGGTCCACTGGGTGGGGCCACCTATCCCGGAGGGCCCCATGGGCTGAAGTGGGAGGGGAACCAGCCCCAGGTGGGCTGGTGCGCCCCCCTTGGGCCTCCCCTGCGCCTAGGGTTGGGAAACCCTAGGGGTGGGGGCGCCCCACTTGGCTTGGGGGGCAAGCCACACCCCTTGGCCGGCCCCCCCCCTCTAGATGGGATCTAGAGGGGCCGGGCCCCCCTGGACCCCTATATAAAGAGGGGGGAGGGAGGGCTGCATACCCTAGCCCCTGGCGCCTCCCTCTTCCCCCGTAACACCTCTCCCTCTCGTTGGTGCTTGGCGAAGCCCTGTCGAGACCCTGCTGCATCCACCACCACGCCGTCGTGCTGTTGGATCTCCATCAACCTCTCCTTCCCCCTTGCTAGATCAAGAAGGAGGAGACGTCTTCCCCAACCGTACGTGTGTTGAACGCGGAGGTGCCGTCCGTTCGACGCTAGGATCATCGGTTATTTGGATCACGACGAGTACGACTCCATCAACCCCGTTCACTTGAACGCTTCCGCTCGCGATATACAAGGGTATGTAGATGCACTCCTATTCCCCTCGTTTCTAGAATACTCCATAGATTGGTCTTGGTGATGCGTAGAAAATTTAAAATTCTGATATGATCCCCAACAGTGGCATCATGAGCTAGGTCTATGCGTAGTTTCTATGCACGAGTAGGACACAAAGCAGTTGTGGGCGTCGATATTGTCAATTATCTTGCCGTTACTAGTCTTATCTTGATTCGGCGGCATTGTGGGATGAAGCGGCCCGGACCGACCTTACACGTATGCTTACGTGAGACTGGTTCCACCGACTGACATGCACTAGTTGCATAAGGTGGCTAGCAGGTGTCTGTCTCTCCCACTTTAGTCGGATCTGATTCGATGAAAAGGGTCCTTATGAAGGGTAAATAGAAATTGGCATATCACGTTGTGGTTTTGGCGTAGGTAAGAAACGTTCTTGCTAGAAACCTATAGCAGCCACATAAAAACTTGCAACAACAATTAGAGGATGTCTAACTTGTCTTTGCAGCGAGTATTTTGTGATGTGATATGGCCAAAGGATGTGATGAATGATATATGTGATGTATGAGATGATCATGTTCTTGTAATAGGAATCACGACTTGCATGTAGATGAGTATGACAACCGGCAGGAGCCATAGGAGTTGTCTTAATTTATTTATGACCTGTGTGTCAACATATAACGTCATGTAATTACTTTACTTTATTGCTAAACCGTTAGCCATAGTAGTAGAAGTAATAGATGACGAGACAACTTCATGAAGACACGATGATGGAGATCATGATGATGGAGATCATGGTGTCATGCCGATGACGATGATGATCATGGCACCCCGAAGATGGAGATCAAAAGGAGCGAAATAATATTGGCCATATCATGTCACTATTTGATTGCATGTGATGTTTATCATGTTTTACATCTTATTTGCTTAGAACGACGGTAGCTTAAATAAGATGATCCTCGCAATAATTTCAAGAAAGTGTTCCCCTAATCATGCACCATTGTGAAGGTTCGTTGTTTCAAGCACCACGTGATGATCGGGTGTGATAGATTCTAACGTTCGAATACAACGGGTGTAAGCCAGATTTACACACGCAATACACTTAGGTTGACTTGACGAGCCTAGCATGTACAGACATGGCCTCGGAACACGGAGGACCGAAAGGTCGAGCATGAGTCGTATAGAAGATACGATCAACATGTAGATGTTCATCGATGTTGACTAGTCCGTCTCACGTGATGATCGAACACGGCCTAGTTGCCTCGGATCATGTTTCACTTAGATGACTAGAGGGATGTCTATCTGAGTGGGAGTTCATTGAATAATTTGATTAGATGAACTTAATTATCATGAACTTAGTCTAAAATCTTTACAATATGTCTTGTAGATCAAATGGCCCACGCTAATGTTGCCCTCAACTTCAACGAGTTCCTAGAGAAAACCAAGCTGAAAGATGATGGCAGCAACTATACGGATTGGGTCCAGAACCTGAGGATCATCCTCATAGCTGCCAAGAAAGATTATGTCCTAGAAGCACCGCTAGGTGAAGCACCATTCCCAAAGAAACCAAGACGTTATGAATGCTTATCACCACGTCTTGATGATTACTCCCTCGTTCAATGTGGCATGCTTTACAGCTTAGAACCGGGGCTCCAAAAGCGTTTTGAGCAACACGGAGCATATGAGATGTTCGAGGAGCTGAAAATGGTTTTCCAAGCTCATGCCCGGGTCGAGAGATATGAAGTCTCCGACAAGTTCTTCAGTTGTAAGATGGAGGAAAATAGTTCTGTAAGTGAGCACATACTCAAAATGTTTGGGTTGCACAACCGCCTGACTCAGTTGGGAGTTAATCTCCCGGATGACGCGGTCATTGACAAAGTCCTTCAGTCGCTTCCACCGAGCTACAAGAGCTTTGTGATGAACTTCAATATGCAGGGGATGGAAAAGACCATTCCTGAGGTATATTCAATGCTGAAATCAGCGGAGGTGGAGATCAAAAAGGAACATCAAGTGTTGATGGTGAATAAAACCACTAAGTTCAAGAAAGGCAAGGTTAAGAAGAACTTCAAGAAGGACGGCAAGGGAGTTGCCGCGCCCGGTAAGCCAGTTGCCGGGAAGAACCAAAGAATGGACCCAAGCCTAAGACTGAGTGCTTTTATTGCAAGGGAAGTGGTCACTGGAAGCGGAACTGCCCCAAGTACTTAGCGGACAAGAAGGCCGGCAATACTAAAGGTATATGTGATATACATGTAATTGATGTGTACCTTACCGATTACTCGTAGTAGCTCACAGGTATTTGATACCGGTGCGGTTGCTCATATTTGTAACTCAAAGCAGGAGCTGCGGAATAAGCGGAGACTGGCGAAGGACGAGGTGACGATGCGCGTCGGGAATGGTTCCAAGGTCGATGTGATCGCCGTTGGCATGCTACCTCTACATTTACCTACGGGATTAGTTTTAAACCTCAATAATTGTTATTTAGTTCCAGCTTTGAGCATGAACATTGTATCGTGATCTCATTTAATTCGAGATGGCTACTCATTTAAATCCGAGAATAATGGTTGTTCTATTTATATGAGAGATATGTTTTATGGTCATGCCCCACTGGTGAATGGTTTATTCTTAATGAATCTCGAGCGTAATGTTACACATGTTCATAGTGTGAATACCAAAAGATGTAAGGTTGATAATGATAGTCCCACATACTTGTGGTAATCGCCGCCTTGGTCACATAGGTGTCAAACGCATCGAAGAAGCTCCATGCAGATGGACTTTTAGAGTCTCTTGATTACGAATCATTTGACACGTCGAACCATGCCTCATGGGTAAAATGACCAAGACTCCGTTCTCCGGAACAATGGAGCGAGCATCCAACTTATTAGAAATCATACATACTGATGTGTGCGGTCCAATGAGTGTTGAGGCTCGTGGTGGCTATCGTTATGTTCTCACCCTCACTGATGACTTGAGTAGATATGGGTATGTCTACTTAATGAAACACAAGTATGAGACCTTTGAAAAGTTCAAGGAATTTTAGAGTGAGGTTGAGAATCAACGTGATAGAAAAATAAAGTCCTTACGATCAGATCGTGGGGGAGAATATTTGAGTCACGAATTTGGCACACACTTAAGGAAATGTGGAATCGTTTCACAACTCATGCCGCCTGGAACACCTCAGCGAAATGGTGTGTCTGAACGTCGTAATCGCACTCTATTGGATATGGTGCAATCTATGATGTCTCTTACCGGTCTACCGCTCTCATTTTGGGGCTATGCTTTAGAGACTGCCGGATTCACTTTAAATAGGGCTCCGTCGAAATCCGTTGAGACGACACCGTATGAATTATGGTTTGGGAAGAAACCTAAGCTATCGTTTCTAAAAGTTTGGGGATGCGATGCTTATGTCAAGAAACTTCAACCTGAAAAGCTCGAACCCAAGTCGGAAAAATGCGTTTTCATAGGATACCCAAAGGAAACCATTGGGTATACCTTCTACCTCAGATCCGAAGGCAAGATCTTTGTTGCCAAGAATGGATCCTTTCTAGAGAAAGAGTTTCTCTCGAAAGAAGTAAGTGGGAGGAAAGTAGAGCTTGATGAAGTACTGCCTCTTGAAGCGGAGAGTAGCGCAGCTCAGGAAAATGTTCCTGTGGTGCCTGCACCGATTAGAGAGGAAGTTAATGATGATGATCAAGATACTTCGGATCAAGCTCCTACTGAACTTCGTAGGTCCACAAGGACACGTTCCGCACCAGAGTGGTACGGCAACCCTGTCTTGGAAATAATGTTGTTAGACAACGGTGAACCTTCGAACTATGAAGAAGCGATAGCGGGCCCAGATTCCGACAAATGGCTAGAAGCCATGAAATCCGAGATAGAATCCATGTATGAAAACGAAGTATGGACTTTGACTGACTTGCCCGATGATCGGCGAGCCATAGAAAATAAATGGACCTTTAAGAAGAAGACAAATGCGGATGGTAATGTGACCATCTATAAGGCTCGACTTGTCGCTAAGGGTTATCGACAAGTTCAAGGGGTTGACTACGATGAGACTTTCTCACCCGTAGCGAAGCTGAAGTCCATCCGAATCATGTTAGCAATTGTCGCATTCTATGATTATGAGATATGGCAAATGGACGTCAAAACAGCATTCCTTAACAGCTTTCTTAAGGAAGAATTGTATATGATGCAGCCGGAAGGTTTTGTCGATCCTAAGAATGCTAACAAGGAGTGCAAGCTCCAACGCTCAATCTATGGGCTGGTGCAAGCATCTCGGAGTTGGAACATTCGCTTTGATGAGATGATCAAAGCGTTTGGGTTTATCTTGAGACTTATGGAGAAGCCTGCGTTTACAAGAAAGTGAGTGGGAGCTCCGTAGCATTTCTCATATTATATGTGGATGACATACTATTGATGGGAAATGATATAGAATTCTTGGAAAGCATAAAGGCCTACTTGAACAAGTGTTTTCAATGAAGGACCTTGGAGAAGCTGCTTATATATTAGGCATCAAGATCTATAGAGATAGATCGAGACGCCTCATTGGTCTTTCACAAAGTACGTACCTTGACAAGATATTGAAGAAGTTCAATATGGATCAGTCCAAGAAGGGGTTCCTGCCTGTATTGCAAGGTGTGCAATTGAGCACAGCTCAATGCCCGACCACGGCAGAAGATATAGAAGAGATGAGTGTCATCCCCTATGCCTCAGCCATAGGGTCTATTATGTATGCCATGCTGTGTACCAGACCTGATGTAAACCTTGCCGTGAGTTTGGTAGGTAGGTACCAAAGTAATCCCGGCAAGGAACACTGGTCAGCGGTCAAAACATCCTAAAGTACCTGAAAAGGACCAAGGATATGTTTCTCATTTATGGAGGTGGCGAAGAGCTCGTCGTAAAGGGTTACATCGACGCTAGCTTCGACACAAATCTGGACGACTCTAAGTCACAAACCGGATACGTGTATATTTTGAATGGTGGGGCGAAGTGGGTGCGATTTGCAAGCAAAGCGTCGTGGCGGGATCTACATGTGAAGCAGAGTACATGGCAGCCTCGGAGGCAGCACAAGAAGCAGCCTGGGTGAAGGAGTTCATTACCAACCTAGGAGTCATACCCAATGCGTCGGGCCCGATGACTCTCTTCTGTGATAACACTGGAGCTATTGCCCTTGCCAAGGAGCCCAGGTTTCACAGGAAGACCAGGCATATCAAGCGTCGCTTCAACTCCATTCGTGAAAGTGTTCAAAATGGAGACATAGAGATTTGTAAAGTACATACGAACCTGAATATAGCAGATCCGTTGACTAAACCTCTCCCTAGAGCAAAACATGATCAACACCAGAATTCCATGGGTGTTCGATTCATCACAATGTAACTAGATGATTGACTCTAGTGCAAGTGGGAGACTGTTGGAAATATGCCCTAGAGGAAATAATAAAATGATTATTATATTTCCTTGTTCATGATAATTGTCTATTATTCATGCTATAATTGTGTTATCCGGAAATCGTAATACATGTGTGAATACATAGACCACAACGTGTCCCTAGTGAGCCTCTAGTTGACTAGCTCATTGATCAACAGATAGTCATGGTTTCCTGACTATGGACATTGGATGTCATTGATAACGGGATCACATCATTAGGAGAATGATGTGATGGAGAAGACCCAAACCTAAGCATAGCACAAAGATCGTGTAGTTCGTTTGCTAGAGCTTTTCCAATGTCAAGTATCATTTCCTTAGACCATGAGATTGTGCAACTCCCGGACACCGTAGGAATGCTTTGGTGTGCCAAATGTCACAACGTAACTGGGTGACTATAAAGGTGCACTACGGGTATCTTCGAAAGTGCCTGTTGGGTTGGCACGAATCGAGACTGGGATTTGTCACTCCGTATGACGGAGAGGTATCTCTGGGCCCACTCGGTAATGCATCATCATAATGAGCTCAATGTGACCAAGTGTCTGGTCACGGGATCATGCATTACGGTACGTGTAAAGTGACTTGCCGGTAACGAGATTGAACGAGGTATTGGGATACCGACGATCGAGTTTGAACGAGGTATTGGGATACCGACGATCGAGTCTCGGGCAAGTAACGTACCGATTGACAAAGGGAATTGTATACGTGATTGATTGAATCCTCGACATCGTGGTTCATCCGATGAGATCATCGTGGAGCATGTGGGAGCCAACATGGGTATCCAGATCCTGCTGTTGGTTATTGACCGGAGAGGTGTCTCGGTCATGTCTGCGTGTCTCCCGAACCCGTAGGGTCTACACACTTAAGGTTCGGTGACGCTAGCGTTGTAGAGATATTAGTATGCAGTAACCCGAAAGTTGTTCGGAGTCCTGGATGAGATCCCGGACATCACGAGGAGTTCCGGAATGGTCCGGGGGTAAAGATTTATATATAGGAAGTCCAGTTTCGGCCATCGGGAAGGTTTCGGGGGTCACCAGTATTGTACCGGGACCATCGGAATTGTCCCGGGGGTCCACCGGGTGGGGCCACCTATCCCGAAGGGCCCCATGGGCTGAAGTGGGAGGGGAACCAGCCCCAGGTGGGCTGGTGCGCCCCCCTTGGGCCTCCCCTGCGCCTAGGGTTGGGAAACCCTAGGGGTGGGGGCGCCCCACTTGGCTTGGGGGGCAAGCCACCCTCCTTGGCCGCCGCCCCCCTCTAGATGGGATCTAGAGGGGCCGGCGCCCCCTGGGCCCCTATATAAAGAGGGGGGAGGGAGGGCTCTCCCTCTCGTTGGTGCTTGGCGAAGCCCTGCCGAGACCCTGCTGCATCCACCACCACGCCGTCGTGCTGCTGGATCTCCATCAACCTCTCCTTCCCCCTTGCTGGATCAAGAAGGAGGAGACGTCTTCCCCAACCGTACGTGTGTTGAACGTGGAGGTGCCGTCCGTTCGGCGCTAGGGTCATCGGTGATTTGGATCATGACGAGTACGACTCCATCAACCTCTTCCGCTCGCGATCTACAAGGGTATGTAGATGCACTCCTATTCCCCTCGTTGCTAGAATACTCCATAGATTGGTCTTGGTGATGCGTAGAAAATGTTAAATTCTGCTACGATCCCCAACAATATCTACTATATGACTCATGCTCGACCTTTCGGTCTCTTGTGTTCCGAGGCCATGTCTGTACATGCTAGGCTCGTCAAGTTTAACCCAAGTGTTCCGCATGTGCAAAACTGGCTTGCACCCGTTGTATGTGAATGTAGAGTCTATCACACCCGATCATCATGTGGTGCTTCAAAATGACGAACTTTCGCAACGGTGCACACTTGGGGAGAACGCAATTTTATCTTGAAATTTTAGTGAGAGGAACACCTTATAATTCTACCATTGTCCTAAGCAAAATATGCATAAAAGGATTAACATCACATACAAATCATAAGTGACATGATATGGCCATCATCTTGTGCTTTTGATCTCCATCTATAAAGCACCGGCATGATCTCCATCGTCACCGGCATGACACCATGATCTCCATCATCATATCGCCATCGAGGTTGTCACGCCAACCATGCTTCTACAACTACTGCTACCGCATAGCGATAAAGTAAAGCATTACATAGCGCTTAATGATTGACACGTAGGGCATACAAAAATTAAAGGCAACCCTATGGCTCCTGCCGGTTGCCGTATTCATCGACATGCAAGTCGTGATAACCTATACAAACATGATCATCTCATACATTAAATATATCTCATCATGTCTTCGGCCATATCATATCACAACATACCCTGCAAAAACAAGTTAGACGTCCTCTAATTGTTGATGCATGTTTTACGTGGCTGCTGTGGGTATCTAGCAAGAATGATTCTTACCTACGCAAAGCTACAACGGTGATATGCAAATTGCTATTCAACCTTCTACAAGGACCGCCTTTATCGAATCCGATTCAACTAAGGTGGGAGAGTCAGACACCCGCCAGCCATCTTTATGCAATCTAGTTGCATGCCAGTTGATGGAACCGGTCTCATGTACATGGACATGTAAGGTTGGTCCGGGCCGCTTCATCCCACAATACCGCTGAATCAAAATAAGACCAAGGAAGGAAGTAATCTGAATATCAACGCCCACAAACTCCTTTGTGTTTGACTCGTGATGTCATCTACGCATAGATCTAGCTCATGATGCCACTGTTGGGGAACGTTACATGGGAAACAAAGATTTTCCTACGCTCACCAAGACCAATCTAGGAGATGAACATCTACGAGAGGAGAGATTGAATCTAGATACCCTTGTAGATCGCTAAGTGGAAGCGTTAAGAAACGCGGTTGATGTAGTTGAATCTCTTCATGATCCAATCACGATCCGTCCCACGAACTCCCGATCAAGTGCCGAACGGACGGCACCTCCGCGTTCAGCACACGTGCGGCTCGAAGACGTCTCCTCCTTCTTGATCCAGCAAGAGAGGGAGAAGAAGTAGATAGGATCTCAGAAAGCATGATGGCGTGATGGAGATTGTGGTGGAGCAATCCCAGCAGGGCTTCGCCAAGCACTACCGTAAATGCGATCTGAGGAGAAAACAGAGTAATGGGACAGGTAGGGTTGCCTCCAAGGCATGGGAATTGATGTGCCCAGCCCCCCATGCTCCTCCCCACTATATATAGGGGTGTGGGAGGCCTGGGGCGTAGCCCTAGCCCCTCCTCCAAGGAGGGGAGGCGTCCAAGGGGGAGGAGTGCCCTCCAAGTCAAGTGGAGGGCCCTCCCCCTAGGGTTTCCCTTCCCCTAGGCGCATGGGTCTCTTTGGGGCTGGTGCCCCGGCCCAATAAGGCTAGGATGCCCCCTCTGCACCATGCATGCCCTATGTGCTGGAGGGACCCTTCCGACTCCTCCGTAACCGCCTATAACCTTCCGTAACCTTCTAGAACCTTCCTAAGCTTCTGGTAAAATACCAGTAAAACCCGAAACTTTTCCGGTAGCCAAAATATGGCTTTCCATATATAAATCTTTACCTCTGGACCATTCCGAAGCTCCTCGTGACGTCCGGGATCTCATTTGGGACTCCGAACAAACATTCGGTAACCAATGTGAATATCCCAATACTACTCCAGCGTCACCAAACGTTAAGCGTGCGGACCCTACAGGTTCGAGAATCATGTGGACATGACCGAGACACCTCTCCAGTCAGTAACCAATAGCGGGACCTGGATGCCCATATAGGTTCCTGAAAGCACAAGTGCTCCCCTGGGTGATTTTGGTAATTAATGACAACCTATCTCTTGTTGGACTAATACTTCTATCTAGTGTATTTCAGACAAGTTCAACAATGGTGTGTGTCGTGGACTTACACGGCAGATGTCCTAGCGAAAGGACTTAGTCATGGAGCCATCGCAACTAGGTTAGCTTAAAGGGGCTAATCGGGACAAAGGACACAAAGAGTTTATACTGGTTCGGCCCTTCGCGGTGGAGGTAAAGGCTTACTCTAGTTTTGGGATTGTATTGCTTGGGTCTCGATTACTAGGGAGTGAATACGCTTGACCTAGTTCTTGATCTCTTGTTTCTTGCCCTTAACTCGCCGCCGGGTCACCCCTTTATATACACAGGTTGATGCCCGGCGGCTTACAGAGTCCCGGACGGCTGATACACAACGTGTCCGGCTCGATGACTAACTAAGCTTGCCTTACAATACAAGTCATACATATGGCGGTTCATCCTATTGGGCCTCAAGTCGCCTCTGGGTCTTGGGCCGTCAATAGGCTTGCTAAAACCCGCCATCTTCATCGATAAGTCGCCAGTGGTATGACCCGGCCCCTCCTGGGCGGTTCATATCCAGTAGTTATATCCCCAACATTAGGCCCAAGGTTGATTTGAACTTGTTCATGTCAATCTTCAATACCTGACTTGTCAAAATCTTGCATCGCTTGTTTGATAAACTTGTTGTAACCCGCCATGACGTCAGCTCACATAATCTTCTTAAGCCGCCATGACATCATTTCGCATTAATTTCACACGAGGCCTAGAATATCTTTAACTGATCCTTATCTTAATGACCATCCCGAAAATCAAGGCGTCCATATAGCCACATGATGATTTCAGTCTCCTCGATTCCCGCGCATGCCTTGTATCCACCCTCTTATAAATAGGGACGGGGGTCTTTATCATTTTCCCCCATTGCCTCCTTGCCTTCATCTTCCTATCGCATCTCCTCTGTCGCCCGAGCTCCGCTGCCGCGACCTCCGACCACTGCACCAACTCAGGCTGCTGCATCGACCTGACCAGATCAGAGAACTCCGGTGCGCCACTGTTGTTCCTCATCACCTGTAAGTGCACCTCTCTCTTTATATCAGATCTGCATTAGGGTTTCCTCTGTTCATCAGTGGTCTTCACCGTTCTTCATTGTTTCCTTCAACTCAAGCAGCTTTTAATCTGAATAGGTCATGAAGTTTGTACGGTAGTAGTTTAGCATTCATTTTTATCTTCAGAATAACATCTCTCCTTAAAGATCTCATCGAAGCACCCAAACTTTTTTCCTACCGCCACCTTAGGTTTCAGAATTTATTGCCTTTTCTGAACTGTTGTAGATCCAAAACCATTTCTTCAGTCTGTGAAATCTGTTTGTCCATCACTTAGCAAAATTTTCACTTGATAGATTCGAAGTACCATAACTGCCATGGCGGCTTATACCGTAAACCGTGACCCACCATATAACACCAGGCCTTGTTTAAACCGCCATCATATGCTTCATAACTTGCATGACCCGACAATACTTCTTTAGTTTAACCATGCTTGCTTATTCATCCTCATAATCTGGTTCTACATAATACACTTGACTTTTTAAACTCAGTTCGGTCTTAACAGCAGAATCCTTAACCCGGTAGGTACCATTAGTCCCCTCTTAAGCCGCCAATATGAATATCTGCGTACTTCAATGTTCATCCTCCGGCTTAATCTGTTTAGCCATTTATAGCATTTTACCTTTGAATCAACTGTCCGATTTAATAACATGATCTTAAGCCAGTAATGTTTCTTTCTTTTAGGCCTTTTCCTCAAAAATATTCAAGACTGTCACTACTTGTAACTGGGTCATTTCCCAGGTCACCGAGGAAGACTTGAACGAATACGTTCAGACTGGCGTCCTAGCCAAAAAAGTTGTCATCCATTGGAGGGTTCCAGGCAATGAAACTCGTCCTAAGCCCAAGGACGGTGAAGTAATTGTCTTTACTGATCACATGAACCGGGGCTTCAGCCCTCCCGGCTCAAAATTCTTCTGCGATGTGCTGCATTTTTTCAAGCTCCATCCACAAGATATTGGATCCAACTCCGTTACAAACATATGCAACTTCCAAGTATTATGCGAGGTGTACCTTCAATAGGAGCCCACCATAGAACTATTCAGAGAGTTCTATTACTTAAACCGGCAGAACGATTTCACGGACGGGCCCAGCCTAGAGCTAGGCGACCTTTCTATACAGTGCCGGAAAGAAGCCACCTTCCCAGCTGCCACTCTTCGCAGTCATCCCAAAGACTGGAACCAAATTTGGTTTTATTGCAAAGATACTTCTCCAGAAGGGGAAAATCCCTTGTCGGGTTATCGCGCCAGCCGGCTTAGTAACAGACATCATCTTCTAGACCGTATCAGCACAGCAGAGCGGAAGAAATACATGCCAGTTTTTCAAAGATCCGTGCCTTGATGGCCAACGGTTTGACCGGAATTGATCTAGTTTGATGCTGGGTTGCCTGGAGAGTCTTGCCTCTAAGCCGCCGGCCCGGCTTAATGTGCCAGTACACCAGCGAGTTAAAAGATCCTCAATGCCACTATCAGATCGAAATGACTGATGAAGACTTCAATAATATGACCAGAACTCTGTTGAATGAGAGCTTGGAAGATTGCAGTCAAGTCGGATTAAATCCTTTCTGCATTCTGAATAAGCCGCCAGCTGTAAGCTTTGAATCAAGTTCATCCTTGAATCATGTTTTCATTTGTACTGCTTGTTCATACTCATTCAATTTTTACAGGCCGATTCACCTTTTTGGACCAAGAAGCTGCAGGATAAGCCGGCCAAGAAAACCCGGACGAAGAGCAAGGCCATCAAAAAGCCTGCTAAGAAGAAAACCAATCCTGCTGAATTATTCGATTTGGATGATAAAGATGATGATGATGAGTTGGAGGTAGAACTTGATTCCCTTGGCTCGTTTTTTGTACATCTTATTGACAATGACTATTATCAGGATGATGCGGAGGACAGCCGTGCAGATGATGAAGAGGTAATTACTCTTTCCTCCGGTTCAGAACCTCTACCAACATAGAAAACTCGACAAGCAAGCCAGAAAGTAGGATTTTCTCACCCTTTAGCTTACTTGGATCCCAACTTTCTTTTGAAGAAACAGTAACATGAAGTTCGCCGCACAACCCGGAACATCGGCGGTGGAGTTTTCTCCTCCGACTTACCGCACACCCCAGCACCTCGCAAACATTGACCGGAGGTTTCAAATATTTTTGATTTATCTTATCCAAAGGAGGATCTTTTTCAACAACCTCTTAACCCATCCGATTCAAACTATTAGGGAACATCTCATTTCTCCTCTGGCGACTCAACGAGAACTCAAATCCCAGCTTTCAAGACCGTGCCTAGGTAAGGGTGTATTCCATTATTTGAAACTTCATGCCTGATTGATATGCTGACATCTTTGTATTTCTTATTTTCAGTGGCATGGCCAAGCCCAACAAGAAGGCGAACTAAACAAGCCGGATAAAGATTCCAACCCTTCTGTGCCGGAAAAGCTATTGCCAGAGTCCTCTCATCCAACCGCTGAGGCTACCATTGATGACCCGCCACCAGATGAGCACGACATCACTATAGATCATATGGATGTTGAGCCAGTCATCCCTAAGCCGCCAGGTCCCATCAAGCCTGCAGAAGAGGAAACTAACGATGTCATCATTACCTGGCTTGGTTATACAGCATCGGGCAACCCTAGTGCCTTATCCAAGCACAGCGCCAAGGAAGAATTTTATGTTGCTGATAAAGGCAAGTGGAAGGTAGACTTGGAAAGCTATGCCCAGTTCAACACCCAAGAGATTCACTCTGGTTATTTAAACCCTCTGTATACCAGCCGTGATTTTGAAGCCGGCTTGGTCAACTTGATGAAAGAGCGCTTTGAGGTAATCCAACAAAATCTTCCTCATAAATATATCTCTATCAGCCGCCAAGTCTATAGAATATGATAGCATTGAATGTACTTGAGGGAGTCCTGGATTAGGGGGTATCCGGACAGCCGGACTATAACCTTTGGCCGGACTGTTGGACTATGAAGATACAAGATTGAAGACTTCATCCCGTGTCCGTATGGGATTCTCGAAGGCAAGCTTGGCAATACGGATATGAAGATCTCCTTCCTTATAACCGACTCTGTGTAACCCTAGCCCCCTCCGGTGTCTATATAAACTGGAGGGTTTAGTCCGTAGGACCAACGACAACAATCATACCATAGGCTAGCTTCTAGGGTTTAGCCTCTCTGATCTCGTGGTAGATCAACTCTTGTAATACCCATATCATCAATATCAATCAAGCAGGAGTAGGGTTTTACCTCCACCGAGAGGGCCCGAACCTGGGTAAAAAACATCATGTCCCTTGTCTCCTGTTACCATCCGCCTAGACGCACAGTTTGGGACCCCCTACCCGAGATCCACCGGTTTTGACACCGACATTGGTGCTTTCATTGAGAGTTCCTCTGTGTCGTCATCATTAGGCTTGATGGCTCCTTCGATCATCGTTAGCGATGCAGCTCAGGGTGAGACTTTTCTCCCCGGACAGATTTTTGTATTCGGCGGCTTTGCACTGCGGGCCAACTCGCTTGGCCATCTGGAGCAGATTGAAAGTTACGCCCCTGGCCACCAGGTCAGGTTTGGAAGCTTAAACTACACGGCCAACATCCGCGGAGACTTGATCTTCGACGGATTCGAGCCCCTACCGAGTGCGCCGCATGGTCTCGATGAGCATGATTTAGCTCTGCCGTCGGACAGCGTTCAGGAGATCGCACCTGCCACCGCACCGACCCTCAATTCGGAGCTAATTGCACCATCCATGGACGGGTGGTTAGGCCCCGCCACGGAGGCCGCAGCCTCAACGGCGATCGAGCCTAATACCAGCCTTACCCTTCGCGAGGCTGATACGTCTCCAACGTATCTATAATTTTTGATTGCTCCATGCTACTTTATCTACTATTTTAGGCAATATTGGGCTTTATTATCCACTTTTATATTATTTTTGGGACTAACCTATTAACCGGAGGCCCAACCTGCATTTGCTTTTATGCCTATTTCAAAGGTTTCGAGGAAAAGGAATATCGACGGAGTCAAACGGAACGAAATTAATCGGAGAAGTTATTTTTGGAAGGAAACCCACCGATGGACTTGGAACCCACATCGAAGATACGGGAGGTGCTCACGAGGGTGGGGCGCGCCCTCCCCCACAGGCGCGCCCCACCTCGTGGGGCCC